>CM077643.1:76390104-77045104 GCA_039707465.1 Rhabdophis nuchalis
CCAAGTTTGGGAACCCCTGTTATAAACTGTTAACATTTAATAGCTAGTTATTTATGCATTTATCACTTTATATCACCTCGACCTAAAAACAGATTTAAGATGCCACAGGACTAACCAGATTAAGTACATATTCAAGTTATGTTAAGAAATTGTCTAATGGAAACACAAGTAGAATTGTACATTAGTATGGAAGTATATAACTTTGTAATCATGTAGAATGGTATACATATACCCCACAAATAAATAATTGATTTGATGGAGATAATTCAATCTATTTTGCAAGTTCAAAGGGAAAGTCAACATAGTATCTCCCTCAGTGAACTACGATGATTCTGTAAAATAAAAAGATTCATTTTATCCCTACAAAGACAATCCCATATAGCTTGAACAGCACTTTCATTTTGCACATATGTTTTCATTCCAACTTCCCTTTCATAGCAGAAGGGGCCTGAATGCATTTCCTATGCTTAGAGAAATTGTCTGCTGTATATAATGCCAGTTCAGGTGAACTGACAGATGCCCCTGAGTCAGGCATTAATGGTGAGGATCTATATTGAGAAAGAAAGCACGAAAGAAATATCTTATTTTGATCAATGGAAGAATTCCTTGAACCAGGACATAACTAGAGCAAGAACTATCTAGTATACATGTCCACAGACAATGTAACTTCACATGAGCCAGTGGCAGAGAATATCATAGATTCTGACTGATGCTAGAGAGATTTATGTGCAAGCACCTGACATTTACAGAATTGCAGCAGCAGTTAACAAAGTGCATATCATTGCTCCTACAGACTGGATAAAGGAAGAGACAGTCTCATTCAGAGGTCAAGAAATTGTTGGAATAGAAGTCTTGTACTATGTAGGCAGATCAGTCAGTGCTGTAATAAGCAGTTAAAAGCCAGCTGGCTGGACATGAAAAAAAATGATAGCCTGGAGGAAAAGGAACAAAACAATATGCAGTGCACATTTAAAGAAAATTCCCAGGGATGTGGAGAGGCCAACATTTGTGCATGGATGCATCGGTTACAGTATAAAATGAAAAAAAAGTATGAAGGTATAATATAAATAGCAATAGCCCTTACATTGTATGTACTTACATTTACATACAATTGTATGCATTACAGTGTATGTACTGCTCCACAGTGCTTTACAGCCCCCTCTAAGCAGTTTATAGAGTCAGCATATCACCCCCAACAATCTGGGTCCTCATTTTACCCATTGCGGAAGGATGGAAGGCTGAGTCAACCTTGAGCCTGGTGAGATATTTGAACTGCCAAATTTCAGGCAACCGGCTGTCAGCAAAAGTATCCTGCAGTACTGCATTCTAACCACTGCTCCACCACAGCTCATAACTTCAGATTTATTTATTTATTGGATTTATGAAGTTATCCATTCTACAAATCATCTACAAATTTATAGTTATGAGCTAATCCTTTTCTGCAAGAAGGGAAGAAGGGAAATTAATTCTGAAGAATTTTGAAATGAAAGTGGTTCAAGTAATTGTTCAGACAACAAAGGTCCAAAAGGTCTGTGGGCATCATCTTAAGGATGACAAACTTCCTCAAAAAGAAGCTGGCAGTCTTCTGGAAGTGTGTTTTCAATCCCCTTTTTTCTAGAAGGAAAGAAACCTATCAATAGAATTCTGGAGATTTCTAGAACTAATAAGATGGCTTGGTGTGGATTTAACTAAGAATTTTACAAATAATGACAATAATTATTTACAGAAAGTCAAATCATTAAGTTATGGAAAAGCCCTACAACCATAGAACCATGCCCTGAGTGGCTTATATGCAGGACTTCCAAGATCAAAGGTGCTACAGGAGTTTTGAGGGTAATGCCTACAGCTATACTGCGCTGAGTGGGTTGGTGGTATCAGTGTCTAGCTAGTGACTCAAAGTATACTCTTGCTATGCCTTTTGCTTGAAATAGAGAAGGCAACATCTGAGTGGAATCTTGGACAGGAGGATGAGGAGATAAAATACAGTTGTGCAGCTCACATTTGTACATTGCTTTATGACACTTTAGAAACATTTTATTCTTGCCGCTGAATAAACCATTTTCATACAAAAGAAAGTCCTCAATCCTAACCTTAGTCCTAGAATGAGTTTACAGTTTAGAGTTTATTGGTTTTTTATACCGCCCTACTCCCGAAGGACTCAGTCACGTACAGTGTAGTCAGGCACAGCAATCCAGAGCAATGGACAACACCATTACTCTGTTTTTATATTAAGAACTATATTTAATACCTGTGCAAATCATGCTGCTTCTTATTGAAAAACAAACTGAACTGCTTATCTTTTATCTTCTACCAAATAGGATAATAATTCTCCTCCAAAAGATGCCAGTCAATGTGCCATTAATCATTAATTAATGCAGTTACCAAAATCTTAAGAGCTATTCTAGCGAAAAAATTATGTCTTTTTTTCAGATATTATCCACTCGTCTCAATGTAGCTTTCCACAATTTAGACAAGCTTCAGGTAATATGCGCTTAATCCACTAACAAGTACACAAAATAATTAAAACTTCACAGAATTAATTTCTTTATATGCTGAGAAGGCCTTTGACATGTTCATGTTAATTTTTTAAAATAGAATTCCTTACATATTTTCTTAAATAGATATCAATATACAGCATTAGTTTTCAACTACTGCTAGACTTGTTAAAAATCATGTGATTTCTAAGTTAGTTGAAATGTAACGTGGTCTTTGACAAATTACCTCAGTAGATGCAACCTGATGGAGATAAAGGAATTTTGAGAAAAGGGACATGCCAGTCTAGAACTAATGGGAGATCTACTTCAAAGAAATATTCTGCAGAAGAGAAACAATCCTAAAATAGTTTTTAAAAAAAACTGTCCTGAAATTAATCTAAAACAGTGTTTTTCAACCTTGGCAACTTGAAGATGTCCGGACTTCAACTCCCAGAATTCCCCAGCCAGCATTTGCTGGCTGTGGGATTCTGGAAGTTGAAGTCCAGACATCTTCAAGTTGCCAAGGTTGAGAAACACTGATCTTAAACATGATGGGTGGCAGAATTCCAAAACAATATGGAAGATGAAATATATATATATATAATGGTTTGCCTCACTATATATTAGGGCATCCCAAGCAAAATCATCCACAGCCTGGTGCTGAGATATCCAATGATTTGTCCTAAAAAAATAGGCCAGCATTACACTAGTAGTATTGGAAAAAGACTGCAGAAATAGATTGGATATGAGATACCAAATGCAAATTTAACGATCTTGAAATGGCCCAAAAGAAGATCGTGGTTTTTTCTATTCCAATGATTAAGATGATTGTTTGATGAGAATTGTTTGATGATGAATTGTCTCTGGCAAGATCAACTATCATACCTCGAGAAGAGCCAGTAGGAACCAGTAGTATAAATAGGAGGGTTCATCTATAGCAATGACGGCTAATCTTTTCTAAAGGGGTACCAAAATTGTGCCCGCACGTTATCATGTGCGCATGCGTACCCTCCCACCTGCACATGCACACACACCACCCACCTGCACACATGACCCACCCCCGCGCAGGGGGGAGTTTTTGCCCTCCCCAAGCTCTGGAGGCTTTCCTAAAGCCTGGAGAGAGCGAAAATGGCCATTTTTGCCCTCTCCAAGCTTCAGGAAAGCTTCCAGAGCCTGGGAAGGGTGAAAAATGGCCCAACTGGAAGTTCAGGAACAAACCTCCAGTTGCCCCGTTGGGTCTGTTTTTCGCCCTCCCCAGGCTCTGGAGGCTTTCCTGAAGCCTGGAGAGGGAAAAAATGGCCTCCCCCGGCCCTCTGGAAGGTCAAAAATCAGCTAGCTGGAGCTGAGGGCTGCCATGGCGGCAAATATGGCTCCAGATGCCATTTGTGGCATCACCATCATGGATCTATAGCAAGACTTGCAGTAGCAGAGTTAGAGGTGACCAGCATGGAGAGAAATCTGAAGCTTGCCTGAGCCAAAATTGGGCACACTTTTCCCCCTCTTTTCCTGTAGTTTCAATCAAGTAGCCCGCTCTTTTGAAATAATACTGGGTCATTTTCCTCAGGGCTGACCCTGGCACAAGCAGAGATGTGAATATCCTTTGCAAACAATGGAGAATCTATCCGATCACTCAAAGAAATGAGCAACTGCCAGAAACATACTAAAGAGACTTGGAGGAAAATAAAGATTTCTACACATAGTTTAGCATTTTCTCCCAAATGATAGTTTGTAAAAAAGAAGAGTTATCACAAACGTAGCAATGCTTATAAATATTTAGTTCCTTCACTGTGGCAAAATAAAGCTTGGTTTTTACCAATAGGAAGGATATATTTGCTGTTGCAATACTAGCATTTGTGAAATGAGGATTATTTGACCAAAACAACAAAGACTGGATGCCTGCAACAGAAAGAATAGGTGCCTTTAGAAATAGCTTTAAGAAAAAACAAATTTCAGCTGATTTCACTGTCACCCCTCACATTGGTTCCAAACTTGTGCATCAAGACTGACAAAGCTGAGGATCTGGATTTTGGTAACTTTTAGGGGAGCTAATGGAGTTTGCAACTCCATAGCAATTAATACCACCTTGCTCCAGCCCAGAAATACTATCAGTAGTGATTATGTTCATATAGAGAGCCTTCATACATCTTCCCCAATCCAAACATCTTTAACCAACAGATCTGCGACTTAAATCTGATCTGTCCAACTGTCTAAATAAATACATAATAAAACTGTTATTAAGTATACAACCTTTTAAGAATCTTTGGAGGTTGATTTAATTTTTGAAATATACTATCCAATACTTTGGAGGTAATACTTTTCCCGATTTTTATTGATCTTCTTTTTTTCTTTGGGAAAATGATGTACTTAATTCCAGCTTTTCGACATTCATCAGCAAGAGCAGTCTGATCTAATTGACCTGCAGCAAGCTCTGGTTCAAAAAGATTTCCTTTAGGAATTTTTAGTGTATTTCCCGTAAGTGATTCAGGACCTTTCTCTGGATTTATAGGTGCTTTTGAAGGATGAAAACTAATTCCTGAAAGGTTAGCAGCAAAACCACGCTTTTCTAGAGTAGGTTCAGCTTCCGGTACTGGAGCACTAGGTTTTGTTAAAGGAACATGCTTGCTCATGATATCAAGCTCTTCCATAGCAGTTTTGAAATTTGAAGAAAACTTTATATGTGATTTGTCTCTGTATGAAGACAACTCTGGTGCACTATGTGTCCTTTTAACAAAACGTTTCTGCAAGAAAATAAATGTTACTTTATGGACATCATTTTGGAAAACTTATTGACATGTAATACAATTAAAGTACTCTTCAACCAAATTTCCATATGAACATTACAGTTGGTCAAACTAGTGAATCTGAGTATTATGATAATAGCATACTATATCTAGATGTAGTATACATTTGCCTTCACTGAAAACATTGCAGTGGCCAAACCGAAAAGCCTTGATGATCAACAAACACAACTCAATGGGTATTGATAAAACAATACTGCAGCAGCTTTAAAACAATGTACTGCAGCAGCTTTCATTACTTATTCCCGATCATTAAGAAAGACATGAAAAGGAAAAAAAGATGCACTTTTCTTCAGTTCTGATCCAGTTACACCAATTGTAGATAATTGTTTTATTGAATTAAAATGGTACCTTGCAAATGGTTTTAGTAAAAGAACTGGAAGCAATATAATCTAGAGGAAAATGGTGGCAAATATAACTTCTAATAGCCAATAGGAATATATTAAAAGAACCCTTTGAATGCAGTTAGATTACCTTTCTCTTTCTAATGAAGAAATGTAATTTTGGCATCATTTATATCCTATGGTAGAATTCATTGATCCTGCTAATACTTTGGAAATTATTGCAAAAACCAGCAAAATTGTATTTTGTAATATTTTGTGATTAGCATCCTTAGTGTTAAAGATTCCATAAGAAAAAAAGATTAAAAGCAACAGAGAGGTGCTGCTTCAACATACTCATTGGTATCTGAGAGCTAAGATAATGTTGTACAGCTAGTTTCCAAGATTCTGCAACATAGCCTCTTCCTTCTTGCAATATGTACTCTGAATCTTTGAGAAACATATCTAGATTGCAAGCTGCCATAAAGCTTGACACATTCCTTTCTTCTTTCTCTCATACACAATGCATAATAAATGCATTGTATCTATAATTTATGAATTTCAGAAAGATTTCCTTTTAGGTTTAGTATGTGAATCTGCCTGTATAAACTACAAAATAATATTTGAATAAAACAAAACTAATTAAAGGTGGAAGCTTGAGCAGTACATGATGCCAAGGAAAAAGAAAGTCATTAAGTGGCTCCTACTAAGCAGTTGTCATGTTTCCATTACCACACAACAATTTGTAGATTTCAGTTCTGATTTTATGACTGAGCAGTTTAGGAATCTGGAAGAGATTCAGTAGTGTGGAAAATCACCCAGTGTCCCAAATTTTCAAATAACTCATGAATATTTATGTATATTTTATATTGCTTAACTGCCCATCTCTCTCAGAGAAGAGCTCTGAGCGGTGTACAATATAACCAATAGAATTATCATAGAATTATCATTATCAATGATGCTATATGAGATGAAACATATGACAATTCATATTCCTGAACTAACTGAGAATTGTGGGGGTTACAGACCATTTGGAGGGCCTTGTTTTTAAATGTTTCATCTACAGAAATTTACTATAGAAATTCCTTGCAGGATGAACTGGATCAGGAATGAGTTATTACAGGTAGTCCTTAAGTTACTAATGTAATAGAATCTGCCCATTCCATTCATAACCCTATAATTCATAGGAGTGAATTGCGTAACTTGAACACGATCACTCCCTCCTTTTGCCCATGCATTCACTAATCGAATGCACGGCTTCGATAACTCAGGGTGGGGAAAGCCGTGGGGGGCATAGTGATGGAACAGGCCACCTGCTTCAGACCACCCAAGACCTTCTCTGATTCACTGAGATATCTCATTCTCCCTCCCCTGGGGTCCTCACAATTGCTCCCCCCGCCAATCTTGCTGCGCCAGGTCACTTGCCTTGTGAAGATCTGTCTATTCACCAGCCTCTTTATTTCTTTGCATGCTCCCAGCAAGCGATGAGAGCAGCATGAGTGTGCCTGCATGGCTTCTCTGACTCACCAAGGCTGCCTGCCACTTCTGGAGTGACAGACAGTCTCAGTGACTCTCCTCCAAAGGCTTCAAGCTTCCCATTGTCATGCAAACATTTTTTGTGCACAGATTGGAAGCTGCTGGATGTCCCAATCGCGCAAGACTTCAGGTACCCATTCTCTGCAAAAAGTGGATAGGAGCCTGAAATTGCAATTGATCATGGCTCACAGCTCATGGCTCACAGCCTCTGACCAAAAAGTGTGTATGCACCTATGGGGCACCACTTCAAAGAACTCTGCTTCTCTGGGCTTGAGGAGGCCTTTGCTGAAGAGAATGCAGCCCCAGACAGAGCACACATTATGCTGGAGCTTCATTTTCACCAGGAAAGGCTTTTCTTCATGGCCTCTGGTGAAGAGAACGGAGTCCTTGGAGCGATGTACAATCCCTCCCAGCATTTGTTCTCGGCAGCAAAGGCTTTTTGCAAGATGGCATATGAAGGGAAAGCTTCAATGTCTCAGGCCTTCCCTCCATTTGCAAAGCCTTTTTCTGCAGATCTTGTTCAGATCTTCATTTGCAGAGAACAGAGGCCTAAAGTACCATAAGATCACCAGAGATCAGTAGCGTGAGATCACATGCTGCTGATCCTGCATGATCTTGCGGTAGTTTAGACCTCCATTCTCTGCGTACTCACTGAAGGCTTGAAACGCTGAAACAGCCCAAGAAAGTAAAGGTTCTTTAGATCTTTGCAAAGTGAGTATCCACCGGCCTAGTGCCTATGAAGATTCAGCGTAGAGGTGGGGATTGACAGGGCGAAGGTTGTAGAGCCTCTGTAGTCCTTCATAAGGATGGACAACTGCCGTGAGCTGCAACATTTGTAACTTTGGGACTTGTCCCTAAACACTAGGAGGTGCTTATCACGCAACTTGGAACATTAGCTAAGGGAACGTTTGTAACTCGGGGATTATTTGTACTACTATACATTACAATTTTAAATTTTTAACTTTTGTGGAAATATATACTATACCACAGACCAAAAACATGTAATTCTGGTATAAATTCAGAATTGCTAATAATTTTTTCCAAATATTTTTTCTAAAGTGAATAACTACCTATAAACTAAATAGGTTGGAAATGCTATTCATGTTCTTGTAAGTATAATTGGATGTGGAGTTTCAAAATATGCATCTCTTTTCATATTTTTATTTCAGATAATCTGTTATTTTGGTAATAAGCTTCATAGAAAATTATGTACTATCATACATAATAATGTTATGTGAATTGAATAAAACATAGAAATCCAACATACGTATTTGCTAGAGGAGTCACTCTTCTATAGCAGACTACTTACACATGTAATGCCTTCATCCTGTAACACAAAATAGTTATCAAATAATATAGATAATAAACATAATTAACAACAACAACAACAACAACAACAACAATAATAATAATAATAATAATTTAATTTGTAAACCGCCCTCTCTCCCCGAAGGGACTCGAGGCGGTGCACAGGGAATTAAAAATACATATATAAACAACAAACATTATAATACAATTTTAAATGAATTAAACCTAGACCCTGCGCTAAAATCCCAAACTATCTAAAACTAATACCCCTAAAAATCCCTAATAAAACAGTTTGAAATATTCAGCTAGAGGTAAATGGGTCAATTAACCCAAGCCGGCCAGGCAGAAGAAGTGAGTTTTTAGTTTTTGACGGAAGGAGCGGAGGTCCGTAGTTGTTCTAATTTCGGGGGGAAGGTCGTTCCAGAGGGTCGGGCCCTCCACAGAGAAGGCCCTTCCCCTGGGCGTCGCCCGCTGGCATAGCCTAGTGGACGGCACCCGGAGAAGTCCCTCTCTGTGGGAGCGAATCGGCCGAAGGGATGTATGGGGCAGGATGCGATCCCGCAAATAGCTAGGTCCCGAGCCATGGAGCGCTTTAAAGATGATAATCAACACCTTGAAGCACACCCGAAAGACAACAGGCAGCCAGTGCAGCTCGCGCAGGAGTGGTGTTACATGGGCAAACCTGGAGGTTCCCATAACTGCCCACGCAGCCGCATTCTGGACAAGCTGCAGTCTTCAGGTGCACGTCAAGGGGAGCCCCATGTAGAGAGCATTACAGTAGTCCAGTCAGTAGTCCAATAATTAAACAATTCTGATTTTACACAGTCTAAAGATAATTTTTACATGCTCATAAGTTGTTTGCTAAGAGATTATTAATAATACATAGAAATTTATTTTCCAAATGAAGAAAAGAATAAGAATCTTCAATATACACAGATGATATTAGTTAACAGCAGAGTGGAGATCTTAATACTTAGGATTAAAAAAATTATCATACAACACATACTTTAATGCAACCTGTTGAAATTTTTAAATGTTATATTTAGTTCTGGATGAAAAGGATAAATAATCATATTCTCATTAATAATCCCTATGTTCATTAATATTGGCATTTTAATCCATCATTAATACTTATATAATATTTGTCTTTTATCTTCAATGACCTGTTATCTAAATGTTAGAGTTTTGATTTATTTTATTTATTAAATTTGTTTGCTGCCTATCTCACTACAAGATAACTCTGGGTGTCTTACAATATTTAAACAAACAAACAAACAAAACAAACGAACGTGTGTATCTTTGTGCCTGTGTAAAAATGTATACAATCATGGGAAGGGAACAGAATATATAAGGGGAGAGGTGGTAACCGATATTGGTCAATCAAATGTGATATTTCCCCAATGGGGGCCCCCCAAGCCAATTGGATCCTGCCAGCTGGAATTCCTTAACTGACAGGATCCACAGCATGGATTCTCTGCTGACATGGATGAGATGGATCTGCCCCTTAGGTGTGAGATGGTTCCTCAAGTAACCTTGACCCATGTCATACAGGGTTTTATAGGTAATAACCAACACCTTGAATTGCACCTAGAAGCAAACCGGCAACCAGCGCAGCTCTCCAAACAGTGGTGTAACATGGGCCACTGTAGTGTCCCAAAGAATGTCTGCACCACCCCACTCTGCAGTAGTTGAAGCTTCTGAATGCTCAAGGGTAGCATGCAAGAGTAACTCCCTGTAGAGCACATTGCCGTAGTCCAAGGGTAAGATGGTTATGGCTTGAGTGACTGAGCACAGGAACTCCTCATCCAAGAAAGGTCACAACAAGGTTGTGGCCTTTGCACAACTGTGCAAAGACTCTCCTAGCCACAACTGCCACCTCATGTTCAGGTTGAGCAGCAGGTCTGTCTTGGGTATGCCACCCTACCTAGAACTAAGTATGTCAAAGACTTGTGTGCCTTGAAACTACATGCATTCAAAAAAGTCCAGTTGCCTTTTGGAAAAACCTTTGGCACAATCATAACCTGGAGAACAGAAAATCTGCACAGACATTATGCATTCAGTCACTTAGTCTTGTCACACAAATGTGATCCTGTCCAAAGCTTTGCCCATCCTTTGATTCTAGGTCATTACCAAGGCTTCAGCAGGGACAGGCAGCAAAACCCCTGGGATGTCCATCAGTTCCCACTGGGACATCATGGCATTGTATTTGTATTTGTATTTGTATTTTATTCGATTTATATACCGCACCTTCTCCATCGAAATGGACCCAGGGCAGTGCACAGGAAATTAAAACCAACAAGATAGAAAACAATACAAAAAATATGAATAAAAAGAATTAAATAGAAACCTGTGCTAAAATTCCCCCTAAAAAACCCAACGTCCATTTACGTATTTGGCAGAAGCTATATACAATAAAATCTAACGATTAAGCAAGACCAGCTTGTTGAAAAAAGTATGTTTTAAGTGAACGGCGAAAGAGGGGAAGGTCAGTGATAGTGCGAAGTTCGGGGGATAGGTCGTTCCAGAGAGCCGGCCCTGCCACGGAGAAGGCCCTACCCCTGGGCACCACTAGCCGGCATTGACCGGCGGTTGGCACCCTCAGTAGGCCCTCTCTGTGGGAGCGTATCGGACGCAGGGAGGTATGTGGCAGGAGACGGTCCCGCAAATAGCTAGGCCCCGAGCCATGGAGCGATTTGAAGATGGTGACAAGCACCATGGCATGATGTGACCCTGACGGGGGATAATGTTAAATCTCCTATTAGATTATGTTGTCATTGTTATAACAAGAAAATCATGCTGGATGTGTGATCACTGTCCCAAGACAATTCTGTGATAATCTGGAATAGACCCATGTCTGTCATGGTGGTCATGAACTCCTAGACCACTTCCAAGGCTGAACCCAGGAATGGTAGGCTGAGGTCTCCCAAGTTAATAACCATTAGTAACATACTAATGTATTGAAATAATATAACGTGTAGCATTATTATGTAGGTTTTACAATATAATGTTTTGCAAAAAGAGAATGTATTAGTTGCTGGCCAATCTAAGCAGAATAGGTAAACCGGAAGATTAATGAAAAACTACAAAAGAACTACAGCCTTTTAGAGAAATTTAAATTTATGCGATAGTGATACAAGCATGTAGCAGAGTGCTCTGATATTGTGAATATTGGTTCATAAAATATTCATACTGACATTTGAATTTTATTTACATTTACATTTTATTTATTTATTTAGTGCATGATTTAATATATTTACCACTTAGCCCAGGAAATACTATACATGTTACCCATTGCTATGAATTTTTAATCTAAGGAATGACTAGAATCAGAATTATCCAGAGCAGGAGGCTCTCACTGGCAGAAGAGGCAAAGAAAATCTTATTCAAAGGGGCAAGGGCCTTTTAAGAGCAGAATGGGAGATGGCCCTCAGCTTGGGGAATCTCCAGCCATATAAAGTTTGATAGCTCCCATTTCCAGAATATAGAAGCCCAAGGGAAAGCTCTCTCTCAAACACACACACACACACTTTGATTTCTCTGAGGATACTGTTATGAAAGTATGGCCTGGAAGCAGGCGTTTCTTAATTTCTCTTACATGGAGCATGTTTCTCTATAAAAGCACAAACAGAAAACAATGGTCCATATAAAACATGTAAAAAATAAGAAAAAAGTCAAAGAAACAATCAGCCCACTGTAGAAGATTGTAGACGATGGTAAGGAAGTGACAAGCAGAATGGAGAAAGCAGAGCTGCTGTAATTCTTTCTTTGTATCTCTCTTCACGCAAAAAAGAAAAAATAGCCCAACCTACCAAAGACAGAACCGTAAAAGACAGACTGGGAATTCAAATTAAAATAGGCAAGAAAATGATAAGAGAACCAGGAAACTACAGACCAATTAGCTTGACATTAATACCTGCGGAGAACCTGGAAAAGATAATCAAGCAACAGAACTACAAACACCTAGAAACAAACAAAGTTATAACCAGAAATCTGACTGACAAATGGCACTCATTATGTAATGCTACATCTATATGGAGGGAAGTAAGCAGTGGAGTACTCCAAGGTTCTCTTTCTCCAAGGTCAGTATGATTTAGGTGAGGGGATAGAAGAGGAGCTCATCTAATTTGCAGATGACACCAGGTTGGCAGGAGTAGCCAACACCCCAGAAGATAAGCTAAATGTCCAGAGAGATCTTGACAAACTTGAACACTGGGCTCTATCTAACAAAATGAAATTCAAAGTTTTGCACGTAGGCAAGAAAAATCAAGTACAGGTACAGATTAGGTGAAACTTTGCTCAATAGCAGTAACTGCAAGAGGGATCTTGGAAGTCTAGTGGACAACCATTTAAATATTTTACAGCAAGGTGCTGTAACTGCCAATAAGCCAATGAAATCCTAGGCTGCATTAAGAGAGATAAAATGAAGATCACATGAAGAATTAGTATCACTTTAGAAGGCCTTGGTAAGACCACACTTGGAATACTGCTTTCAGTTTTGGTCACCATATTATAAAAAAGATTTTGAGACTCTGGAAGGCATGCAGAGGATAGCACCAAAGATGATTAGGGGGCTGGAGGTGAAAACATATGAAGAACAGTTGTAGAAATTGAGTATGGCCAGTCTAGTGAGAAGAAGGACTAGGAGCAACTAATAGCAGTGTTCCAATATTTGAGGATCTGCCACAAAGAAGAAGGTATCAACCTACGGTATTTTCCACAGCACCAGAAGGAAAGGCAATAAGCAATAGATGGAAGCTAATCAAGGACAAAGGCAACCTGCAATTAAGGAGAAATTTCCAGATAGTGAGAACAATAAGACAGTGGAATGAGTTGCCTTCAGAAGTTGTGTGTGCTTTCTTTTTAAAAGGCTCATTGGAGCCTTTTAAAAAGAAACTGGACAGTCATTGCCTGAAATGGTATAGGGTCTCCTACTTGAACAGGGGGTTGGATTAGAAAACCTCCAAGGTCCCTTCCAACTTTGTTATTCTGTCCTTGTCTCTTTCTGCTTGGGAAAGGTATTTTACACTGGAACTTCACTATCTAAGATGAGGAGCTTCCCTCCCCTTCTGGCATCATCAGACATAGAGGCAAGAAATCATCCACCATCCAGCCTTGACCTGAATGTAATACTAATGAAAAAACAAAGAGTTTTAAAGCAAACCATATGGCCTTTCAATCTGTTCTGAAACAATGACAAACAGATGTTATACTACTATCCTTCATTGGGAAAAATAAACTGCCTCCTTCTGAATAATCTGTTAAGTGTAACTTGATTCAATTTTATTCTGTGAGTGTTTCAACTTTAAATATCATAGCCACATCAACATCATCTCATGATTGGGAATAGTATGTAAATTTCTGATAATTACTACTGTATATTGGTTAGGTTTTTCTTCTTTGAATATAACTACTAAATAATCGTATCTTTTAACAAATCAACTTTCCAATATGTACAGTTACCGAAAAGGAAATTCTATTTCAAGTATGATTATTCTTACTTGTTCACAACGCTGCAATTTAATTTTAGTATAGTTTACTATTAAGAGTATATAATCAGAACCACAGATAAAATCATATCTTGAAACATACTTCAAATTTTAAAATTACGATACCTTTACAGTAGTTTTAGGAAGCACAAGATCTGGAAAGGAACCACGTCTTCTTTTTGCACTAATACTCTACAATTAAAACAAAATTGATATTTTTACAATAATATTTTAAAAGCCTAGTATAGTTCTTATCTGAAAAATGGTTTTAGATTCTGATCCTGTAAGCAATCTATATGAATTTTATGATGAACTTGGTTAATTATAAGTATTTAAAACAGGAAAATTGGTGTTAATATTTATTATTAAAGTTAACAAATATTGATGGAAGAAATCAAAGGACATTCTTTTTCATAGCTTATATGAAGTATTTCCAACAATTGGTTACCTTAGAGGAATTATAGTCCACATCAACCTAATTATCCCTCAAGAAATAAAGGCTGTAAAAGATAGGACAATTTAGGACTTTTTTCTTTTTACTACCATAATAGTAGCCTCCTATAAATGAAGATGAGATACATCCTTCTGGAATGAGTTATTTTTTTATAGTGACATATCAAAAATAAATATATTAAAATCCAAGACTGAATATGAATTGTTTGATTTGTAGCAGATAGAAGTTGGATGTTGTCTCATGATTAGATATTATATTATATAAAATAGTTTATATGTGACAACTCACAGGAAAAGTTTGAAATATGTGGCTGCCTAGCCATCCTTATTATTAAATCTTTACACTAAACTAAATATACTTGTATCCTTAATTAGAACAACAGTGCAAAATTGCTACTGATGTTATTGCTCATGGAGGTTTGTGCCTACAGATGAACATGTTGCTGTCCTCGTGTGTCCCATAAGTTGCAAACACACTAGAACAGGGCTGTCAAACCCCCGACTTGCAGGCCAGATGCGTCACGCACTGGCCACACCCACGCCCGGTTTAGCAAAAGGGGAAAAGTCCCAATACATCACATCACGACACTGTGACACTCCTGCACAAGAAGCAGCAATGCCTCTAGGTTGCCTGACTTTGTACAGGAGTTGAGAGACAACCTGCTCATCACTAGGGGGCGCTATGTAACAGTAAATTGTTAAGAGTAGGCTGGAATCAACCACCTCAGGCTGAACTAAAAAAATATTTGCAAAGTAAATCCTGAAGGAATCATGAGGCCATCAAGGGCAGCTGGCCGAGTCACCAGCAAAAGCTAAAGCACAGCTAAAAGGTCCCGAAGTAAAGGTTCCTCTTCTCTCAGACAGGTGCTTCAATGTGCATTGCAGCAACCCATAGTTCAAAGACTTATAATACCTGTAGCTACAGTAAAGCACAAAGAGAAACAAAACAACAGTATGAATTAAATTATTCTTAACATCAGTAACTGGGTAGGTTATGTTTGGCTCCGGTAAAAAGACTACATTATTTTTATAGGTTCACAGCCCTCCCACATGTTCCTATTAAGATAAGCAATGGTGTGCCATGCCCCCCACACATTATATAGTGTTGCTGATTGCCATATATTGATTCTATTATTTTGTAGCTCTTCTGTTCTCCTAAGATCTGCCAGGTGAAATAAGAAGTAGCAATAACCAGTAAGCAAAATAGCAGCTTGCAAACTATTTGTCAAACTGAGCCAAATCAAAGAAACAAGAATTATACAAACATCTTCAATGACAGTTTTGTGGTAAATATAGAACTGTGGGAACTGCAAGATGAATTTTTAATCTTCACTTATAGTGAATTTATTAAAATGGAATCTCTTTGGAGGATTTTAAATGCTTCTTTAGATTTCTTGCCACCTTAGCTGAATTACTATTTATAAAATAAGTTGTCAACAGACTTATGATGTCTCTTAAGTGTTTCTGTCTAATCTCCCTTCCACTGTTTTTCCAGCCCCCATCCTAGTCATTTAGACTAATGTTTAGAGCTAGAACTCACTTTTACTTAAATGCATACCGAATATGTGGATGCTTACTTTGGGAATATAAAGAGAAAGAATTTGGCACTCCTGTTCAATTCACTTTTACATCAGTCAATAGAGCCAAAATATGCAAGACTATGAAAACCAAGTGGGCAGGGAGCATCATACCCCAAATGAATTTACTTGCATCACCAATAACATTTTAGAATTAAAAATATTTTCTTTTCACTCTGACGGTGATTTTAGTTTTCATCATTGTTCCTTGGAATGTACCCATTTCAGCTAGATGTGGAGTCTCTTTTCTATGGTTTTAAGATGTATATGTTCTCCTGATATTGGAAACTGCTCAATTTTTAATCAGATTCTTTTAAAATTATGTTTTATTGTGTTTTATTTTTCATCCTATTTCATTTTGTAGACCACATAGGGATTATTTTAAGAAATTGTCTAGAAGAATGTCAAAATCTATAAATGATTTTTGAGAGGTAGAGAAAGGCAAATTATGGGAACTCAGTAAGACCTAAATTGAAAAAAATTTAAAATTAATGAAATGGTGAAGGTACCTAAGGATTGTTAGTGAGAACAGTAGGCAACAATGTTATGAGGAAACACAGAAGCAAAGTATCCCCAAAAGACAGTGCAGGTAATCTTGACTTACAACAGTTTGTTTAGTGACCATTCAAAATTACAATAGCAGTGAAAAATGTGACTTTGTGACCGTTTTTCAGTTTTGATTTTGCAAATCTCCATGGTCACATGATCAAAATTCAGAGGCTTGGCAACTGACTCATACATATGATGATTGCCGTATCCTGAATCATCTAATCACCTTTTATGACCTTCTGACAAGTAAAATCAATGGGGCAGCCAAATCCACTTAAAAACCGGGTTACTAACTTATCAAATGCAGTGATTCACTTAACAACTGTGTCAAGAAAGGTCATAAAATGGGGCAAAATTCACTTAACAAATGTTTCATTTGACAACAGAAATTTCAGGCTCAATCATGGTCATAAGTCAAGGGCTACCTAGAATTTTCCACCTTTGGATTTGCCTTCCGGTTTTGCCAAGGCAGCACCAAAGATGGTAACTGTTAGACAGAAAGTGACAGAATAATGCTCACCTCTAATTTCTGTATAAGGCACACACAAAAGTTAATGATCTAAAATAATTTTACTGAGACTATATTGTTCTATATGCAGAAAAGGAAAAACACCTCCATTGATTATGGCTTGGTTTCTACGATGAACCCAGGAGAAGTACTTTTAGGAATTCATCAGGATTAAATTTTCTGTACTTGTGTGAACTGCATTTCTGATTAGTTCTGATTACCCTCACAAAACTTGATGTTATAAAATCTGGATGAGATTCTTTAAAAGATTTTAAAAACACTTTTCCATGATTCCTACAACTACAATACATACAGAAAATAAATCGTCAAAGTCATCTTCGCCTTCTGCCTTTTCCTTCTCTTGAAGATCAATGGAAAAATCTTCATAAATAACCCCGTGAACCAAATTGCTCTGGAAAAAAATTAAAGAGAATGTGTTTTTATAAGTTGGAACAATAAAAATTGTAGGTAAGCTTACTTTGGTTTCATACTTCACCATAAACAAGGAAACAAATATATAAATAAATAAAACCGGAAAATCTAGCTGTGTATACTTCTCAAGATGTCACCGCTAATCTTTAAGTTATACAAATACTGAAAACCTAGAAAGTAAAAGATTTAGGAGCTGATTTCCCCTTCCATGCCCTTTTTTTTTTTTTTTTTTTGGTAAGCACCAAATTTTCAAAATTAGGCTTAGGTCATGACCAAATCAGTTTGGGACCAAAGTTATAGAATGAATTATGGTTGTGACCAAAGGTTCTACTGGATCATAATTTTTTGAATTAAAGTAAATATTTAATTGTTCTGTAATTTACATATTTAATATACTGATCCTGATATAGAAAAAACTTTGCTCTGCATAGCTGCATGTTTAGGAAAACACAAACCTGATGCTAAATTTCATGTGGTCTTCAAATATGTTCAGAAAGTTTACCTCATAGTTGGAAAACAAGATTTCCTTCATAACGGATAGAGGAGCAGAAAATTTATGGGGAGCTGGAGTCCAAAACATTTTAAGAGATCCAGGATGAAGTTTCATCTTCAAAAAAGTGTGAAAACTGATTTAATATGATATATTATTAAGCATTTACTCTAAACACATTGCTTAAATGAACAGTGATATATTGTATGTTGTGCACATTTTGCTTTCTTCAAATAGTGCAATGTGCTAGTACAGATTGCTGGAGGGCATTAATTATTATTATTATTATTATTTATTCAAATTTCTAAACCGCCCCCTCTCCCCGAAGGGACTCAGGGCAGTGTACAGGAAACTTAAGAACATATAAAACATTACAATAAATACATAATTTAAAACCGAATTAAACGAATAACCCTGTACTAAAAATTTATAGAAACATTAAAACTGAATCCCAATTAAAACCTAATTAAAACAATTTAAACTACAGACTGGGACGAGGAACAGAGATTAGGCCAGGCCAGCCTGATGGAACAGATATGTCTTTACTTTTTGGCGGAAGAAGCGGAGGTCCGTGGTGGTTCTAATATCGGGGGGTAGGTCGTTCCAAAGGGTCGGGCCCATCACAGAGAAGGCCCTTCTCATGGGCATCGCCCACTAGGCATTGCCTAGTGGACGGCACCCGGAGAAGTCCCTCTCTATGGGAGCGAATCGGCTGAAGGGATGTATGGGGCAGGATACAAATAGCTAGGTCCTGTGTCATGGAGCATTTTAAAGATGGTGATCAACACCTTGAAACACACCCGAAAGGCCACAGGCAGCCAGTGCAGCTCGCGCAGGAGCGGTGTTACGTGGGAGTATCTGGAAATTACCCACGCGGCCACATTCTGGACCAGCTGTAGTCTTCGGGTGCATCTCAAGGGGAGCCCCATGTAGAGAGCATTGCAGTAGTCTAGGCGGGACGTCACAAGCACTTGAGTGACTGTGCGAAGGGTGTCCCGGTCCAAGATGGGACGCAATTGCGGCACCAGGCGAACCTGGTAGAATGCCCCCGTGGCCACGGCTGTCACATAGTCCTCCATTGACAGCCGCGTATCCAGGACGACGTCTAAGTTGCGTACCCGATCCACGGGGGCTAGATGTTCACCCCCTATGGCCAGTGATGTAGTCAACTGGTTGTACCGGGGCGCCGGTAACCACAGCCACTCAGTCTTGGACGGGTTGAGTTTGAGTCTGTTCCTTCCCATCCAGTTCCGTACGGCCTCCAGACACCGGGACATCACTTCGACGACATCGTTGGGGTGGTTTGTACAGCTGGGTGTCATCCGCGTAAAGGTGGTACTCTACCCCAAAACCACGGATGATTTCACCCAGCGGCTTCATATATGCACTGAACAGGAGTGGCGAGAGGACCGACCCCTGAGGTACCCCACAAGTGAGTGGCCTCGAGGTCGACCTCTGCCCCCCTGCCAATACAAATTGCGATCGACCGGAGAGGTAGGAGGAGAACCACCGTAAGACGGTGCCCCTCACCCCCAACCCCTCCAGTCAATGCAATAGGATACCATGGTCGATGGTATCAAAAGCCGCCGAGAGGTCTAATAGGACCAGGATGGAGGAACAACCCCCATCTCTGGCCCTTCAGAGATCATCTACCAACGTGACCAATGCTGTCTCAGTGCTGTGTCCGGGCCGGAAACTGGACTGGCGCGGGTCCAGATAATCAATTTCCTCCAGGTGACGCGGAAACTGTTGTGCCACCACACTCTCTATAACCTTCGCAAAAAAGTGAAGGTTGGAGACCAGACGATAATTTACTAACAATGCTGGGTCCAGGGAAGGCTTCTAGAGGAGAGCCCTCACCACCGCCTCTTTCAAGACGGTAGGCAAGAACCCCTCACTCAAAGAAGCGTTCACTATTTCCTGGAGCCAGCCTTGTGAGACCTCCCAGTACAAGCCAGGAGGGGCACGGGTCCAATAAACATGTGGTGGCTCTCAGTCGCCTACGTAACCTGTCCATATCTTCGGAAGTAACAGAGTCAAACTCCTCCCAGGATGGTGTCTCAAGACCGGCCTCCGACATCCCCCCTAGACCACTTTCAGTGGAGGCCAACTCGTTCTGAATCTGAGCGATTTTGTCCTGCAGATACTCCCCAAATTCCTCTGCTCTGCCCTGCAAGGGGGCTTCCCGCGGCCTCTGTTGGAGGAGGGAGCGGGTTATTCTAAACAGGGCGGCAGGACGGTTATCTGCGGACGCGATAAGAGTAGGACAGTGCTGGCGCTTCGCCACTCTTATCACCACAAGGTAAGTCCTCAAATGGGATCTTACTTGTGTTCAGTCAGATTCAGAGCGTGTGGATCTCCATCTCCTCTCTAGGCGTCTCTTGCAGCGCTTCATCACCCTCAATTCCTCGGAGAACCAAGGAGCCTGGGTGGCTCGCTGCCGCAAGAGAGGCCGCAAAGGCGCAACCCGGTCCAAGGCCCCAGTGGCCGCAATATTCCATGCAGCCACCAGGTCCTCCGTCGGGGCGCGGGTCAGGGCCACAGGTAATGGCCCAAGCTCCGTCTGGAACCTTTCAGGTTCCATAAGGTGCCTTGGGCGGAACCATCTTGGAACTTCAGGTTCCGCCTCCCCGCAGTGGGGTGTAGCGGTGGGAAAGTCGAGCTGGAGAATTGAGTGATCTGACCATGACAGGGGTACGATGGCTAAATCCCCTACTCCGAGATCACTCATTCACTGGCCAGAGACAAAAATGAGATCCAGTGTGTGTCCACCCTCGGGCGTGGGGCCCTGAATTACTTGGGTCATGTCCATGGCCGTCATGGAGGCCATGAACTCCCGAGCTACCTCGGATGCTTCACCTACTGATGGCAGGTTAAAGTCCCCCATGACTAACAGTCTGGGGGTCTCAACTGCCATCTCGGCGATCACCTCGAGGAGCTCGGGCAGGGCTGCTGATACATAGCGGGGAGCCAGGTACACAATCAGCAAGCCCAGCTGCCTCCCTGGGCCCCACTTCACGCAGAGGGACTCGCAACCGGTGGTCTGTGGCACAGTGGTCTCTCTCGGCTCAAGACCTTCCCTGACAATGACCGCCACCCCCACACCCCTGCTTAAAGCCCTTGACTGAGGGAACACACGGTAGCCTGGCGGGCACATTTCCACGAGAGGAAGTCCTCCCTCGTGGCCCAACCAGGTCTCCGTGATTCCCACCAGGTCTGGCTCCCCCTCCGACACCAGGTCGTTAATGAGGGGGGCTTTGTTGACAACGGACCTGGCGTTGCATAGCATCAGTCTAGGGCCCTGGCTCTGCGATCCCTGACCACCTAGATTGCAGGGGTTGGGGCATGTGACCCAACCCCCGCAATTTTTTAAAAAAACCTTCCATCTAAACTATTGATATCACCTTTCCAACAGGTAACTTTGAGTGTGAACTCAAGACTGCCTATCCCTTTCAGAGAGCTTTTAGAAGAATGTTGTATTTGAAGTTTCAAATGTATGATTTAAGCTAAAGTAAACCCTTATACTTTCTAATACAGTAAAAGTCATTGGCTTCTTTAAAACTGCATATTTCCCAATGTATCTGTTAAGTGGCATTAGCCACATATTGTTGTTTGCCAGAAGATAGGGAAATACTTTTAGATAATTTTATCAAAGACAGAACTCTTATTTTTAATTAACTTAATTCCAGAATAATGACAAAAAACAAAGAATATAGAAGTCTGTCTGGTGATACACCTTCTACATTAATGTAAGACTCACATATTTTTACAAGAAACTTTGTATGTTTGCTTTTGCGAGATTTAAAGAAAACCAATATCAGTTACTCTTCAAAAATGGAATTTATTAAAAATACCTAAAAGCTTTCTTTAAAATTACTACAAGTATGAATGAAGCCATACCGTTTTTCCTAATAATTTCAGTTGAGGCTTTTCGACATAGAACTCAGCTATTCTTTGCCACTCAGGCATACTTCTTGGTGACTTTGGAGGTAAAACTTGAATTCCATCTTTTTGACTGCTTTGGTATACCTCAGAAATGGAAAGTCCTTCATTATAAATCCTGAAATAAAGTATATTTTGCAGAAGCTGTTGGATTATTTATAATGCCCCCTATACAACATTCATTCAGGGTCTCTCTTCCCCAGCCAAATTAGAGAATGTACATTAGTGGATACAAGTAAAAATTTGTACAAGTTTTCTTCTAAATATGAGTTAATGAGTAACACTGAGAAATGAATCTTCTGTCAGTATAAGGCAAAATTTCAGCCATTGATCAAAGTTGTACTATATAGGATACACTAGCTATGTTATTAATTTATTTCTTTTGCATAACTCAATTTCAGGAATAAAATCAAGCGAACAATATCATAGCTGGAGTTACCACAACTGTGATTTTAGAACAGTTTGACAAATATAAAGATGAGAATCAACTATCACATAAATCTGAAGCTCCTACAGCTGTTAGATGCGTTAGAGCCTCAACCTTTCTCTGACAACGGTGCATATTTCTTCCATCTACAGCACTGTAATTTCTTTGTATTTGCCATCCATCTTATCTATTGCCTTTCTCTTCTACTTCTCCTCAATTACACCAAATGTAATAGTTATTTCAAGTCTATCATTTGCTTATGTCACATGCCCAAAGCATGTGAGTTTCTGCTTCTTGGTCATCACTTCAAGGGAACAGTTTTTGTTTGACTCAATATTAATTAGTTCTTACAATCTGTTTTTTTCTTAATTCAAAGGTTTTTTATCTCACTCTTTCCTCACTTATTACCACCGGAAAGAAATATCCTTATTCTTCTTCACTTGTCCAGGTTTGTCCTTTTGTTCCTCCCCTCAAGAAAATAAAACAATTAACACCTTCATTTTTTCACCATTAAGATCACTAAGTATACTATATTTAACTTAACTCTGATTTCTTCCTCCCATTTTTGTTTTCATAAAATACATCTTTTAAGTCTTTGTTTCCAATTAATAAAGTGTTGTCTTCTGCATAGCTCAAATTGTTAGTGTTAGCCTACTTTGATTTCCAATATCATCATTTTCAATTCTGCTGTTGTTACAATATTATTTGATACTGCAGGGATAAATCACATTGTGATCTCCCTTTCCTTTACCCAATTTCTCTAAATTCATTTCTTACATTGAAGCCATGAAAAGAGGGGCTTTGCAATGCACAAGAATTGATACAAATCACCACAGCACTCATACTTTTTTCTAGGCTTGTTGGCTGCTTCATAAAATGTCCCAACCTGCAAATAGAACTTCTCTGAGTCAATTTTTTCTCAATGTAAAAATGAAGATATAAGATACCAGCCATGTTGTTCTCTAATGCATTATGCCAATTTTCTTTAACTAAGAAAGTAAAATGAAAGTGAAGAGATAAAGTGAACAAATTCTAAATAACAATGGCATTTCCCTTACATTAGAAACCAGCACACAGAATTGGACAAGATGTCTTTAAAACCTGTTTAAAACAGAAGAGAAAGCTGGAGTACAGCTGGACAAAGTTAACGAAATCATCTAATTGAATGCAAGTAAAAACACCTATTCAAGACGGCATCATGGAGATCAGTGTTCCATCAGCCTTGAATGAGATGATGGTGCACCCTCTCAAGAAACTGTCACTGGATTCAGGAATCCTGAACAACTGTTGCTCAGTCTCCATTATGAACACTGAGATGGTGGTTGAATAGCAGTTACAGAGGATCCTGGAGGAAACATATTATCTGAACTCGTTTCAGCCAGGGTACAATTTGAAGACAGCATTTATTGGGCTTGTCAATGACCTTTGCTAGAGCTAGAATGGGATAATGTGTCTATCCTCCAGCTCCCCATCTCTCAGCAGTTTCTGATATGTCAATCATAGTATCTTGGATTGGCTGTGGGGTTTCAGGATGAGTTATATTTTCCTACAGAGATTCTTTCTCTAAAGTTGATTCCAGTCAGTTTGTTTGTTGTTCCACATTGTTATATATATCATGCAGTCATATGAGGCCTGAATGCAAAATCAATACGTGAAGCAAGAGTGACTGGCTTGAGGACAAAGGAAAACCTGCAAAAGTCAGGGTTGGATGGAGTTGATGATTCCCTCAAACTGAAAAGCAGTGTATGAAGACATATGAGGACATGTTTATGAAGAAATGTAGGTACAGATAGCCCTCAATGTACAACCATAGTGGAGCCCAAAATTTTTGTTGCTAAGTAAGACATTTCTTATGTGGATTTTGCCCCATTTTATGACCTTTCTTTTCACAGTTGTTAAGTGAATCTGCCTTCCCCACTGACTTTGTCAAAAGGCCACAAAAGCTGATCACATGACCCTGCAACTGTCATAAATGTGAACCAATTGGCCAAATTTCTGAATGTTGATCACATGAACTTGGGAATGCTGCAACATGAAAATCGGTCATAGGTCACTTTTTTCAGTGCCATTGTAACTTCAAACAGTCACTAAATGAACTGTTTTAAACCGAGGAATACTTGTACAGACAGAGTGGAAAGGGAGATGTTTTGCAAGAATAATAAAGTATCATACAATATTAAATAAAATAGATGTAGTTAGATTTGTTTTTTCTTTAGCTTACATTTAATTTCTTTTGCTCATTATTTCTCATTCCTTTCCTCTGCCTTATATAACATTTAACTTGATGATTTCCTTGCATATATTATCCTCACCTCATTTGGACATTACAACAGTGACCTCTACTGGTAATTCATTAGCTCTGTTACCAAAGGAAGAATGATAAAACTCGCTATTTCTGTAACTAAAACAATAATAATAGTACGGCAAAATAGAATTCTTACACAAGATGGTCATACTCAATTCGATTCAGAATATGTCACTTCTGTAACTCTGGTCATCATTTATCCCTAGTATTATTGTTTACTAATAACTTCAGTTAGCATTTCCCCAGGAAAGAAGATGCAAAAGCCTATTTAGTGATTCTCAACCTTGGTCACCTGTGTGGACTTCAACTCCCAGAATTCCCCAGTCAGCAAAGCTTTATACATTCCATGCATCTATCATGCATATAGCATTAAGTAAACGAACAAACTGCTCTGCTAGTAAGAGTTGTTGAAAAACTATAGAATAATAGAGTTGGAAGATGCCATTTACAGTACCTATAGAATCTAGCCCAGATTAGTGCAGGACCAAATGAAATGGCCATCTACTGCACCCTCTATCTGAACACATTCAATGAAAGGAAGCTCACCACTTCTCTGCATAATTGATTCCACTTTTACAAAGTTTTATTCTAACATTCAGTATGAATTGGCTTTCCTACAATTTATTCTACAGGTAGTCCTCCCTTAATAACTGCCCATTTATAAATGTCTGGTTTTTAAAAAAATTATTCTTTAACCCTTTCAAAAATAAGTCTCAGGGGCAGCTTGTTGTTGGTCTGTGTTTTAAAACAAAAATCCTTCAGAACTTTAACAGTTTTCTTGTGTATCAATAAAAAAGTTATTTTTGTTAATTGCTTCTTTAAAAAAGTCCTTTGAAAGAGATTATCTTAGAAGAAAAAAATATCCAGATCAATTTCCTGGTTTAATATTTGTTCATCTCTCCTTAGAAAATGAGTAATCCATCAGATCCATTTATGTTACATTTAAGTCGCTTTAAAATTGATTTTATAGGCATCCATTGCAGTTCATTCTTGTTTTATAACCACAATACAACATGTTCTACCAATTTTATCAAGCATTTGATCCTTTTTGTTCCAAAACTTGGCTGAAAGGTATTCAAAAGTTTGCACTAGGGATTTCTGCTCCATTTTCTTTATTTTCTGGCTCTATCTTCCTATTCCCCACCATTCAGGCAACTCCTCAATCACCAAACGGCTAGTTGCAGCCACTGAGGATCTGGATATAATACTGCTCCCTGGCAAAGTATGACCTGAGGCATTCTCCAAGGCTTTGCTATGGACAAACTCACTAGATCCGCAAACCACGACCTCTTGGGCCAATGAGGAGCCACCAGGAGGATCTCCGCCCTCTCCCCCAAAATCTTTGCAATCACTTGCGGAATCAGTGGTAGAGGAGGGAACGCGTACAATAGTCCCTGAGGCCTATTAGAACGACCACGGACCTCCGCTCCTTCCGTATGAAACTAAAGACCCATTTCTTTCGACTGGCCGGCCTTGGATAGTCTCTCTGTCTATAGATTTTTAATGTATTTTAATGGGTCTTAATTTTTTAGCACGGGATAACATAGTTTAATGGTGTTTTAAAGTATATATTTTGTATCGATTGTTTATATTGTTTTTAGTTTCTCCTGTGCACCGCCCCGGGTCCCTGTGGGGAGAGGGAGCGGTTAATAAATGCAAAGTTATTATTATTATTATTATTATTATAGGCCATTTGCACCTCAGAGCGTCCCTCCCCTCCGCCTGTGGGGAATAATAGTGGGAATAAAACCGAGGCACTTGGGCATTGCTGCTTGACACAAACAGGTCGACCACCGGCTGACTGAACCTCTGAACTATGTCCTTGAACAGATTCGGATGCAACTGCCATTCTGAATTGTCTATGGACTGGCGACTTAACCAGTCTGCCTCCACGTTGCTGTCGCCTGCTATGTGGTCGGCCCTGATTGACTTTAAATGTCTTTCCGCCCACCGACCCAAGGTCTCTGCTTCCAACATGAGTCTCTTGGATCTCGTGCCTCCCTGTCGGTTCACGTGGGCCTTTGTGGCCATGTTGTCTGTCAACAGCAACACATGCCGACCCCCAAGATCCTTGCAAATCTGCGTAGAGCCAATCTGGCTGCTCTCAGCTCCAGCCAATTGATGTTGTGGGCTGATTCCGAATCTGACCACAACCCCTGCGTGATCTGCCCCTTGCAATGCGCTCCCCAACCCTGGAGACTGGCATCTGAAGTGACTACCACACGCTCTGGCTCCTTGAATAGGGAACCCTTCCGGATCGCCCCTGTCCGCCACCACTTTAACGATCTTTTCACCCTGTGTGGAAGATAAACCTGTCTCTTTGAATTGCTGACATTGGCCCTCTGCATTGGAAGTAGAAACCATTGCAGTTCCCTGGCATGAAGCCTTGCCCATGGTATTATCTTGATACAAGAAATCATCATGCCCAACAGCTGAGGCAGCTGCACAATCTGGATCCGGGCCCTGCGCTGACAGATTCAAATCCTCGACTGAAGATTCTTCTGACGCTCTTGAGACAGGAACACATGGCATGATCGAGTGTCTATGACAGCCCCCAGGTGTTGCAAGCGAGTGGTGGGCGTCAGATGACTTTTCTCCTTGTTTATCGTGAAGCCATGTTGTTGAAGCACACGTACAGTAAGCTGCACATCCCTTCTGGCCTGCTGGCAAGTCGATGACAGCATTAAAATGTCGTCCAAATAACAAGCCAGACGAACAGGTCTCGACCTCAGATGAGCCGCCACTGCTGCCAAAACCTTTGTAAACGTCCTTGGCGCTGACGAGAGGCCGAATGGAAGCGCCCTGTACTGATAGTGCCTTCCACTCACATACAGTCTCAGATAGCTGCGGTGTGCCTTGTGTATTGGGATGTGCAGATACGCCTCCTTCAGATCTATGCTTGTCATTAAATCCCCTTGTCTTATCCCTTCTAGGATGGATTTCAATGACTGCATTTTGAACCTCTTGTAAGCTAGATAACGGTTCAAACGCTTCAAATCTAATATGGCTCTGACCCCGCCCGAGCTCTTGGGAACTAGAAAGAGTCTGGAGTAAAACCCCTTGCCCTCCTGTCCTGGTGGAACTGGCTCTAGGGCGTTTATGTCTAACAAATGTTCTATCTCCTTCTGCATCATTGCCCTTTTCTCTTGACTCCTGTGAAAGAGACAACTTACAAAGGTTCGTGGGGGAAGGGACAAAAACTCCAATAACAGGCCTTTCCTTATTGTGTTGCGTATCCACGCATCTGTGGTTATCTCCTCCCATCGATCTGCGAACAACTGCAGACGGCCTCCGATGGGAGGGATCCCTAGCCCGTCACTTGCCTCTTTTGAATTGACGGGAATTATTCCCTCCACGAAAGGGCTTCCTGAAGGAACCCTGCTGTTGTCTGTTCCTGTTATTGTACTCAGCCCTGTCCTGATTCCTCTCTGAGGACTGGCCATAATTCCTGTTGAATCCATAAGATGTGGAAGGTTGATTGTTATCTGAGGCACGAAATGACTGCCTTTTGAAATATCTTGACCCTTTTTTCCCCTGCCTCTTTAGAGTGGCAGGGAGAACCTACCTCTTATCCTTGGTCTCTATGAGGAATTTGTCCAAAGATTCCCCAAAGAGATTGTTACCCTTGAACGGGGCTGAAGCTAGCTTCCATTTGGCTTTGACGTCTGCCTGCCAATGACGTAGCCAGAGCAGGCGACGTGAAGTCACATTTGATGCTAAGGCTCGTCATGCAAATTTTGCTGCGTTCAAAGACGCATCCGCCGCGTACTCTACAGCTGTAATTATTTTGGTCAGATCATGACACATCCTGGCATCGTCCTCTGGAGGACTAGCCCTTAACCTCCTTAGCCATAGTAACGCGGCCCTAGTAAAAAAGGAAGATGACGTAGCAGTCTTTATAGCCCAGGCCGCCACCTGGTGTGTTTTATGACCTGCTTTCTCAGCCCTCTTATCCTCCGCCTTCAGGCTCTCCAATAACTCAGCCGGAAGCGAAGAATTTGAAGTCAGAAAAATCACTGGTGCATCCACCTCAGGAAGTTTCAGAATGTCCTCCAGTTTGGACTCCAACGCATATAGCGTTTTGTCGTCCCCACTGGGATTAGCTAGAGTTCCTGGCTGCACCCATTGTCTTTGCACCACATTCATAAATAGATCCGGGACCGGAATTAATTCCGGTTCCGGGGCTATCTCCTGAAACAGCCCAGCCTTGTGATCATCCAAAGAAGATGGACCAGCTACATCTGACGTTTTAATTGGCCCCAGGTCAGTTGCTGACCTGGCCTTATGCAAGATGGATTTAAATAGGGTAGGTTTAAAGAGGCCTTTGGAAGTAGGCTTCTCTGGAGGCAAATCCTCATCCTCCGACATTTGGTAACCATCCTTCTGATTCCCCTCCCAAGTCGACCCCTCAGTGGTGACCGAGGAGGTAGTTGAACCTCTCCAACTTCCCCTAGCATGCACGGGCAAAGAATGAGTCATCCGACTCTTTCCTCCCTTTGAGGTCCCTTGCCTTCTGCCCTCCTCTATACCTTGGGCAACTGCAATAGAAATGACCTCTCTCATCTCTGCAGACAGAACCGAAGTCCTGTTAGCCGAAATAATTTCCTTATGAGGAGATGCCCTTATCCTAGCCTCCTGTACAGAGATACCTTCCATTTCCTCTCTAATAGAAGAACTAGGAGAGGAAGGGTACCCCATCGATGCTTCTGGAGACCCCTGGACAGAATCCTCATCGCTAGTGTAATCACCCCCTTCCTTCTGAGGTGAGGCTTGCACCCTTCCCTCAGCTCTGGGAGGTGAATGACAATACATGCCAGAATTTCCTTGGGAGGCAGTTGGATGTTGTCTGTCCTTATCCTGCTCCCTTGGAACCTCCTGTCTCCCTGGGCCTGGATTTTCCTGCCCTTTGGAGATTTTAAGAGGAAATTTTCCTTTAGGTCCCTTCCTCCCTTTGCCTCCTCTAGGGAGAGACTCTAGCCTGCTGCGTTTCACTGAGGGCTCTCCCATTTCTGAGGGAAGCTTCAATCCTTCCTCCTGCATAATTGGAACCTATCTGTCCTTGTTATAACCCTGGAGGAATGTTGAGACGCAGCAGTAAGGACCCAGCGCTGGCCAGATGGCCAAACACGCCTTGCAGATTTTGTATTTTATGGGGCTGGTATGAGAGCCAGGTCACCCACTACTCCGTTCAGCTTAGCAAGCCTTTGGCACTAAAGAGCTCCTGCTGGCAACCCAGGACAGGATCCTCACAGCAACGGAAATCTGCCCTGAGGGTAGGAAACGGCTATTTATTTGCTTGCACTCAAAGCCTCTGACAACTGCAATTAACCGTTAAAACTTGCGTTGCCTGCTCGCACTCCTCTCTGCCGTTAACGGCTGCGAAAGGAACGTTCGATTTTGACAGCTGTTTAAATTCCGCGGTCTTTGCCAGTGCTCAAAATGGCGGCCGCAACTTCGCGCAGCCTCCCTGAGCCTTCCAAAATGGCGACCGCCTTCTGCGCTGCCTATGAAGCTTGCCGGTTTCCCTGGCAACCTTCTGACAGCTACGAGGCCTGCCGCCGTCCTGCGGAGCCGAGGAACGCCGCTTTTCGCTCCACGCTTCCAGAAACAATTCTGCTAATTTAAAGCGGCTGGAGCAGCAGGAAAAAACCCCCACCGCTCCGCATCCGCCCGCCGCCGCCGGACAGATGATCCTCGATCGGCTTCTGCTTGCGACCAGCAGAAGCCTCGCTCCGTTCCCTCAGGCAATAAACCTTTCTTTTAAACTTTGACGAACTTGATTTTTTTGTTCTTGTATTCCTGACTTGAATAACCTTATTAAGAAATTGTCTTTGTTTGGAGAATCCCTGGATAAATTCAGCCTATTGCCAAATCCCTGAGAACCCTCCAAGATTAGTCCTACTGGGCGGACTGAGTTTTCTAAAACTGACCACAGGAAGGCAAAGGAGGCGTGGTCAAAGAAATTGACACTCAGTCCGAAGGGCAGCGAGGCTGATTTTACCCATCCTTGGACTCTCCAAGCAGCGCTATGGAGAATTTGGGATTTATCTGCAGGATAAAATTGCTCAGATTCAGAGCGAGTTAGTCTCCATCGATGGTCCAGTGGGATGCCCCGAGGCAGGTCTTGAGACAGTTTTGTGGGAAGAATTTGACTCTGTTACTTCCGATGATATGGACAGGTTACGTGGGCGACTGCGAGCCACCACATGTTTATTGGACCCGTGTCCCTCCTGGCTTGTACTGGCATCCTGGGAGGTGACACGAGGCTGGCTCCAGGAGGTTGTCAACGCTTCTCTGAGTGAGGGTTTCTTGCCCGCCTCCCTTAAAGAGGCTATGGTGAGGCCCCTCCTGAAGAAGCCGTCTCTGGACCCAGCATTATTGGTTAACTACTGTCCGGTCTCCAACCTTCACTTTCTGGTGAAGTTTGTAGAGAGTGTGGTGGCACAACAGTTCCCCTGTCACCTGGAGGAAATTGATTATCTGGACCCGCGCCAGTCCGGCTTCCGGCCCGGGCACAGCACCGAGACGGCATTGGTCGCGTTGGTAGATGATCTCTGGAGGGCCAGAGATGGGGGTTGCTCCTCCATCCTGGTCCTATTAGACCTCTCAGCGGCTTTTGATACCATCGACCATGGTATCCTATTGCATCGGCTGGAGGGGTTGGGGGTGAGGGGCACCGTACTGCGGTGGTTCTCCTCCTACCTCTCCGGTCGATCGCAATTTGTGTTGGCAGGAGAGCAGAGGTCGACCCCGAGACCCCTCACATGTGGGGTGCCTCAGGGGTCGGTCCTCTCTCCTCTCCTGTTCAACACATATATGAAGCCGCTGGGTGAGATCATCCGTGGTTTTGGGGTAGAGTACCACCTCTATGCTGACGACACGCAGCTGTATATATCTACCCCAAACCACCCCAATGATGCCGTAGGGTTATGTGCCGGTGCCTTGAAGCCGTGCGGGCCTGGATGGGAAGTAACAGACTCAGACTCAACCCGTCCAAGACCGAGTGGCTGTAGTTTCCGGCATCCCGGTACAACCAGTTGACTCCATCACTGGCCATAGGGGACGAACACCTTACCCCTGTGGATGGGGCACGCAACTTGGGCGTCCTCCTGGATACCCGGCTGTCCATGGAAGATCAAGTGACAGCCGTGGCCAGGAGGGCGTTTTACCAGGTTTGCCTGGTACGCCAGTTGCGTCCCCTATTGGATCGGGATGCCCTTTGCACAGTCACTCATGCCCTCGTGACATCCCGACTGGACTACTGCAATTCTCTCTACATGGGGCTCCCCTTGAGGTGCACCCGAAGACTTCAGCCTGTCCAGAATGCAGCCGCGCGAGCAATAATGGGAACCTCAAGGTTTACCCACATAACACCGCTCTTGCGCGAGCTGCATTGGCTGCCTGTCGTCTTTCGGGTGCGTTTCAAGGTGTTAGTCACCATCTTTAAAGCGCTCCATGGCACGGGACCTAGTTATCTGCGGGATCGGATCCTGCCTCATACATCCCTGCGGCCGATTCGCTCCCACAGAGAGGGACTTCTCCGGGTGCCGTCCACTAGGCTATGCCAGCGGGCGACGCCCAGGGGAAGGGCCTTCTCTGTGGCGGGCCCAGCCCTCTGGAACGACCTTCCCCCCGAGATCAGAACAACTACGGACCTCCGCTCCTTCCGTCAAAAATTAAAAACACACTTTTTCTGCTTGGCCGGCCTAGGTTAGTCTTCCGTCTTTTAATAGGTTTTAGGGGATTTCAGCATATTTTAAGATAGGGGATTTTAGCGCAGGGATAATTTGGTTTAATTTGTATTTTATCTATCTATTTATGTATTTTATATTGGTATTTTTAATTTTTCCCTGTGCACCGCTCCGAGTACCTTTGGGGAGAGGAGGCGGTTTATAAATAAAATATTATTATTAAATAAATAAATAAATAAATATTATTAATATAGCCCCGGTTCGAATCCCAGTAAGGGTATGGCTAGCTGACATCATATTTTATGTAGGCAGAAACTCACCCAATAAATGCAAGAAAACCTGGCCAGTTTGAAGAGTCTTAATTTCTCCAATATGAAAAAAAATATCCAAATAATAATTAAGATATAACCCTTAGTCAAGCAGTCTGTAAAGTCTGCTTTGTAAGTGTACTCTCAGCCACCCTACTCATAAGCTGACCATAAAAAGAGAAGTTTCTACAGTCTACTCATGAGGAATCACTGCTTTGAGTCACACGGATGACCTCAATGATCCCTCCTTTGTTCTGGAGTGATTATGCCTGCTTCAATCCAGCAACAAGAGGTAATTCCCTTCTCAAAACCTGTCCTGCTAGCCAACAAAAGCCAGCAAAACATCAGCTCACCATGGGTTTACAAGAATGTCCTAAAACTGTTACATCCTATGATTTCAAAACGAGATTTCTGATGATGCAGTCTAAAATTGGATTTGCTTTTTATACGTACATTTAAAAAATGAGTGAATTCAGTGCTGACTCATATTCAATTTGTAATCAACTTTTCTTTTTCACAAATATCCAGCCAGATATCTCTTATGTTGCAACTCTAAACTTAATTTTTTGCTTCTTACAATCTTTGTACTATTATACTTTGTACTCCCCTGTGTTAAATTTCATTGTTGCTTTCAGTCCATTTCTTTAATTTTAAAGATTTATTTGGATTTTATTTTGATTTAATTCTCTGTAAACCTTTCAAGTGTCTTTGAAAATCTTCACCTCATGACACAATTAAATATCAATGGAAGAATACCTAATATTGCCTATGGCAAATATTTACCTGACTACACTACCAATTTGTATGTTTGTGGTAATGAAGAAGTGTGGGCAGCAATCTACCATAATAGAATAGCCTGACCTTGAGAAGTGACTTAAAAATCAGTCTTTTCTTTTCATAGATTAAACTTGGGATTCCCAATTATTTCTTTCTGTCTATGTATACATTTCTTAAAAGCTGAAATAAAGAAAGCCATTCAAATCTTCAAAGAGTAATTGATATCATGAATTGAATAAAGAAAATAAATTAATGTACCTGATGAGAAAAGTGTTCCTGGTTAAAAAGCAGAACAAAATTCACTACATGTCTACTTTTGGAGAATAAAAGGATATACATCAAATATATTCTTTCCTAACTTACTTCAGTTGTATAATGCCACTTGGTCTATCTTGCCACCACCCCAGTCTCTGCTCTGTAAGTAACGCATTAGATTCTCAGGAATTTCTCACAAATACTGAAGTATTGGGGGGGGGGGGGGGGGGGCAGGACAAGGGGAAAAGGAAAGGCAGTAACAATGATGTGAACTGTAACATCATGATCCAAAACTCTTTTAACTACATGCATCAATATGGATGTATAAAACTCTGGGGCTTGAATCATGTCTCAATGTATATTTTCTCACATTTTCACCATCCTACTGTTTGCAAAATGGCCATAAACAATGATAGACTTCAGCTGTATATATATCAACTGGATTACTGCCTGTATTGTATATAAATACTGATGTGTAAAAGTATGAAAAACTCCAAGTCCAAAATCACAACCCTGTTTGCAAAAAACTACCACAAAACTATCCCAGTCAGAGCCGTAACAAAAGTCTGAATTGCTGGATTATTTACGTAACGTAACACTCATTTCTTCTGTGTGTCATACATTACTAATTAGACTGTTAATTCATTTGCTCCCCAAAAAATGAAAGGCAGGCAAAAGATTGTGACAAAATCAGAGAGAAACATTACTGTATTTTTTTCCATATTTTAGAAACTCTTAAGATACAAACTCTTTTTCTTGAAAATTAGAAATCAGGGATTCCATTTGATCCAGCTGGTGGCAATATTATTTTGCTCTCTCTTGTGGATACCCATGAATCCACCTTAATTCAAAATAATTCAAAATTCCTGGAAAATTAACAAAAATGTTGACTTCACACTGAACATATACTAATTTAGATGCCAGGTAGGCTTGCCCATGGCAAAGCATCCATGCCACCATTTAGAAAGGTTTCTTGCGTTGGTGCCCTTTACGCTTGGGAATAAAGTAGCACTCCTGAAATGCAAATTGATCAGATGCTGCTGATCAACAATTTGCATCAATAGGCAGCAGAATGTATAGTACACATCAAAGGAGCAGTGATGGCCCACCCATTTTCCCCCAAAGCCCCAAAAGATTTCTGCCATTTAAAAAAAAAAATGGGAATTGCATTTTAAGCAATAGAGAGAGGGAGAGGGAAAGGGGAGGGGGAGAGGGGGAGAGAGAAGAAGAGAGAGGCTAGGTACTGTGAAAAAGATAAATTGGGAAAAAGAGTGGAGTTTCATCAGAAACTGAACTCCTCAAAACATCTTTTCCAAAAGTCTGGACTAGCAATTCTAAAAGTGCATTTTATGAAACAGGTCTCCTATGGCACATTAATAAGATTCTTTGAGGATAAAATCCCTACATCTGTGTAAACTTGAATAGTGCAGTTACTATAACTGTCTATGGATATTCTCAGTCATCCAGGTCATGATTTTCCCAAAGTTGCTTTTTCAAGATACAACTAGACTTTCTTGTTTTCCTTCCACTTCCTGGATAGGAATGAAAACATTTCTCTTCTCATCCAAGAAGCTTCTTCAGCTCTGACAGGATGGTGGGGAATGGAAGGATGCATATTCCTTGCAGGCAGCTGGTCATTTGCATTCTTTTTAGAGTCATTGAGGCCACTTGGAGGTTTATCTGTGTCCTCAGGGTCACCTGAGTAGTGCAAACCCCCATTTGGATGGATGAATGGGCAGATAGACATTTCCACATATTACTTCACAGGAGCCATATGAAATAAGATTAAAATTAAAATAAGAAATACTATGCAAATTGTATATTTTATTATGCAATTGTTGAAATTAATGATAGTTTGGTCAATTCTGATTTCATTCACCCTTTATATGGGTGAATGAAATCAGCACTATCAGGATACAAGATAAAGGGGGAAATCACTTATTATATAGCTGTATTATTCTGATAAATATAAGCATTTCACAATGTACTAGATGCTTACCTTTCTTTGAAAATTTCTTTCTCAAATTCAGCAGTTTCTGGGAATAGTTCTTCAGAATCGTAGCAGTCAAAATTAATAGCTGGTAATGAAATATCATGACCTCTTTTGTCTAGGGTATGATGGACTCTAGAAACTAGCTGCAGATTAGTGGGCAACACAAACCCAGGATTGGTGGTACATAAAAGATGAATAAGTGGATAATCCACATCTCTAGGAGGAAAATAAAGATCATATCAACAGTTTATGTAAGTATATGCTGACTATAAAGCAACTCTTCAACAATTAAACATCTTAAATATATTTACTTTTTAAAAGTCTCTTGTCTCACTCAAATTAAGCATACATAAGAAAGCAACCATAATTATACTCTTCATTAGAAGAATCTTTCTGTACAATAACCAGAAAGTCATATTTTATGTACCCACAAATCCCCAATAGATCCACTAGATTAACAATCAACCCAACACACAATGTATCTTCACAAACAGCAGAGCAATATGGATACAATATAGTATACCACCCATATATAATGAACTGCTTCAATATTTATTGGATCACGTCCACCAATTTTAAAGAATAAAATGAATATTTTATTTATAAAGTGTGCTTCTCACTCTCTCCCTCCCACCCTCCCTCCCTCCCTGTGTGCATATGCATACACACAGTACAAGCCTCATTGAAGCTCTATATCAATCTTTGTCATAACAAAATAAAACAGAATCTGGCATGTTTTGGGAACAAAGATAACTAGCTTTCTTATTCTATAAAGATAACCACATTTGGGTTTGTTATGACAAGACTGGAAACCACCTGATATATCACAATGAACAAATAATGAATGTGGATAGTGAAAAAAGATAAAGATTGCTAAGTAATAGATGAGTTTTCTTAATTGAGAAACTATTAAGTGAAAATGATTGAAGAACTATGAAACAAAGAGTATGAATCACAATAAAACCAGCTTTACTTTAATCACATACCTTCCATTTTTTTCGGATTCTAATCTTTATGTTTTGTCTTAACCTGGGAACTACTCTGTACGTTTACAAAATATTTGTACAAGTGAATGGAATAAACATTAACATTAATGTCTAACACATTTTGTTAGCATTTTTACATTTATCTAACTGGTTTCAGTGTCCAACATGATCTCCAAATGCGGATTAATTTAGCAAACAAAATAGAAATACTCATAGCAAAAACCAAAATATTTAAAGCACATTATAGGTAAAGGTGTGTGTTTTTACAACACATACTCTCCTTAAGCAGTCTATTTATCATCCTTTGAAAGCAGAGACAAGAAAAACAATACTATGTGTGTGGCCTACATTAACCTCACTCAATAGGTCTTTTTCCACAAATTCATGCTTTTTCTGCACTGCTGATAATTTGACAGTGACTTTTTATTAAAGTAAAATACTCATTGTCTTCTGTCATTATTTGTTTTAATATATAATCTTGCCAACCAAATGCATTTAAAGCAATGCAGATAAGCAATGGCATGCAGAAGGTCACCTAAATGCCATTTGACTGTTTCATAAACTTTGGCATTCTTTTTCTCTGAGTCCACCCTCCATTTCTTAACTGAAAATCATACCCATTTACGAACTTAAGCCTGCCTATAAAAATCCTCTCTTCCACATCAAAAAAAACTTTTGGAGCTTGAAACACCAAAGGCTAATTATGAAAGCCTTTTTCTGCATTCATAAAATACTGAAACAGTAATTCAGGATACTCCACAATAAAATATTGTATGGCAAAAAAGTGGAGAGTAAAACTAATGAAAATCTCAAGATCGGGTACATCCTATCAGTTTACTATCAAGCCATGTTTAGTAAGATGCATTCTTTATATTGAAAAAGAACTTATTTCCAAGCAACTATGTTTGTATGTCAGCCAACATTTCGGACAGAGCTATTATGAGTATATTAGCCTGCATTGGTCAAACTCTAGTTAACAGAATAACAGAAGAAAGGAACCTTGGAGGTCTTCTAGTCTAGCACTCTGCTTAGGCAGGAAACCCTATACCACTTCAGACAAATGGTTGTCCAATCTCTTCTTTAAAACTTCCAGTGTTGGAGTATTCACAACTTCTGGAGGCAAGTTGTTCCACTAATTAATTGTTCTAACTGTCAGAAAATTTCTCCTTAGTTCTAGGTTGCTTCTCTCCTTGATTAGTTTCCACCCATTGCTTCTTGTTCTGCCCTCAGGTGCCTTGGGGAATCGTTTGACTCGTTCTTCTTTGTGGCAACCCCTGAGATATTGGAACACTCCTATCATGTCTCCCCTAGTCCTTCTTTTCATTAAACTAGACATACCCAGTTCCTGCAACCGTTCTTTTTTTTTATATTGAAAAAGTTTTATTGGTTTTACATTTTTCTATAGGGTAGGGTAAGGGATACAAAGAAATTTTGAGAGCATTCACGTCAGAGTCGTCGGCCCTTCCGAGACCTCAAAATACACAATAAAAAGATAACAAAAAAAAAACATTTTTCATAACACTACAAGGTAAAAGCAAGTACATATACCTAAATTCTCAATTCCATGCTGTCAGACATTTACAAAAAATCCAGATACAGATATTATGCAAAATTGTTCAGAAAAATCAAGGCAAAGTTATTTTTTTGATCTAAGTCTCTTGGCTATTGTATCTTCTTTTTCTCCTCCCTGGCCCCGAGCGGGCGGGGCCGTGGCCCCCTCCGTCCCCCCTGGATCTTCCCCCAGGGCAGAGGAATATTTTTTAAGAAAGGCTTCCGCCTCATCAACTGTTTTAATCCTCACTCTTCCTCCTTCCCAGAACACCAGCATCCCTTCGGGTGTCACCCACTTGAACCAAATCCCATGATCAAACAATGTTTTAGACAAGAAGGAAAATTTCCTCCTTGCTTCTCGAATCTTTCTAGGAATCTGCTTCAAGATAGTGACCGTTTTTTGTTGGTAAATTAAAGGGTTCTCTCTCTGCGCCCTCAGGATTTCCTCTCTGGTTGACCTTCTAACAAATTTCACATGTATCTCTCTAGGCACTTCATTTATCCTGGCATATGCTGAGTTAATTCTATAGGCTAGGTCAATGTCCCCCCTGATCTCATCTTTAGGTTTTTGTAAATAGTCTGCTAAAATTGTGCTCATAAGATCAGGGAGGCATTCACCAGATTCCTCAAGAACGTTCTGAAATCTCAAAAAATATGTCATTCTTTCCATATCAATCCTAGACACATGCCCATCTATTTCCCCAACTTCTTTAGTAACATTTTTAATCTCTCCCTTAACCCCCACCAACCCCCCTTCCAATTCTTCAGTCTTCTGTGTGTTTTCCAGCATCTGGTTCCTGGTATCCAATAGCTCCTTCTTGAAATTGATGTTTTCAGCCCTCTGGGCCTGAATTTCATTTACCAAAGTTTGTATAACAGTTTCAAGAGAAGCCATCCGTTGTTCTAAACTTGCCAGTGCTGTTTCTTGAGCCATGATTAACTGTTAAAGTCAGTGCCAGCCAAAATGGCGTTTTCAGGGTGGGGCTGGTGAGACTAGCCGGGAGCCAAAAGTTCAAATCAAGGTTGGAACGTTGTAAAATTCAGAAACCAAGAGAGAGACAATTTTCCAGCTCAATAGTTATAATAACGAAGGTAATCCAGAAAGGAATCACAAATCCAACAAGAAAAAAATTCTTCATTAATATCCAGAGAGAGTCCCACTTGTAAAGAGACGCTGGGAATTTTCCATAATTAAAATAGTCAGGCAGGGACAGAGAAAAGCCACTTTCCACCGCCCATCTCAGAGCCCAGAGGAGAGAGTAGAAAAATAAATTCTTTATAACCAGCCAGACCTAGAAACAATGTTGCAAGTAGCCGCATACCACTTTCCCTTGTTAGAGACAGTCCGGATTTAAGATTTCCGCTTTCTCTGCCAGAGAAGCCATTTTTAAGTGCCGCTTAAGTCCGAGGGGGGGGGTTTGGAAACAAACACCCCCCTCCCAGTCCGTTCAGCCTGGCTGGCAGCAAGGAAAAAAAAAGTCTTTTTAAAACTCACTCTCCCTCGCAGCTGAAGCCCCGGCGATCCTTCCGATCTCCTCCGCTCAGCCCTCTACATTAAAGTGAATGGCGCCGACAGCCGTTGGCGAAGGGAGAACCCCCCGCAGCATGTTCCTCCTCACCTAGGTCGCGGAGGGGATCGCTCTCCCCACCGCCGTGAGGAGAAACGTCTCCTCCGAGCCGACCCTACGGGAGACCTCCGGTAACCGGAGTGTCTCGCCCCCGTGGGGGGGCAGAAAAGGCAACAAAATGGCGAGCGAGCCCAAGGCTCGCCCGTCGCCGCTGGAGCCGGAACCGGAAGCCCCTGCAACCGTTCTTCATATGTTTTAGGCTCCAGTCTAAAACTGGATGATTTGGGAAATCATCTTTGTTGTTCTTCCCTGCACTCTTTGCTAGAGTCTCTACATATTTTTTACATCATGGTGACCAAAACTGGATGAGTATTCCAAGTGTAGCCTTACCAAGGCATTATAAAGTGGTATTAACACTTCGCGTGATCTTGATTCTATCCCTCTGTTTATGCAGCCTAGAACTGTGTTGGCTTTCTTGGCAGCTGTTGCACACTGCTAGCTCACATTTAAATGGTTCTCCACTAGGACTCCAAGATCCCTCTCATAGTTACTACTATAGAGCAAGGTACCACCTATACTGTACCTGTGCATTTTGTTTTTCTTGCCTAAATGTAGAACCTTACTCTTTCACCATTGAATTTCATTTTGTTAGATAGCGCTCAATGTTCAAGTCTGTCAAGATCCTTCTGTATCTTAAGCCTATCTTTTTTTTGTTCTTTTAAAACACCATATAAACAGCCATACATTTTTGTTCAAATTACATGTATAAGTGATTTGTATTAACCTGAAGCTAATGCAAATGTAAAATCATATTATTAATTAGTAACATTACATAAAGAAATCTTAAGCTCACTTGATCTTCGTAGTCCATGTAGAAAGGAGAGATACTGGTTGTTGATACTGAAGGTCTTCTACCTTTTTTTGAGTTTCAACTGGTCTAGCCTTTGGAAATGCTTTTCCTTGTATTATCAAGTCCTTGCCCAAAGATGCAAAGTCCTATCAGAAGACAATAATAAAATCAAGTTGTTTAAGAATGTGATGAAAATCTTGCTTAAAATAAATTCTTAAGATTTTCATCTGGAGTCTGCTTTTTTGTAGACTAAAAATAGTAAAAACTGGTTTATATACACACAAAGATAGATTTCAAATTGAAGCAGGCTTTAATTTAACCATAGACATACAAACTAAGAAAATTAATTATTCACTAGGAATAAAATTATAATTATGTAAAAATTATATCATTTAATTATACAATTAAAATAATTGAGCATTAAGCTACTGATTGTAACATCTTGCTATATGAAAAAGACCCACATTAGAGCATCTGTCCTCTGCTTGAAGATATTTAGTGAAGATATTTGGTAGATAATAATTATTATTAATTATTATTAGATAAGCGGTTCTACCATTGTTCTTAATAGTAAGGAAAAAATTATCTAAAAAGACAGTTGGTCTTTTGCATCTTCTGATTGTCCTATACAATCAGGCCATGCTCCAGGTCTCATTCAGGTCCCACTGTCAGCTGATGGAACATAGCTACGGAGGTGCAGTGATTAGAGTACTGTACTGCAAGCTACTTCTGCTGACTGCCAGCTATGCAATTTGGCAGTTCAAATCTCACCAGGCTGAAGGTTAACTCAGCCTTCCATCTTCCCAAGGTGGGTAAAATGAGGACCCAAACTGTTGGACACAATATGCTGACTCTGTAAACTGCTTAGAGAGGGCTGTAAAGCACTGTAAAGCGGTATATAAGTCTAAGTGCTATTGCTACTGCTATTCTCTATCACCTGGAACACCATCCCCCTATCTGGTCTCTACTCTATGTAAGAGCTTTGAAAGCATGGCTTTCCCTAGGCTCTGAAATGAGTAAGTGATAGGTCTGAATGTCTTGTTATCTTTAATGATTGCTCTCTTTTAGAATTTGGGTTTTTTAATTGTATGATGATTATTGTTATTGCTGTTACGTGCTCAGAGTTGTTGTAAAGTTGGGCAACCTATACATTTCTAAAATAAAAATAACTAATTTCCTAACATTCAACTAGAATCTGCCTTCCTATAACATAAACCCATGATTTCATCCCATCTTCTCTAGGGGGTTAAAGAACATCTCAATTTTCTGTGTGTCAACCCTAGAAATGCACACAGTACTTGAGATTGAATCTATCAGGCAATATAAAATAGATGCTTCTGTTGATATGGCCTAAAATTGTTTTTGCCTTTTTGCAACCATATCACCTTCCTAACTCATAATGTTCAATCAGGAAGAAACATCTTCAATTCTGCAAACTTTACCAGTTTTTAAGGATTTCAACATCATGTAATTGCTTTTTCTAGCTATATATTTCAATTTTTTTACCAAGTCCTTCACTAAAGGCTCCTAAATAATGGGATAAGAGATTAGCTCTTCTAAGAGAAAAAGGAAAGTGAATTTCAAAACTACTCTAGAACCTCCCTATGCTCCTTTTAATTTGATAGTATCCTTTTTGTAGTCAGTCAGTCAGTCTGATTGTTTCTCTGTCTGTCTATACAAGAGAGAAAGTTTTAAGAGGTACCATGGATGCCTTAATGAATGGTTCTTGAGACACCATTCTGGGAGGAGTTTGACTTTGTTACTACCGAGGATATGGACAGGTTGTCAAAGAGACTTAAGGCTACCACATGTTTATTGGACCCGTGTCCCTCCTGGCTTGTACTGGCATCCTGGGAGACGACACGAGGCTGGCTCCAGGATATTGTGAACGCTTCTTTGAGTGAGGGGTCCTTTGCCTGCTGTCTTGAAAGAGGCGGTAGTGAGGCCCCTCCTCAAGAAGCCTTCCCTGGACCCAGCATTATTGGAGAATTACCGTCCGGTCTCCAACCTTCACTTTTTAGTGAAGGTTGTAGAGAGTGTGGTGGCCCAACAGTTTCTGCGACATATCCACCCCAGACCACCCCAACGATGCCGCCGAGGTGTTGTCCTGGTGTTTGGAGGCCGTACGGATCTGGATTGGTAGTAACAAACTCAAGCTCAACCCGTCCAAGACTGAGTGGCTGTGGTTTCCGGCACCCCGGTTCAGCCAGATTACTCCAACTCTGGCCATTGGGGGCGAAACACTGGCCCCCGTGGAGAAGGCGCGCAATTTGGGTGTCCTCCTGGACTCCCGGCTGTCCATGGAGGACCATGTGGCGGTCGTGGCCAGGGGGGCGTTTCATCAGGTACGCCTGATGCGCCAATTGCGCCCCTTACTGGACCGGGCTGCCCTTCGCGCAATCACTCAAGCACTCGTGACATCCCGACTCGACTACTGTAATGCTCTTTACATGGGGCTTCCCTTGAGGTGCACTCGAAGGTTACAGCTAGTCCAGAATGCAGCCGCGCGGGTGATTACGGGAGCCCCTAGACACTCCCATATAACACCAATCCTGCGCGAGCTGCACTGGCTTCCTGTAGTCTTTCGGGTGCGATTCAAGGTTCTGACGACCATCTTCAAAGCGCTCCATGGCTCGGGACCTAGTTATATGCGAGACCGTCTCCTGCCCCATATATCCCTTCGTCCGATCCGCTCCCACAGAGAGGGCCTTCTCAGGGTGCCATCGGCCGGGCAATGCTGACTGGCGACACCTAGGGGAAGGGCCTTCTCTGTGGCGGGCCCCGCCCTTTGGAACGACCTACCCCCTGAACTTCGTACCATCTCGGACCTCCGCCTCTTCCGCCAGTGTCTAAAGACACATCTCTTTCACCAAGCCGGCCTAGCGTAACCTTCCGCTGGGACTATTTTAGACAGTTTTAATTTGGGGATTTTAATTGGATTTTAGCATAGGATGGGAATTTAATATGTCTTTTAAATTTTGTATTTTGTCATTTTGTATTTTTTTTAAATTCCTGTGAGCCGCCCTGGGTCCTCTCCGGAGAAGGGCGGGGTATAAATTTAATTAAATAAATAAAATAAAGTCTTTTTATCTTTAAAACTCCTGAATTCCCTCTCAACCTCCTTCCTCTGAAGGTACCACCTTTCTCCTCTCCACCCGCATGCCTTACCATTTGTATATCTGTTATGCCCACTGTTTTACTTCATGGTATTCCTGGGAAATCCTTAAATCCCTTTGGTGATTATATTCCAGGATCTAAGAAGCCAAGTTCTCCTGCCCCTTCTAGAAAGGCAAAGCCATGGGAAGACAAAAATATTTTCACATACTGCTAGTAAGCACTCCCAATGTTTGCTATGTACTAGAATTCCCCATGAATAGACTATTCTTCCCTTCACTGAGGGACATAGTTGGATGCTTAGACTTCCTGGATCATTTTTGGTCCTCAATGTCATACTGTGGTGGATTAAGCCCTAATGTATGGACCAAGCAGGGCCTTCAATGATTTAACAGGAAATAAAAATGTTTGTTCTTACTTCTAATTTTCCTCCAGGAGAGACATCCAGCAAACTTTTAGACTTTTCAGCAATTGATTCTAATGTCACTTCAACCTCTGAAAAAAAATCCTCTTCACTTCCATGTATGCTTTGTTGATCGGGTGAAATTGCTTTAATGGTATAATCTGAGTCATTTATAGCTGTTTGAATTACTACATCTGGAATCTGAGGGAGAATGTTGGTCAAGATATTAGTTTTATTCCTCTGAAATTTACACACTGTTTTTAATTGAGCTAATTTTTTAAATAATCCAAATGCAACTCTACAAGGAAGTCAATTAATAAGAACTATGGTTGGAATAGGAAACAAGCAGGAAATTCTACTCAGTAGGCGAGACAGAAAAGTCAAGAAAAATATTGGGGAAGAAAACAGGGACAAACAACTCCCATATTGTTTTCAGAAAACTGTATTTGCATGTCCATGAAATTGCCAGGAGTTAAGCCCAACGTAAAAAAGAACTTCCCTTATTGCAGTTTGTTTTTTACTCACAGTTTAGGCCAATTAAAGAAAATGTGTATGGAGAATTACATAGTGGGGGAAATATTTTGTGAGGTTTGGGAAAAACTAAAAACAATTTGAGAAAACTGCTAGCATGTAAGCAATGGCATATACTTTCCTTACAACAGTACTAAATGGGAGTCCTGGTTTACACTGGACCATCCACAGGGACTAAATCTTAAAAGCGCTCATGCTGTGAAATTCATACACTCACTAAAAATGCATGCAAATACAGGCAGTATTTGCATATCTACTTTGCCCCAGTATTCCACAATTGTGTCACATGTATTGATTGGAGAGATGAAGCAATGAAAAATTTCTAAAAATACAAGGACAGAAATCTGGGGCTGCCAAAGTGACTTATTCATGTTTTTCATTCATCTTGTATGGAGAGCACCCAGTCACTGTTACTTAGTATAAAAGAAAAATGTCTACACATGTCTAGTCTATACAGGACTAGAGATATTTTTTTCATAAAATGTCTGAGGTCTCCAATCAATAATGTCTTTAGTTTGCCCAACCAATGCAGAGACTATTTGAAAACCTATCTCCTCTCATTATTTACAAACTATTGAAGTGCTGGTAGCAAGCCCCATATTTCTTCATTTTCTTCCAAAACTATCATAGCCCTGGTTGCCTTAACTTTTCCCCCCACCTTCCTGTGTCTATTGAAGGAAAATGCTGGCTAATGGGGAAAAAACCTGAAATCACATGAAGGGAAAACATTTATGGTACCGTGTTTCCCCGAAAATAAGACAAGATCTTATTTTCTTTTGACCTCCAAAATAAGCACTTGGCCTTATTTTCAGGGAGGTCTTATTATTTTTGAGGTACAGGAGGCGGCAAGCGTGGTCACCTCATGGCTGCTGCTGTGTTGCAATATTTTGAGTGAGCGCTTATTTTCAGGGGAGTGCTTATTTTAGCACATGCGCTCAAAAGCCCGATTGGGCTTATTATCCAGGGAGGTCTTATTTTCAGGGAAACAGGGTATAAAGTAAGTTACCCAACAAAGCAGCTTGAAAGAAAAAATCAGCAACAGCAAAATGAGAATAGAATGAATTAACCTCCATTCCAGCAATGTATTCTCTCCCTTCAGAGGGTTGCACCTGTGAACTGTAGGACCTTGACTGGGACCTTTCAAATATCGCCTGAAAAAATATGTAATACAGGACAAAACTGCATTTTTACAAGAAATAAGCCATCATAATACAATCCAATATCCAATAAATCAAAATTGAAGGACTCTACATATTCTTGATGATTAACTGAAGCATAGAATCCTAAATAAATTCGCAGCCATTACAGAAGAAAGTAGCAATGAATTATGGATAAACTCTAAACAATAACATTTACTTCCTGTCCCTGTTGCATTTCAAGGATGCCAAAAAGCAGGTGCAGTTCGGCGTGTGTGTTTGTGTGCATGTGTGTGTTTGTGTTATGTGTGTATAAAAATGCATGTTTACCAGAGATCTTCAGCTGTGATTACTGTATGGAGATTGTATAATTAAAATAATTAGATTAAATAATAATTAGGATAATTAAATTCAAATAATTGTGATTAATTTGATGTCTGATGTTTTCATTAATAATCACTATTTAAGGATAAGATGTTAAAAACAAAAGATAAAAAGAACCATAGACACTTTTTCCAATAAGGAAATTGTAAATGTATAAATAGCAATGTACTAAAAAAAAGCTTTCTTTCATTTTTCAGTAGGTTCAAATTTTGAACTTGCTGTTTACAGACAATACTTATACCCTCTATCCTAATGCAGGGAGTTTTGAGCTGTGGTTCATAGATAGATTTCAAGTGTTTTGCATGAGGGGAAAAAATCACATTTTCACTAACTTCTAATTGCAATGTAATAGTAAATATCAAATAATTTTTAGTGTTTAGTCTCCAAAAATGTTTGTTAACTTTAGTAAATCTTGCCATGTACTATTATTATGTCTTTAAAAGGTACACTGTCTTGGTATTGATTTATTGCATTAATAGAAAATCAAATTCACAGCTATATTACATAGTTGCTATTATTTTTAATACTCGGGGTTTCAGTTTCCTTTTTCATACCCTGTTTCCCTGAAAACAAGACCTCCCTGGATAATAAACCCAATCGGGTTTTTGAGTGCATGTGCTAAAATAACATCCCCCTGAAAATAAGCTCTCCTCGAAAATAAATCCAAACGCTTATTTTGGGGGTGAAAAGAAAATAAGACCTTGTCTTATTTTCAGGGAAACACAGCACAATCTATATCTATGTATTTTATTTTATCATACAGATACATTTTTCTGACATGTGGTCCCTAGGTTTCATCAGACTCTTAAAGAGCTATTTGGCACAAAAAAGATTACAAACTCTTGCCTCAAAGATTTTTCATCTTATGAAACACTCTTAGCAGTGATGTCAACATGTATACCTTAGGGAGGTCAAAAAAGTCAGTGACAACCATAATTATGCAATAGAAGCCCTGCCCCTTTTTATATGTGCTGCCTAAAACTCACTTTAAAAGGTATGGCTTTGATTGTGTAGGTACGGCCACATAGAGGCGGCGGCAGCAGCAGCTCTGTTGTGAACGGAGGGGAAAATGTTCGGATTGTTTCTGCCACAGTATTCAACATTAAATGCAGCAGAGATAATCCAAACATTGCTCCCTCCTTTCAAAGCAGAACTGCTGCAGCCTGTCCCTTTAAGGGGCAGAATCTATTTCAGATGAGGAATTTTCAAAAAAATATATTAATTATCCTCAAACACATAAAGCATACAATTTTGTTAACGGATGCATAGACGAATATCAAAAACAGGCTTCATTGTAGAAGTGCTCTGTAAATCTGACAGATCTTATAACTTTATAATAGATAACAAACTGGCACCTTTCAAATGTTTTTGGGCTTCAACTCAGGCCAGCCTAAACCAGGCTGTAATCATTTTAATTCAAAATATGAGATGGAACCAAGACGGAAGCCTTGCTAAAGCTAAGTCATTCAGCAACTCAGAACCAGTAAATGGACCAATTTCCTATTCATGTATATTTTTTGTTTAAAAAATATTCCAGTCAAGTAGGATAGAGTACAGAATCAGAAGTTAAGAAATAAGTGTCGTTCTTTGAAAGGAGCTCCAATATACTTACGTGCTCTGAATCTTCTGGTATCTGTTTTATACCTTGGAATGCAGAAGAAGATATAAATCGATCCTTTCTAACGTGAGATGACTTCTTCAAATAAAAAAAATGAAATAAATTAGTACTAGAATAAGTATCTTACATTTCAATGATATGTTTTAGTCAGAGGTGGTATTCAGCCACTTCTGACCGGTTCTGGAGAACAAGTAGTGGAAATTTTGAGAACTGGCAATAGGCTCGCCCCATGCACACTGCCTCCCAGCTGATCTGTTACCCTGAACAGGAGAACCGAACTGAAAAGCAGGTTAGTGGGATGGGGAGGGAATGGGGTCTTTACAGTAACCTTCCCCTGCCACCCCCGCAAATCCACCCCCACAAAGCAATGCCACCCCCACAAAGCCATGCCCACAGAACCTGTAGTAAAAATTTTGAATCTCACCACTGGTTTTAGTCCTATAAAAGGGATCGACCGTTGTCTTACCTGAACGGTCCTTCTCGTAGCGCTGCGGGAGAGTCCAAGGATGGGTAAAATCAGCCTCGCTGCCCTTCGGACTGAGTGTCAATTTCTTTGACCACGCCTCCTTTGCCTTCCTGTGGTCAGTTTTAAAAAATGAATGTCTTTCCCGAACAGGACGCCCTTCTATGAAATAATCAGAATCATTAGCACCCTGAAATAAACCCTGGGCGGGTCTTGGACTCTCCCGCAGCGCTACGAGAAGGACCGTTCAGGTAAGACAACGGTCGTTCTCCATAGCGCTGCTTGGAGAGTCCAAGGATGGGACATACCCAAGCTATACTGTCCCAGGGTGGGAAGAGTCAGTGTCAGATAGCACAGGAACCGAGGCCACCTGTTGTAATACCCTTCTTCCGAAGGACGCCTCGGCTGAAGCAAAGGAGTCTATTTTATAATTCCTAATGAAGGCTGTGGGTGATGCCCACGTTGCTGCCCTGCAAATCTCCAATATAGATGCTTGAGTCGCCCATGCCGCCGTAGTTGCCGCACTTCTCGTGGAATGTGCTAACACCTTGCTTGGAGCTATTCTGCCTTGATGTTCATAAGCCATCTTAATACAAGCTCTTAACCATCGGCTTATGGTGGCCGATGATACTTTGCGGCCTAGCGACCTTGGTTGAAATGCCACAAATAGACTTTCAGTATGTCTAATGTCCTTGGTCCTTTTTACATAAATCTTTATAGCACGTCTAACGTCCAATTTATGCCAAGACTTTTCCCTTGGATGCCTTGGATGAGGACAAAAATTTGGTAGAATAATCTCCTGCGTTCTATGAAATTGTGAATTTACTTTTGGTATAAAAGACAGATCTAGTCTCATAATGACCCTGTCTGGATGAATTATGCATAGTTCCTCCCTGACTGATAGAGCCGCCAGCTCAGAGACCCTTCTAGCTGATGTTATAGCCACTAAAAATGCGGTCTTTAATGACAAATGTCGAAGGGAAACCTTTCGTAACGGTTCAAACGGAGCAGAAGTCAATGCTCTCAATACATATGGTAAGTCCCAGGAAGGATATCTATGTATAATTGGTGGTCGTATGTTAGCTGCGCCCTTCAAAAAACTTTTGACTTGTGGATCTTTACTCAGACTCTGCTGAGCCCCAGCTGCCAATGTAGTAGATAATGCGGCCACCTGGCGCCGAAGTGTGTTGTGTGCCAACCCTTTGTCCAACCTTTCCTGAAGAAAGTTCAAAAGTTCTTGCACTGTTGCTGACACTTCGTTCACCCCTCGGGCCCTGCACCATGTAGCAAAGGTGAGCCACGTTGCCTCGTATATACAATTAGTGGACTCCCTCCTGGAAGCCTGGATTGTCTTTATAACCTTTTCTGAAAAGGTTATAAAGACAATCCAGGCAAAGTATGACCCTGGCAAAGTATGACCTGAGGCATTCTCCAAGGCTTTGCTATGGACAAACTCACTAGATCCGCAAACCACGACCTCCTGGGCCAATGAGGAGCCACCAGGAGGATCTCCGCCCTCTCCCCCAAAATCTTTGCAATCACGTGCGGAATCAGTGGTAGAGGAGGGAACGCGTACAATAGTCCCTGAGGCCATTTGCACCTCAGAGCGTCCCTCCCCTCCGCCTGTGGGGAATAATAGCGGGAATAAAACCGAGGCACTTGGGCATTGCTGCTTGACGCAAACAGGTCGACCACCGGCTGACCGAACCTCTGAACTATGTCCTTGAACAGATTCGGATGCAACTGCCATTCTGAATTGTCTATGGACTGGCGACTTAACCAGTCTGCCTCCACGTTGCTGTCGCCTGCTATGTGGTCGGCCCTGATTGACTTTAAATGTCTCTCCGCCCACCGACCCAAGGTCTCTGCTTCCAACATGAGTCTCTTGGATCTCGTGCCTCCCTGTCGGTTCACGTGGGCCTTTGTGGCCATGTTGTCTGTCAACAGCAACACATGCCGACCCACCAAGATCCTTGCAAATCTGCGTAGAGCCAATCTGGCTGCTCTCAGCTCCAGCCAATTGATGTTGTGGGCTGATTCCGAATCTGACCACAACCCCTGCGTGATCTGCCCCTTGCAATGCGCTCCCCAACCCTGGAGACTGGCATCTGAAGTGACTACCACACGCTCTGGCTCCTTGAATAGGGAACCCTTCCGGATCGCCCCTGTCTGCCACCACTTTAACGATCTTTTCACCCTGTGTGGAAGATAAACCTGTCTCTTTGAATTGCTGACATTGGCCCTCTGCATTGGAAGTAGAAACCATTGCAGTTCCCTGGCATGAAGCCTTGCCCATGGTATTATCTTGATACAAGAAATCATCATGCCCAACAGCTGAGGCAGCTGCACAATCTGGATCCGGGCCCTGCGCTGACAGATTCGAATCCTCGACTGAAGATTCTTCTGATGCTCTTGAGACAGGAACACATGGCATGATCGAGTGCCTATGACAGCCCCCAGGTGTTGCAAGCGAGTGGTGGGCGTCAGATGACTTTTCTCCTTGTTTATCGTGAAGCCATGTTGTTGAAACGCACGTACAGTAAGCTGCACATCCCTTCTGGCCTGCTGGCAAGTCGATGACAGCATTATAATGTCGTCCAAATAACAAGCCAGACGAACAGGTCTCGACCTCAGATGAGCCGCCACTGCTGCCAAAACCTTTGTAAACGTCCTTGGCGCTGACGAGAGGCCGAATGGAAGCGCCCTGTACTGATAGTGCCTTCCACTCACATACAGTCTCAGATAGCTGCGGTGTGCCTTGTGTATTGGGATGTGCAGATACGCCTCCTTCAGATCTATGCTTGTCATTAAATCCCCTTGTCTTATCCCTTCTAGGATGGATTTCAATGACTGCATTTTGAACCTCTTGTAAGCTAGATAACGGTTCAAACGCTTCAAATCTAATATGGCTCTGACCCCGCCCGAGCTCTTGGGAACTAGAAAGAGTCTGGAGTAAAACTCCTTGCCCTCCTGTCCTGGTGGAACTGGCTGTAGGGCATTTATGTCTAACAAATGCTCTATCTCCTTCTGCATCATTGCCCTTTTCTCTTGACTCCTGTGAAAGGGACAACTTACAAAGGTTCGTGGGGGAAGGGACAAAAACTCCAATAACAGGCCTTTCCTTATTGTGTTGCGTATCCACGCATCTGTGGTTATCTCCTCCCATCGATCTGCGAACAACTGCAGACGGCCTCCGATGGGAGGGATCCCTAGCCCGTCACTTGCCTCTTTTTGAATTGACAGGAATTATTCCCTCCACGAAAGGGCTTCCTGAAGGAACCCTGCTGTTGTCTGTTCCTGTTATTGTACTCAGCCCTGTCCTGATTCCTCTCTGAGGACTGGCCATAATTCCTGTTGAATCCATAAGATGTGGAAGGTTGATTGTTATCTGAGGCACGAAATGACTGCCTTCTGAAATATCTTGACCCTTTTTTCCCCTGCCTCTTTAGAGTGGCAGGGAGAACCTTCCTCTTATCCTTGGTCTCTATGAGGAATTTGTCCAAAGATTCCCCAAAGAGATTGTTACCCTTGAACGGGGCTGAAGCTAGCTTCCATTTGGCTTTGACGTCTGCCTGCCAATGACGTAGCCAGAGCAGGCGACGTGAAGTCACATTTGATGTTAAGGCTCGTGATGCAAATTTTGCTGCGTTCAAAGACGCATCCGCCGCGTACTCTACAGCTGTAATTATTTTGGTCAGATCATGACACATCCTGGCATCGTCCTCTGGAGGACTAGCCCTTAACCTCCTTAGCCATAGTAACGCGGCCCTAGTAAAAAAGGAAGATGACGTAGCAGTCTTTATAGCCCAGGCCGCCGCCTGGTGTGTTTTATGACCTGCTTTCTCAGCCCTCTTATCCTCCGCCTTCAGGCCCTCCAATAACTCAGCCGGAAGCGAAGAATTTGAAGTCAGAGAAATCACTGGTGCATCCACCTCAGGAAGTTTCAGAATGTCCTCCAGTTTGGACTCCAACACATATAGCGTTTTGTCGTCCCCACTTGGATTAGCTAGAGTTCCTGGCTGTACCCATTGTCTTTGCACCACGTTCATAAATAGATCCGGGACCGGAATTAATTCCGGTTCCGGGGCTATCTCCTGAAACAGCCCAGCCTTGTGATCATCCAAAGAAGATGGACCAGCTACATCTGACGTTTTAATTGGCCCCAGGTCAGTTGCTGACCTGGCCTTATGCAAGATGGATTTAAATAGGGTAGGTTTAAAGAGGCCTTTGGAAGTAGGTTTCTCTGGAGGCAAATCCTCATCCTCCGACATTTGGTAACCATCCTTCTGATTCCCCTCCCAAGTCGACCCCTCAGTGGTGACCGAGGAGGTAGTTGAACCTCTCCAACTTCCCCTAGCATGCACAGGCAAAGAATGAGTCATCCGACTCTTTTCTCCCTTTGAGGTCCCTTGCCTTCTGCCCTCCTCTATACCTTGGGCAATTGCAATAGAAATGACCTCTCTCATCTCTGCAGACAGAACCGAAGTCCTGTTAGCCGAAATAATTTCCTTATGAGGAGATGCCCTTATCCTAGCCTCCCGTACAGAGATACCTTCCATTTCCTCTCTAATGGAAGAACTAGGAGAGGAAGGGTACCCCATCGATGCTTCTGGAGACCCCTGGACAGAATCCTCATCGCTAGTGTAATCACCCCCTTCCTTCTGAGGTGAGGCTTGCACCCTTCCCTCAGCTCTGGGAGGTGAATGACAATACATGCCAGAATTTCCTTGGGAGGCAGTTGGATGTTGTCTGTCCTTATCCTGCTCCCTTGGAACCTCCTGTCTCCCTGGGCCTGGATTTTCCTGCCCTTTGGAGATTTTAAGAGGAAATTTTCCTTTAGGTCCCTTCCTCCCTTTGCCTCCTCTAGGGAGAGACTCTAGCCTGCTGCGTTTCACTGAGGGCTCTCCCATTTCTGAGGGAAGCTTCAATCCTTCCTCCTGCATAATTGGAACCTATCTGTCCTTGTTATAGCCCTGGAGGAATGTTGAGACGCAGCAGTAAGGACCCAGCGCTGGCCAGATGGCCAAACACGCATTGCAGATTTTGTATTTTATGGGGCTGGTATGAGAGCCAGGTCACCCACTACTCCGTTCAGCTTAGCAAGCCTTTGGCATTAAAGAGCTCCTGCTGGCAACCCAGGACAGGCTCCTCACAGCAACGGAAATCTGCCCTGAGGGTAGGACACGGCTATTTATTTGCTTGCACTCAAAGCCTCTGACAACTGCAATTAACCGTTAAAACCTGCGTTGCCTGCTCGCACTCCTCTCTGCCGTTAACGGCTGCGAAAAGAACGTTCGATTTTGACAGCTGTTTAAAATCCGCGGTCTTTGCCAGTGCTCAAAATGGCGGCGCAGCCTCCCTGAGCCTTCCAAAATGGCGACCGCCTTCTGCGCTGCCTATGAAGCTTGCCGGTTTCCCTGGCAACCTTCTGACAGCTACGAGGCCTGCCGCCGTCCTGCGGAGCCGAGGAACGCCGCTTTTCGCTCCACGCTTCCAGAAACAATTCTGCTAATTTAAAGCGGCTGGAGCAGCAGGAAAAAACCCCCACCGCTCCGCATCCGCCGCCCGCCGCCGGACAGATGATCCTCGATCGGCTTCTGCTTGCGACCAGCAGAAGCCTCGCTCCGTTCCCTCAGGCAATAAACCTTTCTTTTAAACTTTGATGAACTTGATTTTTTTGTTCTTGTATTCCTGACTTGAATAACCTTCTTAAGAAATTGTCTTTGTTTGGAGAATCCCTGGATAAATTCAGCCTATTGCCAAATCCCTGAGAACCCTCCAAGATTAGTCCTACTGGGCGGACTGAGTTTTTTAAAACTGACCACAGGAAAGTAAGGAAGCGTGGTCAAAGAAATTGACACTCAGTCCGAAGGGCAGCGAGGCTGATTTTACCCATCCTTGGACTCTCCAAGCAGTGCTATGGAGAAGTATGTATGATTTATTACATGTACACCCTGTCACAATGCTGCAGGGCTCTCATCAGTTTTCAGGAAAAGAAAAACCTCTGCAACATTTACAGTCAGATTAAAATAATAAAACATACAAAAGAACTCTGTTTTCAGTTGCTTCCAGAAGTCATCTGAGAAAAATAGCACCTTTAAGACTCTCAGAAGTGAGGAAAATGATTAGCAGTTTTTCCTAGCAAAATCAAATAGATCAGGTGAATTCTAGTAGGCAAGTGCAATCCTGAAAAGAATTTCATGCCAAACCATTAAGGTTTTTATAGATTAATGCCAGCATTTTAAATCTTCTTGAAAGTTTATAGGAAAGCAATTAAGGGCCTCTAGCAGTGGTGGGTTAATAATAATAATAATTTAATTTTATATCCCGCTCTCTCTCCCCAAGGGGACTCGAGGCGGGGCACAGGCAATTAAAAATACAAATAAGACCACAGACAAAATACAAAATACAAAATTAAAAATGGATTAAATTGATCCTGCGCTAAAACCCATAAACTAAACTAAAAATTACCCCTAAAACCCCTAACCTAAAAAGAGACTACCCAAGGCCGGCCAGGCGAAAAAAGTGTGTCTTTAATTTTAAGCGGAAGGAGCGGAGGTCCGGGGTTGTCCTGATATCGGGGGGAAGGTCGTTCCAGAGGGCTGGGCCCGCCACAGAGAAGGCCCTTCCCCTGGGCGTCGCCCGCTGACAAAGTCTAGTGGACGGCACCCGGAGAAGTCCCTCTCTGTGGGAGCGAATCGGCCGTGAGGATGTATGGGGCAGGATCCGATCCCGCAGGTAGCTAGGTCCCGAGCCATGGAGCGCTTTGAAGATGGTAATTAACACCTTGAAGCGCACCCGGAAGACGACAGGTAGCCAGTGCAGCTCGCGCAAGAGCGGTGTTACGTGGGCAACCCTAGAGGTGCCCATAATTGCTCGCGCGGCTGCATTCTGGACCAACTGAAGCCTCCGGGTACACCTCAAGGGGAGCCCCATGTAGAGAGAGTTGCAATAATCCAGTCGGGATGTCACGAGAGCATGAGTGACTGTGCGAAGGGCGTCCCGATCCAATAGGGGGCGCAACTGGCGTACCAGGCGAACCTGGTAAAACGCCCTCCTGGCCACGGCTGTCACTTGATCTTCCATGGACAGCCGGGTATCCAGGAGGACACCCAAGTTGCGCGCCCCATCCACAGGGGCAAGATGTTCGCCCCCTATGGCCAGCGATGGAGTCAGCTGGTTGAATCGGGCAGCCGGAAACCATAGCCACTCGGTCTTGGTCGGGTTGAGCCTGAGTCCGGGTTGAGCCTGAGGGTTGCAGGTGGTACACCCCGGTACAGGCATACCGGAGCCAGCCTGGAGCACCGGATACCATTCTGGTACTTCGGAGGGGCCCACCCACCCACCTGCACTTCTTACCGGTGTTTAAAAGCTTCTGTACTTCCGCACAGGCGTATGGCGCGTATAGCATCTGTGTGACACTTCATTGAGCAGCTGGAGCATCACGGAGCATCACAGAGGTGCTAAGATGCATGCACGCTCTGCCCGTGTCCATAAGGAAACAGCCAGCCCCGTTCCAACCCTACCGATTGGAACAGGATTTGAAATCCACCACTGGCCTATAGCATAAATGATGTACATTCCCACTGGCAAGTGCCAAACATTTTGAAAGATTTAAATTTTGGAGTGGTCTTTAAAGATGCATAATGCATGTGGCATGCATTGCTGTGGTCTAAATGGATTGTGACAAAGGCACGAGTCACTGAGCTAAGTGATACAACACCTGAAGCTGAGCAAAGGACCCCTGGCCCACCTCCCCCTAGCAGAAGACATAACTTTGAATGTGTACCTTCAGTGATAGTATACTGAATCCCCAACTCTTACTTATAGCTGCCCAAGTCCAAAAAAAAAGTTAAGTTCACTAGCTAAAGCACTAGCACCACAGGATGTCCCTCTCGAACCATATCTAATTATTTGAGACTTCACAATATAAGGTCTTGAATTACTTGGTGCAAGGCCCCTTGCAAATTTCGAGATACTGGAATGTCCCATGATCTGCTTCCTACTCATAGGCAGCTGTTAGTCCTCACCTTCCCACCTTCTGCCTACTCACTGACACATGTCAAGCCTGCCATTGTGGCATCCTCCATCACAGAAGATTTCCTCTTTTAGAAGAACTCAAGTCCTTTGACATACACACAATATATGTAACATAATATAATATTTTATTATAGTTACATGCATTTAGAAATACTAACGCTGGTCAGGAATGAATATAATCACTCACTCTATAGAATTGGAGATCTTTACTATGGCATTTATACTTTAGAAAGCCCTGAAATTTCCAGAGAAGTCAATGAACTTCAAATTGGGGAGAAGAAATTCATCTTACCATTCCATGTTGAAATGAATGAACAATTCATAAAAACCTAAGTTCTACTCTGATAGAAAATGATAAATGTATTAATGCAGGTTCTATTAGGGCAGTCCTTATGTCACTATCAGAGGAAAACTTTTAATCTTTCTACAATATCATGTTGAACCTTACCAATCTCATAGTGTCACTTTCCACTGTTGCCATTCGTACAGCTGGTAATTCCAGTTCACTTGGCTGCACTTCTTTTTTGGTAGTTGACGGCTTTATTTTAAAAGAAAATAATACAAATATTAGAAAGCACAAATTCATGTAATATATTTAAACTGCATTTCAGGCAGTTGCTAATATAAATATTATGAAATATTTATAAATATTACTTATAATATGAAATATAATATTATAATATAATATTAAACTGCAGGATTTCCTTAATTGCCAATGTATAGTAAGCAAGTACTAACTAAATATATAAGTCAGGTTATTTTCTTTATAGCTAATGATCTTAGAGAAAAACAAAAATCTGTTGAAATTTTATTCACACTATTAAAGATATCTATTCAAGAATTGGCTGTACAATCTATGACTCTTAAAAAGTATACAGCGCTAAAATACTAGGATATAATTCAATAAACTTTGGACATGTACTTTGCGGAATTATGAAATGAAAAAATCCTATTCTCTCAAAGAGAACTACCATGGAGTAGTACTGAAGATCTCCTTCTCCACCATTGAGAAGGATTCTGCAGTGATCCACTATCCTGTAACAGCATTCTGTTGGCATCAATGCACCAATCACAGTAGACAATTAAATGAGACCTAGTATTTGCAGGCCTATTACTCTCCTATTTTCATAGAAGGAAAAACATATCTCCATACATACATTACCTGAAATAAATAACAAATTAAAGAAAAAGATGTCCAAGCAATAGAAGCCTTAGAAATTACTCTCACAGTTTTTTCTTCCTAAATACTATTTTTTTCATTATTTCATCAGCATCAAGGCAGCCATAATTTTCAATTTATTTGTTATATGGATACTTAAATAGACATCAATCATGAATTTGAAACAATAAGCTCTTAGTAAGTACCAAGCAATCATTATTCTCAGTCATTCTTGAGTTTCCAAATGATTCAATCACTTTTTTCTAAACTCATTTCTCTAATTCCCACCAATTATTCATGACTTCTAATAACATCTTCTACCGGATCACATTCATTGTTGTGCAAGAAAGACTAATTTTAAGTAGGAAAGCTCATGAAAAATCAAAAAATGTAGTTTAAGTATATTTAAGTATTTAAAGGAAAGTTACTTAGTCATAACAAAAGGAATGAAATTGGTATGTCTAGTTTGATGAAGAGAAGGACTAGGGGAGACATGATAGCAGTGTTCCGATATCTCAGAGGGTGCCACAAAGAAGAGGGAGTCAAACTATTCTCCAAGGCACCAGGGGGCAGGACAAGAAGCAATGGGTGGAAACTAATCAAGGAGAGAAGCAACTTAGAACTAAGGAGAAATTTCCTGACAGTTAGAACAATTTACCTCTGGAACAGCTTGCCTCCAGAAGTTGTGAATGCCCCAACCCTGGAAGTCTTTAAGAAGATGTTAGATAGCCATTTGTCTGAAATGGTATAAGGTTCCTGCCCACGCAGGGGGTTGGACTAGAAGACCTACAAGGTCCCTTCCAACTCTGCTATTGTATTATTGTATTATTGATACATGCATTACAAACAGCACAAATAATAGTTAATGGGAAATTGGCAAAACTCTATGGAATACAAAAAAGGGATATGATAAGGATACCCCATTTTGCCACTACAGTAAATTTTGGTTATTGAAGTTTTGAATAGAGACATAACACAAGATGAAATAAGAGCTATGCCGAAACTTAAATGAGAAGTGTATTAATAGAGGAAGTGTATTAATTTTTTCCTATAGAAAAAATTAGATATATTGATGGAAAAGTTGAAGCAATTTGGTATAGCTGGATTTAAAATTAAACAAGAAAAACACAAAGATGTTAACAAAAAATATAAGGGTGGAAAAAACTGGTTTTCAGAATAAAAAAATAAAATACTTGGACACTAATAATAACAAATATAAAATGTATGTCATTTAAAAATAATTATGTCAAGATATGAAATGAAATTAAACACTTACTAAGATGATAAAAGTTACAATTATCATGGTTTGTAAGAATTTCCATAGTGAAAATAAATATACTATCAAGAATGATTTTAAAAAAAAATATCTACGGTATTTTGGAAAAAATGATGCACTTTTAAGCAATGGTAAAAAGATATGTCTAGATTTATATGGCTGGAGATAAATCAACGGCTAAGTATAAAATTCAGCAAGATGCAAAGGAAAGAGGAAGATTAGGATTGCCAGATTTCAAACTGCATTTTGTAGCCTGTTTGAATGAAAGAGTGGATGTTGCTGAGAAACAATGGAACATTAGAGCTAGAAAAACAAACCTAAAGTTTGGTAGGCATGGCTTCTATAGTGCAATAAAGTTAAAGTTAATATAGGTTTTAAAAATCATTATGTGCAAAGTGCCATATTAAGGATATGGAATAAATACAAGCCCCAAAATACCTTTACTGATTTGGTTGGAGCAATCAGCTGATACTGGTACAGCTATACCAGTATCAATCCACCCAAAATATAAAACCAATTTCAGATATTAGTCTCAGAAGGAACAAAGTCAGAGCATTTGCAGCAGTATCTCTGTATCTGCATAGTTCCTTTTTCCAATACAATAATAATACAGGTAGTCCTCGATCTACAACCACAACTGAGCCCAAGGTTTTATTGCTAAGTGAAACATTTGTTAAGTGAATTTTGCCCCAATTTATAACTTTTGTGCCACAGTTGTTAAGTGAATCACTGCAGTTGTTAGTGACATGATTGTTAAAATGAATCTGGTTTCCCCATTGACTTTGCTTCTAAGAAGGTCACAAAAGGTATAGTGTGTTTTTACTATCGTTTTAATAGGGTTTCTTATTATTTTAACACAGGTTAAATTTATTTGATTTAATTTTAAATTTATCTATTGACTGTATTTATATGTATTTTATCCTTTATTATTCCTGTGCACCGCCCTGAGTCCCTACGGGAGAGAGGGCGGTATACAAATCAAATTATTATTAATAATAATAATAATAACATGACTCCTGGACACTATAACTAGGAGTCAGTTGCCAAGCATCTGAATTTTGATCATGTAAATATGGGGATGTTGCAACAGTCGTAAGTATGAAAAACAGTCATAAGTCACATTTTCAGTATCTTTGTAACTTTGAACAGTCACTAAATGAACTGTAAGTTGAGGACTACCTGTAAAGTCGAAACATATGATTGACTATGCCATGAGCCATATTATTTAAAAAAAAAAAAAAACAGGGAAGGAGAAAGGAAGAAAAGAATAGGGAAGGAGAGAAGGAAGAAAGGGAGGGAGGAAAGGAGAAAGAGGAGGGAGGGATGAAGAGAGGCAGGAAGGGGGGGAGGGAGGACCCAGGAAAAGGGAAACAGAGAGGGAAGATCCACTCACCTGTCTACGTGGAAGGAAAGGAGGGAAAGGGGAAGGAAGGAAGGAAAGAAGGAACAAGGAAGAAGGCAGGGAAGGAGGGAAGGAGAATTTCTGATGCTCATTGCTACAAGGAAATTCAATGCGAAGCTGACAGAAAGATTGAAGTTGCTCCCAAGCCCATTTTCTTTTTGTCCACCCATAGTCATTCTGTTTCTCTTTTTAGATAAGGAAATACCTCTGAAACTATGACCCAATGGGCCATGGGTTGTCCAGATGCAACCAAAAAATAATTAATTTTTAATGCTGATTTGATTGATCATAGAGCAATACAATGAAGTTGCTTATTTACATTGGTTGTGTTCATATATCACACAGAACTATAATTTGATTTGGTTTTAACTTAGCATTCATTATCTTTTGTTTGTATTTACTGTATTTTTCGTAGTATAAGAAACACCTAGCTTTTGGAGAGGAAAACAAGGGTGGGTGGGGAAATCTGCCTCTCCCTCCCAGCAATTTTCCTCCTTGCACCAAACAGTAAAACAGTACAGAAGATATACACTTTTTGTGGTGTTACATTTCAGACTAAACTTGTACAGATTGATGTGGCGGAAGTATACATTATTCTCTGCTATTTAAAAGAAGATACAATAGCACTGGGCCTCTTCACATCAAGCATTTATTTTAAAAAGCTTCTTCATTTTGTTAAGTTGTCTATAACAATACTAAAGTAGCCTTTAAAAAATCCATCTAATAATTTGAACATTCTATAGATATTTATAACTATTGACTTACCTCCTTGCAGCAAACAGCCTGTTTCAGTTTAGCCTGATTAGACGGAAAACAAATCTGCCTCTGCCTCCCAGCAATTTGACTCCTTCCAGCAAACAGCAAGCTTCACTTTCAATTTCAGTTTAAGCACTGGGCTCCCAATCACCAGCTGTTTCAGGTTGCAGGGATTGCCATAGCCTTTTGCTGCCTCCGCAAGCCCCATTTTCTCGTTTGCTGCAAGGAGGTAAATTACTGGGAGGCAGAGGCCAAAGGTCGGAAGCGGGTGGGTGGGTGGGGCTACATTCGATGTATAAGACGCACCCAAATTTTTCCCCTCTTTTTGGGTGTGTGTGTGTCTTATACTCTGAAAAATACAGTATTTTAGTATATTTTGACTTTGAAAAAATAATACTTGGCATACATAGAACAACCTATCCATACATCTCTTTAAGAATACTTACAAAGGAGAATCCATTTAAATGTGGTCGATGTTACTTTTAACCAACAATTACCAGAAAGGAAGTAGTAGCAAATGTTATTAATATATTATATTTTTCAAAATGTTATAATACATTATTTTTGAAGTCTCAAAAGTGCTTTTTTCTTGGTTTTTCTTTAAAAACATTATCAAAGAAAAAAAATCAAGGAAATCTAGTTGCCTTTTGGAAAAAGCACCTTTGGGACAACAGACACTATTTTTAAAGGCAATTTTAGTAAAAGATAATCTTACTAACCCAAGCTTCTTTAAATCATTCTAGTTTACTTACTTGAATTTTGAGGAGATAATCTTGGCCAAGAATACTCTCCAAGAGTTCTTTGATCTTTAGGTCTGATGCAGTGGGAACAGTAGACTTTAAAGATTCGATTATTTCATCAATAGATCGTGACACAATTGCAGAAGGCAACTTTGAAACGGATAAGTGTGTCTTGCTATATAAAGGTTTCAAATGTGATTTTGAAACACTTACTCTACTTTCAGATGTGATTTCTTCCAGATATGCTGAAGAAAATCTAATACTAGATGCAGCACTGGTTTTTGTACTGTAAGATCTTTCTAAGCAACTGGTTATATTTGATTCTGAGGTTTCTTTAGGAATGCTCGTAGATTTTTCACTTACATTGGAAATTACAGAACAGGAATCATCAAAGTCTGTGGTGCTAGTCCCTACTGTGGGAAGAATTATATGTTGAGATAATATTTTTTGTTCAAGTTGTTTAACATTAACAATGTTATCTTTTGACTGATCTTTAAAGCGTAATTTTGCATAAGGCACCTTTGGAGATTTTGGTTTCAGGGGTTCTGGTTTTTTCAATATAGTCATCTGCTTGGTGGTTCCTACAAAAGAGGCTATTAATACTGGCATTTTTTCATTTTCATCTCCTGGGCTCTCATTTTTATGTTCTGGGATGGCTTTTCCTGTATGAAAAGCCTTTTTTTTACCATCAGTATGATTTTGCTTCTTAGAAGATTTCTTTGGTTGACTTGCAGTATCTTCAGTCTTGATTGTTTCTTCTTCATCACAACGAATCCTTACTTTTTTCTGAATTTTAGAAGCATCCCATTCAGAAGAAAGTGCTTTGATTTCAGAACATAGAAAAGGACTTCTAGTTTTAGATGGTATCTGAAGTGACTGACCTGATGGTGTAACTTCCTGAAAAGCTTTGTTTATATTTCCATGGTCAGAAACATATTCTTGTTTAAATTTCAAAAATTCCTGCCTAGTTTCTTTGCATATACTTTCACGCTCCTTAACTATATTCAATTCTTCCAAATAGCTTAATCCAAAATGTTCATGTTTTCTAGCCATTCTTAAAGTCTGTGGAAATAAACATAAAATTTTGCTAATAAAAAATTGAACAGGAATATCTAAACAATGTGGAAAGGTTCTACTTTAACTTAGAAAATTAAGATACTTGTGTGAATTTATTAGCCTCTCTACAAATGACTTTAGACATCTTGGATACCATACTAAGATGAAAACCAAATAATCAGAAATATAATTATCATAGTGTGACATTTGACATTCTGTCGTTCAATTTTCTCCTTTCCCAAATGTTATATCTGGCATACATATGTCAAGTAAACTATATCATTGATTAATAGGTGTATAAAATACTTAATCCAATTCTATATTCAGGTAGCCCTCTACTTCTGACTGAGCCCAAAATTTATGTTGCTAAGTGACACAGTTGCTAAATAAATTTTGCCCCATTTTACAATCTTTCTTGCTACCATTGTTAAGTGAAACACTGCAGTTATTAAGTTAGTAACTTAATAACTGGAGATGCTACAATGGTTGTAAGTGTGAAAAATGACCATATGTCACTTTTTTCAGAGCCATTGTCACTTAAATGATCACTAAATGAACTGTTGTAAGTCAAGGACTACCTATATATATATATGATCATTTGCAGGCCTCCCCTTCAATTTAGAGAAGATTTGCTACCAACCTCATTTGACCAAATAGATGTCACTAGGTTAATTAGTGAAAGCAGATCTGCAGTTGAATCCTACACTTTTTCACACTTTTCTGCTCATCAGGATGGTCCACACAGTTCAGCAGATCTCATCCTAGGTACGCGCCGCTAGATCTGCACCTGTAGCAGCATCTGCTTTTCAATTTGAATAACAATACATAACAATATTACTAATAAACATAATATCCCTCCCTTCTTAAGAATGTATTTTGTTCCTCTGTCTTCTGTCCTAGGAGCTCCCTGCAGCTTTTACAAGTAATTGTATCAAAAAAGGAACATTTCTACTTTTTAAAGTCTGCTACCCAATTAGCAGGGAGAAACTTTGTTTTACTCCAGCTATCCTTCAAACAGTTCCTAACTGTTCAATGGTTATTAAACAAGGCAGTTCTAAATCACATTATAATCTTCCCCAATACCCACAAAAGCTGCGTATTTGGCTTTTTCAGGCAGAAAAATGTCCAATGGAGTGGAGAAGGCGATTCCTGATGGGGTGCGGTGGTGGTGGGGCAGGGGTCTGCAAAGTCGGCTCTTTTAAGACTGGTGGACTTCAACTCCCAGAGTTCCCCAGCCAGCATAACTGGCTGGGGAATTCTGGGTGTTGAAGTCCACCAGTCTTAAAAGAGCCGACTTTGCAGACCCCTGTGGTGGGGGATGCGACCACACACACACACACACACACGGAGGGAAGACAGGCAGACACACAGAGAGACGCAGACACACACACACTTTGCTCCGTCTCTCAAGGCAAAGGCGCTTACCTCCCCGGCAGACGCGGCCACTCAGCCACCGCGCAACGGAGACGCAGCCGGAGCGGTTTCTGCGGGGCTCGTACCGCTCTACGCACTTCACGCAGCCAACCGCGGCTCCTGGGACCTGGATTTCCGCAGGGGAGGAGGGACGCGCGCGGTCCCCTAGCAACGGCCTCAGCCACGGGGTCTGGAGGAGAAGAGGGATTGGCAGGCCGTAAAAAAAGAAAACAGTGGGGTATCCGCCGCAAGTGGCAGCACCTAGACGACCTTGCCCATCTCCGAAGCTAAGCAAAGTTGGTCTGGGTTAGAAACTGGAGGGGAGACGGTTGAAAAAATCTGAGGCTCTTGAGTGGGCTTGTCATCCTCTCCGAAGAAAGCAGTAGCAAACGACTTATTCAACACTTGCAAAAAAAAAACCCTGCATGGGTGCAATTTCCTCTCCTACCAGTACAGCCCAGCTTGCAGGCTTCTTTAATTTTACATTGACTATGATGAGTTAAAAGCCCCCCAACCACAAGGAGGAGAGAAAAGGCACCTGCCTCCATTGGCAGTTTATGCATCTGGGGCTGGAGACTGGTAGAGTGAGTGAGACTACATCTCTGGCGTGCACAAGCCCTAATGGCAGGAGAGAGAACCTAAAGTGCTTTTTTGATTTATCCAACCTGGCTTTGATGCTGGTTTTTCTGTTTTAATGATCTGAAGTAGTAGATTTTCTGGATAGGCCTTATCCTCTCACTTACCCCACAAAACAGATTAGTGAAAAAATGCAGTCTGGTTTGCACAAAATTAATTGTTTTTGTCCTATATTCCCTATGTAACCAGACTAGGTAATCCTTGACTAACAACCCTTTGTTTAATGACCATTCAAAGTTACAACAGCACTATGGAAAGTGACTTTTCACACTTACCACCATTGCAGCATCTCCATGGTCACGTGATAAAAATTTGGATACTTGGCAACTGGCAGGTATTTATGACTACAGATTGACTTAATGACCGTGTTACTAATTTAACAACTGTAGTAATAGAATACAATACAATACAATACAATACAATACAATACAATAGCAGAGTTGGAAGGGACCTTGTAGGTCTTCTAGTCCAACCCCCTGCGTAGGCAGGAACCTTATACCATTTCAGACAAATGGCTATCTAACATCTTCTTAAAGACTTCCAGGGTTGGGGCATTCACAACTTCTGGAGGCAAACTGTTCCAGAGGTTAATTGTTCTAACTGTCAGGAAATTTCTCCTTAGTTCTAAGTTGCTTCTCTCCTTGATTAGTTTCCACCCATTGCTTCTTGTCCTGCCCCCAGGTGCCTTGGAGAATAGTTTGAATCCCTCTTCTTTGTGGCACCCTCTGAGATATCGGAACACTGCTATCATGTCTCCCCCTGGTCCTTCTCTTCATCAAACTAGACATACCCAGCTCCTGCAACCGTTCTTCAGTGATTCATTTAACAACTCTGGGAAGCAAGGTCATAAAATGGGGCAAAAGTCACTTAACAGCTGTCTTGGGCTCAATTGTTGTTTGTAAATGGAGTACTACCCGTATCATGTTATTAACTGAGAAGAGAAATGTATCAAAAAGTATTCCTGGTGTTATTATTTATTATGACAATTAGTAAAAGACGATACAACAATGATAACATATTCTGAAAGATCATTGACTAACTAGTGAATGTTAGATAGGCTGTGTGATGCAATAAAGAGTAAGAATCTGAACATCAAAGCTTCAAAAACCAAACCTTTGGTTTTGACAGGAAAAGTACATCAAATGATTGAAAGTTATACATAAATAGGGGGAAATAGAATCTGGAAATGAATTTGATATTAAAAATGGGAAAATAGAAACCAAAATGTTAAGTTGCCCAAAGCCTAGAAACATAAGTAATACATGGTAGCATGCGCCTGTATGTGGAAGAATTCTGTCAAAAGAAGTAAAAAAGCTGTATATAAGAATGTGTTTCTCACCAATTTGTTTTATGAAAATGAAAGCCAGATATGCCAGGACAAAAAGCAGAAATAAGATGAATTGTGTAAAACCTACAGGCAGTCTGTGATGAAAATCTAATTAAAGTCTTAGATGCACTAAAGAAAATGCTTGCTGCCCAATGTGCTCTGCGCAGGACCTGATGAGGATGATGGCAATGCACAGAAATACTTTATTGACCCTTTGGTACCATGATCATGTTGAGGTGAAACAGAATAGACTGGAAATCATCATCATGATCATCATTATCACTAATATCAACAAGCTACTAATAAGATATAGTAAAAATAGTGCAGAAAATTAAATGGATCATGTAGAAAATCTTGCCTCTAAGCATCATCATAAGATTTTACCCACCCCTTTTAGACTTGTGTTGCTTTGATTTTGTTTTTGCATTTTTTAAAGAAAGCATCCAGTTTAAATCTAATTCACCATCACAGTAAAAATTAGATTCATCATGGAAAAGAAAAACAGAAGCCTGTCCAGTTATCCAGAACCAAATTACTTTTTTTAAACCATATGTCATCTTAAAATCCTTTTCATTATCAGCTCTATCATGAGTCCAGAAACAATGCTAATGTATTTTTGATGCAACTATAAAGAAAATCAATTAATCTTGCCTTTCCCAAATGAAATTATTGTTTTCATTGAGTTTAATACGTTTTTCCCTTTCATCTCTAAAGGTAAAGGTTCCCCTCGCACATATATGCTAGTCGTTCCGACTTTAAGGCATGGTGTTCAACTCCGTTTCAAAGCTGAAGAGCCAGCGTTGTCTGAAGACATCGCCATGGTCATGTTGCCAGCATGACTAAATGCGAAGGTGCACGGAACGCTGTTACCTTTCCATCAAAAGTGGTTCCTGTTTTTCTACTTGCATTTTTACATGCTTTTGAACTGTTATGTTGGCAGAAGCTGGGACAAGTAACAGGAGCTCACTCCATTACATGTGACTCTAGTAGCAAACTGCTGACCTTTCTGATCGACAAGCTCAGCATCTTAGCCACTGAGCCACTGCATCCCTCCCTTTCATCTCTAGGAAGCTTTAATATCAGAGACCAACATGTAGAACCATATTTCCAAACAGTAATTACATTTGGAATTTGGGGGAAAAAAGTAGAGATTAAGAGTGATTACTAAAAAAGGAGCATTTTTCCATTGCAAATGCCCAGAATGTAAAGAAAAATAAAATTGAATGCCTTAAGTACAGTATTCAGTATTCAAAACAGAGAAAGTGTTATAGTTATCTACCTGGACAACTTTCTTAAGCTACCGTATATGCAGCTGTATAAGATACTGCATTTCTAATATTTGTATTCTTAATTCAATTTGAAATCACTTATTCTGCCATCAAGTACTGCCCTCTACAGTTCAACTGTTTGTTCTGTACTTATTTTCAATTTCCTGCCAAAGTACACTTCTATTAAGGCTTGTTGTGTGATGCAAACCTTTATAAATCCTGCTGCTGCTGCATTTCTAGCTCTTTCTGCTTTCTATCCTACTCATGGGAATCACTGGGAGAAAGGCTGATAGTAATTAAGGTAACAGTGGGATAAGAATCATACATACCAATGGGATTTTTAGAGAACAAATTAATCCACAACTAATAGTAAATAGGACAGCAATTACCATTTTAGTCTGGCAGGACACCTTCCAGGAAGAATCACAGCAGGAGATGGATGACATGGCAATGAATGTCAAGAGGTTTTAGCATCAGGAAAGCTCAGGAAGAAGGTGGTGAATAGATCATATTTGCATCAGGATGCCAAAGAAAGCTCACAGTAGGCCAGCAGGCAGGCAGATGGCTAGCCATATTAGTCTGAGTCACAATAGCTTCTTCCTTCGTTGGGATCCTGGTAGAGTGGTGGAAAAGTTTCAGAGAAATTGGCATTGTCTGTTTTTCTTGCAAGAATTGTGAATTCAAAGCCATTCATGGGCACAACAGGAAGGGTTTTGATCCTAATTACTTTGAAATTAATAGGAATGCTGTTTTTAACATCAGTAGGGGTAGATTTGCACTCCACCCTGAAAACTTTCTTCCTTCCTGTTTGGGTTCCATGAGTCCTTGATCTGAACCTCAAAACAATCAGATTGAAGAGAAAATCTTGACTTACTGTATGTAAACTATTTTTTAAAATCTTCTTATGCAATGAAATTTATGTTATTTATCAGAAATATCATATCTGTGTAGTATGCACAGAGATACCTATATACACACAGATAATTTTGGATCCTAATTATTATGTAATATTTAGTGTTTGATTAGAATAAAAAAATCCAATGTGATTTTTTCAAAATTGTGATATCATGCACATGTACTCCAGATAGTTACTCTTCACAAATAGAGTGTAAGAACCAGGGTTTTTTGGTCAACTGTTGAGAGAAGTGGCCTATGCCCACAGTCGTAATGAAACTATATGTAATCATTTCTTAATCATCTTTAGAGTTATCTTTAGAGTTACCTATTTACTATTTTTCAAATACTAAGAACCTTTGGGATGGCAAATTTGATGGCATCCATTCAATGAATTTTCTTCAGTCCTCAGTGAAGTCTTTAAAGAAATTTAAGGATTTAGCAATTTTAATAAGTGGCAAAATGGACTAAATGGCCAAAGGGTGGTTAGAGCATTATTTTTGGAAAGTTTTGGAAAGTTATAAACAGACTAAGAGTCTAGATGGATCTCAAAATTGAAAGCATCCTTCCCTGGGGAAATGGTTGGTGCTGGTGTTTTAACTCCAGTAAAAAAAAATGATAAATGTAATTTTGAAGACTGGACACTAGGGGAGAATGAATTATAAAGATTATAATTAAAGGATTAGATTATCTATTTGACCTGTTAACTCAGGATGGAGAAAATAGCTACACATTGAAAGTATTGAAGAATATTTGTGAACAGCTGGTTCAATAATTAATATTAAGAATGTGTGTCAGTACAGATTGACTGTGTATGAATAATGATGTTTACAAACAAAAACAGATTTTACCATATAAGATGAAAATAAATTTGAACATGGATTTTAAAATGACTGGCTACAAGAATTATCTGGAAAAACATGAAATACTGGCTATATAAATGAAACCCAACGTTATTTTAATAATTAAAGGGGACATACAAATAATAAATCAAGAGAATGATCTGGATACCTTTCCTATATTAGATTTACAAAAAGATACTTGCTAAAGTTTGGAAAGACTTGGTGAGAAGGACAAAGAAAAAGAAAAGAAGTCAAGTTTGTAAGACAATGTTTGACAGGTTTAAAGGCCAAAATTGTTAAAAAAAATAAAGGGAAGAAAGATAAAATTGATTTATTTGATCAAGTTTAAAATAGATATGTTATCACTGGTAATCCTTAATGGATTTTTGATGACTAGGACTGAATGACATAGTTTTAAGGATTTGTCAATAGATAAGATATGTGATATGGTAGATAAGATATGTGATATGGTATGAAGATGTACTATTTTGAGAGAAAGTATAGTGGAATGTGGTACAGAGTTGCAAGAAGAAGGGGATCTTTCCCAAAGATCTAAGAAGCATATTTGCCTGAAATCCTTGGTATGCAAGAAAAGAATCAGAGTAGATTTCCACCCACCCAACCCCGTGCTCCACTCTTCACAGGGTGTATCTAATAGTTAAGCAAAGTTATGTTTTAGTCTGGCAAGATTCCTATCTACAGGCAAGCAACAATTTTTTAAAAACTACTTCGAGTAATTCTTCATGCCATTTTTGGTTACTTACACCTGATAAAAAGTAACAAATTGTTAAAATTGTTTATAACTGTTGTGACAAAGGGAAAAATTACTTCTTTATATTTTCTTGTCTTTCTTTGTTATTGTTTCTTTCTTTCCTATTCTTCCTTTTATATTATTCTTTTTTGCTGCACTTGCTATCTTTTATTTCTTTTTTATTTTTTGTAGTTTGTGTTAGCTTTCATCCATACAATTGTAATGCTCAATAAAATATTTTTTTAAAAAAAAGATCAGTTTTTATACTCATATTGTGTATTTTAGAAGTTTTTTTCAATCTTGGCATCCTCTAAGATTTGGTGCCTAGGCCTAGTACCAACTCTACCAAATGTAGAATGAGAGGAGAGGCAGGCAAGCTAAGGAGCTTAGCAGAGCCCTGGTTCAATCTATTAGTTTCTCTAGAGAATCCAAAACACGACAAAAAATCTTTGTAATAAATCACGTGAGGCAAAACTGTCCCTTTCTCGTATAAACTCCAAAGATTTATAATAGCTTGAAAAAGGCCAAAAGTTGGCTTTTCTGCTCGTTTGCCAATTTTAGACTCATACAAATAGTTTTGTAGTCAAATGTCTTTTCCTTCTTAAGTCCCTAACATTTGCTTTATTTCTTTGCCAATTTAAACACAGACATTTCCTTAACAGCCCAAACTAAAACATTTATTTAAAGTCAATAAAACCGTCCATGATTCTGATGTCTTGATCAACATATTTTCCAGCATTTTATAAGAGAAATTTTGCTCAGCTTATTAGACAAAAAGTTACCACTGATTTTCTAGTGGGATGTTATAAATGTATTTGTCAATATCCAGATAAGTTTAAGACCTAGGCATAATATATTTATTTAATTTGCTGTTTAGTTTAATCACAGATTATGCCTTGAATTTCAAGATAGCATTTGGTTTGATTTGTGATTTGATCTTGTTATTGCAGTTGTTGCAGATGTCTCAGATAATAAATTGGCAGAAGAATGGGGCTTCACTTTAATTTTTTCTGCACAAATGTTCAAGATGGAATGAACATTAATGCTGTATGGTACACAACATATGAACAGGTTTTGTTGCAATTGTTACTGATTGAAAATGATTGTTTTAATATTTTAGTTTTATACACTATGGAAGTTGCTGAATGTTACTTGATTGCAGCAGAGCAGAAGTTTGATTAATAAATAAGCAAACAGTCCATCTTTCAATAAAGGCTTCCTTCTGATTCCTTAATTTTTTGCAATTAATTTTATTAAAAGAGACCATAAGAGAAACACTGAAACCATAAGGCAGCTAGATGTAGCAAAGCAAGAAAAAATTGGTACAACTGTGTAGCGATAACTTTTCTGAAAGTTTTCTGTAAGTATCATTTCTCATCTTACTGCAGTAGGTTCTTGGACATGCCTGCATTTTTAGCGAAGAGTTCCCTGCTGATTCAGGTCGTGGACCATCTAATCCAATCTAATCCAATACTATGTTGTCTCACTAGAGCAGGCATGTCCAAAGTCCGGCCCGGGGGCCATTTGCGGCCCGGGGATCGGTTTAATACGGCCCTCCAACAGCCCTCCCTGCTCTGTGTAAATGTGGCCCTCCCTTCCTCCCTCTATCTCTGGGGCTGTGTGGCTGGGAGGGAGGTGGACGGAGGTTACGGACGCCTCCTCCCGCAGCGGGCAAGGGAGCAAGCGGGGTGAGCACCCAAGGCTACCGTCATCTTAAGCACCACCGAGGCTGTCACCCGGCAGGGGCGTCAGGCAGGGAAGCCGGTCGCGCCTCCATCGCTGCACGTTCTGGGGCTGCGAAGCTGGGAGGGAGGTGAACATGCGGCCCCAGAACGACTGCTTGGTGCCTGCCGGAGGGAGCCGCGATGGAGACGCAACTGGCTTCCCTGCCTGCGTCAGGCAGGGAAGCCGGTCATGTCTCCATCGCGGCTCCCTCCGGTGGGCACCACGGCTTACGTTCTGGGGCCGCGCGTTCACCTCCCTCCCAGCCACGCAGCCCCAGAACGTGCAGCTCCCGCCGCACAAGGTCGCCCGGCAGGGGCGTCAGGCAGGGAAGACGGACGCGCGGCCTCAGAACATAAGCCGTGGTGCCTGCCGGAGGGAGCCGCGATGGAGACGCGACCGGCTTCCCTGCCTGACGCCTCTGCCGGGTGACAGCCTCGGTGGTGCTTAAGATGACGGTAGCCTTGGGTGCTCACCCCGCCTGCTCCCTCGCCCGCTGCGGGAGGAGGCGTCCGTAACCTCCGGCATAGAGAGAATGACACTGGGAGAATGACACAGGGAGGGATTGAATCGGAGACAGACGGGGAAAGAGGGAGAGACAGACATACAGAGAGAGGGAGGGAGGGAGAGAATCAGAGAGAGTGACACACACAGAGGGAGGGAGAGACAGATAGAAACTGATTAAGTGAGTGAGAGACAGACAGACAGACACACACACACACAGAGTGACAGAGAGAAAGAGAGAAAGAGAAAGAAAGAGAGAAAGAAAGAAAGAGAAAGAAAGAGAAAGAGAGGGAAAGAAAGAGACAGAAAGAGAGACAGAAAGAAAGAGAAAAAGAGAGAGAGAAAGAAAGAAAGAGAGAGAGAAAAACGGAAAGAAAGAGCGAAAGAGAGAGAGAGAGAAAGAAAGAGAGACAGAAAGAAAGAAAGAGAGAGAGAAAGAAAGAAAGAGAGAAAGAGAGAGAAATGGAGAGAGAGAGAGAGGAAGAAAGAGAGAGAAAGAGAGAGAGAGAGTGAGAGAGAAAGGGAGACAGAAAGAAAGAGAAAAAGAGAGAGAGAAAGAAAGAGAGAAATGGAGAGAGAGAGAGAGGAAGAAAGAGAGAGAGAGAGAAAGAAAGAGAGACAGAAAGAAAGAGAAAAAGAGAGAGAGAGAAAGAGAGAAAGAGCGAGAGAAATGGAGAGAGAGAGGAAGAAAGAGAGAAAGAGAGAAAGAGAGAAAGAGGTAGGTAAGTTTTTTTAAAATTTATTTTCAATACATTGTGAAAACTCAACTGTCAGTTGATCTTAATGTTATGAAATGAAAAGTATGTCATTTGCAATTAACTTGGCATAAAATAATTTATTTGCATTTAATTGTAATGGTTCAAAGAATGTTCGGAAAAATGTTCGACCCTCCACCATGTTCACTTCATCCAATCTGGCCCTCTTTGAAAAAAGTTTGGACACCACTGCACTAGAGGTACTCAGAGGCAGTAGGACTCAGAGGCAAATAGGCCAATCATTCTCTTTTACGGCAGGTCCCTAGCATCTTATATGGGTGGAAATTAATCAAGGAGAGAAGCAACTTAGAACTGAGGAGAAATTTCCTGACAGGACAATTAATCAGTGGAACAGCTTGTCTCCAGAAGTTGTGAATGCCCCAACACTGCAAGTCTTCAAGAAGATGTTGGATAGCCATTTGTCTGAAATGGTATAGGGCTTCCTGCCTAGGCAGGGAGTTGGACTAGATGACCTCCAAGGTCCCATCCAACTCTGCTATTGTATTATTGTATTATATTTGACTGCTTGCTTTAGTTTGATTTGTGGGTGGCATTAGTTCTGAAAGTGAAATATAACACCTTCCTTAATTCAAACTCTGTTTCTGATATCTTCATAGTTATGTCCATGTAACTGGCCACTGTGGTTTTCCAAGTGGTTTCTTGATTTTGCAGTATAGCTCGGGGGAGGAGGGGTTCTCAACTATGGGTGGTGCACGATGTCATCACATGGGGTCTGTGAAGGCTTGAAGAAATATTATTGAAATCTTGAGTTAAGTCTTTGGGTCCATGGTCATGGTGCATAGCCACACAAATTTAAAAGGGGTCCATAGTGAAGAAAACATTGATAATCATTGATCTAGCTTACTGCCCTGGCATTTCCCAGAGGTTGTGCATCCAAAAATAAATCAGTTCTGACGCTACTTAGCTTGTAAGCTGACACAATAGAATACAGCTGTCAAGCTGAATAGCAGTCAATAGTCCCGTCCTCAATGGGAGGGGGTCTAACTTATTTTAATAAGGCATCTAAATCTGTGGCTATCACTGCCTCTGCACATATTGTTTATGTGCTGAGTAAACTGATTATTCATACATATTTCACTTCAATAGATGAAAACTGTGTTCATGATTTCATAAATCTCCATATCCTCTTTTAGTAGCTGTTGTCTATCCTTAAAAGTATGCAATCTTACTATTGGGTGATTTTGCACATTGATAATTTTGGTCATCTTGTTTAGATGAAAATCTTAGAAAATGTTAGATGAATTCATACTGAAGGGTTTACAGAATCGTAACTAAAACTTATCCCAGTGGATTGAGAAGTAAATTTAATTGATTTGAGCAGGACGTGTTCCTAAGCAAAATGAATAGGAGATTCATGGTGTAATATTACAGATGTGGTATTCTTAAACTTGTTACTCAGTAAGTATGTTTACTACATGCATAGGAGCTGTTCGTAAACTAGTCTGACCATCTATATAAATAAAAATGTAAAAGAGTTTGTACGAATCCACTAATCTCAAAAACTACTGAACCGATTTACACCAAACTTTCACACAATGTTCACAAGGACTTCCGATAATAGAATACGTACTCATTTTGTGCCTAGCACACTGTGTCATGTGCAAGGTACACAAATGTAAAATGTACCCACTGATCAAGTTTTCACCTCCCTGTAACTCCTCCCACCAACAGTCATTTCCTCAGCCCGTATGGAAGCCTCTTAGGGCCAAAAAGGCACTGGGATAGGAAACTCTCAGGTGGCCCATAGAGAGAGAGGGGAGGGGAAATGCAGTTTAATAAAAGAGGGACTAGGGGAGACAGGATAGCACCCTTCCAATATCTCAGGGGTTGCCACAAAGAAGAGGGAGTCAAGCTATTCTCCAAAGCACCTGAGGGCAGAACAAGAAGCAATGGGTGGAAACTAATCAAGGAGAGAAGCAACTTAGAACTGAGGAGAAATTTCCTGACAATTAGAACAATTAACCAGTGGAACAGTTTGCCTCCAGAAGTTGTGAATGCCCCATCACTGCAAGTCTTCAAGAAGATGTTGGATAGCCATTTGTCTGAAATGGATAGGGCAGTGATGGCTAACCTTTTTTGGATCGCGTGCCAAAAGCAGGGGGAGTGCAGGGGCGATGTGCACATGTGTGCCACATCCATGATTCTATGTGCATGACCCCCTGCATTTGGCATGCCTTTTACGTCCTCCCCAGGCTCCAGAGGCTTTATAGGAGGGTGAAAACAGCTTTCCCCCTCCTCCAGAGGGCAAAAAACGGCGTCAAAAGAAGGCCTAAATCAGCTAGCCAGGGCACACATACACACTGAAGCTGACAGGGCAATGCCTCACGTGGCCTAAGAAATGGTTCTGTGTGCCACCTGTGGCACCCGTGCCATAGGTTCACCATCATGGGTATAGGGCTTCCTGCCTAGGCAGGGAGTTAGACTAGATGACCTCCAAGGTCCCTTCCAACTCTGCTATTGTATTATTGTATTACAGTAGGTATGTAGATAGAGGGATAGATAGAGAGGGAGAAATAAGGTAGGTAGGTAGGTAGGTAGGTGGATAGATAGATAGGGAGAAACACAGTAGGTAGGGAGGTAGGAAGGTAGGTAGATAGGGTGATAGATAGAGAGGGAAAAATACGGTAGGTAGGTAGGTAAGTAGGTAGGTTGGTAGGTAGGTAGAGGGAGAAAGGAAGAAATATAGTAGGTAGGTAGGTAGAGGATTAGATAGGGAGAAATACAGTAGGTAGGTAGGTAGGCAGGGGGATAGATAGAGAGGGAGAAATACAGTAGGCAGGTAGGTAGGTAGGGTGATAGGTAGGTAGAGGGAGATAGAGAGGGGAAAATACAGTAGGTAGGTAGGTAGGGTAGTAGGTAGGTAGAGGTAGGTAGAGGGAGAAAGGAAGAAATATAGTAGGTAGGTAGGTGGTTAGATAGGGAAGAAATACAGTAGGTAGGTAGGTAGAGGGATAGAGAGGGGGAAATACAGTAGGTAGGTAGGTAGGTAGGTAGATAGAGGGAGAAAGGAAGAAATGCAGTAGGTAGGTAGGTAGGTAGGTAGGTAGGTAGGTAGGTAGGTAGAGGGATAGATAGACAGGGAGAAATACAGTAGGTAGGTAGGTTGGGGGTTATATGGTGGTTGTGTGTATGTGTGCAGGTGTAGATCTACACACAGATTGGTTGGCCATTTAACCAGACTGGGCCACAGCAACACGTGGCCGGGTATAGCTAGTATGGGACTAAAACTTTCAGTAAAACATGCAAAGGATTATACTAACAATCATTACGTTTCTAATATTCTGTATTTCCCATACCAAAATCCCATATATCCCATAAACAGTTATTTCTGCTGGTTTGTTTTTCATGGCATATATCTGCATTAAGGAGAGATTAAAACATATTTCTCTTACATGTGAGTTTTGTATATAATGTTGCCTTTGGTGAAGGTGTCATTCCACAAACTTACAGTCAAAATTTGACAAACTAAGTCTTGTAGACTTAGAACCTAAATACAGTTTTCCTTATTCTTTACTTCCTTAAAATTTTCTAGACTGCTGCTTTTAACATCCCTCTTCAAAATGTTTGCAAATATTTAATATGTGTGATTTATTTTCAATTTAATGTTAGCTATGAAATAATGTTGAATACATATGGATCACATTATTAGTGTTCAGAAAATAGGAATGATCCTAAGGGTAAAATCAAAACAAATGTGCCATGCTATCCAGAAATTGGTGGGTCTTTGTGGGAACCATAAAATCTTCATCATACTATCTGGTCTTCCATAGTGAATCTCTGGGGATAATAATTCACTTATCTACCATACTAACAGAAGGAAAGCAGGCTAATTATGCATTTCACATAACGCAAGTTCTGGAATTCCTGAAGTCACAGCCCAAATTAAATGCTGACCATGGATTTATTAAGTTAAGGGCAAGCTTTCTGCAAGGGAGCATGCAAAGTTTTTCCATCCTTATTTATAGGAAGCTGATTGTGGACCAGTTGTTCACCCTTTGTGTATTCTGTGTCACACCTTTGTTAGAAAATATTAATACAAAATGGGAGAGCCACAAATACTTGGCAGAAATTATAGATAGAGATAGAGAGCTCTATCTATCTACAGGACCTACAATAGAAATCTTACAATATTTACTACTAAAACTCTTTCCAACCAAGTTTTCTCAGATGGGCTAACTTAGAGAATGCCAGAACCCATTACTCCCATGGAAGCAAGACTTTGGAAAGTCCTTGCTGTTTCAGGGCTGTTGCACTACTGCTGTTTAATGCTGCCATGCCACTGTACTGCCATGTCACATGATCTCCATGTATAGGTTTTCCCAGACAACTTCCCACAAGTGAGTGGAGAGGCCTTGGAAGCTTGCCGGAAGAAAATCAATATGGATCATAAAACTCTGCCTGATGTGTGAAGCATTGCAGCAGATTTGGTCTTTGCATTCTACATTTAGCTAAGGAAATGTATCTGAAAGGATGACCTAGTGCTATGCTGGCTGGGGAATTCTGGGAGTTGAAGTCCACCAGTCTTAAAAGAGCCAACTTTGCAGACCCCTGACCTAGTGGGTTGCAGATTGTCTAGTAGAGTGATATAGAAAAATGTAGAGAGATTAATATATTCATTCATGAATATAGAGATTTGAATGAAGAGCTCTAAATAACACCTATCAATGCCAAACTATTAAATCATGAATTTATGAGAGATTCACAAATAACTTCAGTTAAGTATGTTCCATTTTGGAGAGCTATTTATTTTATTTAGTTATTAATCCAATTTATGTGGCCATTGTCTAGCCAAGAAGCTTTGGGCAGCAAATAAGATAAAAGCAAATAATGTTATTAAAACAGTAAAAGCACAAAACCCCTGATCACTTACACCCTTGGCACAGTCCCATGGTCAGCATTCCTATCCCAACACCTGGGGAAGAGCCAGTTCTTCTTGGCTTTGGAGAAGGTCACTAGACTACAATGCTGTGTGTGTAAGAGAGGGAGGGAGAAGGAGGGAGGGAAGGAGGGAGAGCACAGCCTACATTTTCAGGAAGATGTCCATAAATAATAAATTCATTGATTTGGAAAGCATCACCTGGAGAAATGGTGATGGGGAAGACCTAGGGCTGCTGCAGGGAGCCTCGGAGTGTTGGTTCATCTTTCTCTTGCCATGCTGTTTGCAACTGGACTGGATTGGAGATTGGATTTCAAACCAGGTCAGGGATTATTCCTTAAATCTGCTGAGGCCAAGGTACTCTACCTTTGCACTTACAATACTGCATCCCCTAAAAACTAAGGAGCTCAGCTGTCACAATCTTGGCCTCGACCCCACCAGCATTTTCCTTTCACAGGCAAAGGGATCAGAGGTGACACTGGCACAATTTCTCTCAGGAGGTCTTTCCCGGACTGGACCAGGAAAGTCCTGTTCACACAGCATCACTGGATAGCCAGCCATGTGCACAGGTCAATCCATACCAGCACCAGGAAGCAGCTGAAACAGGAGGACCATTGCCAAGAGCTCCCTCTAAATAGCTCTGAGGCTACCTGCTTTGAATTTGTCCTTCTTTTCTTTTCTTAAGTAGCCTCGCTACTTAATCAGTTTCAAAGAGGGAGGCCAGGGGATAACAACACCATCTTTCCCATGTCCCAAAGGTCCTTTTTTCAGGAGCAACTGGACTTTCTGGTTTTTCTTTGAAGACATTTTGCTGCTCACCAAAGAAGCTTCTTCAGCTCTGGCTGGATGGTGGAGAACAGAAGGATTTGCACTCAAGAAAAAGTCAAGGAGTATAAATCCTTCCATTCCCCATCATCCAGCCAGAGCTGAAGAAGCTTCTTGGATGAGAAGTGAAACCTCTTCAAAGAAATAACCAGAAAGTCTCGTTGTCTCTTGAAAAAGCACCTTTGGGGACAACCGTGATTTGGATGACTGAGAATCTCCATAGGCATGCTTCTGGTGGCAGCAACTTGTGGGGGAAAGGGTAAGGAGTTTGCTATCAGGATGAAGAGGATTTAGGTCTAGGAAAGCTGCAGACTACTCCCCCCCTTAATGCACTCTGGTAAAAATTTCCCTAATCCAAGACCCTCTACTTATGACTGTAAGACTGTAACTTTGTTGCTTGTATCCTTAGGGTTTATATTGATTGTTTCCTAATATAATTCAATTGTTTTTTTGTACCCCATGACTATCACTAAGTGTTGTACCTTATGATTCTTGACAAATGTATCTTTTCTTTTATGTGCACTGAGAGCATATGCACCAAGACAAATCCCTTGTGCGTCCAATCACATCTGGCCAATAAAGAGTTCTATTCTATCTACCCTACCCTACCCTACCCTACCCTTCTCTACTCTATCCTACCCTATTGGCATTCCGGAGTTGTAGCCCCAGCAAAAGCTGGAGAAAACGCCCCCCCTAACATATCCCAGGCCCAGCAGGAACAAAAATTTGGGCAGAAAGATAACCTATTCAGATTTTAAACAGAAGATATAACGTGGGCCAAGATTGTGCGGGACTGCGGGATGTCCTGTTCAGCCCGGCTTCTGCCTGTTGGGGCTGAAATTGCTATTAAAACTGTTCCGATCACCGGATTCCTTTGCATGTGTCCTAACCGCTGTACCAGGCGCTGTTCCGGGATTTATAAGGAGGTAAATATTTTGACACATGCGAGGGAGGAGGAGAGATTACATGCTCCAGGTCAGATCAGATGCTGTTCTCCACCTGACATGGAGGACCAAGAGAGACCTGTTGTCACTTAGTTTCTCGCGGACGAGAAAAACCGACGCAGCTATGGCGAAAGGGGGGGATCAAACAAATCAGGATAACGAAAAGATTCCGCCACGGGGGTCGAAGTTTTGCCCTGGCTTGTGTGCTCCTTCCTCCTCAGTTACTACGTGTTGCCAGCCTCTGGATAAAAGTCTCACGATTTCCTAGACATACTAGAAAATCTTTCCGTTTGCATTCGGGCAAGTTGCCAGTCTGTGAGAAGGAAAGAATTGATCATATTTACCTAATAGACAGGATGAATCTAGGACATGAGAGTAGAGGTTCGTTGTCCGAGCTTGTGTAGTTCTCCAAGCTCGGAGAACGAGCCTCCACTCTCATCCTACACCTGAGCCACTATTGCATGAGTGGAACATATCCCTATCCCTCCTTCCTGCTCAAAAGCCCTGTGGAACCATAGCATAGAATAGGAAATCTGGTGGCTTAGAGTTGATGCACAATATAACCCCCATCATCTTGCTGGAGATAATAATACCTATTGCATTCGGGGAAAAATAGGACATTTAAAGGTGGCGCGATAATTCCTAAAGTATCAGCTTTAAACATGCCGAACTGCCGGTTCAGATCCCAATCACACCTGTAAGCTTTCTGGCCAAGAGTGAATGAACCCCTCCCCTAAACTGCCTTTCAAGGTTATCAGAATAAACGAAGGTATCCTTAGAGGAAGATATACACGTAACTAGACCGTTAACTTCAAGATGTGTAGACTTCAACTTCCAGAATTCCTCAGTCAGCATGCTGGCTCGGGGATTCTGGGAGTAGAAGTCCCCATATCTTAAGAGTTGTCAAGGTTGAGAAATCCTTCCCTAGGCAGATCTATATGGCCATCATTCGCAATCTCTGACAGCGCTGATAAATCCTAGCCAAGTGAATCATTTAGAACAGGTCCAACAGGACATAACATCTGCTCAGATTTTTGGCCGTACCCACTGACCAATAGGGATTAAAATTTACAGCGAATGTAGTCCTATCCTTGTTACCATTTCTTCGGTGTACATCCTTGAGACTCATAATTTGACAGTGAAGAGCGCTAACAAAAAAAAAAATGGAAGGAAAGCAAATTTTGTTCAAAGCACAGCTTTTCCTCGGTAAGCAAGACACTTCCCCGGTAGGAACTGCATCCCGATTTTATCCGTTTTCAGCAAAATCGATTTCAGCCGCTATCCTGAAGCTATCTGGGCACGGAAGGTCTTGAAGCATCTTGGGGCTTTGAAGCACACCGGACCTGCCTCGGTGCGCACACGTTAGATGGGGCTGCGCGTTTGCAAGACACACAAATGGCATCAACCGGGTATTGTTTCCAAAATCTCAGAAGGCCTTCGAAATTCACCCAGAGAACTCTAATGGAAAGATCAAGCAGTTTTATTGCTTCTGTCCTGAAAGGTAACCCGAACTGAAAAGTGAGCAGCAATCTTCTGTCACTCAGACCTGTTAGACCACACCTCCCCCACACACTTCATTTCTAGTGTGCATTGGGTGTACATAGCATAAGAATATTGTTGGAAAATCTGTTCCGTCTATACTTCACTATGATTATCGCGAACGGTCCTTCTTGGAATGACTCCATGCAGTAGCGCTCTTTAAAAACAACAACACACACATCACAAAACGAAGCAGCAGCTCCTGCAGATCCTGATCTATGAAAAGACGTGGGATTTTTGATTGGGTTATCATTGAAATTTAATGGGGGGGGGGGGGGGAATAAACCAATAAGTAAGCCCAGAATGGAAGGAAAATAATGTTGGAGCCTCAGAATGAGGAAGTGATAAACAGTTTCCAGTGGCAATAAACTGGGACAGATAACCGGGACGATGTGCGGGACACCAGAAATGCGTTCTTAAGAAAGGGTGATAAGACCCAAATTAAACCCACGCGGTTCTTGAGATCCGGCTTTTCGGATAATTGAGCTGGTATTTGGGTACATCTGAATATGCTTGCAGGTGATGCGATTCCTAATTAAGGAAACGGTTTGCTGGAAATGATGAGCTGGGGGAGGGGGATCTTTGCTGAGACCAACTGAGGTCTCCAGAATAGATGACATCTATTTTAAGAGTGCAGCAGCTATTCAAGAGCAGTTCATCCCCCGCCCTCTTTCTCAGCCAAGTAAACCTCCCAACCGCTATTTAATCAGCCCCGGGCATAGCGATTCTGTCCTTAAATTGCCTATAATCTCAATTTTTGGCAAAAACTCTGGTCGTGTCCAGATTCCCTTTCCATAAATAAAGATCCAGAGAGTGGGAATTCACTTCATGGATTTCAAGGGTTGCCTTGCCCTCCGAGTCAAAGAATATTTGGAGAGAACGGGTAGAAGCCGACCCGGCTAGGCGTCTGCTGCTGTCTGCGCCATCTGACTGCCCTTTTAGACAACCGAGACGGACAGAGCCAAGGCTGTCCCGCTGGGGGACTCGTCCCTGTTTCACAAGGCTCAGACCCAAAATCCCAGAACTCGATTAGCAAGGTTAAATGCACTCCTCTCCTACCATCCTACCATCCAATACCTATTCCTACCTCCCAACACCTATAGCCATAGCTACCAAATGCCATCCCCTTCTCCCAAAAGGCAGAGAAAGGGCTGAACCCCCTCCTGCTTTTTGGAAGAGTACCCAGCCAGACATCAGGAACAGCTGGATGTGAATACACCTGGGTACCAGGATGACGTGAAGGCAGCTTTAAAATGTTCAGAACCAGGCAAGTCCAAGAGAAACTGAAATCTCCTTCCTTCCTTCCTTCCTTCCTTCCTTCCTTCCTTCCTTCCTTCCGCATGTGGAATAGTTGCTTGCCACTGGACTCTCCAATCTAAAACTAATACTGGAAATGTGTTGGGTTTTTTTTAACAATAAAAGGAAAGTACATTCTAGTAGTTGATTCGTTCTCTCATGCTTTTCTTTTAAGAATAGTCCCACTAGGTTTAGTAGGGATTCTCTTCCCGGATACATTTGCTGCGCCAAAGGTCCGGCTCTCAATTCGCCCTTCAAATAAAGGGGTCGGTGAACGGCGCGTTTAGCGAAGTGCGGGAGTCCCATCTCCTCTCGTCCTCTCAGCCGCCGCTTCCCAACACTGCAAGCTCAACTAAGTGCGGTTGGAAGGAGAGGACTGGATCGGGCTCTTAAGCGCCCCGGGGGACAAGGGGGAGGGGGGCGCTTTTCCACCAAGAGAAAGAATGGAGATCCCAAGGAGCGGATCCAAGTTCAAGAGCTGTCCCAGAAGCAGCGCTTCTGTCGCTCAGAAAGCGAAGTCCAGGATTCCCAGGGGTTGAGTGGAACGCCACGTGGACACATCTAGGTGGTTTTTCTCGGTTGCAGCCCTGCCCTTGTTGGCCTCCCTCCCCTGCCTTTCCCAGGGAGACTTTTTCGACTTCTCCCTCTAACCTTACAGTCTCGGGCTACCCTGGATCGCCTAACCAAGCCTTAAAAGCCACCCAACCCCGCTTAGCTGCTTGGAGGTAAGTAGTGCTTGGCTGGGTACCGCCGGTGAGATGCCTCCGACCATATTCGGATCGGGTTTTTTCCGCCCCCGTTGACCGCGTCGAGCAACCGAATCCCATGTCGAGGACTTTATAGCAGGGATGAAGTTAAGCTCTGGATCCCGGCAAAGAGTGGCGCTGCTTGGCCCAGGAAGGGCAGCGCAGACGGTGGTTGGGGAGCCTTTCTGGCCTCGGGAGAGCTTACATCGGCTTCTTCCCGCTTGGGCCGCATCACCTGAACGAAGCAACCTTCTCTCTTGTTTGATTCATCTGCTTCGGCTCCAAACCAGGCTTTGCCTTCGCATTTTCCGTCTTCGGGGCTCTCTCCCTTTTCCTTCCCTCCCAGTTTCCTTCAAAACAAAACCCTCCGAATTCTCTTGGAGTTCTCTCTGACACACAGCCCCTCCCTCCCCCCGCCACGGCCCCGTTTGCAGCTCTTAAATTATCCTCTGGAGGAAACGGCAGGTAAAGGAGGAGCCTCCCCTCGCCCCAGCGCTGTCGATGGAGGTGGGGAGACAACACCTGCTCTTTAGAGCCCCCGGCTACCACCCCACAGCAGCACCCTCACTCTTCGGGAAGCGCTGAGCGGCTCTTGAGAGCATGGAACCCCCCCCCCCCCGCCCGCCCCCCCCCCTCCCCCAGCATCAGCAGCCCGCTTCTGGCTCTTCGCCTTCCTTCGCGGGCTCCTTCTAAAAGTTGTGGCAAGAGGCATCAGAGTTCCTCCAATCGGTCCACCCTTGGCCAGAAGCTCGGAATGAACCACCCCACCCCACCCCATCCAGATGGTAATATGACATCCGAGCGGTGCATCCTTTCCTTGACCCAAGGAAGTCAGTTACCAAAGGCTACTTGGCCAGGCTGGGCGTTGAACGTCGTCATTCAGAGCCAGCCGTCGGAAAGGCGAAAAAAGGCAGCGTCTCGCTCGCCCCGTTGCCCTTTGCGTGCGCTCTTGGCCAACAACAGGAGGCGCTGCGCGTTTGCAGAAGCAGAGCCGGCGGGCTTGCCTCCTTCCTTTTCTTCCACCTGCTCCCCGCGGGCTGAGGTTCATCTCCCAGGGGACTCAGAATCCTTCCCAAATGGCGAGGAGGACCGCGGTGCCCTCGAGATGCCAAGCTTAACGCGCAAGTTTAAAATCTTTGGGAAAAGGCAGGAGCATAAACCAGGCTTGTCTTTTTCATTATTCAAATCGTCAATCGATTTCTTGTCGCCTGGCATTTTAGTTTGCTGCGATTTCTTACCCTTTGGCCTCATATAAAAAAAAAACAACCCATGACCCCAATAGCTTTTTCACGACGACCGTCATCACTATAACTGATTATATTTTAGAGCAGAATGATACAGTTTTGCTGAATTAATGGGGAGAGGGAAACCGAGGCATAATCTGGGAAAATCATTTCTCTTCTGTAGTTCACACTACTCCTTGGTTCCTATCCTCACCCCGCAGACCGTTAAATTAAGGCCCTAGGAATTCTTCAAGAGTCTTACGAATATTCAAGTTTAGATTAGATACCAAGTCCTCTTTATTGGCTGATATCCAAAAGATTGCAAATTCAAATTTAAATTTACAGGATTGTTCTGGATCATATTGGACTGAGATTTTTTAAAAAATGTTTTAGATTTCTATCATGTTTGTTGCCATAATGTGGGTATTAGCATTCCAATGGACTTTCATTAGCCTTACTAATCTTAATTGCTGTCGCTTTACAGTGTTTACATAACAATATTTTATGCCAGATGATGCATTTAGGATCACAAAGTTCTATCTATGTATTATGCACGATAGTTATTGGCTATACCGTGTAAAGGTTCTTCCACGGAAAACTTGTTTCCGAAATATTTTATTCCAAGGCCTTTCATTTTACAATGCAATCTGGTGCAAAAACAATGTACCTATGCAAGAATGTCTTTCGCTTTTACTTTTTTAATAGCATATTTTTCTTTCTTGTTCTTTCCTGCTGGTTTGAGACCTTCACTGGAAACAAGGATTTAACTTCATTCTATTGCCAGATTTAAGAAGGGGGTTTGGCAGCAGGGAACAAAAGAAGAAGGGGCTTTTTGTTAGCAGGTTAAAACGTTTTTTAAAACATGGATGTCACTATTTGGGGGGGGAAAACCTTTCTCTTTGGTTTCATCATATTTATGACTAGAACTACACAGCGGTGTGAATCAATTAGGACAAAGCTTAGCTTGATGCAGAATTCAAGGAAATCTCAGGAATGCAAAAGAAACCAACAGCTCGGTTTGCCATCCCAAGTAAACCGGAAATAATGTTCTGGATTCAAATTCTTTAACACCACCAGGGAAAATTCTCCTAAAGGGGTGATCCGGATTCCAATTGCAGCGTCTGCATTCGAGCTGACCCACAAGGCATCTTCCACGCAAGGAGAATGTCCTTTCCTAGCATCGTGGTTGGCGCTGCCTGTCTGCCCCATCTGGGAGAAATCCTGCTCCATACTGCTCCCGTACCATTTTTTTCCCCTCTTGGTCTCTGTTGAAAAAGATGCTCAAATTAGGGAACGCCCAGAACTCTCACCTCTTTCGGTATATCCACGTAAACACAAACACACCACGTGGATTCTAGTGAAAAAGACGCAGGTTGGCGGAATAGCATCCGCTCACTCCTGGCAGAATTAAATGGTTGGCTTCCGGCCAGTTTTACGCCTCTGGAAATTAACTGGCAACCTCACCCGCATCCCTTGAGCCAAGGGGCTCTTACTGGAACCGATCCATATCTGGAGTTCAGTTCACTGAACCTTATATTCTCCAAGTGGCTTACACTAAAGCCTAATGGTTGATTAGGATTGCGGGGGGAGTGGGGGTTAAAGGTAAAAAGGACAAGAAATGGGTTGAGTTGATAAAACCATGCGGCATCTGATGCGTCCCTTAGATAAGTGGGCGGTTCAGAAATGAGAAAAACGAATAAAGGTAGCTACTCCGAGGAAATGCCCACTTGATAGTACTCTACTGTAAGTAGCCCTGCTTTGGGTTCCGGTTAAATTATTTTATTCTACTGAAGTCAATGTGAGGGAAGGCCAAATATTCAGGAAAACATACTTCAACTTGGATTCAACCCACAGAAAATCGTGTGATCTTTCAAGAGCCACTTTTAAATAATGGGGACATTGGGAATAAATTCTCCTGGATTGCTTGCTTTAATTCCCATGAAATTACTTCCCAGGCCATTTGCTTGCCACCAGCGCTAGGGAGAGCAAGTAAGACTGTTCACTTGTATAACTCTTTGGTGCTGGGAGTCCTCCATAAAGCCAACAGCAGGACTTTGCGGTGTGTCACCGATGAGGAGAGTAGAAGTGCCCTTGCAGAACAACGCTGGGCAGGGGGAGTAAATGTGCAAGGGGAAATCGCCACCTACTCTAAAGCCTCGGCAGGAGGACAGCCGAAGCTTTGTGCCCCACAGCCATTTCTGGCTCTAGTCGCCAAATCTCCCGTGGCAATCACCTGTTATTGACTCGCCCGGGCGGTTCCTAAGGTGACGATTTACAGGCAAGGCGCGGGGCTGGAGCGGGAGGTTGAGCGCAAGGGGAAGAAAACCATGAAAATGGTCGGAATGAGTCACCTGGGCGCCTTGCCAAGCGCAGGTTTCAGGCCAAAAGGGATCCACCGTTCAACCTCAATGCGCCGGGCCTGGACTGGCTGGACGTCACAGTAGTGACTCATGTATCCAGCCAGTGCTTCTGGCCGAATGGGAGAATAAATGCCCAAAAGGAAAGGGGGGGGGATGCTGAAACTTTCCTCCGGGGCAGATTTTCCCGGTCAGATGGAACTAAGTCTATTTTATTCTGTTTTTTTGCGGGTACCACGGGGAGAAAAAGGGAGGAGAGCTAGAATGTCCATGAAAGGCTGCGTTTTAGTGTCTGGAGTTTCCCTTTTGCAAGGAGGGGGCGCTTGGTTTTGTTGAGTGCTCAAAGCCGCCTCTTGCCCTTCGACTTAGGCAGGAAGAAAGCTCCCTGCTTCTTCTATTCATCATTGGAAGGACTGGGAGGTTGGGGGGGGGGCAATGCTGGGCACCCAGGTTGCTGCTGCTGCTGCTGCTTACTGTGCTGTCCCCAGCACAGCCACCAGCCGCCAAAGTTCAAGAGCGACCCGAGAAAGATGTACCGTTTTTGCTTTAAGAACGGCAGCCTAACCCAGCGCCTAACTCTAAAAGGAGAAGCCGTCCAGAATATAACCCCCCCAGGGCTCTTGGCTTGGTTTTAAACGGCAGGCAGCCACCCGCCCTGCTCCCCTTCTGGAAACAAACGTCCGAGCCAAGAGGGCAGCTCCTACGCAGGGTCCTGCGTCTGCCCTTCTCGCTCTGCTCTTTGAACACAGGCAGGAGTGCCGCCTTTCCCTGGAATTGCCCCCGCCCTCGGCAGCGGCAGCGGGCGGAGAGGAGGGGTTAAAACCCAAAGGCTTGTCCTCCTCCTCCTCTCCTTCCTGCCTCCCCCCTCCTTCTCTCTAGGGTTGTTTCGCTCTTTCCCCCCCCCTCTCCCGCCCCAATTCTTTTTTTTTTTAACCTCCTCGGCTCTCGCTGTCCTTCTCTCTCTCGCCCCCCCCCTCCCGCCGTCCCGCATAAACCAATTACACCGCTTTGCAAATAAAGAGACGCCCCAGGGGAGTTGCAAGCCGAGTGGAACTGCCTGCTTTGCAGGTGCATCTGCGGCTTGGTAGGTGCGAACGTCTTTGTGCGGCGGACAAATGGGGAGAGGAGGAGGAGGAGGAAGAGGAGGAGGAGAAGGAGGTGGGCGCTGCTTTGGCGGCGGCAGCGGCGGCGGCGGCGGCTGGTGCAACGTAAGATCCACCTCAGCTCAACTCCGCTCACATCCCAGCCGGCACTTCCTCACTTTCTCGAGTGGCTCGCCGCCACCCAACGTCCCTGCTTGACTGAGCCCTCCCCGGGGGCCGGCTTCTGCTAGACTCGGGGGGGCTCCGTTTTCTGACCTCCCTTGCGCTCGCCAGGAGGGGACTGAATGGTTACACCGCGCACGTTGACTCCAGGATGTTAGGGACTGTGAAAATGGAAGGGCACGACGCAAGCGAGTGGAACAGTTACTACGCCGAGACTCAGGAGGTGAGCGGACCCGGGGGTGGGGGGGGATGAGGTGGGGAGGGGGGTATCCGAGAGCTGGCCGGGAGGGCTTCAGCCAAGAAGGGGGTCTTTTCCACTCCCGGGAATCGAGCCTAAGCGCCAGTTCCCGACGGCTTTACTAAACCTGCTTTCTCCAGCGTTACAGCTGGCTGCAAAGCTCGGGAAGGAATCCACATAATTTCCAATCGTCCCACGGGGCAACGGAGGGGGCGGCGGATATGCGGGCTGGGGAGGTGGGAGACGAGTGGCAATGGAGCCGACGGGGTGGGTGGGAGAGGTGGACGTTATTGATCACCTCCTCGGATTACGCGTCGAAACAAATCCCTAAATCCCAGGTCCTCCCAACCGCGCCAGAGTCCCTCCATTGAGGGCCTCGGTTTGTGTACGTGCCGGGAGGGAACAATCATCAGGAGCCCCCCCCCCCCCACTTCCCACCATCCCCCTTGGGCAGCAGTTTCACGTTTTGTTGGTCCCCTTCCCACTCCTCACCTGTGCCAGTATGATTCTTTAACTAGGCAAAATAATCATGTGTGTGTGTGTGTACTTTGCCGCACGCTGCTTTCACAGAGTTGTGGGGTGGAGGGGGTGGTGGTGGTGGTGGTGGTGGAAGGGTAGAGATTAAAAATAAAACAGAAATCAATTCTCCCGAAGCCCGGCGGGTGGCGCTGTCGAGAATGCGATCCGTAACCAGGAGCCTAACTTTTCATTGTCCATTCATGTCCACGTTCCTTATTTTACAATATGCTCCCAAAGGACTGAAAGAAAGGATCACAAGCGGGCGAAGGGACAATAAGGGTGGAGGAACCTGTGAACCCCCTAACTGGGGGATAAATGGAGCCCTTTGGTGAATAAAGGCGGAACGTAACATTAAAAAGCGGCAACCCGGGAAACGTAGCCCTGTAGAGGGGAAAAAGAAAGCGACGAGACGAGGCGTTAAAAACAGTCCGAAGCGCCTTGCAGAACCAGGGTTGCTTTGCGCGGCTTGGCCGGAATTAGGATCCGGGTTTGTTTGCGCGGCCAATGTGGCCAGATGCCCACCACCCATTTGGCGTCGCCCCTTTTTAGAGGGGCTTCTGCTTTAATGCTGGGGAGTCAAACGGGGCTCAGAAAGAGATTGGGAATCATTGGGTGCGTCTTCCCGCCTCGCCGGTATTCCAGTGGGGTGGGAGAGAAAATAGAACGAGGACCACCCTAGGCGAAGAATGGAGTCTTGGATCGGCAAACAAGAATTTGCCAGCTCTCCCTCAACTTAAATCCTGCTTTATACGGAAGTATTTTTAGACTGAAAGGAATTTGGCACATTCCTATTACTTCCGTATTCAGTTCAAAACGCGCGTAAAAAAAACGATGCATGTGCTTATGAAGACATTTCCCCCCAAATCCATGGTAGACAGTACTGATTTTCTAGGCTGGATTTGATTCCTAGAATTTGAGAAAAAGCAGGCATCTTCCCCCACCCGCACTGACATTTCCGCCTAGGCGAGCTCTATTGTGGACATAGCCTATCATTCAAATATCACCATTCTTTGAGATATTTCCGCTAATACAAAACTATAATCCTAACAGCGTGGGACGATATAGTCTGCAGAATATAGCTCAAATATAGGCGATATTTACAAAGCTAATGAAGCAACCAGTTTGTAAGGCGTAACCTTTCCCGTACAGTTTTCAATATAGGTTGATAAAGTAAATCAAGGGTTTAGTAATTGGATTATTTTAAGGGAAACTTGAAGCCTTTCCGAGGATTATTGTTTACGGCGGGGTCTTTAAATTTAAACCGCGAAAAGCGTTGGCGTTTCGACTGTCCTTTATCACTTAGTCAAAACTTCTGGGCTGCAAGGCAAAGAGAAGAACGTTGGCCCTAAATTTCAGGATCATTTGTTTGATTTTGGAGATTCCCCAATTCTTTGCCCCGAAGTTACCGTTCTTCCTCCCAGGGAAAGCTTCCCGATTTAGCAGGAACCAGACAAGGCCCTGGGAGACAAGCGGCTCCTAACAACGTCGCCCAGGTCGTGCCCCCCACGCACCATCGAAGGAGAAGCCTAGAGGCAGCAAGCGAAGGGGCGCGAGGGGGACGCGGGGCTGCGAAAAGCAGCGACCTCGCTTTCTTGGCTTCGGGAGCCCGTGGCGGCTATGAAGGCCTCGGCTTCTCTTGGGCGCCCTCGGGGACGGTGGGGAGCTGGGAAGATGCGGTGTGTGTGGTTTAGGCCGCTTGCCCTCCACCATTTCCCTTTCCCGGGGTCTGCGCGGTGAGTGGGGCTGGCCCAGTGGGCCTCCTGGGCGTGAAAAGGGTCTGCCTCGCTCTCTTCAGAGGCGATTCAGAGCAGCTGAGGGGGAATCTTGGTTTGCCTTCCCTGCCCTCAGATTTTGAAAAGAAAAGAAGAAAACACTGGGTGGCCCTTCAATGAAGCCAAACGCAGGTGGGAAATGGGTTTGGAGGCTCCCTCCGATTTGGGGACTGGATTCCATGAGAGTTTGCTGTTTGACCCAAAAGGCGGGTGAAAATTTGGGCCTTGCAGGTTTCTCCTTCCCAGTCTGCTCCCGCCTTGGGGATTTGGGCGAACGTTCTCCACATCTTTCCAGATCTTTAACTTGGGCGCTTAATCGAATCCCCCTTCAAAATCACAGTCGCAATTTGTGCAAGGGGCAAAAGGGCCCCCAGCTCTGCAAATCTGGCCCTGGGCAAAACTTTCCTTTCCTTTCTGAAAAGGGAACCTGGGCTTGTGGTTGCCTGTGAAGCCACCCACCTGTGCTGCCTAAATATATGTTTATAGTACCCCCAGCTCCCTAATCAACGCAGCCAAAATGTTTATATCATTATCATTATTATTATATTGGCCTAAGTATTTCGGATGCGTGCCATTTCTTACTGTGAATAATATGCACATTTGTTTTCTGCCACTTCTCCAGTTTTCTTTAGCAACCCACAGGGCGGAAACTGGGATCCATTTGGGAAGCTCGGGGACAAAGCTGGGCATTGCCTTTCTGCGGAATCTCGGGCTTCAGGAGGCTGGATTCGCTCACCTTTTCTCCTTGCAACGCAAGGATGAGCCGGGAAGGCCGTTTGCGTGGGGAGTGCATTCTCCAAGGGGAAATTCCGGGGCCACGGATGAGAACCTCACACGGTGGGGCCGCGGGGCCGCAGGGCAGGGCGGGAGGGTCGGAAGAGCCCGTTTTTAACCTGTCCTCCCTTCCGCAGGCCTATTCGACGGTGCCAGTGAGCAACATGAATTCCGGCCTGGGCTCCATGAATTCCATGAACAGCTACATGAGCATGAACGCCATGACCACCAGCGGCAACATGACGTCGGGCTCCTTCAACATGTCCTATGCCAACCCGAACCTGGGGGCCGGCTTGAGCCCCGGCGGAACCGGAGCCAGCATGAACAGTATGTCAGCCATGGGGTCGGGGCTGAGTCCCGGCGGCATGAACGCCATGGGCGGCCCGCAGGCTTCGCTGAACGGACTGGGCGCCTACGGGGCCATGGGACCCTGCATGAGCCCCATGGGCTACGCCTCTTCCAACCTGAGCCGCGGCCGCGACGCCAAGAGCTTCAAGCGCAGCTACCCGCACGCCAAGCCGCCCTACTCCTACATCTCGCTCATCACCATGGCTATCCAGCAGGCGCCCAGCAAGATGCTGACGCTGAGCGAGATCTACCAGTGGATCATGGACCTCTTCCCTTACTACCGCCAGAACCAGCAGCGCTGGCAGAACTCCATCCGCCACTCGCTCTCCTTCAACGACTGCTTCGTCAAGGTCGCCCGGTCGCCGGACAAGCCGGGCAAAGGCTCTTACTGGACGCTGCACCCGGACTCGGGCAACATGTTCGAGAACGGCTGCTACCTCCGGCGCCAGAAGCGCTTCAAGTGCGAAAAGCAAGCCGGGGCCAAGAGCGGCTCGGGCGGAGGCGAGGGAAGGAAAGAGCCGGGCGGGGCCAGCTCTCCCTTACACCGAGGCCAAGGCAAAGGAGGGCAGCTGGAAGCCGCCCCGTCCAGCCACAGCGCAGGCAGCCCGCAAGGCCTGGACCAAAACGGCAACGGAGCTGAGCTGAAGCCCTCCGTGGCCGCGGCGGCGGCGGCGGCTGCAGTGGCGGCCTCGGTCCCCGGCGGGCCCGCCTTGGCCCCCTTGAGTCACCCGGGCCACGCGCTGGGACCCCACGAGCCGCAGCTGCACCTGAAGGGCGACCCCCACTATTCTTTCAACCACCCCTTCTCCATCAACAACCTCATGTCCTCCTCCGAGCAGCAGCACAAGCTGGACTTCAAAGCCTACGAGCAAGCGCTGCAATATTCATCCTACGGGGCCGGCCTGCCCGGCGGGTTGCCCCTCAGCAGCGCTTCCATGGGCGGGAGGGGAGGCATTGAGCCCTCGGCCCTGGAGCCCTCCTACTACCAAGGTGTGTATGCCAGACCGGTGCTGAACACCTCTTAGCCGGCCGGGTGGGACTGTGGAGGGTCAAGCGGAATCCTCCCTCCCTCCCTCCCTTGTCTGTGTCTCTCCTTAGATCTTTGCCCAAACTGACCGTCCGCTTGCCTCCGGCCACCCCCCTCCAGCCCACGATCCGTGCGAGGGAAAAACGAATCACACAATAAATCAGTGTTTCTCAACCTTGGCGACTTTTAAGTCCTGTGGACTTCAACTCCCAGAATAGCCGGCTGGGGAATTCTGGGAACTCTTGAAGTCCACAGGACTTAAAGTCGCCAAGGTTGAGAAACACTGCAATAAGTGAAAGGACTGTTACTTTATTAAGACACGCCGGCGTTGCGGCCCATTTCTGGCTTGACCAGTCCAGCAGATCCCAGCCCCGGCTCCCCGAGACGAGCCCAGTATATGTGTGTGTATATATATATATATATATACCATCCTTGCTTGACCACTGACCCAAGCAAGCCAGGCTTCCATTTCGAAACTCCTAATGGGTTGCGTTTCCCCGCCTTGGAAGCAACCTCGCCCAAATTGGGGAAGGAATGGGGGGTGCGGGGATTCTCACTAGGCAAAGGGTTGCTTGAGGAAAAGCCGAATCTGGACCCAGGCAGCCCGCGCTGCTCTCCTCCGCGCGTGGGTGGCTTCTGGGAAGCCTCTGCGTAGGAGGGGAAGGAAGGGGGGTCGGTGTTTCCCAGCCCCGACAATGGATTCAGTAGGTCGAAGTTGAGGCCGAACTTGACAGGCTTGCGTGGGGCTCTTCCCGGTCAACAGGTAAACAGCGAGTTGACGTTAGATTAGGAGTCCGGCCCTTTGAAGGATGCAGCGCAGAGAGAGGGAGAACTTGCCTCCCTTTTTGAGACTTAGGGAAAGGGCGCTGCTGGACTCATCCCCTCCCCTCCCTCGCGGACACATTGACCCCAGAGAAGTGCGGGTGACAGGTACCGAACACCTCCCCCCCTCTTGCCTTGTAAAGGGACAGAACACAGATGGCAAGTGGGAGAGAGAGACAAAAAGGGCCTCCTGCATTTCCAATGGGATCTGGATAGGATACACTACAGAACTGTACAGGTCACACCGCCTTTTTTAGGCATGTTACTATTATTTCAACCCCCCTCCCCTCCCTCCACTTCCCACAAGCTGTTACTAAGGAGTCTCCTTCAGCATCAGGAAATCTCTTGACTACATGGATGACTTGGTTACTTAGTCTCGGAGTTTCCCACCCACCCACCCATCCATCCACCCCAAACCCCCTCCGTGGGTTCCAGAACTCTAGGACTATTATTGTTCGAGTCCTGCGTGGAAGAATATCCTGAACTGGGAGATGCTCCGAGGCTGCCTTCATCAGTTCAGTCACCACCTTCTTGAATTATTATTATTAATAATAATATTATTATTTTTGGAGGTCGCTTAATTCTACCCTACCGTTGTTAGCACGTTCATCCAGTGTTAATGCACTTTCTTCAGTTTTTTTACATGATGTTTCAGCGTAGCCAGACGGGTTTTCTCTTCCCTTCCCCTTTTTGGTTCCCATCCTCCCCCCACCTTCCGTTTGCCTTTACAATATTCTTAATTTATTTGCACGGTTTATACTTTCTTCTTGACAGCTTGAAAATGCTTTAAATAAACGGTTTTAAAATGACACACCATTTTAAAGACAATAGAAAAAAAATCTTAATTTTATAATAAATGTGATTGTAATTGAAAAAAAAATGTTTTGATTCTTTTGCGGGTTTTTTTTAATGAAAATATAAGCCATGGAGCATGTCCCCCCCCTTCTCCTTTTAATTTTTTTTTATCATTTCCAGTTAAGGACTTTAAATAAATCAAATATTATCAATGAGTGGATTTTGGTTATTTTCTTTTACTTTATTCCATTATTGAAAGAATATTTACTTCTAGGCTAGTTAAAAATGAACCTAGGGTTCAAAGAGGAAGACAGGGGTAAACAAAAGGAATTGTTGGCAGTTTTTCCCCCTCTCCAGGCAAGGCAATATATTAGGAGAACAATGATAGAACCATGACTTCTGTCACCTTATTCCAAAGAGTCGCCTTATTAGATGTGTAGTAAATATTTATTAAACTTATTGAATATTAGCTAAATTCTACTAAAAATGTCACAAACTAAAATATTTGCTTTAATTTAAAAAAAAACCTGAAATAGGGATTCCCGTACAATATGTCTTATTTTCTTCAAGAACACGTTTATTTCAGTTTGAGGGCGAAGATTTATAGACTAAACTAATCTTTAGCAACCGCAGTTTTAAGAGGAGAGTCTCCTTCCCTTCCTAACTGATTTCTTTCTGTTATTTAGGAATGAAATTCTAGCAATTTCATTACTAGAATGAAAACTTGGCATGAAAAATACCTGTAATGGTTATATCAATGGGAACATTTTTATTGATTTTAGTGGAAAATGAAATGTGTTGAGTGAGTTTTGGAATCATAATCACCGTCTATAACATTAAAAAAAAGGGGGGGGGAGTGTTACTTTGACTTTCTTCAATGGACTGGGGCTTTTTTTTTCAATCTAGAAGTAAATTCTGGAATGGGATTCTTTGTGATTTTTACACCCCCAATCCTCAAGAATAGAAAGCTGTTTATTCTGAACCTAATCTAGTTGTATAGTTCTGAAGGCTAATACCTTAGTGGATAATGGCTATTAACCTTGCAAACAATTCTGCACAAATACAATCTGCCCTATTTGACGCAAAAGGTTGGGAGTACATTTCTTAGGAGGTTTACTACTAATGGAATGTAACTCGCCATGTTAGTGGGGCAATAGGAAAACAGTTTAAATCCTGTTTCTGGTGCAATGTATACCTCCCTTGAAATGAAGTTGTACTCGCAATATATTTAGAAAATTAACTCTTATGGAAAGGGGGGTATTCATACGTTTCCCAACAATGCATGCAGACCAGCTGGTTAGTATGTGGTCATGCTTTTTGTGGTTCAGGACTGTATATGTTTATATTGGGGTTATAATGCTGAACTAAATTCTTGGAGTAAAAAAAATTAAGCATTGGTGTATTTATCCTGCCGTGAGTGTTGGTGGTGCAGAAAGCAGGCCTCTGTTTGGTGGAGCTTAATATATGTTCATGCTATGCTGCAATCCCATTTAATGAGTTTATTTCCATTGAAAAATGTATTTGCCTTTACTATTGGAACTCAACACCAGGACATCTTCTTTGGCAAATAAATCTCTGTGAATGCCATGTATCCCGTGCATGCATGCACAGGTCTACATCCATAATGTTTAAATAATTTCCCTTGGAACTAAAGAAAGAAAGGTCCATTCAGGTGTGTCGGGACAAAGAACAGAATTTTGTAAGTTGTTGCCACACCTGCCCCCACACACACATTTGTGTCTCTTGCATGCACAAAATACTGCAATCCTATTCCTTTCCAGAGAAGAGTCCTATTAAGTCTGGCACAACAGTAGAGACCATATGCCAGTTTTCTTACACATAAGCCCTATTGTACACAATTGAGGTTTAAGCTGCTAACCGGTTGGGCCCAACGACTTTTTCTCCTCTTTCTAAATCAATTGAAAACCTAATAAACATAGATTGTATTATAAGTGTCGTTGCTGCTGCTGCTGCTGCCCTCGGGGAAGAAGGTAAGTCTCCTCGCCCTACAATGCAGCCACCTCAGAGGTTCTTATTTTGTGGGGCTTGGATCCAATTGCTCTACTTCAGTTGTCCTCAGGTTTAGAATTCTCTGTTGGTCGAGTGTGATTAGTCACACAAGGAATTTGTTTGTTTCCAGTGCGTATGCTCTCTATATACGTACAACAATAGTTTTAGAATGTACGGGGGAGGGATTTTGAGAAAGGAAGAATGGCGAGGGTCCCCAAAGCCATTTACTTACACCAGATCCCCCAGTTCGGCAGCCCAGCACCTCAGCTGCGTTTACTCAAAGGCAAGCCCTATTGCTTTCAGCAAAAGTTTGATTCCAAGAGAAATTCACGCAGGGTAGGTAGGCAAGGTGGAAGAAATAAAGACCGAAAACCGAAAGGTTTTCATTCCAGACTTTGGAGTAGTATTACAAGGACACAGGTGCCCTCTCCTCGCTCCCCCCTCTTCACCCCTCTTTTTCCCCCTTTTTAAATAACTTTGGCTTGGCAACCGTGGTAACAATGGGGTCTTCCAATGCGTGCTCCCGTTCTCCCCATCTCTTCCATCTTTGCCGGGCTGCGTGTGATCCTGCACAGTCGAGGGACAGGAGATCTCAGCTGGAGCTCGCGCCTGGCTTTGATCAGCCCCCTAACCCCCCGCCAAGTCGCGGGCTTTCGCTCCACAGGGCCTTGTTGCTCCCCCACCGACCCACCCTCCCGCAACCGGTCGGAAAAGACCCGGAAGCTCTTCGATCCGACGCGACACGAGGGATGGGGCTGAGCCTCGTCGGAGCAGAGGCTTCAGGATCGGGGATGGATTTGGAAGAGACGTTTCGTCGTCACCAAGACTCTTCTCCCACTCCAGCGACGACCGACTTCCAGTGGAAAGAAGGGAACCAGCATTCATTTATTTTTAGGGGGAAGAGCGGGGGGGGGGAGTTTCTGGAGATGCTGTCGATCCCCCTTCCGAGTCAACGGGGGAATGGGTCGCAACCTGCTTTCTTTCGGGAAGTCTTTAAGAGTAGTCAGAACAGCCGCATCTGGGACTACCTTTGTGGGAGGCCTTCTCAAAAGTTAATGGCAGGATTCAGAAATTGTAACTAACCGATTTGGGTACTTTTTGAGTAAAGCGTTATTTAATCAGCCATTTTCGGCTGGGTATGGCCTTAAGATCGCATCCTAGAATACTTTATTAGAATACAATAAAATAATTTAAAGTGAATGTGTTTAATTTAAGGCCGCTGGCTTCAGATGGTATAGACTCAAGAACAGTACCAACTTGGCTTGGACTTTGAAAAATAAATGGCATGGTTTTCCTTCTCATAGACATGTTTATCTGCTTTGCAAAACATTGAGGAGTTAGTTGCTACCCACTTCAGTTCTTCTCCATCAAATGCCCTCTAGGCGCCCAACAACCATAATCTACATCCAGCTGAGAAAAATGAGACTTGAGAATCCAGCAGGTCTGAAGGGTAGCAAGTCAAAAGAGGATTGCTCCTTAAAGATAACCCACTCTCTGATGATGAAACTCAATTCTTTCAACAATGCCCAACCTTTCTAGATGGAGCGACCAAGAAAAACAGGCCAGGCAACCTGGTGTCTTAATTCTGACCATTCACACTTTCCCCCCCTTCTCCCTAGCTTATTATTTACCATAGTGAAGTTCTTCCCTCCCCTCTTTTGACAAAATTTAAGGAACTAAAAAGGTTAGCATTGGGGGTTCAACCTTCAGTGTAGGATATAGTTTATGCAGCTTAGTTGGAAGACATACTAGGAGCCTGACTAATAATAATAATATAAAAAAGGCTGTACAGCTTCATTTCTCCCTTAATATTGCAACGCATACGGAGAAGAGCAGAAACTTCTATTGGCTAATGCCTAGCGTTTCAAGAGGAGGAGAGAGAGAAAAAATCAATCCATATGTGACCTTTACTCTTAATCAAAGGAGTTGGAGAATAAGTAGATGCATGCGCCTATAAGTATCTTTACAGCCACGCGCACCTGCATATTTTATGGACTACGGTTTTATTTGCTTTTTTCTAATTGCCAGGGAATGCGGTTTCTTGATTTTTAGTGGATCGATTTCCCCAGATCAGTTAAGGAGACCGATTGCCATGGGGATGTATTTAAGGTAGTTTGTGAAAGATGACAAATTGTTAGAAAGCCTAAAATATAAACATCCCCCATCCACCAACTTAGCACAGAAATAGTGAATATAAAGAGGAAATTATATCTAAGTCAAAACATGGGTGCGTGGAAGATGAAGAATGAATTCACTGCTGGGTAGACTGTACAATTTTGTTTTTGTTTGTAGCGTTTCACTCCTAAAGCCATTCTTGCATATATTTTTATGTCAGCGTCAAGCCAGCAGAAGGAAAACAAAACTTTTTTCTGTGGGCAGACTTTCAGTTATCACACTCGCTCTCTAAAACAATTTTTATTTAAAAGGAAAAAGGAAAAGGTGTTCTTGCAAGAGCCATTCTCTAAAAATCTCATTTGTGGTCAATTTAAAGGTGGATATCTACTTTTTCCAGCAATGTCAGTCAAGGCCAATTTCATTTTTTGGGGGGGGCGGGGGGGGCGGGGAGGATGTTGATCTACACAGGGTCTCACAGGACGTCAAAAAGCTAGGTAGATTCCAGCTTCAGGGCAGAAGCTCTTTGACTTTCTTCCTCCAGATCCAGGAAATGTCTTTCCTTTTCAAATGCAATTACCGTCTTTAATAAGCCACGTGCTAGACAGCTAAAACTGTTGCCATCATTCAGGCTCATTTAACTCCATTAAACTCAAGCAGGGAGTAATTCAGCATATTACTGAAGCCTTTAAGAGAGCTAACTGGATTTTGGCTGGTGTAAAGAACCCAAACAGTCAAAGGGGGCGAGGTGGGGGGAGAGGCAGGGAGGCGAAGGGAACGTTTATAACATTTCGAGTTCAGATCAGAAGAGAGACGTTTTGGGAGCCGTTTCCCCAGGTAATTAGTAACTTTGAAATTCTAAAATAAATAACGTGGACCAGAAAATATCCCATTTTTAAAAATCCTTACCAGACACATTTACAGATTTTTTTTCTTTTTAAAAAAATTAACAGAAGATAATTAAGTTAAGCCCCAAACCTGGTTATACAGAAACATCTTTTAAAATTATAAATGAACGTGTTAATGAATGAATAAAATAAATGAAATATTCTTCCTTGAAGGAAAAAAACCCATAATGTAATTCGTTCTTCAAGCTGTAATACTCAGATTTAATTTAAGCTTGATTTGAAAAAAGGGCTGAATAATCACAAATTGCATTGGTTCACCACATTAATATTAATCTTGTATTTTTTTAAAGTGCATCCAATGGTTTCAGGATGAATACACAGGATTTTAAAAAAAGGATGCTAAAACAAGTGTATTTACAATTATTACACATTCTTACACTTTACCTTATTTCTAAACCAACTTAATTTAAAGGAAAACGTAGTGGGAAATATTTCAGAATTTTGGATACCTGAGTTACAAGGTGATATATGATGTTAATTTATTGAGCATGTCCTCCAAGAATATGATCCAAAGCCACCGATTTGGAAGGAACATAATTTAAATCAGCAGGACAAACAATCTTTAATTTGGATGCCAGTATATTATGATATCTAAGCATACAAAGGCATACAACAGTGCATTTTTTTATTTATAAAAAATGAGCTGGATAATTGTTTTGAACTGAAGATTCTTCAGATAGTGACCACTTCATCAACACCAGTTTAGCTACACTTGAACCTTTTTTGAGATTGCTGGGAAATCCTTTTGCCTTCTCCCCTTCCACTATGTGTCACAACCTGTTTTTAAACATCACTTTGGCACAAATTGTTAAAGTTGGTCTACTGTGGGTTCCATCCACATCCTACAGAAGTCAGGAAAATAACCTTCTCCAGATTTGAATGGATTTGCATTGCATTGAGGGAGTGTAACTAAACGTGCCTTTACATTGAGAAGGACTGAATTGTTTGCAGTGAAAACAAGGTCCTGTGCCAAAAACGAGGACTCCTTAATACTCACATCCAGTAATGAATTGATTTTTTCCCCCTAGCCTTAACGCAAAATGCAAAGTGTACAACGTGTTTCCCTCATCAATACTGGAGAGCTGTGATGTTAAACCAAAGTCAAATATTGTGCAGCTTGGCTCCAGGATCTTGCCCATATAGACCACGCTTATTTTTTCAGAAGGAAAAATGCCGCTGATTTCGGTGGAATAGTCCTCTCGGGCAGAAGGCAGAGAGGGAGTTGGAAGCTTTCCTCAGCTAAAGTAATATGCAACCTTTGGAACGAGGTTGCCTACCAAACAGCTGCATTTAGGGCGGTGGGGCAAGGAGCTGGGTTCTTCCTAGGAGATACCGGTTGCATTGGGGTGCCCCTCTTCTTGGACGAAGGCTGTCTCCCATTCGGTGGGACTTACTTCTAAGCAGCTATTTTAAGGACTGGATTACTGTGGAGGGCAGGATCCCTTCCTCCGATCTCACGGCTTTTTTTTTTTTTTAATTACTGGGTTTCCTGCACCACAGGCTGCTCAAGAAACCACTCGGAAAAGAAGAAGGAGCGCAATTCCTCCACTCTGGCGAAGCTACAGATCGGCCGCCGTTTTCTCCCCCGACAGGCCAGCAGTGGAAAGCCAAAGCGAAGAAAGAAGGGTGGCGAAATGGAAAGCCGCCTTTGTTCTCTCTGAGGTCTCTCTTTCTCTTCCCCCCCCCCCCCCAAAAAAACATTATTCTGCAGCCTGTGCTAGTTAAAGTCAGATTAGCCGAAACCAACGTTTCTGTTTCCCGGAAAGTGCCATTTTGGTCCCAAGCCTGCGAGACCCTCGCCTCCCTTTTGACGCCTGTGTGCGCGCGAGCGCCTGAAAGGCAATCTAGGCGCGAATTCCAAGTTTTGAACTTTGGACAGAGCAAACTCTCCAGCCCTCTAGGGTTGCGCATTTCAGTCGGTATGGCAAACACCCTTCCTGCTTCCTGTCACTTCCCAAACGTCTTGGTGCGGCTGAATTACTCGACTTTGCATCCCAGATTCTAAATCCCCCAGGCTCGTCACAGATGTTTTCCCCAGGAGGCTGAATTTCTTCTGCACCAACTCTTTAGGGAAGCGGGTTGCCCTGAAATAAAAGGGGGACGCCTGCTGCCAAGTACCCCCCCCCCCCAGTGTGTTTCTATCAAAGCCTGCTGCAACCTTAACCGGAAACTAACTCAAGACTGACAGGGGATGTGAGATCCAACGTGCAGGTTTTGTATTGCGTGCAAATGTCCTTCAAAACTCCCCGCACGTTGCTCTGTCCCGGAAAAACAGGTCGCAGTTCCTTCCGTTTCCTTCCCATTTCATGTTAAGTCCAGTTACGTAACTAAACCCTAACCCAATCCAATACAGGCTATCCAGTGTATATATACTCAGAAATCAATCCATTTAAGATCACCATTGATTATCCTAGATAACTTTATTTAATATTACGTCCATTTAATATCACGTCCAAGTAATATTGGTTGAATTAGTCTGGGGATGGAATTGATGGGCTGCGATCTTGAATGTTGAAATAGTCCATTCCACTTAATAGACCAGCTGTTTCTATCCGGATATTAAATAGGCGGAGTAGTGAGTCGAACCGACGACGGGGAGATTCCTTTCTAGTTTCAGGATAAGAGACCCATTTAAGGCAGGTTCATGTCTCACACACTAAAACCGAATAATTCGGGTACTGGTCCATTTGTTTCACGAGGATCTGCATTATTAGCTCAGCCCGTTTAGAAACGAAGATACAAGAGACTTGTAGCTGTGATAGCTGATAGCTGTGATAGCTTTTTCTTTAAAGTTCAGTTTAAAGTTTAGAACTCTAGGAATGTTGTATTATTTTCAAATCAAAGATCATATTCTTTGCACTGATTTGACAAACATTTATCTGTTTAAAACAGGGGGCAGCAAAAATAATCACATAGTTGATTTTAGATTTTATCATTCCACTATTTATCTCAAGGTGAAGATGTTGGCAAAAGTTCTTTCTGATCAAATTACAAACTTAAATAAATTCTGTTCAGCCTCTCTCCTCCTTTTAGAAACAGCTAGGACTGCATTGTTACTGTTAGAATAGAGAAAAATGTACCAAGTACAATATATTAGAGCACCTTACAGTTCAAGTGTAGGATCAGAATGCAAATAGGCAAACACTGCATTGACTTGGAAAGAAGCCCCTCGCCCCCTCTGATTAATTACCAAAGTATATTAGCCATAAAATCCTATACATGTCTAGTCAGAAACAAAAACCCATTGAATTAAATCAAACTCTCTCCCAAGGGTGTGTGTATAGGTTTGCAACCCAAAGTAAAGATCTCATTTACTGAAGCTCACTTACAGCACATCCCAATGTAGGGTTGCACTTTGATTTCGTTTTCATTCCCCATGGAAAGGGAGGAGGGGAGGGAGAAAAAAGAATGGCAAAGAATATATTCCAATAGCCACACGGAATGCTTTGCAACCTCTTTGGCGTTTCTACTGGAAACCAAGCAGAAGACAAACGGTGCAACAGCTGGAGATCAAGCAAAGTGCATGGCAAGTAGGGTGGGACTGAAAGCTGAGATCACAGCAATTAAGATTGCAATCTTGTGTACATTTATGTGAGAATAAGACCTACATATTATATATATGGATATAGATATCTAGCAAACTATCTAATTTCAGCTATCCGTTTTTCCTACTGGAAAGCAAGAATGATTTCAATGTTACGCAGCCCAATTAATTGTCATTTTAAATTGTTACTGGCATTTTAAACTGCTTCACTTTTGAACATTACTAAGCAGAAAAGACGCACCGCTTTAACTCAGTTTTAAGGTGGGGAGATAGAAGGAAAGAATTTTAAAGCGTTAAGCAGTCTGAACTTTTGCTAACTCTTGCTTGCAAAATATTAAGACTTGCTATTCCATGACCCAGAAGGAAGGCAACACATTTGTCCAACGATCAGGAGCCAGCTCTGGATTCTGAATTCTTTCTCACTAGTAATTTACAACGTCATCCAACCATGGTTGTGCTGATATGACAATAATGAAGATGGGCTTTATAGCACCTTCATGTCTATGCTGGGTCACAGTAGGTTTGCAGCAATCCTCAAGATACTTGTTAAAATTAAGAAATCCCAAGAAAAGTACATGACATTCAGATCATCCTGTTAACTGAAAAGTGCTGGTTATTTGGAAGTAGGTGCCACTAAAACTGACAGATGTCTACGTAAGGGCACAGCATTGGCCTATTAACTTCCAAAGAGCATTGAAAACTAGTTCATTACAGATGCAACATGTTCCTTAATGGGCAAATCTTTTCTTCTGCACACAATGTGACTGAGTGACCAATTATAGGTAGGTGGGATTTACTACTTAATTTATGCTTCTGTATTTAGTGTCTGAGCACTATTCCAAGATCATTAGCGGAGATTAGCAACATGACATCCATTTCTACTTGATTTTTCCACTACAAATTTATACAACAAATCCAACTCTCTTAACTCTAAATCTGATGCTGGAATCATCTTACAGCAGGAGTCCATGCAGTTACTTGGAAGTAAGTCCCACTGAACCGAGTCTCCAGAAAGTGTGTACAGACCTGCTAACTTTGTGCTTAAATGAAATGAATTCAGCTGTCACCTCTCTAAGAAACTCGGCTAAGGCTAAGTATTTGAATGTCAACAAATCCACACATTCCAGCCTAAACACATCATGTGCTGCAGCTCCAATTGAAGTAAGAGGAGGGTGAAAGCACACAGCTAAGGGAAATGAACCTAAGACACTTAGAGTTAACCCCATCTCAAAATCCTTTTTGGAAATGTTCTGCTTTCAGGAAAACGTAATGTGTCTTATATAAATTATGTAAATCACAGCTATCTCTAATGTTATCAGCTGAATTACTCCGCTTCAGTGTTCACTACTTAATTCTTTCCCCCGTTTTTTCATATCAATGGGAATCTCTCTATAGCACCTCTCATGGTCTATAATAAATACTTATTAACTTTTAATACTGGATGGGTGAATTTATGACCTTCAAGTTATTGTTGGACTACAATCCCCATCTCCCCTAACAACTGGCTGGCTGGGATTGATAGATGTTAGAGTCCAATAATATGAGGGCCACATATCTCCAAATTTAGAATATGAAATTCACAAGGCAATCAATATAAACAATATGCAATTGTCTTATTTCAAATTAAGATGAAATTCCTTGGCAACAGAAAAGGAACCATTTAAAAATGATTCAACTTTGGTTCATGTTTGGAATTGAATAAGTGATAGGTTTGAGGGGGGGAAAGTTATATGTTTGTATTTATTGTTAGACTACTGTGAGCAACAACCGAATCTTCTAGCATAATCTGACTTGATACATGAGTAAAGCTTTTCCACATTATGAGAACTGCCTTTTCCAATATGGTGTCCTCCCAAAATAATGGGCTACCACTGGCAAAATTGGTAGATGGTAGGGATAACTGAACAGAATAGAAAAATCTAATCATAATAGAATATTCTGATGTTTTACGGATGAGAAAAGGTCTTAAAAATCTCCTGAATAATACTTAGCATTGGTCTAGTCATGTTTAGTTAAAGTTCTATACATAAGTAAACTACTCTGCCTTGGTATTTATCCTCCTCAAACCCACAACTGCGATGATTAAATAAAAATCTGACAATAAAATTATTTCTATTGTGTCTGTGCATTTAATATGGATCAATTATATTTGTAAAAGCAATGGCATTTTTTATTTTGTTAGCTTCCTTGAGTCACATCTAGAGAAAAGGTAGATCTAAATCCAGTCAGTAGAGAATATCATTAGACACCCAGGGAGAATGGAAGTTACTATTGCACATGTTCAGAAACAGGCGCATCATGGCCCCATATTCTGAACCATATTCAGGATGTCTGAGTAGAGATTTTAGAAACTAAGGGAGTTGCAGTGTGGAAGCATGGCAAAACCTTGGCCTCTTTGAACAGCTTTCCCCTGGCTGAGATGAAGCCATCCCATCCATTCTTCAGAACCACAGTAAGGAATTTATGTACTGTGTGTATGAAATTCTTTCTTTCCTTCACTCAGTCTTAAAAGGCAATTCGTTCACTGCCAACTCCAAGTAGCAGACACTCCATAGGAATAGCAAAGGTAAAACAGTAAATAAGAAAGCAATATCATATATATGCAAGCTACGGTTCTCCTACACATTAAAAATGCAGAGCTTTACCTACAGAACTTTGACCTTCCCAATCTCTCTGGAAGGTGCAAAGTTGGCCCACAAACCAACTCATAGACCCTGATTCTCTGCCCAAAAAGCAAACTTGCCACCTGGACCTGTAGTCCTCCCACCTAAGTGCCAAAGCCTCGCCTACACTCTATGGCCTACTGGGCCTTTGTTGCCAAGTCTGGTTCTCTCTTCCACTTCTTTGGAGTAGCAAAAACTTATTTGCTGGCTTGAGCCAAGGCTGCTTTGGCTCTCTGGAATCCAAGCTAAAGGATCTTGCATCTTGAAGCTGGAGTGGAGTAGCATCCATGTCTAAGCTGACTTTCCCAGCCTCTGTTCATTGACCAGTCAGGCCTTCAGGCAGAAGGAGATTTCCTCCTGCAGATGGAAATGTCAACAGATTGGTAACTAGGGCAGGAGGAAGGGAGGGCTTCATGCCCCTCTCTTCATAGAGATCTTACCATGAAAATAGGAGCAGAAGGGTGAGAGCCCTGAGCCTGAGGAAGGGACAGATTGCTGGGGTGGGGAGACAGGATGGGGGTATCTAGTGAAGGCCAGGGACTCTTTGGGTGCTCACTCCTTTTGGCTCCCCCTCCTACACACACAATGGTCCTTATTACAAATTAATCCAATAGAGTCTGGGGTGCAAAAATGTGCAGTTAGGGAGGGAAAAAAATGATGTGGACAGTCAGGATGTCTCAGAAACCTTATGAGCTTAAATGACAGAGGATGCCTTCATTTAATTTTCAAATGAGCAGCCCCTGCTCTTGTTTCTGCCCAGACAGTGTAAGCACCTTGGAGACTGCAATTCTAGGGCATGCACCTAACTCAATGAGGGTGTGGGGACTTCCCTTTAAGGAGACCTCTGTTGTGCCTGGTTCTGCTGAACTCCACATAAGACAAGATAATTAAGCCTTTCAGCTTTCAAAAGCTGTTCCAGCAACAGACTGAACTGCATTCTACCCATCCATCTTAGCCAAGCCATTGGTTAGCTAAGGATTTGGCGTAGCATTCAGAACTCACACAGGGTGGAATAAGCAACAACCAATTGTCAAATTTGGATGAGACTTGGAGATTCTTAAAAGCATTAGGGAAATTGCATCCAGGAAAGAGAAGTAGCCCCCCCTTCTATTCAATAGCTTGAATAGGTGCCACAAACTTGCTGAAAATATGCTAATAGAGGCAAGTGATGGGATCAGGGTGATCCTCCTTTGGTAAAGAAGGTACCTCTGTAGAGGAACTTTTCATAATAAACTGCAAGACAAGAGGAGCTTTCGATCAGCAAAGGTTAAGAAAAAAAATACGTGAGAATTTAGTCAGTGGTCCTTAAATCGTGGAGTTCTCCAGCACAAAGAGACATTGCTGTGGCTGTCTAGGTATCTCACGCTGGTTTCCTCTAAACAAATTAGCTTACTTATGTCGAGCGTTGTTTTTAGTTTTAAGCTGTCACAACACTCCCGCTTGTTTTCTTACAACTTCGCCACCCCATTCACTTGCGCAGGTCATCGCTTGAGTATGTCATCATTAAGAAGTAACCCTGCCAGTGTAGTCGGCTTTAATTAACTGCGGCCGCCAGATCGCTCCAGTGAAAAGAAACGACTTTAAGCGCATGTGTGAAGCGATGCTCGAACCTCTTGCGCGTTCTCCAAAATAGTATCAGTGGTCCTGCGGGGAAAAAAATAATCGATCTAAGTCAGCGGCAACTCAGCCAAACGCCGCTGATCTAACTCTTGTCACTTCCGAGGTAGTTCTCGGCTTCGCATCAAAAGCGGCTAGTCTTTCTTCAGCCAAAAAACCCGTAAAGGGCAACCCTCGGCCCCCTTAATTTCAAAAGCCACTATCAGAGAGGCTCCCCGACGCATTTTCCTGCCTGCCTTTCATTCCCCGCTTGAAGAGAGAGAGAAAGGGGAGGGGGGAGCCCTTACAACACGGCCAGGGCGCTGCTAATACGCTTTGATGGGGATTGAATTCATTATCTCCAATAACACAATTGTGCTTGGCCAACGAAAAGAGCAAAGTAATACTCATCTAGAATTAGAGCGAGGGGCTCAGAAGAAAAGGGACGAAGGGGCCATTTCAAAGGGGGCAGGAGCGAAAAATGAGAAAACACCTAGCCGGACAATCAGCGAGGCGAAGGGGGTCCCCCAGTTTAATGCCCAGAAGTGTATGAAGTGGGCCGTTGCAAGGATCAAGGCACGTTGGTGGTCTCTGACTGCGCATTCCTGCCTTTGCCGGCCAAGTCGCGGCGAACAAGGCCGAGGTCTTGACATTTCCTTTTCCCGGGGCTCAGGACTTATGCCTCGCCCCCAGCTCGCTTCTATAATCACATTTGCTTGGGAGAAGGGGGGGCAGAAGGGGGCCAGAAGGCTAGGCAGAGAAGACACCTGCCTGGCACAAACAAAAAGGAAATGCCTGGACCAGATCCTCTTTTCCCCTCGAGTATAAAAGGCATGGGGGAATCCCATCTGAACCTAGAAAATTAATGCGGCTGAAGGGGGTAGTTTTGAGGCTTTGCAGCATAACACCCTATAATGGAAATGGGGTTTGGATATTTTACAGGTCAGAATAGTTTAGCATCTAGCCCAAGTCTTTGTCTGAGTTTATCCATCAACCTAAAACATTTTGTTTTCACCAGTTTGCTGAAAGAAAATCCTGGGCTTGCATATGGCACTAAATCATTATAGGCTTTCTTTCCTTTTGTCTTTGCAAGATGTGTAAATTCAACTCACTCTTTTCCTAATGGGGGGAAAAACACACCAAGGAACGAAAGGTTTGTGCTGGGTTGGTAAACTTTCTGGATTATTCTTTAACTGGAAGGGCATCCACATGACTCAAGGTAGAAACAGAAATCGGGTTTACAAATTCTTACTTAGCCCTGATTTTTTATTATTATTAATTATTATTATTATATATCTAAAGAGGAACAAAAACACAAGTCAACAAGCAAGTGAATAGTTTGATTTACTTCCGGGAACTCCTAGGGCACTTAGACAGTGTGGCACTATTTTGGCTTTCCAGGCCCTGTAAAGGGAAGGCTGGGATCATCCTTTGTACTGGACTAACATGTTGTGTTTTGTCATTCCAAAGTCTGGCTTATAGTTCAATGCACCTTGCAACTCAGTTTGTTTAAGAAAAACCATGGTCCAGTTTTTCATAGGTATGGATGTGCTACAAATACAGTCATAATGTACGAGGGTTGCCTGAACCTGTGTTTTGTAAGCCCTGTCACAGTGGTGTGTATATTATGGCAGATGCAAAGTCAACTAGTGATAAGTTATTTAACAAACCCATGTCATACAACTTGGCATGGCACAAACCTAGTGCTAACCTAGTTCCATACAAGTCAGCTGGAGAGAGGCTGGCTTGGAGGAAGCTGAAATTTGATCTCTGAAGTGATTTAAGGAGATTCAGTCGGTACTTGAGCTTAACCCAAACTTTGTGGAAACAACCATCACTGCCTTGTTCTGTGAGAAATTGATCAACCATATCTAGTAAGGCTCAAAAATGGAAGGACATTTTGATTTCCACCCTGGACAAATAGCTGCAGAATCTGATGGAGTTGGCAGAGATGGCTAAATTGACCCTTTTGATAAAAAGAAAAGAATGCAAATACTTTTGTTGCTACATGGAGATTAACCACTTCTGGTGCATGAGGTGGGAAAAAAAGAAACTTTGATTTTTGAGTTTTACTGATTAGATTGATTTGCTGTTATAGAAATGGCTAGTTTTATTATGGAAAAGTAAAAACTTGAGGTTCAATGTTCATGCTTTAGTGTCTATTGCAACAGAGGGAGTCAGTACTCAACACTTTTTTCTCTCTCTCCTTACCTTTTCTTTCCCCTTCTCCTCCCCAGTGTATCTTCCTATTTGTGCTTTTGTATTTTATTCTATAATCTAATAAAACATTTAAAGAAAAACCACACTTAGTAAGGCTCTGAGTTCTCTTTGCACCTAAATCACATTCCAAGGAAGGGGATTGTAATCCCACTCATCTAGAGATCGGCCAGGAAAGATGTTAAGGGAAGATGATGGGGAGTTGCAGTCAAGCGTATCTGGAAAGAGCCTTACTAAGTGTGGTTTTTCTTTAAATGTTTTATTAGATTATAGTTGGGATTTAGCTCCCAGTTGTGGCCAGAAGTAGCTGGAAGGTCGTTCGGGCGGGAGGGGTGGGGGCAAGAGCAGCTGCCATCATCGGTGCGTCCTCCACATCTAGGCCTTGGCGCCCCTGTGGGCAGAAAGCAGGAGCCGGTCGCTGGGAGCTTGCTGCGGAGCAGGCCGAGTTAGGCCCCTCTGAAAGGCCTTGGGAAAGGCACGCTTCTCTAGCAAGCACGAAGCGCTTCCAGAAGGTCCAGGAAACGGGATTGTGTGCCTGAGGCAGATTTCCAGCCTGACCTCCAACTATAAGGGGCGTTTAAGAAGCTTTTGCTCCCAGGAGGCGGCCTGCGGCCTTGCTTGCAATTTCGGCGGTGGCCGCGTTGGTTTGAGAGCCGGGCTTAAGAGGGGGTTGTGGGAAATGCGTCCTCGGCGGCGGCGTCTTTTAGAGCCATCGTTCGGGCCCGAAGTCTTGGGCCTGTTGGCGTGGCCTACGACGAAAATGTGGGTTTGTTTCTCCACCAGCTTTAAGGTCCCTGACAAACGCGACTGCTGTGTTGTTCCCCGTGGGGGGGACGGGGGGGACGGGACGGTTTTCACGAGGATAAAACATGGATTGTCAAACGCAGCTTTGCAGTCCTGATGGTCTTCCTTTTCTTTTGCTGTGGAAAACAAGTGATTACTTAAAGCAAACATGTCTGATTTTTGAAAAGGCTTCCAGACAATTATTTAAGTGTTAGTTGCTTGTCCTCAGTCAGTTTAATAAATCAAGAGAAAATACCAACTCCTGCTCTGCTTGCAGTCTCTAAAAAGGTTTTAAGGAAAAACAAACAAAAAAGACCCCGTAGGAAATATATTAGAAGAATCCTGAAGTTTTTCAGCCACCCAAATTGTGCAGACATAAAAGGCAGCCAAAGTATTTAGCAGAGAACAATTTACAATTTTTCTAACACATATTGGATTACCACACTGTCACCCTAGCCAGCAAGTCCATTCTGGCTGCAGAACTGTCTGAACTGCAGTTTAAAAATTATGGTTGCCACGTTGATTTCTTTTCAAAATCATTTATGGCAGTTTGGAATTTTTTATTGGAGTGAATGAGTGCAAATGTGCACACAAATGCTACATTATTTTTATTTGGTACATGCTTATAAGCTAAATGTAGTGCCTGACCTGCATTTGTAGCCCTGGAAAGACAAGGTATAGCTATTTTGCAATAAATGACAGCTTCTTCACCCACAGGCAGAAGTGCAATTTTAAACAAGTGACAAATGTTTAGTGCTTAAAATTCCATACTTACTTTTAAATGGAAGTGTTAGCAATGGAAGTTTTTCCTGTTCTTTGATGCCTCTACTGGAAGTTTCAGTGATTTCATGTGAAGAGGAAAGGCAAAAAAATCCAGAGAATAACCTTGACATGAGGAACTTGAATAAGTGTGGAAATTGAAAGATATAATGAAGAAAAGTAAGATCTAAGTGATACTTTAAGAACATTACTGTCTAGCACTGTTTATTTGCATAATTTAACTTTATTTGATTTGGCATTCTCCAGAGACCTTGAACTACAATTCCCATCTTCCCTAACTGGGCATAGTAGGATATTATAAGATAGGTTGATTTTGTACCTTCTGATATTAGAATGGGTTGGATGAGGCAATCCCAATTTTGCTTTTTAGTTGTCCAGCCAGTGTTTGAGATTGTACCAACTGAGTTCAAGTTAGTGTGACTGAAGGCAGGGGAGGTTAAAGAGCCACAAATGAATCGCCTTTAAACTCTGACTAGATATGCCAAAGCCCGATGTGAAATATATTGCATGGTATATGCTAAGTATGTGGAGAATATATTTGCTATTGCCATCAACAAAGAACTATTGCTGTCTCACAGCCATAACAGGATCATAATATAAAATTCCTAAATCAAAATGTGAGAGACTTTTCTCTTTTGGATTGTGCATTTCATGCAGTTTCTAGTAACTGATAAGCTTTTACTGTCTTGCATGCAGTCATAATGCATGCAGTCATAATGCACACCTCATAAGGCAGGTTTTATCTGGAACCTTTGCACAATCCACTTCCAGGGTCTGACACAGGAAACATGTTTTGTTGTTGGAAATGAGATTACTTTAAGGTCAGCCAAAATGCTAAAGGTTGCTCCAAGTTGTTGAGCTCTCATGGGGGAAGGACAACTATCTGTCTGAAATCCTTCAAATGCAATGAGATTAAGATATACAAAAAGTTGTATCAGTTGAATAGAGGGGAGCTACAGAAAAGATATATCTCCTAAATCTTTCCAGATTACATTTTGGGCATGCAAAATAAGTTTAGTCTGGCTCTATACCAGTCTCTTACTATCTTAAAAGTTAGTAATTTTGCCTAATACTGTTACCTTTTGAAAATTTACTTTGAAAGGAAATTCTGAAAATGAGCTGAAGACACCAAACAAATACTTTCAGAAAGTCAAATGGTAAGAACTACATTGTTAGGTTTGAGCAGGTGTGCTTGTGTGTCAGACTGAGGGTTGCAAATATTTTCATTTTTATTACAGTTCACAGGAAACCTTTCATACTTAAGATAATTAATCAGCATATCAGATATATGAAGTATGTGTATTAGAATAAACTAATGTCTTAAGATATTGAGCAAGCTTTCTCAATTTCTAGGGGTATCTTGCAATTTAGGAAAGGATAAAAAGGAGGTGAGTGGAAGAGAAAGCTGCAGTCTTTCTGAAGAGAAACCCAGCCAGAAAAAACAATGGTGATTGTATTGGCTCATTTGAAGAAGAAAAATATCCAATAGTAAGACAAAAGCTTTTCAGGACCAACTAAAACATTACAACTTTGGGAACAAGTATTTGACTTCTTCAGAACTTTTTCTCAGGCAGGCTGTTAAAACAAAATCAGATGAAGGGGAGGAATTAAAATAGGGACTCTCGTTTAGGCTGATGCATCTTCCAGATTTGGACTGTCAGTTCTAATATCTGACCATATTTCACAATAACCTTTTAGCCCACTTTCTTACTGGACAACCAGGAGCCTGATGTGGCAGCAACTTTTCTTCCATCACTACTAGAAGAGATAGTTGAATTTTCCCCTTAAATGGAAGTGTTATGTTAGTTATATTAGTAAGGATTGGTAAAATGTAACTCAAAATAGATCTGTTTTATTTTTTTAAAAGTCCCATTTCTTGGATTCTTCTAATGGAAGTTCATTAGCTGTTGAAAACTTGCTCTTCCTCTGCTCTTAACTTTTCTTCCTACAAAGCAAACATTATATTGAGCTAAAGAAACTCAACAGAATACTCTTATGTAGGTCAACTCAGAAGTAAGCCTAAATTCAATAGAGATTATTTCAAAGTAGGTAGGGAGGTAAAATATTGCAACCTAAATCATGTCTACTGATGTTCTGGTTTGGAACTTAACCAAACTCCTTGAATTGTAGAAGTTGGCATCCACCTTCCCCAATACAACAACACGAGGAAAGCATGATCTATATCATCATTACAATGTCTCCGATAAGCAAAGACAACACCATGTTTTTCTGATGTTGAGAAGTAGCAGTTGTTTATCAGTACCGATAACCTCAGGACATAACAATTAACATCCCCAAAACAGAAGTTGCTAATGGGCCTGATTCCTGACAGGAAACAGTTGCTCTCTTCTTTATGGGATTTTGTGAATCCAATCAAAGATAACAGATTCCAAATGTAATTTCTAGGATGTGCAGTCACTACTGGTGATTTTCAGGTCATACTGCTGCTAATGTGGCAGACTCTCATTTCCTCCCAAGCAATGTCTATGGCCAGCATTGTCAAATTACATTTGAGAATGTCTCTGCAGGATGTGACACATAACTGCTACATTTTAAGCTTCAACAATTAAGCTACAGTCTTCTATATACATTCTGACAAGAGTAAATCCTATTTAACTCCATGGGATATACTTGTGTATAAATAGATAGTGGACTTGGCTATTAATAAATGTGAAAATTAATTGGTTACTTTCTAATGCCTTGAGATATTTTTTAATATAATATAATTATTTGTTGGTCATGTGTGATTGGACACATAAGGAATTTGTCTCTGGTGTATAAGCTCTCAATGTACATACAAGCAACAAGTGATAAATCATAATCATAATCATAAAATACAATCATAAATCATAAGATACAACATATGCCGACAATGCCATTTCTTTTGGATATTATTTATTCGTTATACAGCAGAAAAAATAAAGAGAAATAGCTTCTCAAACTGAATGAAATTAAATGAAGCAAAGGTGGAGCAAAACTGATTAGGCTATTATTTTAAAGAACTGTGCAGTGCAAAATCATCTATCTAAACTTTACTTAATTACTGGTTTCTTTTTTGTTTAACAAAACTGGTGATAAAATAAGGGGAGTTTAAAAGCAACTTATTTTTTCCATTTTTATTAACTCTAATCTTTAAGACAAGTCTGGAAAGAATTTAATGTAACAAGATTCAGCTAAGGACACTTATTAAGGAGTAAATCTTTACAAACACAGATTTTGAGGGATATACACATACGGTAGATTTGCATGCACTGATTAGGTTAGAAGCCAGAATGGTACTCTTTTTTTTTGTCAGTTTATAAAAGAATAAGTGAGTGGTTACTTCCTCCCAGATTATTCTTTTGTTTGAAATAATGCGAATAGGAGAATGGAACAGCTTTTCTTGAAAGAATATTTAGTTTGCAGAATTCTTTTTCAGGAACTTTAAAAGACTTTAAGCATTATCACAGTCTATTTCCTTTGTTTCTATTCATCTGATTCCCTCACACACCTATCCCCAAATATACTGTGCTATTGACCACACTGGCTTTGACTAGCATTACACAACACACATATACAATTATGCAATTCCCTGAATTGAAACAATTCAGTTATACATTAATCGTATTGGCTGGCATTATTATAGTCCAACTATTATAATCATCAATTTTGATGGGCAGCATCATCCCAAGATGTTGCAAGGCACAGAAAGGGGTACTCAAGAGAAATCAAGAATAGGAACCTTAGCCATATTGTACACGCGTGATTTTAGTAGGATAAAGAAGATGATTAGGAGAACTGAATGACAGCTCTGGCTTCTAGATCTGGCTATCATAATCATTGCCATTCACCCCGTGTTTCCTTTGAGAACTCAAGGTGGTTTACAAGGAGATCTCTTAATTTTAGTCCCATACAATTTGGAATGTGTTTGGCTAAAAGAAAATTATCAATTCAAATAACATTGTTCAATCCTGAGGGTGACACTGATATTCACCTCACTTCTGTTTCCCCACCTATAATCTCAGTGGGATAAGGAGCTGTTCTTATTCTAAGAAAGCTGTTTGTATTCCATAAATGTCATGTACATTGGGAGTTAAATTAGTCATCTTATATATACAAGGATAAAATGTATGCAAAAAGGCATGGCACAGGCCACAAAAAATCAGTTAATGACTCATACTGAACAAAAGATAAATACACTCCATTAAAAAAATGGAGTGGGTCACTGAAAATCTTCTCATATGGGCATCACTTGATTTAATACCTTCCCTGTCTCCAATTGTATCTCCAGAATAGTGATTCATGCAGTGAAGAATGAGATGAGCTTCAATGAATACAAGTTATTGTACAGTAGTTGTGTATATTTTAGAAACACACAAAATATGCTTTCTATTTCAATTCAAAACAAAACTATGTGTCAACTATTTAATAGTGACTAGACAATCCATGCCCTGCTAGATCATAGCTTCAGAGATCTTTCTTTATCTTAAATAGAGAAACAGAATGAGCACAAGTGGGCAAAAAAGCAGTGGGAGCAGGAGCAACTTCCAATTTCCCGCGGGATTCCCCACTGAGTTTCTTTGCAGGAATTTAACAGAAAATTCCTTCCTTCCTTCCTTCCTTCCTTCCTTCCTTCCTTCCTTCCTTCCTTCCTTCCTTCCTTCCTTCCTTCCTTCCTTCCTTCCTTCCTTCCTTCCTTCTTTCCCAGAAGGATATTTATTTAGCAGGAAGGACAAGGCTACATTCAGTTTCAAAGTAGGGAGTAATTGATGGGTGGATGAGCAAGGACTGAAGTATGATAGCTAATATACAGGTAGTCCTCGACTTAAAGCACTTTGTTTAGTGACTGCTTGAAGTTTAGTGAGAGTTTGAAGTTACAACGATCCTGAAAAAAGTGACTTATGACCGTTTTTCACACTTATTACTTTTGCAGCATCCCTCTGGTCACAAGATCAACATCCGACACTTGGGGTACCCCGAGGCTCTGGCTTTGGCTCAGTAGTCTTCAAAGTCTTCATCAGTGATTTAGATGAGGTGATAAATGGGGAACTCATCACATTTTCAGATGATACCAAGTTGGCAGGAATAGTCACACTCCAGAAGATAGGCTTGAGATACAGAAGGATCTTGAACACTGGGCCTTATCTAACAAAACAAAATTCAATGGTGAAAAAAATAAGGTTCTTTTTAAGGCAACCCCCCCTCCCCCCAAGTGCACAGGTATAAGATAAGTGGTACATGGCTCAATAGTAGCAATTGTGAGAGGGATCTTGGAGTCCTAGTGAACAAGCATTTAAATGTGAACCAGTAGTGAGCTGCAGCTTCAGAAAAGACAACACAGTTCTAGGCTGCATAAACAGAGGGATAGAATCAAAATCACATGAAGTGTTTATACAACTTTATAACATCTTGACTATACTTGGAATACTGCATCCAGCTTTGGTTGCCATGATGTAAAAAGGATGTTGACATTCTAGAAAGAATACAGAGGAAAGCAACAAAGATGATTAAGGGACTGGAGGCTAAAGCCTATAAAGAATGATTGTTGGAATTAGGTATGTTAATTCAATGAAAAGAAGGACAAGGGGTGACATGACAGCAGTGTTCTAATAGCTAAGGGGTTGCCATAAAGAAGAGGGAGTCAATCTATTATCCAAAGCACCTGAAGGGAGGACAAGAAGCAATGGATGGAAACTAATAAAGGAGAAAAGCAACCTAGAACTAAGAAGAATAATTAATCAGTGGAACAACTTGCCTCCAGAAGTTGTGGATGCTCCACCACTGGAAGTTTTAAAGAAGAGATTGGACAACCATTTGTCTGAGATAGTGTAGGGTTTTCTGCCTGAGCAGGAGGTTGGACCAAAAGACCTCCAAGGTCCCTTCTAATTCTGTTATTCTATTAAAAAGTATTATTTTCCCTCTACATTTGTTCATGAAAATGGATGAGATGATATCCATAAAAGTTTTTTTAGATAACTTCCACAGATCTAATCATCTTATATATTCCCACTATTGTGAAGCCTCTGACTATTTGAAAACTATTTGAACAATGCTTTCCAGGTGGAATGGAATTAATTTTAAGATTTCTGTCAACATTTCTGTGTCATTCTAAAAACATAGGTCTTCCTCACTACCAGCAACAGCCCAGCTAAAAAGCTTTTGTTTGTTCCTGGTTTGGGCATATACTTTCTCACATACATACCTACACACAAACATTATCAGGTGACCATTTAGGAAGGGCCTATGCAGATTGTTGCAACTAGAATTTGCAATGTGATTTTTAGAAATAATTGTAGTTGCATTGAACAATATTTTCCAACACAATGAATTGTACAAATGTTGTTGTCTAGAAAGAACTTGATCATTTGTTTCCAGAGCTAAGAAAGTAAATACATTACCCACAGAAGGCAGGGCTGATGTATAAGAGTTTACCTGTTAAAAGTTGAGATTTATTCTGCCAAAGTTAGAAAGCTACAGGCAATAATGACTCTTGTTAGATAAGAGTTTGAATGGGTGGAGCAAGTGAACAATACATTGAAGTGCCTTTCTTTCAGCAACCATGGTTCAAAAGAAGGTTAAATTCCAAGAAGAGGTGAGCACCTAGCACACAAAAGAATAGATTTAAAGGACTATTTTTTTTAAAAAAAATTGGAGATAACTTAAGAAGGCACAGGAAACCTGAATATTCTGTTAGTTTGATGCACAAGGTCTTAACACTTTGTATTAATGATGCACAACTTCTGCAAAGTATTACTCTGGTGCTTCCTTCAGATGAACATTACAGGAATTGACCTGGTAAATATTGCGTGGATTCGTACAATGTTAGATTAGATTAAATTGGGCTAATAGTTCGTGGTTAATATAGCTGTGGGAACACAACCATTATCTTATCATGTTGTGTGTACCAAACCAACACATTAATCCATAATTAGCTTTATTTATTTGGATGGTTTATTTTATTCAATGAAGCATAAGAACTGTATTTGGTTAATCCAGGTTTAAGGTTTAGAGTGACATGAACCTGGCTCCTGGGTACTTACCCCTTTGAAGAAGCAAGTCTGGCTTCAGATGCATGGCAGATATCAAAAGATCCGATTAAGCTTGAAGCTTTGGATGGATTGAATGTATACTTGGAACCTCCAACCAAGAAATGTAGGTGGCCTCTGCAGGCTATAATTACCCTGACTGACATCAAGTTTCTATTCTCTACCACCCTTGCAATTAGTTAAACTGGGCCAAGTATATTTGCCAAAAATGTGTATATTTTTCTTTTCAGTTCCAAGAACAATCATTCACTTCATATCTGTAATTCGAAAGACAAGGAAATCCTAATTCAAATGCTATCTCTCATTGGGTGACATCAGTGGTACAGAAATGAACCAGGCATTGTAGAAATGAAACACTGGGTCTGCTTTTGGAGAAGTCTCATTCTCCTTCCTGGTGTAATATTTTGGCAAGATTTTTTTTTAAGAACATGTGGCAGATATATGAGACTATACAGGGAAAAAAAGAGAAGAAAAGGAATTTTTTGTGGGTGTGTAAAGGTGCCCCCGTTTTTTGTTGCCAAATTCTTAATGTTGAGTACATGTTCTTTTTACCTGGAGCAGCACTGAAAACAGCACCAAAGGCTGTCCTGGACCGATGATCACCATTGGGATCAGAATCCCTGCTGCTTAGCAAGGCAGTTGCTAAGTGAGTCACACTCAGTTTTACAACTGTTTTTGCAATTTTTAAGTGAATTATGTTAAGCAAATCTGGCTTCCCCATCAGAAGCCAGCTGAGAAGATTGCAAATAACGATCACCCAACCCTGGGATGCTGCAGCAGTTATAAATACATGTCAGTTTCCAAGTGTCCAAATTTTGATCACATGGAGATGCTGCAATGGTCATATGTGCGAGGACTGGTTATAAGCCACTTTTTTCAGTGCTGTGGTAACTTTGAACAGTTCCTAAACAAATGGTTGTAAATCAAAGATTATATGCATGTTCCCACTTGTTCTGATGTCTTGTGCTGCTTGGTCGTAAATCTGAAGCATTGTGAAAATAGCCTAGCTGTCAATATTTTCCCCTCACTTTATACACAGAAAACTAACTCTTGTCTTCTCTCTTATCCTGCAGACATTTTTCTTATAGTCAAGGAACAATTTCCTTCCATTTGTTCTAAGGTGGCAGGCAACAGCCTCCCCCCCCTGTCCTCCCATCAGATTATGCTAAGAACTCAGCTGTTCACAACTAGCATTCCACCAAGAACCACCCATCCATTGCTCTTATGGCACTCGGTAATCCTTTGATTTAGCTCATGTTACAGTATAATTAAAACCATCAGAATACAGAACTAACAAGATTAACTACTTTCCTTTTACAGGGTAGACCTTTGAGCCTTCCTGTTTTGTCTTCTTACACTATTATTCTTTGGGACAGGTAGCTAGACAGCTAGTTCTGGTAGCTTTTTAATTCCCTTTAGCATCCCAGAACCCCAAAGAAGTTCTAATATTTATCATCAGTGCCTCCAGGACTTCAGAATAAATATTGAAATGGTATGTTTGTTTTATTCTCACAACAATATTCGAAAGCAGTGTTTCCCAACTTCAGCAACTTTAGGATGTACGGACTTTGACACCCTGAATTCCCCAGGAACCATGCCAGAATTTTGGGAGTTGAAGGCCATGCAACCTAAAGTTGTTGAATTGACAAACATTGCACTAACATACAACTCTAACCACTCCTAGACTTCATTAGAAAATACCTGTGGTTGTAAGCCTCAAAAGGACATTCCAGCTAGTTCAGAGACCCAACTATCTGCTGCTAGAGTACAAGAGAAAAATAAATGTATCACATTTTCCAAAACATTGATGTATCGTGTGAGAGCTCCATATTTTAATGTTCATCTGGGCACAAAGTTCATTAGCTAGTTATTACAAATGGAGACTTCCCAGCAGCCTCTTTTACTAACTATCCCTAGAAAAAGAAAATAATTCTGCTGGGTTGACACCAGCCTGGCTCAACGTCTTGAAATTCCAGTCTATCTAACTGGGGAGCTTTTAAGCCCATTTATATGAAATGAAAAAGCTTCCATATGACTGTCTTTCGTGATCTTAGGATGATATCTGGCATATATCAATTGAGTTCAGCTCTCATGGTTGGCTGTCTAGGCTTAGGGCTCATCTGCATAGCCTGCTTGTGCCAATACAAATGATAATATTTACAACATTTCCATCTGTCAATTGCAAAAGGCTACACTGCTTGGATCTGCTCATATACTACGCGGATAGATTACAACATCCTAGGTCCTTTGGAAGAACTCGATACATAGGAAGGCCAACACCAGCTAAAGAACTGACAACTGTGATTTCACATTGTTATGCCACCTGACTTTCAATGATTCTGGGCAGCTCATAACAACCAAAGAAATTCTAATAAAATCAGTACAAAAATAAAGATAAAAGGCCTGGGTGAAGAGCCAGTTATTCCCTGCTCTTCTAAACAACAGCAGAATGAGAGATTTCCTGTTCTCAAGAAGAACCTTGTTCCAGAGGGCAGCCATTACTGCAGAGAAGATGCACTTCTAGTGTCCTGAGAAATGACTTCAGTTGTTTAATTGAAGGAACCTGGAGTGTGCTAACCCTGTAGGATGAGATTGACCAGGCAAATGTTATGAGAGACAGGTGATCCCTCAAATAACTAGACTCTATGCCATGTAGATGCCATGCTATTTATTGAGTTAAATGCATAACCCCCTTGGTCCACTGTAAGGGCAGTGTTGTTCTATCTTTTCTTGAGGTACATTAAAATGGTGGGTGGAGTCCTTGGCACTCTCTGAGCTTGGGTGTTAACTTGCAGATGTTTTGTTTTCAGAATAAGTAGCATCTTTAGTTGCTAGAAGGGAATGGGGTTTGCTCTTTATGTATAGTAGTTTGCCCTATCTGTATTTGGGGGGGGGGGGCATTGTTTTCTCCCTGGTAGTTCCTTGATTAGGCTGTTCTTTATTCTGTGCGATTGTTCGCCTGGTTAGTAGTTTCTGTAATTTCTCAGAAGAGAGTTCCTCAGGTAGGAACAGGTAGTTCCTTAGGAAGTACCTGAGGAACAGGAAGTACCTGAGGAACAAGTAGTTCCTCAGAAAAGTCATGTTTTCTGATTTCTGCCAGCACAAAGAGAGCTATGCAGTCTGCTGTGGCATTCAGTTCATTGTAGGCAAAGCTTCTACTGAAACTAGCTAACAATCTGGAGTCTGGTAGCAACTTTTCTCACTAACATTTTTTTTTACTAAGAGGCATATATTTTTGTGAGCTGCATTTCCCGCCTTTTAATATGTTTCTTGACAAAGTGTTACCAGATGCTTGATCTATTGCTAGCACACACTAACACAACTCTTTTTCTATAATGCCTTAAAATAGCCAGTGTATGCAATTGTTGGCATGCTTCCTCCCCTCTGATCACTGGAAATGGTGTCCATTGACATTTCACAGTAGATCATCTTCAGAAAGCACCTTTGGGTAGGCATACCTTGGACGTCATAGGTCTCTTGTAAGCAGCAGGATATCCACCAGTTTGATGTACTGCAAGTCACACCAATTCATGGATGAGCTGGATGAGCAAGGGATTTGAGATTTTGAGATTTTATTAGATTTATACCACGCACCTTCTCCAAAAAGGACCCAGGGCGGCGCACAGGAAAATTAAAAAACATAACAAATATAACAAAGATACAAAATGTAAAAAACTATTAAATATTAAATATACCCTGTGCTAAAATTGTATAAAATCCCCCAAATAAAACTATCTAAAAATGGTCAGAACGGAAGACCCTTGGTACTGCCCAATAGTTCAAGAATTTCAGCAACAGTGCATGGATGAGGTGGCCGCTGCTTTTATCTCTGCTCCCTCTTTGTTAATGCAGTAAGGCTATGCTATTTTGCCATTTTGGTCCCCCTGGGATACTCCTGGATACTCTTTTCCACTTGCTGCCAACATTCCTTTGCAACACTGGGGACTATAGCCTGAGCTGATGGGTGAGGGCGTTCTCACAGGAGACCATAGGTAATGATTAGCTCTTTGCCTGTTTATACTGAATCCTGCAATTTTAATTTCTTATCTTTACCACCTGGTGTCCTTCAGAATTAGAGGAAATTAGACATTTTGTTAAATAAGTATCAGAGTTCTCCCAATTTTCCTTTCTAGCCTAAGTGATAGAAAGAGCAATACATGTATCTTTCTTCAGTATGTGTAAACATCTGTCCAAAAAGCCAATTAAGATTCTCTGTCATCCTGGTAGAGTTAAATCATGACAATTGGACTTTTTTTTCCCTTTTGGCCTTTTTGCTTATCTGAAGAAGCTACTTCAGATAAGCAGAAAACCCAAAAGAAAAGAAGTCCGGTTGCTGTGATTCAATTTCCAGAAATCTGTCTCAAAAATAGCCTACCTGACAGGTTAATGCAGGGGTCGGCAATCCGTGGCTCTGGAGCCGCATATGGCTCTTTCATCCCTTTGCTGCGGTTCTCTGTCGCTGGTCAGTGCCACAATTTTGAGAGGAGCTTCCAGTTGGGGGGCAGCATGGCACAGCAGGAGGAGACTCTATGGCAAGTGGCGGGTTTTCCAGTTGGCTTCACAATTGATAGGGCTTTCGGTTAGGACAGGTAAAGGAAAAAGAATGCTGTGGTAGGAGGAGACTCTATGGTGCATGGACTTCTGGTCAGCTCCAGAATTGAATGGTTAGGATCTTTGTGACTCCCTGTACTTTCTTTTCTGTGGGAAATGGGTTCTTGAGTGTTTAAGGTTCCCAACCCCTAGGTTAATGAAATGGAGGAAGTTCAGGTGTTTACATCTCATGACTCCACTGCCATACTGCCCTGTCCGCTGGACTGTTTTTAAACAGAGGATTACCACTCCTAAAGAAGAAGAATAGGTAAGTTATCACGCTTACCTGGCTGGTAAGATGATCTATAGACCTGAGTTCAGAAACAAACCATGTGTCAGTGTATCAGTTTGGAGCACTTTTGACTCTCAGTTGGGCAGTTTGAAAGATGGCTAAAACCCCACCCCCCATCCTGGGATCTTGCATTCATTCAAGACACCACCACCTCAATCCCAGAACAATTGGTAATGGATTTTCCTACCTGCAGCTGACCCTGGTGGAATGAGAAACAAAGCTAGAGAATCTTACTGTGGGTAGCCGAAAAGAAAGAAAGTGGACACCAAAAGAATCATTACTTATTCTCCTCTCCTCTACTTTTCAATGGACAGAATTATGAATTATGCTTCACTGTCAAGGTAGAAGAGGATTTGAAAGTGTGAATAGCTTTTCCTCCAGTTATCTAACTTTAAGCTGACTCACACACTCGCACAAAAGACTTTCTATGTGTCAGCCTGAACTTCCTGTTTCTAAATTACTTTTGATAGTTTGTTTTAACTGTCTTTTTAATTTGACATTTTCTGAAAGCACATTAGCCAGCAAAATCTGAAATTATCTGGGACCTAAACCCACATTCCTAACAACCTTTGATAAGAGTTATAAAGTATAGAATTGTACAATTTCCTTTAAGACTCCTCCTTCTTCACAGGATGCTGGCTTTGCATGGAAGCCCCCATTGTATGAACTCGCATAAGAATTGCTTGAGCAATTCTATGGTCAATTTCAGTTTGAGAATAACAACAACAACAAAATTAGTGATGGGCTGTGAGAAATATAATCAAGGTTGCTAATGGGATCCCTCCCCCCACTCAAAAGGATTAACAGGTAGCACAGTCTCCTCAAATCTAAACTGCTTCAAGTTTGTTAGTGGGGGGAAAATATTTGTTTTGAAGTCCTCTTCCACAAATATTTTTTCCATGAAAAAACAACCTATCCTTTGTGAAATGATATAAAATGGTATAATGTAAGCGAAATTGTTTACAAACTATAAAGGGGCTTCACGTTTATGGTGGAAATATCAACAACAAGAAGGGATATTTTATCACGCTTGGTGGACATGTAAAAAAAACAGAAAATGTGGGATTCAAATACATACACTAATTCAGAGGATTTTAAAACTAAACAGACAATGGAGATCAGGGGATTGTGATGAGATTAATGGACAAACAATTGAAAAAAGTTGTGAGGCTTTTGTTTTGTAAATGATAATTGCAACGAGATTAGGGAACGTACAAAGGTGAAAAGATTTCACATTAACTACAATGGAGTTAACTACTTGCTTAGAAGACTAAGTTGACTTATTTGATCAAAGAAAAGTTAATATCTACATTTATTATTGCCTGGAAACTCCTTATGGACTATTTGCATAAAAGAAAAAAGTGAATTTATGATTTATGTTTTTTATAATCAGACAGAATACACTATAGAAAGAAGAGAATTATGTAACCATAGACAAATAGGGAAATTTATAATTGTAATGACTGCTGTAAAGGCAGGAAGCCAATTCTTCATATTTTTTCTTATTTTCTGTTTTTCTTCTTGCACTATTAGCTTTCTGGTATCCAATATCTGATATCTTTTTCTTGTTTTCTCCTTTTATATTAGTTTTAGTTTTTGCCTTTAAAAAAAAACCTTTAAAAACATTTTTTTAAACTTTTAAAAACATTTTTTAAAACTTTTAAAAACATTTTTAAAACTTTAAAAAACATTAAAAAATTAATGTAATAAAAGTACATTAAGAAGTTAAAAAAAAAGCAACGCACCTGCAGGAAGACTGAATGGAAAGTTTCCCACTGACATGTTAGACATGTTTAGGATTATGAGGTTTATAAATTTATAAATGGAGATAGATGTATTCTTGTCGTCATTATATATATATATTTATTTTCTGGAATAATATAGCTTTGGGTTGGATAAGTCTGAGATGATTTCTAAATATGTACTTTGGCTGGGAGACATGGAAAATGGTGGCCTTTTCTAAACCTTGAAGTGAAGTTTATACCAAAATTTACTTAAGAAAAGGATATAACTGAGTTAAGTAACAGGAACATCTATGACCAGTTTTTTTGCCCGAAATATATCGCTCAGGGAGGATTTAGATAATATCTGTACAAAATCTGAAATGGATGTGAAGAGATTTGACACTCATTAGAGAAGGGAGGGGAAGGAAAAAGAGGTTAGCTGATGTCATACCTTATGACATTTAAAAGAAAATGAGACTTCTATGTGTGAAGCTTTAAATGAGAAATATTCAGCCTGATGAGAGCTGTTCTTTTGACAGACAGTTAATGACTGGAGCAGTGCAGACATAACATGATTATTGAAAAAGAGGAGGTCCAGCCACATTGCTTGCCATTGGCTGTGTGGAGTAGGCTTGAAGCCAGCCTGTGCTTGTTCATGAAAATAAGCTCTGTAAAAGGAATAATTTAATTAGACAAGGGCTAAACTAGGCTTATGACAAGAAAGTTATGCTTTAGAAGATCAATAGTTCTCAAAGTTTCCCTTTCTCACACAGATCGCTTAAACAGGCTGATGGTCCTCGGAGCCCTCATCCCAAATGTTGGTTTGTTTTTGTGAGATTAAGCACCTAGAAAATGTACGCTGTCATATTCTTTCTCTTCTCTTTTGGCGTAATCATGGATGTGTCTGTTTTTGTAGACAAATTGTGTGAACTTGAAGAGGACAGCATATCATCCCACTTGTGGCATTTGTGTTTCCCAACAGGCAGTATGCTATTAACAGTAGTTTTATTGTGTATGGTTATTTGTCAGTACTCAATATGTTACCTCTTTTTCTAGCTAACATCTCCACTAAATATCAGGGCTGACACTTGTGAGCCAAGAACCAAGGCTGGTTTAAGGAATCGGCCAGACCTCTCCCTCCCATACACACAACACTAGATTAATGCTGGAGATACATGTAGTCCTCAATTTACGACTACAATACAGCTTAAAATTGCTGTTGCAAAGCAAGACAGTGTTAAGTGACTTTTGCCCCATTTTACAACCTTTCCTGCCACAGGTGAATCAATGCTGTTAAGTTAGTAACATGGTTGTTAAGTGAATCTGGCCTCCTCATTAACTTTGCTTGTCAGAAGATCGCTAAAGGGGATAATTTGACCCAGAGGTGCTCCAGCCATCATAAATGTGAGTTAGTTGCCAAGTGTCTCAGTTTTGATTATGCGATCATGGGGATGCTGCAACTCCCTTGACAGGGAGAAAGAAAAAAACTGCTCCATGGATACCTTGATTTAAAATATTGTTTTTTGAGATAATTTGCAATATCTAGCCAGGCATTATTTTCCATTCTTCTTATGTGCATTTATTAGGACTTTCAGACTAAGAGCAAGTAGTGTGAGAAGTTAAAAAAAAAGTGCAGCTATTGTTTCTTACATCTCTTTATCTGGTTAAAAAAAGGATGAAGGAACATAGGAAAACAAAAACAAGTGATTTTTAACAAAAAAACCCCATAAAAGCCTAATTTTGTAGTATTTCTGGTCCTTGGTTCAAGATGATTTTCTAATGCACATAGGGTAATTACAATACATTACTAAACATGTTCAAAAAGTTAAAAAAAAGTACAATGAACTTATTCCCACATAAACAGGCTATGGTTAGTGTTAGCCATTGTGATTTGTCAGCCAAGGTTTATGACTCCATATGTGAGAATCTATTCAACAGTGGTTTATTCATTGATTAAACCATGGCTTAGCATCATATGTAAACCGTGATACTTTTTCAACTGCAATATTTTTTTTAAAAATTGCAGTTACTTGTTCAATGACTTTCTCTAAAGAAAGACTTTTATTAGTGATTTACTGGGAAAGAATGTCAGCACTTCAAATCCCTAAAAGCAGATTGACTGGTCAATCGTAGGATAACCGTGATCCTCTGAGTTTTCCCAGGCCGAAGCAGCCAGTTGATCCCCATTTTATTGCATTACTCTGCATTATTCATCATAGATTCACCACCAGAATGATTTCTCAGAAGACGCATGAGAACAGATAATCAAATAAACAAACCTAGGATTGATACAACCTTTCAACTTTTGGCTATGAAATTATTTGTGTGGCGTTTGAAGTTATACACAAGCAGGCAGGCAGCTTATTTGCTAAGTGATGCCGAGCAAACTGCTCTTGCCAAGTAACCCGAATGACCCTGTTAAGAATTGCTAATTTTATTTGCAGGAGGGGAGAAAAAAATGTGTGTGGGGGATTCTTCTAACCTATTGAAACTTCTCAAAATCCTGCTTGCTCATGGCCTCATATTTCAGAGGGTGATTTTTATAAATAGTAGAGTGAGAACACGCCCACCATGCTACAGAAAGAACTTGTGAAACAATAAAACAACATCTGTGAAAGTCAAATACTGGAGAACAAAGCTGTAGACCTCCAGACATACATGTTTCAGCAGTTCCCAGACAGTTTTGTATCATGTATCTTAATTTTTGGAATTCTCTTTCAGTTGTTTTGTTTTGGAAAATGTTGGTCAACACATCTCATTTCCAACCAAATGCTCTAGAAATATGCTCTCCACTATCTGAGTTCTGTAGGTCAAAGGTTTTATTTTGTTTTTGTTTTTTGTCTTGAATCCAGAAATGTATATTTGTACATCTGTATTTTTTGATAGATGCCATAGCAAAAACAAAATGAAGCAAAAAACCTCAATGGAGCCGAGTCAGGAATTCATTGTGTTTATAATTTGCCAAACATTTTGTTTGAATGGATAAAAACAGTGATGTAACTCCAGTGACTAAAAAAAGAAGAGATGAACAATCTGTAAATTTGAGTAACAATTTAGAAATTTTCTAAGGACTGGAAAAGATGTATTGCGATCTTGCTGTACTGTTCCTGTGGAATTCAAATTTTCAATTGCAAAATCTTGTTGTAGAATTCCTATGGTCACGAGATCATGATTTCTTACATTCCCTGCCAGTTTCCCACAAGCAAAGTAAGAGGCAAAGCTAGCAGGAATTCAGAAGGGGTTCCTGCTCAAAGCAATAGGAATGCCATCCAGGAAAATGTAATGTTCATTCTGGTCGCATCGAAGTGCATTATCTTTCTCTCAAAGGGTGATCCAACAAGTCATAGTTATCTAGTCTATATAAATAAAAATATAAAATAGTTTGTGCAAAGCCACTAATCTCAGAAAGTACTGCACCGATCGGCACCAAATTTTCACACAATGTTCCCAAGAACGTCCGAAGCAATCATATGTACAGTTTTTGTGGCTGGCACATCTGTGCCATGTGCAAGCAGCACAAAAGTAAAAGGTACGGACTTCTGAGGTTTTCACCTCCCTTAAGCTCCTCCCACCTGGCTGCTTCTTATGATGCATCATGCACATGCCCCTCACATTTCCAACGGTCGTTTCCTCAGCAACCAAGGCTTACTGAGGCTTCAGGCAGGCCTACTAGCCCAAAACAAGGCATGAGGGTGGCACACTCCCAGATGGCCCATTTTTGGTCCCAGGAGGCTACATGGATGCCTACTAGGCCCAAAACTAGGCATAGGGTTGTGGTTGTGTGTACGTGTTTGTGTGTGCAGGTGTAGATCTACACACAGATTGGTTGGCCATTTAACCAGACTGGGCCACAGCAATGCGTGGCTGGGTACAGCTAGTACTAAATAAAACTGAGCAAAATGAAGCCCATGCCTAGATTTCCATGTCACCAAACAGTCCATGCAGCATAGCCTCAGTAATTAATGTTAGGGACATCTGTGTATGGCAGTGCTTCTCAATTATTTTCTGTCATGCCCCCCTAGGAAGAAGAAAACATTTCGCGCCCCCCGCGCGACTGTAAATAGTATCATCTGGGTCTAAAAGTCACACGGGCGGGTTTGGCTAATCAGGATAGAGCATCATGTCTATCCAATCGGGTCTGTTCTCCTCGAAAGGGAGGAGCATGCGCAGTCACAGAGACATAAACACGGGGCTTGGCTTGTTATGACAGTGTTTGCTGAGGTCAAACGCGCCCCCCTTTACGGAGCCTCGCGCCTCCCCTGGGGGCGCGCCCCACTATTTGAGAAGCACTGGTGTATGGCAATGTTGCCAAAGTATTGCAACAGCAGGGATCTTTTTTTTTTGCCCCCAAGCAAGAGATCTAATTATCTAGATTTTTGATGAAAGTGAAACTTTCACGAAAGAGTAGGGACCAGTACTTGGAGCCGTGTTGTGCCTACCTATTTATCTACTTACATACAAGATCAGCACTCAGCAACCACATAGGTGGACTTTCTCCAGGGTGATCTGTCCCCAATCTCTGATCCTTCAGGTCTTCCAGCCCTTAACTGCTGCGTCAGTTCATTTATTTTGCCGTAGATGCTTCCCCTCTTCTCTTTCCCCTCCACTTTTCCTGGCATTATAAACTTCTCGAAAGACATCCATCTACATATAACATGCCTTAAATATGGTAATTTACACCTGGTCCTTTGTGTCTTGAATGAGAATTCTGGATTGATTTGTCCTATAATTCATCTGTTGGTTTTCCTACTTATTCATGGTATTCTCAGGAAATTGTCCAATTCCTGTGTTCAAAAGCATCCATGCTCTTTGGATCCTGATGCTTCAAAGTTCAACTTCACTTTCATAGAGTGTCATAGGAAAACGATAGCTATTTTGATCTTTTTAGGTGCAGATATTGTCATGGCATCTGAATCTTTTCAGGTTCATGGTTCCTGATGGCTGGTTTCCTTACTATTTATTCCTAAACCACATTCCTTATTGTTAATTTTAAGACTGGCTGCTGTTCCTGTTGACATTAGTTTGCCTTTCTTTATTTTTAATCATAGTCTTATTTTTTCACTCTTTTGCTTGACTCTCATTTCTGAGGCTTGCAGATCATTTTCATTTTCGGGTAGCAGAGTAGTGTCATTGGGATAGAACCAGTGGTGAAATTCAAATTTTTTTATTACCAATTCTGTGGATGTGGCTTGGTGGGCGTGGCTGAGGAAGAATATTGCAAAATCCCCATTTCCACCCCACTCTGGGACCAGTCTGAGGTGCTGTTTGCTGGTTGTCCGAATTACTCAAAATGTCCACTACCGGTTCTCCAAAACCTGTTCAGAACCTGCTGAATTTCATCCCTGGAGAGTACAGATGGATGTCTTTTCTTCCAATTTTAAAAACCTATACCATCTCCTTCCAATGGAACCTGCAATATGTATTCAGGATATAGGCTGAATAAATAAGAGGAAAGTATATTATTTTGCCTTACCTTTTGCTAACCCAAAGCTATATCACTAATGTTCAACAGCCTTATGAACTTTAATAGAAGGTAGCATTTTAAAAAAGAAGTCTGAGAAAAATCTTAGCACATAGGTAGGGTGACATTGGTGAAATGCCCAAAGATTTAAAAGGCAAGTGAAAGTGTACTAATATCCAATGCAACTGGCACATATTTGGCATGTGGACATATTATATACTCTAGAGAAACCAACATGTAAGGAAGTTACTATTTATTAATGATGTGGGAACTAATGATATGTTCTGTGCAATATGTTAAGTTTTCTTTTTGTTTCAGGTCAGAACTGAGTCAAAGTTGATCTTAATATATGTAATTCACCCTTTGTGTCATTACTGCCTCCCAAATGAACAACAGATGGTGTCAGAAGTGAAGCTGAATTCCTGTGCAGAATGATGGAATACTAAAGATCCACATTTGGCAACTACGGTAACCTCTGCTGTATGCTAAAAGAAGAAAATGTGAGTGTTACTGCACTGTTAGATCATGAAAAGTCAGCACTAGGCTAGAAGGACAATTGCACCATTACTGAGCAGCTATGAGATAATTATATCTCATATAATCAACTATGAGATAATAATCAACTATGATTAATTTTTAACTTATCAGTTGAAAGACTCTTGACCATCTCAACAACAAAACATCAGAGTTCAAAAGGGAAGGAGTGGTATTAAGGGAAAAAAATGAAATGCTCATACCAAACCAACATTATCTATTGGGGAACACATATAAACTTTTACTTTACTATGATACAACAGACTAAACAAAAAAACCTGTATGATAAAATGGATGAAAATTGTTAAAGAAATAGTTACAACACAGCAGCGGTGGGTTCAGGATTCCATTCCAACCATTACGATTGGAATGGGCCTGCGCATGCGTCTTGGTGCTTCTGTGAGCCTCCGCGACGCTCCAGCTACGCAGTGGCGCATCGCACAGGCGCTATACATGCTGTGCATGTGTACGGAAGTGCTGAAGACTTGGGCCCTCCAGAGCACTATACTGGAATGGTATCCAGTGCTCCGGGCAGGCTCCGGTACACCCATACAAGGGCGTACCGCCTACAACTCACCACTGCAACACAGCAAAGGGAAGAATTACGGAGTAAATCTGTATAATTTACAACAAATTACAATATAAAGTAAAATTGGTAGAAAATATTCTACAGATGCTATACAACTTCCATCAATAATATATATGATAGATAAATCATACAGTAATAAATGTTGAAAATGCCATGAAATAGAAGGAACATTTTGTCACATGTGTTGCTCATGTGAAACCCCAAAGGTATTAGAAAGACATGCCATGAAATAGAAGGAACATTTTGTCACATGTGTTGCTCATGTAAACCCCCAAAGGTATTAGAAAGACATACAGAAAATTTAAATCTGAAACTAAGCCACTTTTCTTACTAGGTATTTTCTTACACAATTGAATGAGAAACATAACTTTTTGAGATATATGCTTAAGCAATGAAAATACATTTTATTCAGCACTGGAAGGAAAATACAATTCTGTTAATGTCTGATTGGGAACTTCAACTTGGAGAATGGCATACGGGCAGAACTACATCATATATACCATATTTTTTGGAGTATAAGACGCACCAGAGTATAAGATGCACCCAGGTTTTGAAGAGGCAAAAAAAGTAGGTAGGTAGATAGAGGGATAGAGAGGGTGAGAAAGAGAGAGAAATACAGTAGGTAGGTAGGGAGAGAGAGAGTAGTTAGGTAGCCTGTTTTTTGGAAAAACGGGCCCATTTTTTTCAAATAAAAGGCATGAATAGCCTTGGGGGGGCTTTCAGAGTGCTTCTGGGGGTGTGGGAGTCCCCCCCAAATGAGCAAAAATGGCCCGCTTTTCACATAAACGGGCCATTTTTTGGTCAAAAAAAATTGCATGCATAGCCTTATGGAGGCTTATAGAGTGCTGCTGGGGGCTGGGGGGGGGGAAGAACGGCCCATTTTTTGCTCATTTCTGCCCTCCCCAGCCTCCAGGAACTCTCTGAAAGCTTCCATAAGGCTATGCATGGCCATTTTGGTGAAGGGGCGGGGCTTCAAGAGGCAAAAAAATTCAGTGTATAAGACGCACCCAGATTTTCAGCCTCTTTTTAGAGGAAAAAGGGTGCGTCTTATACACCAAAAAATACGGTGCACAAAAAAATTCTACCAAATTTAATCATGTGGCATAGCCTGTATAATCATTTACAATTTGGCTTCTAAGGGGGGCTAAATGTCTACAAATATCTATATAAATAAAAATGTAACAAGAGTTTGTAGATGGATACAGAGAGAGCAGTGGGCCACAGGTATTATGTCATCCTTTATGACATAAAATAATCTGTCCATAAGATTCAAGGAGAAATACAGTAGGTAGGTAGGCAGGCAGCTATAGAGATAGAGAGAGGGAGGGAGAAATGCAGTAGGTAGGTAGGTAGGTTGGTAGAGGGATAGAGAGGGAGAGGGAGAAATACGGTAGGTAGGTAGGAGAGAGGGAGAAATACAGTAGGTAGGTAGGTAGAGGGAGAGAGGGAGAAATACAGTAGGTAGGTAGGTAGGTAGAGGGAGAGAGGGAGAAATACAGTAGGTATGTAGGTTGGGGGTTATACGGTGGTTGTGTGTATGTGTTAGTGTGTGCAGGGGTAGATCTACACACAGATTGGTTGGCCATTTAACCAGACTGGGACATAGCAAAACGTGGCCGGGAACGGCTAGTTATAAATAAGCAAATGCATAAAAAGGGAAAGATTAGAACTTTTTTCAATTTTGGGTATTTTAATTCTTTTTAAAATTGCTTTATTTTTTTCAATGTGTGCACAATGGACACCTTATCAGTAAGTTTAAGTGTGAAACCTTTATCATACAGCAAAGATTGGATGTCTAATCTTAGTGTTTGGTTTGTGTGTGAGTGAGTGTCTGTGTGTTATACACAATTCTGGATGAAAAAGCCAAATATTTTATGGCTGTAATATTGATATTTTTAAATTGTAATTAGTATTGATAGAAACTGTCATCCTGAAATTCTATTAATGGCATTGAGTGGAGCCATTCATTGAAGCATCACAGATGACCACAAATTGCAAAGCCACCAAAGCAGATGAAGTTCTTAAGGAGGATTGTGAATTAGTTCAAGACAATGTACAGGAGCAGACGATACCTAGAAACCTTTGGTTTGTCTTGCCTCACCTTTCAGAATAAAACGGTATTTTTCTCAAGGCTAGGCCATTGCCGTATCTCATTCACTACAACTCCAATTTAGCTCATCTACATGAAGGTCATGCAGGAATTAAGAAGTCTCCCCTCCCCCTAAAAAAAAAACGTGCCAGACACACACTCTACTGGCTTGCCAGGAACTCTGACACTGAAGTGTGGATTGTTCATTGCAAGATTTATCCGATATATCACTCCTGCTTATCAGCAGAATTATTCTAAGATAAGGATTTTCCTTTAGTCCTATGGGAAAAGGTAGGCACTGAATGGTTCACCCAACATGATAGCAACTATGTTAAGATAATGGGTTGCTTTTCAAATTATCCAGAAGTAGCTGATTATTAAACACATAGATACTACATTTATTAGATACGGCACACAATGAGTTGTAAATATAATATTTTTTTAAAAAAAAATTGCCACAGTGTACAGATTGAAACATGTGACCTCAAATCCCAAACATCCAGAATCATATGGATTTTTGGAAACTGTGAGGATTGTCAAGATTCTATTCAGAAATGCTACCAATGGGGAAAATACATTATAGGGATATCTTCTTTGTAATATGGAAAGTCCCCACTCAGGCTTCTTCTGGGAAAAATCATACTGACACAGCTTTTCAATATAATCCATAGAAACCCAAAAAGACTTTGTGGTATTGAGCAAAATATTCCAAGTCACAGAGACACAGAGAGACACTATAAGGGATCTGTGTCTCTTTGTCTCTGTGCCGGTATAGACAGTCTACAATAATACGGACTTTAAGCCGAAGTGATATTACAGAGCTTCCTGTGATGCTATTGGTTCTAAACAGAATCAGAACAAAAATTTTGATATAATCAAAGACATTTTCAATTTCTGTCTATAAATAGAGTCCAGAGGTATTATTAGTAGAAATATTAAAACAAGTATCAACTAAAGATATCAAAACGTACACAGATTCTACTTAAGTGCAGTATAAATTATTCACAGTATTTATAAAGGGGTGTGTGTGAGAAAAAAGACATAAATACTCAACAGTTTGAAGGGTTACACAGATAAAAATAAAGAACCATAAGAGAGCAGAAAGTTTGATTTAATACCTGGATAACTGGTCATAATTCTGACCACTGTACTGTAGAATATTTTATATTTCTATAATAGTATTTATATTTTAGGGTTTTTCCTATGATTTACATTGCCAACATGTATTCTTTTGTCTTCTTTGGTATATTTCTTCTCTTTTGTTGATGTGTAAATGGCTCTAATGTTTTTTTAGAAAGAAAGAATAGACCAGTACTTTCTTAGAGAAAAAGAAATCTCGACCAGCAATATAGGATTTAAATTCCCTTATTTCTAATTTATATAGTTAATACTGATTCTCCTTTATGCGGTGACAATCCTTTACATTGAATTGTTTTTTAAAGCCACCTTTTCAAAGGCTATTTTAATAAAAGGATTACAATCTACAAAAGGGTAAGAGACAGGTAACCTGAGATTCAATTTTGGAACGAATACTCCTGGTTCAAATGTGCAGGCTTGAACTTAACAAATGTTTAAAATATTTGAGTTTTTTAAATCCTGCCAAAATAAACCACATCTTTTCTAAAGACTACATATTTAGCTAGGCACTGGCAATGTAAATCATTCAACCATTCCAACTATTTGTTTAAAAGCCTCATAGAACACGTGCAGCTTCAAGAAAACTGAAGAATGAAAAGTCTAGACTGTTCAAAACTACAAACTGACTTCCAAAGTAAGACAAATCAGAAGTTTAGTATTCATTAGAACATTACAAATAAAGTGTGAGTATATTTACTGATACAAACACATATACATTGAATAGCCCTATGTCATAAATCTTTAGTTTAGAAAAGCGATGTACACATATTTGTGCGTATACTATTTTATATATATGAATACAAAAATGCTTCTTGCTGGAACAGTCTATAATAGTTAGGAGCTATTAAAGCAGTTTTAATTGCATCACCATTTTGGTTGCTAAATATCTACACGTTATACATGGATTAGGTGTGAGTCTCCTAATTGATTTTTGATCTGAACTCAAGATGTGGACCAAGGAGAATTCCCTATTTGTAAATTGAACCTCAATTCACCCCATGCTGCCTCATCCACCTTCAGAGCCATGATTACCAGCTTTTCTACTGAAGCGGTTAAAGAGAAATGAGGCATCTATCTAATGGTGGGATTCAAATAATTTAACAACTGGTTCTCTGCCCTAATGATTTCTTCCAACAACCAGTTTACCAAATTGCTCAGAAAGTTAACAACCGGTTCTCCTGAAGTGGTTCGAACTGGCTGAATCCCAACACTGCATCTATCCCAATAAAGCCCATTTCTGAAATTCTCAAATTATCACATTATTTATTAAGGACCAAAGCGATAACATATACTAAGCAAGCCCCATATTTTCAAAGTAGTTTTGATTATGTTCCCCAATCTCTTGGAATGATATACTTTGATCTCTGGAGGGCGCGGGATAGAGGTTGTTCCTCTATCCTCGTCCTGTTAGATCTCTCAGCGGCTTTTGATATCATCGACCATGGTATCCTATTGCGCCGACTGGGGGGATTGGGGGTGGGAGGCACCATTTTACTGTGGTTCTCCTCCTACCTCTCTGGTCGATCGCAATTCGTGTTGACAGGAGGGCAGAGGTCGACTTCTAGGCCCCTCACTTGTGGGGTGCCGCAGGGGTCGGTCCTCTCACCACTCCTGTTCAACATGTATATGAAGCCGCTGGGTGAGATCATCCGTGAGTTTGGGGTAGAATACCATCTGTACGCTGATGACACTCAGCTGTACATCTCTACCCCAAACCACCCCAATGATGCCGTTGAGGTGATGTCCTGGTGTTTGGAGGCCGTATGGATCTGGATGGGCAGCAACAAACTCAAACTCAAGCCGTCCAAGACCGAGTGGCTGTGGTTTCCGGCCTCCCGGTTTAGCCAGTTGACACCATCACTGGCCATGGGGGGCGAAGTTCTCGCCCCTGTGGAGAGGGGACGCAATTTAGGAGTCCTCCTGGATTCCCGGCTGTCCCTGGAGGATCAGGTGGCGGCTGTGGCCAGGGGGGCGTTTTACCAGGTCCGCCTGGTCCGCCAATTGCGCCTCTTACTTGACCGGGAGGCCCTTCACACAGTCACTCAAGCGCTCGTGACTTCTCGTCTGGACTACTGTACCACTCTCTACATGGGGCTCCCCTTGAGATACACTCGGAGGTTGCAGTTGGTCCAGAATGCGGCCGCGTGGGTGATTATGGGTGCCTCAAGGCAATCCCACATAACACCACTCCTGCGCGAGCTGCACTGGCTGCCTGTGACCTTCCGGGTGCGTTACAAGGTTTTGATGACCATCTTCAAGGTGCTCCATGGCACGGGGCCTAGCTACCTACGAGACTGTCTACTGCCCCATACGTCCCTACGACCGATACGCTCTCACAGAGAGGGTCTACTCCGGGTGCCGTCAACCGGACAATGCCGGCTGGCGACACCCAGGGGTAGAGCCTTCTCTGTGATGGGCCCAACCCTCTGGAATGCTCTCACCCATGAACTCCGTGTCATCTCAGACTTCCGCCTGTTCCGCCAGCGGTTAAAAACGCACTTCTTCCAACAAGCCGGCCTGGCATGATTTTACTCGACACTACACTGCCTCTAGTTTTCCAAAGTTTTAATTCTGGGGTTTTAATATGGGTTTTAGCGCAGGGTGGGTTAATTTAATTGACTTTTAAAGGAACGTTTTAGTTTGTATATTTGTGTATTTATATTTTATATTCCCTGTGCGCCGCCCCGAGTCCCTATGTGGTGAGATCGGTGCGGCTTATAAATTCGATAAATAAATAAATAAATTTGTTCAGTTACATTATAAAATATTATTTTATTGGTAGTATATACTGAACTGTGGACTTCAACAATGAAGCAGATTTTGTTATTCTTTGCCCCCCCAAAAAATATTGGTGGCTGATCAGATCCAATAATATAAACATTAAGCTGATTCAGAGCCACATTCCATATTGCTCAACTTGCATAACATTGTGGTAACTGCGCCACAATTGGTGGAGAAAGCATTACTATCTATGAGAGCTTCCCTAATTCATTGCATCCAGATTCATTCAACCCCTTAACCAGCATTATGGGAGATAGCAATAACAATAGAGCACTTAGACTTATATACCACTTCGTAGTGCTTCACAGCCCTCAGCATATTGCCACCAACAATCTGGGTCTTCATTTTACTGACCTCAGAAAGATGGAAGGCTGAGTCAACCTTGAGCCAGGCAAAATTGAACTACTGGCAGCTGGTGGAATTAGAGCCTGCAATACTGCATTCTAACCACTATGCCACCATGGTTCTAAGTGGTCAATCTCTGAGTTGAGGTTCAAAAAATCTGGGGAAATACCACATTGGAAAAGTTGATCTAAAGGACATTCCAGATCGGGTACAGCTGGTTTCACCAGCAGATAAAATCATTTAGAATGATTAGAACATACTAATTTCAGGGAGAAATCCAAGACCCTATAAGTTTAGGTTGAGTAATCCATTTGATATGCTGTACACCCGGAACTCTCCTTGAAGATGTAAGAGGACATCAGGATTGAGAGATAGGGGTTTTATTGTACAAATTACCATGGTCACATAATGATTTGGGGCTGCATAGGAAACATTGTTGGATGGGTAAAGGTCCTCAGTTGTTCTCTGTTCAAGTTGACTTGTTGCAATATAGTTAATTAGTAAGGGCTTAGGGAAGGCTTATCATGAATCTAATTACAGTGCTGAAAAGCTTTAATAATATTCTTACTCTGAAACGTGAAGCTATTTACATATTTTACCATGACATGACCATGGATGGCTCACAGATCACTGTGGAATCCCACAGAAAAATACACAATATCTCTATGTAGCACTGAAGTAATAGTAACACTACTCACAGTGGTAGTTAAATTTGTTATCTTTGCCAGTGGGATGGTGATGATAGAAAAAGTATCTGCCTTTGAACTTTGAGAAAGGGAAAGTCATTTTCAGTGCAAAATTAGACATAGTCTCACAAACTCTGTACAAAGCAGCCAACATAAGTCACAGTTTGAGCTCAGTGTTATCATGTTATATCTATAAGAAATTGTGAGAGAGAATGAGGAGCTAAATCAGAGTTATACGTCATAGCAGAGGAACCGGTGTCACATCTATTAGAGTGTGAAGTGGTTTCCTCATAGTAGGAGTTGTAGGCAGTTGTTTCTAAGAGACTGGAAACATGGTGTAGATAGGATTGGACCTTGCATGCAAGGGTCAGTAATGAACTTACTCTTTGGCTGGCCACTGGAACCTCCTGGATTATGGCTCTGAGGTCTAACCATATCTATAACATTGCTTCCAAATTCTTTCAGTTCTTCTTTTCCTCTTAAAATAAACCAAAAATGTTTAAAAATACTATTCATTTTATATTATGGTTCATCGCAGAGTCAGCCAGATGTTCAGACTGCATTTGGTATTTTATCCACCTATCAAGTCCTTCCCAAGGACCTAAGAGATGTAGATGTTGTTTGATGGTGTTATTGTCACAGGATGTCTGCTGTTCCAAATAAAGCTGCCTTTTGCAATTGACCAATAGTAGTTTTGTCAATGCCGATGGTGTTCAGTGATTGCACTTATTACTATTGTTATTGGGGCATTAGTTCTTACCTGATACGCCCCTTACCTGATACGCCCCTTACCTGATACGCCCCTTCTTGAGGCAGGTGGAGGCAGCCGTCATGCGGGTTAACTCAGCCAGTAACCAATAGGACTGAGTCTACCAAAGTAATGTCATCATCTCTGGGGAGTGTCCTCCTGCATTCTTGACGAAGGAGATAAGTAGACTGCTGTGCGCTATTCGATTGCTTTCAAGCTCTTGTTGCCCTAGTACACCTTCCAGGTATTCATCTGCTGCCCCATAGGTCCCTACAACTGATACGCTCTCACAGAGAGGGTCTGCTCCGGGTGCCGTCAACCGGGCAATGCCGGTTGGCGACGCCCAGGGGAAGAGCCTTCTCTGTGATGGGCCCAACCCTCTGGAACGCTCTACCTCCCGAACTCCATGTCATCTCGGACCTCTGCCTGTTCCGCCAGCGGTTAAAAACGCACTTCTTCCAACAAGCCGGCCTGGCATGATTTTACTCGACACTGTACTGCTTTTAGTTGACCAAAGTTTTATTTCTGGGGTTTTAATATGGGTTTTAGCACAGGGTGGGTTCAATTTAATTCAGTTTTTAGAATGTTTATTTATATTTTTTATATTCCCTGTGCACCGCCCCGAGTCCCTATGTGGTGAGATGGGTGCGGCTTATAAATACGAATAATAAATAAATAAATAAATAAATAAATAAATAAATAAATAAATAAATAAGTGAACTAGGCCAGAGTTGGAAAAGGGTGGGGATGACCGCTGTCTCCACCTGCCTCAAGAAGGGGGGTATCAGGTAAGAACCAACGCCCCATTCTCCAACGTTGGTGAAGACAGCAGTCATGCATGGGACATACCAAAGCTGGGCCTGTCCCTGAGTGGGAAGCAACTGGACTAGTAGCTTGAAAATGGAAGCACCCATCAAAAGACCCGTCGACCAAAGGTCGCATCCGCCGATGCGTACCTATCCACCTTGTAATTGCGGATGAATGGAGTCCAAGTGGCCGCCCTGCAGATCTCCTCCACTGATGCTTGCATTGTCCAAGCAGCTGACGTGGCTGCACTGCATGTGGAATGCGCTGTGATATTAGCTGGAGGAGTGAGATGATGAGCCAGGTAAGTCCTAGCAATGGTGGAATGGATCCAGAGGCCTACCATTGATGAAGAGGCCTTAAGTCTCTTATTGGTGGGATGAAAAGATACGAAGAGAGCTTCAGTGCATCTGAAGATGGCTGTCTTGGCAATATAGATCTTAAAAGCACTTCACACGTCTAATGTATGCCATTTGCGTTCGAGTCTGTGAGAAGCATTGGGACAGAAATTTGGAAGAGTTAGGTCTTGAGATTGGTGAAAGGCTGAATTTATCTTTGGAACAAAGGTGGGATCAAGTCGGAGGACCACACGGTCAGGGTGAAATACACACAGGTCCGATCGGATGGAAAGGGCCGCCAATTCCGAGAACAGCCATGCCGAAGTGATGGCCACCAGAAATATTGTCTTTAGTGTAAGGTGGTGCAATGAGGCTGCCCTGAGGGGTTTGAAGGGTGGTTCAGTGAGAAAGTTCAGAACTTTGGCAACATCCCACAAGGGGAAACAATATATGACAGGAGGGCAGAGATTGGAAGTGATGAATCGGCGGACATGAGAATGGAGTGAAAGGGGCTCATCTCGATGGAGAGACAGAACCAAAGAAAGAGCAGACACCTGCCATCGCAGGGTGTTAGGAGAGAGCCCTTTGTCTAGCCCCTGTTGCAAGAACTCTAAGACCAGGGCTACTGAGGCCTCCACAGGAATGACACACCGAGATTGGTACCAAGTAATGAAAGTCTGCCAATTGGTGGCGGTGAGCCTAGCAGTAGCAGCGGAGGTGGTGGTGATGGTAGTGGCAGCAATGGCAGTGGCGATAGTGGCGGCAGCTTGAGCGGCGGCTGCAAGAGCTGCAATGAAGGTGGCAGTGGTGGCAGCAGCAGCGGTGAAGGCTGGGTTGTTGAAAGCTGCCGAAAAGCCAATCCCAGTGTCCCGGACGCTGTAAGGAGCTGTCTCCTTACAGCGATGGCCTCCAACAACCTGTGCCCAGTAAAATAGCTGCCTGAGTAGCCCCAGGAGGTGAAGGACAAGGCGCCTCATGGATCTGCGCAAACTGAGGGGGTTTTTATATAATTTTTTAATTCGGCTTTTAGGGGGTTCCAGGGTAGAGGGGGGAAATAGCCCAGGGAGGGGACGGCATACGATAAGGCCGGCCGGCGGAAGTAGTGACACGGAGGAAGGGGAAGGGGGCATCGTTTCCACTGAGGTTTTTTCTATCGTTCCGGTTTTAAGGAGGGGCAGGGACGGTGGGAGGCGGATGTTGGAGGACCGAGGCCGCTGGATACAGGCGGTCACGCGCTCCAACTCCCCGTGCTCCCTTCGCAGACTAGGAGGGCAGGAATCACAGGACCGGGGCCCTAGGCTGATGTTATGCAACGCCAGGTCCGTGGTACAAAAAGGCCCCTTCATTTATGACCTTGTGTCAGAGGGGGACCCGGACCTGGTGGGTATAACAGAAACCTGGTTGGGCCACAAGGGGGGTTTGCCCCTAGTAGAAATGTGCCCACCAGGTTACCGTGCCTTTCATCATCCAAGGGCCCTAGGGAGGGGTGGGGGGTGGTGATTATGATTAGGGAAGGTCTTGAGCCGAGGGAGACCACTGTCCCTCAGACGACCGGATGTGAGTCTCTCTTCGTGAGGTGGGGCCTAGGGAGGCAGTTGGGCGTGTTAGTTGTATACCTGGTTCCTCGCTATGCAACAACAGCCCTGCCCGAGCTCCTAGAGGTGATAGCCGAGGCGGCGGTTGAGACCCCCAGACTTTTGGTCATGGGGGACTTTAACTTGCTGTCAGTAGGCAAAACCTCTGGAGCAGCTCGGGAGTTCATGGCTTTCATGACGGCCATGGACCTGACCCAGGTAGTTTTAGGCCCTACTCATGAGGGAGGACACACCCTGGATTTGATCTTCGTCTCGGGACAGTGGAGTAGTGATCTGGGAACAGGGGATTTAGCCATCACACCCTTGTCATGGACAGATCATGCTCTCCTCCGGCTGGACTTTCCAATCGCCTCACCTCACCGTGGGGAGGCGGAGCCCGACATTCCTAGATGGTTCCACCCCAGGCTCCTGATGGACCCAGATGGGTTCCAGAGGGAGCTTGGGCCAATTCCTGTGACCCTACCCCGCGATTCGACTGAGGATCTAGTGACCGCATGGTTAAGTGCGGCCACAGGGGCCTTGGACTGAGTCGTGCCCTTGCGGCCTCTCTTGCGGCGGCGAGTCACCCAGGCTCCTCGGTTTACTGAGGAGCTGAGGGAGATGAAACACCACAGGAGACGCCTAGAGAGCAGATGGAGATCCACTCGCTCCGAAGCTGACCGAACACTAGTGAGAGCCCATATTAGGACTTACTTAGTGGCGATAAGGGTGGCCAAACGTGAGTATTGTGCCACCCTTATTGCATCCGCAGATAACCGCCCTGCCGCCCTGTTTGGGGTAACCCGCTCCCTCCTTCACCAGAGGCCGTGGGAAGCCCCTCTGCAGGGACGAGCAGAGGAATTTGGGATTTATCTGCAGGACAAAATCACTCGGATTCGGAATGAGTTACCCTCCATCGAGAGTGGTCCGGCCGGACTGCCCGAGGCTGGTCTTGAGATACCATCCTGGGAGGAGTTTGACTTTGTTACTACCGAGGATATGGACAGGTTGTCAAAGAGACTTAAGGCTACCACATGTTTATTGGACCCGTGTCCCTCCTGGCTTGTACTGGCATCCTGGGAGATGACACGAGGCTGGCTCCAGGAGATTGTCAACGCCTCTTTGAGTGAGGGGTCCTTGCCTGCCATCTTGAAAGAGGCAGTAGTGAGGCCCCTCCTCAAGAAGCCCTCCCTGGACCCAGCATTATTGGAGAATTACCATCCAGTCTCCAACCTCCACTTTCTAGCGAAGGTTGTTGAGAGTGTGGTGGCCCAACAGTTTCCGCGACTCTTGGAGGAAATTGATTATCTAGATCCGTGCCAGTCCGGCTTCCGACCCGGTCACAGCACCGAGACGGCATTGGCCATGTTGGTTGATGATCTCTGGAGGGCACGGGATAGAGGTTGTTCCTCTATCCTTGTCCTGTTAGACCTCTCAGCGGCTTTTGATACCATCAACCATGGTATCCTATTGCACCGACTGGGGAGGTTGGGACTGGGAGGCACCGTTTTACCGTGGTTCTCGTCCTACCTCTCTGGTCGGTCGCAATATGTGTTGACAGGAGGGCAGACGTCGACCTCGAGACCCCTCTCATGCGGGGTTCCTCAGGGGTCGGTCCTCTCGCCCCTTCCGTTCAACACATATATGAAGCCGCTGGGCGAGATCATCTGTGGTTTTGGGGTGGGATATTATCTGTATGCCGATGACACCCAGCTGTACATATCCACCCCAGACCACCCCAACGATGCCGCCGAGGTGCTGTCCCGGTGTTTGGAGGCCGTACGGATCTGGATGGGTAGTAACAAACTCAAACTCAACCCGTCCAAGACTGAGTGGCTGTGGTTTCCGGCACCCTGGTTCAGCCAGATTACTCCAACTCTGGCCATCGGGGGCGAAACACTGGGCCCTGTGGAGAGGGCACGCAATTTGGGTGTCCTCCTGGATTCCCGGCTGTCTATGGAGGACCATGTGGCAGCTGTGGCCAAGGGGGCGTTTCATCAGGTACGCCTGATGTGCCAATTGCGCCCCTTACTGGACCGGGCTGCCCTTCGCACAGTCACTCAAGCACTCGTGATATCCCGACTCGACTACTGCAATGCTCTCTACATGGGGCTTCCCTTGAGGTGCACTCGAAAGCTACAGCTAGTCCAGAATGCAGCCGCACGGGTAATAACGGGAGCTCCGAGATACTCCCATATAACACCAATCCTGCGCGAACTGCACTGGCTTCCTGTGGTCTTTCGGGTGCCCTTCAAGGTTCTGATGACCATCTTTAAAGCGCTCCATAGCTCGGGGCCTAGTTATATGCGAGACCGTCTCCTGCCCCATACATCCCTACGGCCGATCCGCTCCCACAGATAGGGCCTTCTCAGGGTGCCGTTGGCCGGGCAATGCCGTCTGGCAACACCCAGGGGAAGAGCCTTCTCTGTGGCAGGCCCTGCCCTTTGGAACGACCTTCCCCCTGAACTTCGTACCATCTCGGACCTCCGCCTCTTCCGCCAATGTCTAAGGACACATCTTTTTCAGCAAGCCGGCCTAGCCTAACCTCCCGCTGGGGCTATTTTAGATAGTTTTAAATTGGGGTTTTTAATTTGGTTTTTAGCATAGGATTGCTTCATGTAATTTAATATGCTTTTACATTTTGTATATTCTGTTTTATATGTTTTTAAATTCCTGTGCGCCGCCCTGGGCCCTTCGTGGAGAAGGGCTGGATATAAATCGAATTAAAATAAAAAATAAAATAAAATCTTATGCCCTTAAGGGCATTGGAGCTGAGAAAAACCTGACTCTCTTGCCTCCCTGACCTTAATTAGATGCAGGAACAGCAAGAAATGAATTTTTAATTCGAAATAGCCAATTTAGGAATTTTTTTAGTATTTTGAAGTTAAGGAGAGAGCAATCAGCACAGCCAGTCCAATTGAACAGAGTCTAAAAAAGCGGGAGGATACTCCCCACAGACAATGGCATCACTTTGGTAGATTCAGTCCTATTGGTTACTGGCTGAGTTAACCTGCATGACCGCTGTCTCCACCAATGTTGGAGAATATCTTTGCTTTCATTTACCACATCATTCCACTTCTATTTGCAGGATTTGTATTTTGTGATTTTCTCTAGTTCTTTCTCTTCTCTTCTGCTGTCTCCAGGTACAGCCATATCCAGACTCTTTGTATTTCTTATTGATAAGCATTACATTTGGGGTGTCATGTGGCAGGTTCTTATCAATTTGAATTGTAAAATTCCAGAGCACTTTGCTTCTTCATTTCTATTAGCTATTTTATGGCTCCATTAGTTCTTCTTGCAATAGTAACGGTGTTTCTTGCAGATATTTTAGTGTTCCATTTTTGCTACTTTGTGCTGCTGTTGTTTGTAGTCAGTCTGCACAATCTTGCAGCAGCTAACTAGCTGGTTCACTGTTTCTTCACTGGTGGTTTACTCAGCTTCTTTGCAGCCTTTGCTGTCTGTTGCTGTCTTCTTCTCAATTCTGAATTTGTATGCATTTGATCTTGATCTTGTGCAGCCTTTGTCTCTTTCTTCAATTTTCCTGCTCTTAGACATTGCCAGGTATTATATGCCTTGCTTGCTATTTTTAAATAATAGCCATGTAATACATTATTATTTATTTTATAATCTTTATTATTTTTAATTTTATTTCACATTTCTGAAGCGTCCATTTCCCTCATTATTTTCTCCTTTAAAACAGTATGGATTTTTAACTTAACTAACTAACTAATCAGGGAAGCAAGAAAGGTTTAGGACTGCTGATGTAAAGGCAGAATCAAGGGAAAAAAAGTAATATGACTTACCTCTTACCTTCTCAAACCATCTTGTTGTAGAACCCTAACACGTTAATGAAATGAGAAAAGGGGATATTATTTTGTTCCTCTAATTTAATTTAATTTAGTTATTAGACTTATAAACCGCCCTCTCTCCCCGAAGGGACTCTAGTAGGGAACGTTCCTCCTTTAGTAGAAATGACAGGTACATAAAAGCCAGGAAGTCCTGCTCAGGCAAGTTTTTACCTCCAAAATTGTTAGAGTTCTTCCAGTCCAGGTGAGTTCAACATGAGGAGCAGAATTGTTTGCTCATATAGCAAAAAGGCATCGGATTAAAGATCCCTGCTGCTATTAACTTTACCTGGGCACCTGGATATGAGTATATTTATCAAAGTAAAAAGTATTTATTCAATCAAAAGCAACCTATATCCTTTGATATTAGGATCCAATAGAGCACGAGTCTTCTTTTGGTTTTTTTCTTGCATACTTGGTCACCATATTATATTTTATATTTTGTATATGTGGTATTTTTGTTTTTAATGCTTTACACTGCCCAGAGTCACACTGTTTGAGTTGGATAGACATACATCTTAAAAATTAATAAATGTGCAGAAGATTCTATAAAGTACATTGAAAATGAAAACACTAGAATTTTTAACACTTTTTGTTCTATTTCTCCTTCAAGAATAACCATGCTAGTCTGCTCTGTACAATGCATAGAACAGTCGTGAATATCTCCTGTTTTACAACTTCATGTGTTCCACATCATTTGGTGGAATAAATGTTTTATTGTACCTTTTGGAAAAATTTGCTTTTCTTAAGATTTATGATAGTGTCTGAAATCGTGTAGGGTATACATGTATGTGTCATTGATTTTCATCCATCAACTTTAAGTATACGGTAATTAAGTATTGGTTCAACCAATTTATTTTATTTCATTTCTTTATTTAGGCAAACAACAATTATATAAACTATTCAACATGAACACACAACCCAGCATACAGTATATGCCCCTGTCTGGCAGGTGAATATTCTCATTCACCAACAGGGCACTCATAGAAAATCAATATACCTTAGGAGTAATATGACAGTTGACAGCATATTAGCAATAGATAATTTCCCCTTATTTCATTAGAAGCACCTTACATTTCAGCATCTTTTGCCAATCTTAAAATTTTCTGTTCAATTCAGAGAATGTAAGAGTTTAGGAACACTCTACAGTATTTTGAACCTTAAATTAGAAATAAAAAGCAAAAACTCCATAAAGAACAATTGACCATTAAACAGAGACACCCGCAGACAACCACACGGTTCACTAAATGTACCAAAATAGATCTGCTACAAAAGTAAATTTGACCAAATACCTTTGGATAAATCTCAGATCTCAGCAGCCAAGTGGTTAAACATTTATGATTTGATTTTATCTCAGCTTGGAATGTCGTTGGAGTGTCCCACTTCTAACAACTGTTTGCTAAGTTAAAGCTTTAATGTTTACATAGCACTGAATGAAGCAGCCTGGTCTCCAGATGTGAATGCTTCCTTAGACTGGTGCTTTCTATCAGATCACCATCCTAATGGACCCTGCTCCAATTTTCTTCCTTAGGACGTCCACCAGTCTTTGCAATCTGGAATGGAGGAAGGGGGAGGGTGGGGAGGAAGAAAAGGAAACTAATATTAGGAATGTCCTGACTGAAAAGAGACAGTGTTTGCTCTGGACCAATACAACCCAGGGGTGGTCATAGAAGAAACAAAGCATTACTGTAACCGAGACAGGCTCCCAAAGCAGAATGCAGACAATTTGTAAGAAACTTTTCACCTACAACTCAGCCTTGTCACAGTCAGAAGAGGGTGTTAATTCATCTTCCACTCTGTGACAAACACAATATCTCAGGCTCTCATGTCTCCAGGTTTACACAGTATTCTGACACTTTTGTGTGTGAAACTTCTTGTAGAGATGCCTTTACACAAGCAACAACATCAAAATTCATGGTATTTGTATGTGGAGGGGAATATACAAGTATGTACCCTGCTGCCTTGGTAGTGGTTCTTCTACCATGGAACATCTAATTAATTAAAACACTACGCCTTCATTTCTGCCTCAACTGCCTGCGAGCTTTAATTGGATGTTCCCTGATGTATATATTTTTCTATGTGTAAAGTAGCATTTGCAAATGCGTTTGTTACCGTATACTTTTACACTGTTCAGTAAGAGGAATTTGGTGGAGAGTGTTGAATGGCTAAACCCTATAGGTGATGTAATGAAGTGCAGTATGGCAGGCAAACTCTGCCTGCACCTTGGAATTCGATCCTGATGTGGTTCAAGGTTGATTCCACCTTCCATCCTTCCAAGGTTGCTAAAATAGGGACCAAGATTATTGGGGGAAATTTGAAAATAATACTTCTACACTGTGAATCATCCAGACAGTGCTGTAAAATGCTATGGGGCAGTATATATAAGCCTAAATGAAATTGCTATTATTATAGTTACAATTTCTTTCCACCTCCTACCGTTAGCCTTCTCTAGCTTAATACTCTTTGAATAGGGCAGTACTTACCAGGCATGATGGAAGCTGAAATCCAACATCTCTGGAAGGCAACATTATTCTATTATAGTGTTTCTCAATCTTGGCCACTTTAAGAGGTGTGGACTTCCTATCTCAGAATTCCTTATGCTGGCTGGGGAATTCTTGGAATTGAAGTCCCCACCTCTTAAAATGGTCAAGCTTGAGGCACACTGTTCTACTATAAACACTGATACAGATATATCTTGTTGTTCATTCTTACCATAGGTTTTTAATTCAACTTCCAATACTAGAGGGAAAAGAGCAGTTGCATTTTCTTTCAGCTTTCTTAACATTTCTTGAATATTTATTTAGTTAGGTGCCTTTAAGTTTTCTGATAACTGACAGATCCATGCGGTTCTTTTTGGAAAAAAAAATGGAAGTGGTTTGACACTGCTTTCTTCCTAGGCTGACAGAAAGTGACTGGTCCAAAGTTACCATCTTGGGTTGGAGTTCTATGTACAGTATCTCACATCTGATGAAAATAGACACAAAACTAATTGTGTCCCATCATTTGAGGAATTTATGACACAAATTTCAGCATTTTTTCTTGCAGATTCCCATATTCCCAAATGCAGTACAAACCAATTATTTTTAAGAACATACATGGTTTTCATTTGATGATTCAGATCTATATATGTCACTGTTGCTACCTCAGTTTCTTTAAGAACCTTTGCATAGTCTCTCTTGTCTATATTATGATGTACCTGAGTATTTTTGTACAGTGAAGGAGAATATGGAAATGATGCAGGCACATGAGTCTACTGGTCCATGAGATTCTCAGTCATTCAGGTCATGGTTTTCCCAAAGGTGTTTTTTTCAAAAGACAACTGGACTTTGTTTTTCCTTGTAGATGCTTCGCTTCTCATTCAAGAAGTTTCTTCGGTTCCGAACTGAAGCTTTATTCAAGAAGCTCCTTGAATAAAAAGTGAAATGTCTTAAAGGTAAAACAAAGAAATCTAGTTGTCTTTTGATAAAAATCATCTTTGGGACATGAGTCAACCCTTTGGCATTTATCTACTTTTTGATGCATCAGCAGACAATGGCTCTTCATGATCTCTGTTAAAAGGATTTTCCAAGTATTTCACCTGAAATGACTAGTAACTACTTGACATCTTTAGCAGGCATAGTAAAGGATGGAGAAAGTAGTGATAAGAATGTTTTGCAACTCTGAATTTTCCTGCTTCATATACTGAGTAGGGTTGAGGGAAAGAGCAAAGCTGAAGCAATATACTATCAATTCATGCTGATATTTGCATGTTATCTATTTTTCTATTAGTCTACTAGCTATACCCGGCCACGCGTTGCTGTGGCCCAGTTTGGTTGAATGGCCAACCAATCTGTGTGTAGCTCTACACCTGCACACATACACACAACCGCCGTATAACTCCCAACATACCTACCTACTGTATTTCTCCCTCTCTATCTATCCCTCTACCTACCTACTGTATTTCTTCCTTTCTCCCTCTATCAATCTACCTACCTATTGTATTTCTCCCTCTCTTTCCCTCTACCTACCTACCTACTGTATTTCTCCCTCTCTCTCTATTCCTCTACCTACCTACTGTATTTCTCCCTATCTATATCCACCTACCTACCTACCTACCTACCTACCTACCTACCTACCTACCTACCTACTGTATTTCTCCCTCTCTGTCTATCCCTCTACTTACCTACCTACTGTATTTCTTCCTTTCTCCCTCTACCTACCTACCTACCTACTGTAATTCTCCCTCTCTATCTATCCCCCTATCTACCTACCTACCTATTGTATTTCTCCTTCTCTATCTATCCACCTACCTACCTACCTTCCTACCCACCTACCTACCTACCGTATTTCTCCCTCTCTATCTATCACCCTATCTACATACCTACCTACGCACCTACCTACTGTGTTTCTCCCTATCTATCTATCCCCCTACCTACCTACCTACCTACCGTATTTCTCCCTATCTATCCCTCTATATACATACCTACCTACTGTATTTCTCCCTATCTATCTATTCCCCTATCTACCTACCTACTGTAATACAATAATACAATAGCAGAGATGGAAGGGACCTTGGAGGTCATCTAGTCCAACTCCCTGCCTAGGCAGGAAGCCCTCTACCATTTCAGACAAATGGCTATCCAACATCTTCTTGAAGACTTGCAGTGTTGGGGCATTCACAACTTCTGGAGGCAAGCTGTTCCACTGGTTAATTGTTCTAACTGTCTGATATATCTGATCTTCGTCAAAATTGTTATTTCATTCTGAATAGCAGTAAATTGATGGGTGACGTCAGGTTTCTACACTTCAATACTATGATAATTGGAAATGCTTGGATTTGTAATCCAAATATCTCTGGAACAAATCATATTGGAAAACTGATCTACATCTATGAACTGAACATATTTTGGTTGATATTTTAACAGTTATGTATTCCTTTATCTGAGTTGTACAATTTTTTTGTGAAGATTAATTTTTCACATAAACATGTGGCATAAAAATACCCATGAACAAAAATGAGCATGAATTTATCAGTATATAGGAAATTAAATACACAACACTTTTTGTTATTTCCTGGAAGTTAAACAGAAACATGAATATAATATTAAAAGGAATTTCACTCTCTCTGAACAGAGAGCTTTTAAGGACTAATGGATGACAAATAGAGATCTACAACAATTATCCCTAAAAAAAGATACTATAGTTCCTACTAATTTTCATGATGCAAGGTGAAACAACAGGTGGACAATAGATATGGAAACTGTAACTTTTTTTCAAGAAATACAAGCTTGCCTACAACTTTTTATAGTATTATTCAAAAAAAACCTCTAGCTTTTCATACAGTTGGGTATAAATATACTAACCCAAAAAATAATTATAGAGGAAAGACAGTGGAAAATGTAAGAGAGTTTTTGAGGACAGAATATGATGCCAGATATGTATTTAATTATATTTTTCATATTCTCTGTATTGCTGAAGATCACTGCCTGGACTCGAAGAATTACAGGGGTAGAAGAAGGTCACAAAGGTGAGACTGTGCTTATAGTTATTTAATTTTGAGCATTCCTGGTGAAAGCATAGATAAGCAATGTTATGCTTGTCAATGGCCACATATATTCCCTCTCCCATCTTTTGAGGAAGCAACCAGGGTGACAGGACAAACACATATATGTCTGGGTCTTTAAAAAAAAATATTCCAGGTTATTTATTTAATTGGTCATTTTTAAAGTAATCTATTCTAAAAATGGTAAGTTTAGTAAAAAAAAAAAATACCTTGTTGATTTGCTGCTGAAATTGGCTTCCATCACCTTGGAGTTTCCAAAAAATACTCTATGGGCCTCAATGAGGTAAAACACTAAAGCTAAAAATGGAAATTGTGCCCCTCTCCTCATCCTTCAGATATTTCAAGGGAAAAACCTAGTTGCTATCTTTGCCTAATCCCATCAAAGGCAAACTGACTCTCCATGCCCCAACAAAGCCGCCTTGCAACACTACTTCAACCAAAGAATAGAAGTTCTTATCAGCTCACAGTCCTATAGCCCAAAGAGTTAAAAAAAATGCAACCTAGAGAAACTCCAACCTTACATCGTCTATCAGCTGATGAGTCCAACATTCCATCTCCTTAACAATGGGCTCCTTTAGCTTTGCTGCCCTCTTGAAAGGCTCACTTTTGTAACTGTAGAATTCAACTGCCAAGGACTTACCTAGCTTGCCCAAACTGGCCTGCCAATCAGATGTCTAGGATTTCCTGCCTTATAGTCCTCAACTTCTATCAAAATATTTGCCTTCTGATAGTTTGGGGTGCATCTTTCTTGTACAGGTGGCACCTCATGATCATTAGTACTTCTCCTCAGTGCTATGCGCTGAGGAGATTTTGGCAAAATCCCGGACCCTCTGAGGAGATTTTGGCAAAATCCCGGACCCTCTAGTGCAGTGAGGACTAACCTTTTTGTCCGTGCTCTCCCCTTGTGGCCCGTTTTGGACCTAGCAGGCCTCCCTGTAACCTCCTGGGACCAAAAAAGGGGCACGGGGGCGCACACTGTCCCCCACACATGCACACATGTTTCCCGCATGTGCATGTGGCGGGTGGAAGGCACATGCGCATGCATGGGTGGTGGAGCTGAGCTGGGGTGATGGCTTGTGTGCCCACAGAGAGAGTTCCGCATGCCACCTGTGGCCCACATGCCATAGGTTCGCCATCACGGCTCTAGTGCATACCAAAATTAAAGGCATCAGGTAACAATTAACAGACATCTAGGATTTGGAGGATTATCATCCAAGTCATTAATATTAGACTAACAATGTAACTATTTTGGGATTTATGTCTCACTTAATCCCTATCTTCTCATGAAGACAGCACTCTTTCTGTCCCTTGTTGTTTTCATCATTAGCATATATGCACAAAACTATCTTCATTCCGTCAGAAGGATGGCCATCGATTCTGGAGGAAGCCTAATTGGAAACTTTAATAATATTTGCCAGTGAATTTCAATACTATTTGAATTACACATCTATTAGAATATAAGGAATACAATAACTTAATCCAGGAACCTAAAAGATAAATGGGAAGGCTTGAGGAACCGTACTGTTGACAAGGCAGAATAGAGTTGTCTATGTTTGAAAAGAAATACCCATTGGATGAAAGTTGCTGTCTTCTGTTTAACTTTGAAACTGTCAGGCCTCATTGAAAATAATGATGCCTAACAATCATGGCTCTTGCTCTTTAAATGAATGATGACGGCTATAATCAGAATAATAGAATATAAGGAATGCAAGGCCACTTTGCTTTTTGTTTTATTTGGGAACAGGCATGTATATTTTTGAGGGCTAATTTTTTTTAAAAAAATGAATCCAAATTAGAAGCAGATTATCAAAATAAGATGAATCTCAAATGCCATATAGTCTCTAACTACATGTAAATTCCATTGGAAGAGTAGGCAGGGATTTACAATTGGTAGCACTGACCTATCCTGACACTATTCCTATTGCTCCCTCTTCATTCTCTAGCTCAGGGGTCTGCAAAGTGGGCCCTTTTAAGACTGGTGGACTTCAACTCCCAGAATTCCCCAGCCAGCATGGCTGGCTGTGGAATTCTGGGAGTTGAAGTCCACCAATCTTAAAAGAGCCCACTTTGTAGACCTCTGCTCTAGCTCAAGGTGTCCCTATAACTTTCTTCAGGGATTCCAGACTGCTCATTCTTCCCCTTTTCTATTGTTCCATGGTCTTTAAGACTTGTGGACTTCAACTCCCAGAATTCTCCAGCTCTGCTGGCTGGAGAATTCTGGGAGTTGAAGTCCACAAGTCTTAAAGTTGCCAAGTTTGGGAACCTCTGGTCTAACTCATGATGTTTTTTTGCCTGTGTGAAAAAAGAGTTCCAAGAGAGTATATTCCACAGCATAGCCACAGCATAGGAGAAGACTTTAGATATATGCTTAGGAAATTGTTCCCAAAGCAAACTGTAACCGTAGGAAGAAGGCATTCTTAATCCTATCCAATTTTATGCCAGGCTATGGTGCCATCACATTTTTTTCTGGACTTGCATGAGGTTCATACAAAAAGAAAAAAAAAAACGCCCACAAATATATAGCATTTGAATATTGCTTAAATTGCCATATTCTGATCTCTACATATTCTGATCAAATATTCTATTGTATTTTAAGTGAATGCCATGCTCTCCTGTTTTGTCTCTGCAATGTATGCAGTCTCTATACCAAGTATTAAGGATTTTTACAAACTTCTCAATAGACTTAGCTGAATTAAGTCTTAGGTGTTTTTTCACTCATTTTTTTAGCAGATACAGTATTTTGATTTTCTAATAAACAAACCTGTAACTTACTAAAGAATTATAAACTTTTAAAAATAAAAGTATCATGATCATTTCTCACTTCACCCAAAGGATAAATCTTCCATTGCTCTCCTTGTAACACTGAATATATTTCAAATGACTAAAATGGACATCATAAATGTTATTCATTTATAAAAATAAAACATAAGCACAAATTTGTCAGACAAATTTATTGCCAGACATAATTTGACTACAACTAGATTTTATGGATGGAAAATATTAAATTATTTTCATACAGATTTTTTTTATTTGAAACAATCAAATAAATATTCCAGTCCTAGGGTTCAGACTAGACACTTGGCAGAATTAGTTCAAACACATTTTTAAAAACTTGTCATGATTTTTATCTTACTATCATATTCAAAGTGGCCTTTTTCTGTATTTTTTCAAACATTTTAACACTTCCATTTCATTTTTAAGCCAAGTTTTTGTATTGCTATGGAATTATTTCTAAAAGGAATGAAAAACATAAATACTAAAATGATATGTTATATCTGGAGAAAAAGAATTTAGGTAAACATTAATTGGCAGGAACATCTGTCTCTTTCATAATGTAAAAGTTAACTCCTTATATGTTGATTTCTGAAGCCATTATTGAAGAATTAAAACTGTTTTAGAAAAGATAATTTAATCATGTGCTATTTAACATATGGATTTTTTTAAAAAGGCTATTATGCTTCTTAGCACAGAGCAAATTATATGGCTCTAAACTAAACTTCACATCACAACGTCTTGTTTAAATTCTACTGCATTAGTAGTTTATATCACATAACTTTGTGATGCCAATACTTGGGATTACTTTAAAATCTTTCACAATGATGCAACAACAAATCTGTTTTTTGAGTATTCTTAATATAGTCTGTTACTGACACATAAACATGTATGTACTGTGTGGATAGATAGATAGATAGATAGATAGATAGATAGATAGATAGATAGACAGACAGACAGACAGACAGACAGACAGACAGACAGACAGACAGACACAAATAGATATAGATATCCACTATAAATGAAAGGAATAATAAGTAAAAATTCCAGATTATGTGGAATCTGAAAGCTACACAGGTTTATGAAGATCACTCATTACAAACATGTCCACTATGTTATTAAAAGTTGTTTAGAATAAGAAACAGGCTACAGTATAAAGGCTTTTTCTTCTGAATACAACTACTGCGCCGACTGGGGGGGTTGGGGCTGGGAGGCACTGTTTTACGGTGGTTCTCGTCCTACCTCTCTGGTCGGTCGCAATATGTGTTGACGGGGGGGCAGAAGTCGACCTCGAGACCCCTCTTATATGGGGTTCCTCAGGGGTCGGTCCTCTCGCCCCTCCTGTTTAACACATATATGAAGCCGCTGGGCGAGATCATCCGTGGCTTTGGGGTGGAGTACCACCTGTACGCTGACAACACCCAGCTGTACATATCCACCCCAAACCACCCCAACAATGCCGCCGAAGTGCTGTCCCGGCCATACGGATCTGGATGGGTGGTAACAAGACCGAGTGGCTGTGGTTTACGGCACCCCGGTTCAGCCAGATTACTCCAACTCTGGCCATTGGGGGAGAAACACTGGCCCCCGTGGAGAGGGCGCGCAATTTGGGTGTCCTCCTGGATTCCTGGCTGTCCATGGAGGACCATGTGGTGGCCGTGGCCAGGGGGGCGTTTCATCAGGTACGCCTGATGCGCCAATTGCGCCCCTTACTGGACCGGGCTGCCCTTCGCACAGTCACTCAAGCTCTCGTGACGTCCCGGCTCGACTACTGTAATGCTCTCTACATGGGGCTTCCCTTGAGGTGCACTCGAAGGTTACAGCTAGTCCAGAATGCAGCCGCGCGGGTGATTACGGGAGCCCCTAGACACTCCCACATAACACCTCTCCTGTGCGAGCTCCACTGGCTTCCTGTGGTCTTTCGGGTGCGCTTCAAGGTTTTGACGACCATCTTTAAAGCGCTCCATGTCTCAGGGCCTAGTTATATGCGAGACCGCCTCCTGCCCCATACATCCCTTCGGCCGATCCGCTCCCACAGAGAGGGTCTTCTCAGGGTGCCGTCAGCCGGGCAATGCCGTCTGGCGACACCCAGGGGAAGAGCCTTCTTTGTGGCGGGCCCTGCCCTTTGGAACGACCCCCCTGAATTGCGCACCATCACCGACCTCCACCTCTTCCGCCAGTGTCTGAAGACACATCTTTTCCAGCAAGCCGGCCTAGCCTAACCTCCCATGGGGACTATTTTAGAGAGTTTTAAATTGGGAATTTTAAAATTAGTTTTAGCATAGGATTAGATTAATCTAATATGTTCTTAAATTATGTATTTATTGTTTATATGTTTTTTAAATTCCTGTGCCGCCCTGGGTCCTTTGTGGAGAAGGGCGGGATATAAATATAAAAATAAAAAAATAAAAAAAATAAAGGTGGTATCAGTGAGGATAGAGAAATGGCTTCAAGTAAAAGGATGATGTGGGGCAGTGAGTCAATAGAACTTTTTATTTCTACCATTCTTAGAAAATTCCAGAATGACGTCTACATTATTCAAAGAGGAAGTAAGATGTTAATCATTGGCTTAAAACTTTGCTAATTGCTTCTATAATTCAGTACTTTCTGTTTTGAATTAGACTGCTTTCAGAAAATTCATCATAACATATTACACATATAACGTTTACTAAAATAAAGTGAAATAATAGAGAACTAATGCCAAGTTGTCATTAATTATGTTGGATTTGCTTAATTTCTTAATTTCTTGCTCCTTTCTCCATCTGCGACCTTTCCTTTAAATACAGTGTGAAAATCCATGATAACCATAAGCCCGTTTTGATATTTTTAGCCAGTAATGTGATTAATCACTACATCTGAAAGGATCATTCTTTCTTGACCTCTTCAAATACTTAACAGCAACTAAAAAAATGTTTAAAGAAATATGATAAGATGCCTGCTTTTGTCTTTTCATTGTTCACATAAACTAGAAAACTCATTCAGATAGAACTTTTAAAAAGTATATTTTCATTATGTCGTACATTTCTTGACTTGACACAATGATTCTGTTTAAAACATGAAGTGTGTGTGTGTGCTTTAAAAAAAAATTAAGATGAAATTTTATAGCTTTGTTAGTAACACTTCCAGATTGTTTGATCTATCAAGACATATTGTTTCCTTTTCTGCCTTTCGGCTCATCACCAGAGACCATCTAGACAGAAAGCCATGAGTTCCGTTGTGTGATTTTTTTTAATATGTGTGTTAATATGTGTGTCATCTCTGGTGATGAGCCGAAAGGCAAAATACGAAACAGTATGTCTCCTCCCTTAATTGGGGTCCTAACAGGGTGTTGTGGAAGAATTATATATATATGGCTTTCTGTCTAGATGGTCTCTGGTGATGAGCTGAAAGGCAGAAAAGGAAACAGTATGTCTCCTCCCTTAATTGGGGCCCTAACAGGGTGTTGTGGAACAATTATAGATACTAATCCTCCTGTCTCAGCTGATGCAATGGGAGAGCCTGGTCTGGCTGAATGGCTAAAGGCTTTTGCCTGATATGCAATACAGCCCCAGTTCGAATCCCAGTAAGGGTATGGCTAGCTGATGAGAGCTAAAAGGCTCGAAATAGATCTATCCTAGTCTCTCCGATTTATTTATTGATCAGCTCATAAAACTAGCACACACACACACACACACACATGTTTTATGAGCTGATCAATAAATAAATCAGGGAGACTAGTATAGATCCCTGATTTATTTATTGATCAGCTCATAAAACTAACACACATATTTAAAAAAGTCACACAACGGAACTCATGGCTTTATGTCTAGATGGTCTTTGGTGATGAGCCGAAAGGCAGAAAAGGAAACAGTATGCTTCCTCCCTTAATTGGGGCCCTAACAGGGTGTTGTGGAACAATTATATATATATAAATTTTACATGGGAAAAGACCCGAATAAACCAAAACCTACATATATATATATATATTTGCTTTCGTAGATTTTCACGTGTGTAGGTATGCTGGTATTGTTGTACGAGGGTGATTCAATAAATAAGGTGAATTTTTCTGTATAAGGACTTTTAATACAGATAGAAGCTTACTTTTTTTATTTTTTGTGTTTTACTACTTTTTCACATGGAATTAAATTTCTTATGCAGATTACAAAAAAAACCTTGAGAGTTTTACCGATTAACAAAGATGGCCGACCAAGAAGCATGCTCCAGGATTGAACAGCGTTCAGTTATCACGTTTTTGGTTGCTGAAGGGTGCAAACCCGTTTAAATTCATAGGAGAATGTCAACTGTGTATGGTGCCACATGTTTCAGCCACAAAAATGTCTACAAGTGGGCTAGATTGTTTAAAGAAGGACGGAACAGTGTTGAGGATGAAGGCAGGCCTGGGAGGCCTACAGAAGTGAGGTCTCCTGAGGTGATCGAATCAGTCAATGACCTCATTCAGTCTGACAGAAGGGTGACAGTGGATGACATTGCAAGAACTTTGAGCTTATCTGTTGGGACAGCACACAAAATTGTCCATGATGACCTTGGCTACTCGAAGGTCAGCTGCAGGTGACAACGCAAGGCCTCACACAGCAGCCCAAACGGTGCAGACCATCAACGAGCTGGGCAGGGAACTGCTCCCTCATCCCCCTTATAGCCCAGACCTTGCCCCTTCAGACTTTCACCTGTTTGGTCCCTTGAAAGCGTTCACGAGAGGCACGAAGTTTGAAAGTGACGATGAAGTCAAAAGTGTTGTGAGCGACTGGCTGAGACATCAGTCTAAAGATTTTTATGCTGAGGGAATACGGAAGGTTGTGCACAGATGGGAAAAGTGTGTGACAGTGCTGGGAGACTACGTTGCAAAAAAAAAAAAGTAAGCTTCTATCTGTATTAAAAGTCCTTATACAGAAAAATTCACCTTATTTATTGAGTCACCCTCGTATTTGGGTGTTTTCCCATGTAAGTATGAAATTGTTTCTGCAACGTTTCGGCAAGATCTCACTTGCCATCTTCAGGCTTCGGTCCAAAGCCTGAAGATGCTTCCGGCTTGGTGCTCCTGGAAGCACCAAGCCGGAAGCACCAGCCTGAAGATGATGAATGAGATTTCATCGAAACGTCGTGAAGATACTTCCAATTCTACGCGGGAGAAAACCCGAACAACCAAAGACCTACATATATATATGTGTGTGTGTGTGTGTGTGTGTGTGTGTGTGTGTTTATGTCAAAGCACCTGGTATGCCCAAATATGTGAGGGGGCATACTGCTACCCATTTTGCCTTTCAGCTCCACCCTAGGAGCCTTCCAGGCAGGAAACCATTTTTTGAGTTGCATTTGTGCTGATAAATAAATAAAGGGAGACTAGTATAGATCTATTTCAAGCTATATAGCTCTCATCAGCTAGCCATACCCTTACTGGGATTAGAACTTGGGCTATTTACATGTCAGGCAGTTGTATTAGCCACTTAGCCACAAGCTTTACTCCCTTATCAGCTGAGCCAGGGAAATAAGTAAATAAGTAAGCACCTGGTATGCCCAAATATGGGAGGGAGCATACTGCTACCCATGGCTAGCTGATGAGAGCTAAATAGCTTGAAATAGCTATATATATATTTTGCCAAGATGCTTTTAATTGTACACGGGAAAAGACCCGAATAAACCAAGACCTATATACCTATACCCGTGAAAACCTACAAACACACACACACATACACACACACATACATAATTGTTTCACAACACCCTGTTAGAGCCCCAATTAAGGGAGGAGACATACTGTTTCCTTTTCTGCCTTTCGGCTCATCACCAGAGTCCATCTAGACAGAAAGCTATTAGTCCCGTTGTGTTAATTTTTTAATATGTGTATTAGTTTTATGAGCTGATCAATAAATAAATCAGAGAGACTAGGAAATAGATCTATCCTAGTCTCTCTGATTTATTTATTGATCAGCTCATAAAACTAACACACACACACACACACACACACGTATATATCTTAGTAAGCATTTACTACTTGTGAAATGTGTAAATATATTAGTGCACCCTAAGCAACCAAAAGCCTTGCAGATTAGAATGAATAGTTTGAATTCTGCATGGAAAGATACTCTGGCTCTGGAAAAAAAAAGTGGAAGGTGGGGGGGCTTTGGTAATACATGTCACATGAGCATTCAACAAATGAGTAAGACTTATTCGGGGTATTAGTGACTCTAGAGATGGCTAATTTGTGAATAAGAAGGCAGAAAGTTATACAATCTCTACAAACCCTGATTAAGTGAAAAAAGATATTGGAGGATTTTGGCAAATTTTATCAAGCAATAGTTATGAGGGTATGTTAGACATTCTCCACCCCCCAATAAATAGCGATAGCATAATTTCAGAATGTTCAAATGAAGCTGTCGATATTTTTTCTTCTTCGGCCAGTTATAACAACAAGAAAAACTAGCCAATAGTACTGAAACTGCACAACTGATAGGAGAGGAACCATCAGCAAACTAAAAATCCAGAAAAATTCATCCTTGCACAATTTGCAACTATACCCTAAGGAATAAATATGGTGACACAATCAATCACAGTATCTTTATATAAAACAGTATATAATAGCATGCAGAAAAATATCTGACAATAGATTAATGAATAGGTTTGGATTAATTATGCTCTAAAACTGCATCACAATTAGTTATGTAAAGGCAGCAAAATTGCCTGGCTTTGCTGCTTTGGCCCAATAAAGTGAAATAAGTCGACCACATAATTTATGTCAACATTTATTTTTCTACTGCTACAAGGATAACGCAGTAATCTGGCTATTTTTCTCAACTATCATTCAACTTTGATTACTCCAAGCATTGCAGTTTTCTCCAGTGGATCTTTCCTTTCCTTTATGTCTCTGAAATATCTAAGTTTTAAATTAGTGCTCCCAGTGAACAATCTGATTTGACTTCATGTCATATTGAATGATGTTTTGTTCTTATTGATCCAAATATTCTTAACAGTTTTCTGCAGCACCACAATTCAAATTAATAATCTTTTCTTCATTAAGTCCTAATGGTGATACAACCAGGAAAAGTACAGCCCAGCAACCTTTGTCTATGTGTTGTCTCTACATTTTAATATTTTGCTAGATTTTTTGTGGTCTTTCTTCTCAGTAATAGATGACCCTTAATTTCATGACTGAATCACCATCCTGTGAATTTTTGAGCTTGTTACTATTTGAGTTTGAGTTTTGAGTTTGAGTTTTATTGGTTTTTTATACCGCCCTACTCCCGAAGGACTCAGGGCGGTGTACAGCCAGAATAAAAACAAATATATAAAAGTTAAAAAAGTTTTTAAAAAACATATTAAACTTTGGCCGAAACGTGGAAAAAAAACCAAACTAACCCTGATTAAAATTAAAAAAGAATTGAATTTAAAATCATGTTTTATGCCAGCCCGGCTTGTTGGAAGAAAAAGGTTTTGAGACCATGGCGGAAGGTGCGTAAATCAGGGATAGTTCCTAATTCCGGGGGCAATTCGTTCCAGAGGACAGGTGCTCCCACGGAGAAGGCTCTCCCCCTGGGTGTCACCAGTCGACATTGTCTAGCTGACAGCACCATGAGGAGACCCTCTCTATGGGAGCGTACGGGCCAGTGGGAGGCTCTCGGTGGCAGAAAGCAATCTCGTAAGTAATTTCAATGATTGCATGGATTGTGTTATTTAAATAACATTAGGTTTTTCTCCCCCCCCAATGCTTATTGCAGATTGGCTTTTCCACTTTCTTCTTTTACCTTCAACAAGAGATTACTTCGCTTGTTCTCACTTTATCCTATCAAAAAGTTATCAGCATATCTAAGGTTATTGATTTCCAAGCAAATTCAATCCCAATTTCTATTTCTTCTGGCTAAGCATTTTTATAATCCATTTTTGCATATAAGCTAAATGAATATGGTAACAAAAATGACTTTGGTACAATTTCCCCCAAATTTAACCATTTAATTGTTCCGTATATTTTTTGTTGTTTCCTTGTTAATAAATTCTTCAATTGGCTGAAAAACTAGCCCAGTACATCCTTGTTTTTAGAGTTAATTCTTCTAGAAGTCTCAGAAAAGCAAGTAGCAGGAGAACATATTTCAGGGCTTTTTGTTTTGATTGCTAGAAAAGATAACAACATAAATGATAAAGTTGAAATTATTAAAAAATGTTTCATCTTATCCTTGCTTGAGGTGAAAGGGCAACAAAACAGAGAACAATAGCACTGAACTGCAGTCAATACAGATGGAGGAAAAGAAAACACAACAAGATGGATAGCTTTGTTAAGAAGATTAATTTCTTGGAAAGGGTCAAAAATGACTCAATGTTTATATATACAGGTGCTTGAACATTTTTAAAGGCAAATTAGATGATTGCTGTAAAAAAGTTCTTATTTTCCTCAGTGTTATTGGTGGCAAAACACACTTTATTAAAGCAGCTTAAGTGTTCCACAAAATCCCACAATTCAGCTTTGCAAAACAAATAAAATGCAGAAACACTTGACACCAAAACTATTATTGGATGCAGAATATTTCTATTTTTGTAAGTGCACACAGAAAGAGGGAGAGTCTATGTAGCTTATATAGCTGAATTTAAAACATGTCTGAACACTGAAAACTTGGCAAAGGGCTACCTGGTGCACTGGTGTGTGGAATTTTGAAATACATTTTAAAAAGACTCTTAACAGAGCAGAAAGCAGTTGAAATCATTGTATCTATGGTAACTGCTGCCAGAGATATTAAATAGGTGCAGTATAGTAAAATCAAATATAAAAAAGCTTATAATAGCCTTTGGACAGATGGTAGCAGTAAAAATGAACTGTGCTATCATTGTGGCAGAGTTTCATATATACTAACTCAATTGACAGACTGGATTCTATCATAGATTTTATCTGTTATTTATTATTTTATTCTAGAATTTTTAATTGTATATTTATTGAGTGTTTTTATTTGTCTTGGTCTCTGGTTTAGGGCTGTTAGAATTCTGATTCTAACTCAATGGAGATTTAAAAGAGAAACATGCAAATGTAGTTTACTTACTTTCCAATCAAACATCCCATGAAACATTAGAAATATTATTTTTGTACATCAAAGTAATAAAATCATCCCAGTAAAGCACTGTATTTAGCAGTGATGGTAATTTTGGGGTTCCCTAACACTTGAAGGATTGAAATGCGACAGTGTATCCATCCTGGCCTTTTATGATCATACCATCAGTCATGGAATTGTTCTGGGCCAGTGAGAAGGTTGGGAATGGAAGAATTGTTCTTCAGTTCTTCCTTCCTGCCCTATGGAACAGATTCCCCTCAGATGTAAGGACAATCTAATATTACTGGATTTTCAGAACGCTCTGAAGACCTGGATCTTCCCCCAAGGCAGGTTGTTAGTTTGGAAGGTCCAGTATGGATGGTGTAGGAGTTTTGTATTTTTAACTAGGGTGCCTCTACCCATGTTTTTGTAATTATTTTTATTGTATTCTTACTGATATTTTATATGGCATGTTCACAGCATAGAGTTTCATTGAATGGATAGGTGGGCTTACATCAGTGGTGGGTTTCAATTTTTTTAGAACCTACTCTGTAGGTGTGGCCTATTTTGTGGGCGTGGCTTGGCAGTCATGTGACAGGGTGGGAGTGGCCACCTTTTAAAATGTGGTGAAACTCATTTAACAACGCTCTTGCTTAGCAACCAAAATTTTGGACTCAATTGTGATGATAAATTCTTTCTTTCTTTCTTTCTTTCTTTCTTTCTTTCTTTCTTTCTTTCTTTCTTTCTTTCTTTCTTTCTTTCTTTCTTTCTTTCTTTCTTTCTTTCCTTCCTTCCTTCCTTTCCTTTCCTTCCCGTTGGGTCACTGGCAGCGGCGGGCCAGATTTACTTCCAGGTATGCCGGTGGAACCCCCTCTCACCGGTTCTCTAAATTTCACCAACCGGCTCTCGCGCGTAGGTGCGAGTCTGCAGAAACCCACCACTGGCTTACATAGTTATACAATACAATACAATACAATAGCAGAGTTGGAAGGGACCTTGTAGGTCTTCTAGTCCAACCCCCTGCATGGGCAGGAACCTTATACCATTTCAGACAAATGGCTGTCTAACATCTTTTTAAAGACTTCCAGGGTTGGGGCATTCACAACTGCTGGAGGCAAGCTGTTCCAGAGGTTAATTGTTCTTACTGTCAGGAAATTTCTCCTTAATTCTAAGTTGCTTCTCTCCTTGGTTAGTTTCCACCCATTGCTTCTTGTCCTGCCCCCAGGTGCCTTGGAGAAAAGTTTGACTCCCTCTTCTTTGTGGCACCCTCTGAGATATCGGAACACTGCTATCATGTCTCCCCTGGTCCTTCTCTTCATCAAACTAGACATACCCAGCTCCTGCAGCCGTTCTTCATATGTCTTAGTCTCCAGTCCTCTAATCATCTTGGTTGCTCTTCTCTGCACTCTTTCCAGAGTCTCCACGTCTTTTCTACATCGTGGCGACCAAAACTGTATGCAGTATTCCAAGTGTGGCCTTACCAAGGCACTATACAGTGGCATTAACACTTCACGTGATCTAGATTCTATCCCTCTGTTGATGCAGCCTAGAACTGTGTTGGCTTTTTTGGCAGCTGCTGCACACTGCTGGCTCATATTTAAATGGTTGTCCACTAGGATTCCAAGATCCCTCTCACAGTTGCTACTATTGAGCAAGGTACCACCTATACTGTACTTGTGCATTTGGTTTTTCTTGCCTATATGTAGGACCTTACTTTTTTCACAATTGAATTTCATTTTATTAGACAGTGCCCAATGTTCAAGTTTGTCTAGATCCTTCTGTATCTTAAGCCTATCTTCTGGAGTGTTGGCTATTCCTGCCAGCTTGGTGTCGTCTGCGAATTTGATGAGTTCCCCATTTATCCCCTCATCCAAATCGTTGATGAAGATGTTAAAGAGTACTGGGCCTAAAACAGAGCCTTGGGGGACTCCACTGCATACTTCCTTCCATGTAGATGCAGTTCCATTGAGGACTACACGTTGAATGCGGTTGGTCAGCCAGTTGCAAATCCATTTGGTGGTGCTGCTGTCTAACCCACAATTTTCTACTTTATCTAATAGTAGGTTATGGTCTACTTTATCAAATGCCTTACTGAAGTCCAGGTAAATTATATCAACAGCATTCCTCTGGTCCACTGATTTTGTCACTTTGTCAAAGAATTCAATTAGATTCGTCTGGCATGATCTGTTTTTGACAAACCCATGTTGGCTTTTGGCTATTACTTTGTTTGCTTCTAGGTGTTCACTTATTTGTTGTTTAATTATCTTTTCCAGAATCTTTCCTGGTATTGAGGTCAGGCTGATGGGTCTATAGTTTCCTGGATCTGTTTTTTTCCCTTTTTTGAAGATAGGAACCACATCTGCACTTTTCCAGTTCACAAACAAACAAACAAAAAACAAACAAACTAACATGATAGTCTCCCCAAACAATTCTTTTTAAACTTAACGGAACACTTTTCCATCTGAGGTATAATCTTATCCAATTTTATGCATGAATAATGTAATAGAAATCGTTTGCTGGCAGGATTTATCTACAGTTCTAGCTAAAATTGGAGCCGGTCTTTTTATAGCTTCATTCTAGCAAAGACATAGGCTTATGAATATTCAAATTTATGAATATATCCTTATGTACTTATTTGCATTATTTGGATGGCACCCCAGTTTTATTTTTATTCAGACCACTCAAATGATTCATGGTGGTTTACATAATAAACATAAAACTAACCTAATACAATCAACCCAACAACCCTCCCTCCCTAAAGCAAAAAAAAAAAAAAAAAAAAAAGCGTAGATAAAATGGACATCAAATCACCATCAATATAAATATCAAATATTAAAAGATATTTAAAGACACTGAGTCTTTTAAAAAACAACTACAGCAACAGTGTCTTCAATGTCTTTTAGTATGTCCAAATGTAGATCAACCTTTTCATCAGATTTTTCTATTCCCCCCACCCCCCACAGAGTAGAAATCTATCCACTGAGGTTATAAGGAACAATTCCCTGGAATGCTTTTCCAGGTATGTTTTAGTAAAATTTTCAAATTTCACATGAAAGTATCTGTGACATATTAGTATTATGTCTTTTATCCCTCTTAAAAGACAAGGGTCCACAACTTGGAAACAGAGCACATGGCTGACTGAGGAATTGTTGAAGTCCACAAGTCTTAAAGTTGCCCAGTTGGAGACTCATGCTCTAGATTAGCCATTTCTTGAATCATTTTCAGTTACCCTAAACCAGGGGTGTCAAACTTGATTTCATTGGGGGCCACATCAGGGTTGTGTTTGACCTTGGGGGGCGGGACTGGCCAGAGTAGGCATGGCCTGCTCAATGTCACTCATGTTGGGGGTGCCCGTGGCAGCCCGGGCTCTCTGCCAGTGAAAACAGGCTCCCGAGCTCTGTTTCCGGCTGTGAAGGCCTCCTGCAACTCTCTGCCTGTAAAAATGGAGCTCTCCTGGGCTTCATTTTTACAGACAGAGGGTTGTAGGAGGCCTTCACACTGGAAACGGAGCTCAGGAGCCTCCTTCTGCTGGCAGAGGCACTGTGGGCTGCTGCCTCACTGTCTCCACTGTCTCTTAATTGTTTTTTAAATTTTGTATATTGTGGGGTTTTACTTTTCTGTGCACCGCCCTGAGTCCCTTTCTGGTGAAAAGGGCGGTATATAAATTGAAACTAAACTAAACTAAACTAAACTCCAGGGTGCCCCATGGGTCAGATCTAAGCACCCCACAGGCAGGATCTGGTCTCCAAGCCTTGAGTTTGACACCCCTGCCCTAGACAATATGAGATTAAAATCCAGCAAGGCAATTTCATAACTTTATTTTATTAAATAGTAATAAATTGTGTATAAATAATAAAAGATTTAAGGTTTATTTATTTATTTTAATTTATTTATTTATTTATTTTATTTTAATCAAGTTTATATCCCGCCCTTCTCCACAAAGGACCCAGGGCGGCGCACAGGAATTTAAAAAACATACAAAAATAAATACTTAATTTAAAAATATATTAAATTATACTAACCCTATGCTAAAACCAATTTTAAAATTCCCAATTTAAAACTTTCTAAAATAGTCCCCACGGGAGGTTAGGCTAGGCCGGCTTGCTGGAAAAGATGTGTCTTCAGACACTGGCGGAAGTGGCGGAGGTCGGTGATGGTGCGTAATTCAGGGGATGGTCGTTCCAAAGGGCAGGGCCCGCCACAGAGAAGGATCTTCCCCTGGGTGTCGCCAGATGGCATTGCCCGACCGACGGCACCCTGAGAAGACCCTCTCTGTGGGAGCAGATCGGCCGAAGGGATGTATGGGGAAGAAGGCGGTCTCGCATATAACTAGGCCCCGAGCTATGGAGCGCTTTAAAGATGGTCGTCAAAACCTTGAAGCGCACCCGAAAGACCACAGGAAGCCAGTGGAGCTCGCGCAGGAGAAGTGTTATGTGGGAGCATCTCGTGGCTCCCGTAATCACCCGCGCGGCTGCATTCTGGACTAACTGTAGCTTTCGAGTGCACCTCAAAGGAAGCCCCATGTAGAGAGCATTACAGTAGTCGAGTCGGGATGTCACGAGAGCTTGAGTGACTGTGCGAAGGGCAGCCCGGTCCAGTAAGGGGCGCAATTGGCGCATCAGGCGTACCTGATGAAACGCCCCCCTGGCCACGGCCGCCACATGGTCCTCCATGGACAGCCGGGAATCCAGGAGGACACCCAAATTGCACGCCCTCTCCAAGGGGGCCAGTGTTTCGCCCTCAGTGGCCAGAGTTGGAGTGATCTGGCTGAACCGGGTGCCGGAAACCACAGCCACTCAGTCTTGGCAGGGTTGAGCTTGAGTTTGTTACCACCCATCCAGATCCGTACGGCCTCCAAACACCGGGACAGCACTTCGGTGTCATCGCTGGGGTGGTCTGGGGTGGATATGTACAGCTTAGTGTTGTCAGCGTACAGATGGTACTGCACCCCAAAACCACGGATGATCTCGCCCAGCGGCTTCATATATGTGTTAAACAGGAGGGGCGAGAGGACCGACCCCTGAGGAACCCCACATAAGAGGGGTCTCGAGGTCGACCTCTGCCCTCCCGTCAACACATATTGCGACCGACCAGAGAGGTAGGACGAGAACCACCGCAAAACGGTGCCTCCCAGTCCCAACCCCCGGTGCAATAGGATACTAATTATTAAATATTGTTTGTTTTTGTCAAAATGTTTTATCAATTGATTTGTACAGTTTTTTTTTTGTTTTAATATGCTCACTGTTACGAGTATTCTGAGAATTTTCTATGTTGGGACAATGATAGTAGACAGTACTTAAAATCTTCTGCATTTATGTTTTGCCTTTAAACTACTGGTTTTTTTTAAAAAAAATGATTCTTTGCATATGGCCTTAGTTATACCTGAATGGTAATCGATAAAGCATGTGGATGATTCTCTTTCAAACCTTTACTGTACCATACATGTTGGCTGCTTCCCTGCAAATGAATGTTCCAAACGAAGTAATAACTGGAATTATTGAAGGGTTTAAAACAACTGTGATGTCTGCAATCAATCTTAAATACCTAAACAAACTTTGTAAGTTCTCAGCTGAATCACACACAACCTCCTTTATACATTGGTATTAGTCTTAATTCTACACAAACCTTAATCCCTTAAAGCAGACCTAGTTTGCATACCCACTGTCATAAAATCTAGTGACTTTCCTGTGCCCTTTATTCACTTATTCCATAATTCATATGTCAATTAAAGGGACTCTCATCATAGTGTGAATTGGGAACCTGCTTTCTTTATTTTCAGATTTCCTTCTGTTGCTGTTCTAGGAAGGCTTGCACGACTTATACAATTCTTCAGATATTCTTTATATGTTTGGGAGCAGAATGATAGAGGTGGACGCTATAGTAATTTGCTTAGAAAGATCTCCTTAGATGTATAAGAACCAGCAAGTGGAAACATTTCTAATCTATAGATTATAAATACTGTAAGATTTAAAACAAGTCATTAATAACTGCTTCTTCCCAGTCAATGATTTTTAAAAGCATTGTCTCAAATAATTGTATGCAACAATTTATTTGCGTTTAAAGGCAAGTTTGTCAAATAAACTAAAATGTAGGGCAAACCGTTAATGTGCATTCCAATGGAGGAATAATTAAGTATTTAGTTCATTTGGCTGATTTTCTTATTCAATAAAAAGAGGAAGTATAAAAAGAACGGAATTGTTGTGATGCAGTGTAATGTAACATGCTTTTTTAAAATGCAGATAATTACAGTATCATTTATAGCTTTGGAAGCCCATGACGACAGCTAGACCTGTCAAACCAGTGCTAATATGTGGCCTGGGAATCATGGGAGATGGGACTTCCTAATAGCACCTGGGAGATCCCATAATAAAACACTAATTCTAAAATAAAAAATATTAATTATCAGCCCAAATCTTGCAAGATTGCAATTATGTTGCGCAATGTCATTGTTCTTACTGCACCAGACTTTGGATGAGAACCCTACATTCTTTCTAATTCTCTGAAAAGAGCAATAAGATTACTTTTATCTCTTAGATATTTTATTCAGGAAGACTATTGACTTATAGGCTCTTGGTTTCTCAGATAAAGTGGGAAGTTGATGCCTGATTATTTATAATGGTAAGTTAGTTACGTTTCTAATAATATATGTTTTAAATGTTTTTTTCTCTTACTGGTAACTTGAGTGCCATTGTTTGCTGAAAAAGAAAGGTGTAGAGTTTCTGCTACTATTTTGTACAGGTGCTTCAAGGCACATGCATAAATACAGCACCAGTCTGCAACTCTTAAAGCAACTATGTCATTTCCTGGATGAAGCAGCAGCTGCAAAAAGCAATTACATCAGTGATTCTGGGAAAGAAGCAGCTGTTTTAAGGAGTTGCGGACAGATGCTATATTTGTGCCTCCATATTCTTTCAAATTCAAATGCAAATGCTGCAGAGCCCTAATATAGAAATGAACAAAACCACAAGTGATACAGTCTTTTATATTGCATGGAGATGAAACTTTCACCAACCTACTGCTTGCAGCTTAGTGAAATTATATAAGGAGAGAATGAAAAAACCCCAACTGGTTAACTGGGACAAGAAAACAAAACCTTTTCCAGCTAACTTTAATAATCTTTTCTCTTTGTCTGTGTTCCTTCAAGTAAACCTTGACTCCTGGTGATTGCCTGGATAAATCCCTGTAATTTTACTGGCAGGATTTTCATAAACTATTTGCCACTCCCTTCTTTCTAGGATTGAGAGTGAGTGACCAGTCCAAAGTCACCCAGCTGACTTCATGCCTAAAGCAGAACTAGAATTCAGGTCTCCTGGTTTCTAGCCCAATGCCTTTAACTACTACAACAAACTGGCTGATAATTACCCATTGGTTTCAAAGTTGAAAACGTCCATTAAGGTAGTCCTCAATTTACGACAGAAATTGAGCCCAAAATTTCTGTTGCTAAGTGAGACATTTGTTAAGTGAGTTTGCCACATTTTACAATCATTCTTGCCACAGTTGTTAAGTGAATCACTGCAGCTGTTAATTAAGTAACATGGTTGTTAAGTGAATCTGGCTTCCCTATTGACTTTACTTGTCAGAAGGTCACAAAAGAGGATCACATGACCCCAGGATGCTGCAACTGTCATCAATTTTTAAATTTTCAAGCATCTGAATTTTGATCATGTAACCATGGTGATGCTGCAGCATGTGACATTTTTCTTTTTTGAAAAAGTTTTATTGAGTTTTACAAATTTTTATACAAATAGGATAAGGGTAAATAAGTTGTTACAAAGACATTGTGAGAACCTCCATGTCAGAGTCGTTTGCCCCAACTGAGGCTTCATAAAAAAAAAAAAAGAAAATACAGTAAATTTTCATTTGTACTACAAAGTGGAAAGAAATATAAATATATCATTGTAAAATCCATGCTGACAATCATGTATAAACATCCAAATAAAAGTTGTACTATATAGAAATAAAGTCACTTTTGAGATCTAAGTCTTTTGGCAATTGTGTCTTCCTCTCCCTGACCTCCAGTGGGCGGAGCCGTGGCCCCCTCCGTTCCCCCATTTTCATCCTCCAGGATTGAGGAGTGTTTTTTAAGAAAGGCTTCCGCCTCTGCAATTGTTTTAATTCTCACCCTTCCTCCCTCCCAGAACACCAACATTCCCTCTGGCATCACCCACTTGAACCAGACCCCCTTTTTAAATAATCTTTTGGACAAGAAGGAATCAGCATGTGACATTTTTCAGTGCTGTTGTAAGTTCAAACAGTCACTAAATAAACTGTTGTAAATTGAGGACTACCTGTACAACATAATATTTGCTCTATTGCGTGATATAGTTAATTTTTGTCTTTTCAACATCATAGTTAATCAATTAGGAAATGGAAGGAGGAATCTGGAAATGTGATCTTTTCAGTAAAAATCATAATTCTGTGCAACAAAAATCTATTCCTACCTTAAGATGATATCAAAATGTTTCTAGGCAGAACCTCAATATGAAAAACAAAACAGTGATGCATTCAGAATATTCTTTTAATTAGTTAATGAGAAACTAGATTTAAAAAACTAAATTTAAGTAAAAATAAACCAAGAGATTCTTAATAATATATTGTATTAAAACCAATAGTAATTGAAACTATTAAATGAGCAGAATATAATATAATTTTAAATTTTAAAAAGGAAAAAATGAGTGGATAAAGCAAATACTCTCACCTCAAAACAAACATTACTGTGTTCCTATTTACTATTTTATTAACCCAGCCCATTCTGAATTTGAAAAAAAAAATAGAGGGGACAAGCTAAATGTACATCTTCTAAGCATTCAGATTTTCAGGAAGGCTCCTTCTAACCAGACCAAAAGAAGAAATGAAAGTGTATAAATATCAGCAAGTCCAGCTACGAAGCAGTCTCCAATTTAACAGACTGTTGTGTGCTATAGACACCAATCTGTACTTTATTGTTTATGTTTGCAGCTAGAAACCTCAGACTACATATAAAAGATAGTCAAACAGTTCTTTTCTGAGACACTGACCTGGATCCTGATCGAAAAATGAACAAGCCATCTTTATGTAATTAAATCTTTGTTTTGATCCATTAGTATTCAGCAAAGTGCCGTTTTATAAACCCTCACCCTGAATAGGCAGCGCTGGAGGTAACCATCTGCAGCTTTAGACTCCAAGCTTAAATTGATGAAAAGAGCTTTGTGTTTCCATTGCCAAGGTCGATTCTTCCAGTCATCCAGACATTCCCCTCAGACAGAATCCATGGAGCTGACACTCTTACACCCATGTGCTAAATTCCCTTCTCCTCATGGTTTCCTTCGCTCACTATCTTCTAGAAAGGCCCCCTCCCCAGTCTTAGCCACGTACTTTTCATAGTCATGTTAGGGGGAAAATGGACCTCATAATATCTTTCCCCGACCCAAAGGGGTAAGTGATTGGTCCCCTGTCTCACATTGTGGTGCAGTTATTCAGAGTGTCATTTTTGTTCTTGAACTATGCTGCTTAGATATTCTGGGAAAGATGATCTCCTCCAGTGTGCATTGGAGAATGTCTTGGATATTGGTGTGAAATGCACACAATTCCTGGGTGCAGATGGCAGAGTAACTTTTTTTTCCAGACACAAAGATCCTAACACTGAGCAAGCTGTCCAAATATGGTATTTTTTCCCAAGAGCCATCACACATATAAAATACACATAGAATTGTGTTTCTTAATAGTTCCGTTTAGTTCCTAATCATTCTCACTAAGAGAAATGCAACAAAGAAAGCAAGGTTTTCTTAAACATAACGTGTGTAAGAATAGCATTGTTTTACCATGGACACAAAGCACACACTACCATTGAAAAAGCCCATACATATCATTCTTATTTAAATATGAAATTATCACCATTGCTATGGTTATAGGAAGTGGAACACATAAACCATGTAGAAAATTAAGTGACAGGCAAGGATTACTCCTTTTCTTTGAACAATTATGGAGGGTTGCAATGAAACTCTAAACAAAACCAGCCTACTGGGAAACTTTCAAGACAAGGATCAGTTAATTCCCTCCAAAAAATTAAAGCATACTTTCTCTTCTGGTCATTCTCTCTCTTAATGAAGACTATCAAACATAGTTTTTCCTAAATGGCAAAATACTTGACTGTAATGATGCGGCTGAGATTACAAAGATATTGTGAATTCTTAATTTGATTTTGCTGCTGATCAGTAGGACCGTCTGTGTGGCTATCCCAGAGGTGTCACTGAATTCTTAGCTCAAAGTAAACACACTTCCCATAAACTCAGCTGCTTAATCTGTTTGCAGGTTGAATTATAAGATAGAATGGGTGACTGTGGGTGCTGGGAAGTAGCAGTGAGCATTTCCATGTTTTGTATTTTTTTTAACAGAAAGGGCATGCTGTTGTTGTTGTCAAAAGATTTTGCTCAGCTGTTTAATTTTGCTACAGGCCTGGGAAGCTGATTGTAGCATTAACTGACCTGGTAGACATTTTCCCAAGTGGTTAAGCATGTCAAATTGAATTAATTCTTCTAAGAAAAGCCCAAGGTAGAGTTAAAAATTGTTTAGGTGATATCCCAAAGTCTATTAGAGCACTTTTGCTCTTTTCCAAGGAAAAGGAAATGGGAGTGCGGATGATATTAAAGGAAAGCTAGATAATATCTATTGAGATAATGTATGACTACATTACGATATCAGCACATTTAATTCATTTATGTTATTTCTTAAAATGTTTATGCACATATTTTCCTTCCCAGAAAGCCTTTAGAATAATATATAATTTCAAAATATTCTCATACAAAAAGAATAAAGCCAACAACTTAAAACAGAAGGGAACAAAGCCAGAAGACAAATTAATCCAGATTTAAAACCCAACCAGAACCCAACAGAATAAAATAGTTTTATCCCCTGCCTAATAAAAAATGCTTTTGAATGGATGCAAGATGATGCTTTTCCACAATTAATAATTCCATTTCTTTTGTTAAGACCTAGGCAAACTGCTTATAGTGACTGCATTCATAGCATCCTAGGGGCTAAGCCAGAAAGAGCTTGATGTATATTAAAACATGGAGTTTTAACAGCAGCATTTATTTGGATATTCAAAAGGCTTTTTATAATATCCTTAATGAAAGACTCTCAAGCAGCTCCTTGCTCATGGATATGAAGAAAGAAAGGGTCCTCTTTGGATTGAAACTGGTTAACAAAAAGAATATAAGGAATAGTAATATGTAGTACATACTATTAGCAAAGGGAGCTCTGTAAATGGACTATCCGATAAAAAGTATTTTTGTTCAGGTTAGGAGTAAGTAGCTCAAACTAGTGAATGCTACCCATTTATTTAAGGCGATTAAAACAAGAAAGGACAGTGGTCTAAAAAGCTCTCTTTAAACAGAGGAAAAGAACATAAACATGGTGAATGCAATACCACCTAAGTAGTGATGCAAACCGGGACAGGAATGGCTAAATTCATGTATAAATAACTAAAATGATGGCAACTGAATAGGAATAGGTTCTCAGAGTTCAACAGAGCAGTTGAACATGATTGCTGTGAAGACGCATAATTTAGGGCCAGAAATATTAAGAAAGGAATTTAAAACAAAGCAGTTAATATCATAATGTCAAAGCTTTGATCAGCATTCTATGATGCAAATCATTTGTAATAGTTATCGCAAAGTATTACAAATGGCACGACAATATTTTTGTAAAATGGAAAAAGATTCAGCAAAGGGCATTAACAACAATCAATGTTTGGATGAACTGCCCAAGGTAAGGGCAGCTGTGAAGTAAGGCTAAAAGATTTAAAGCTTTTTGATTTAGGGAAAAGGCAAACAAAAGGATAAGAAGGCATGAGAGATGTGTAGAGAATTGTGGTTATAACTCTTTGATATGCATTAAAGAACCTGGATAGGGAGAACACTTTCTTTCTCTTCCATAATACCAGAACCCATGATACTCCAGTTAAGACGACTGATTTGAAGAAGGGAAAAAAAGCACCTGGCACTCAGCATTGTCAAACTACAGAATTCACTATTATGAGATTGACAATCATCATTAATTTGATGGTCTTAAAAGGGAATTGCAGTCTTTATTAGAGGAATAAAGAGATTTGATTTTTGATTTTATTGAATTTATACCCCGCCCTTCTCCAAACGGACCCAGATTGATGGACTAATACTTGTCCACTGGTTCTGAAAATCCAAAGCCATTTTCATTTAGCTAAAGGGAAATTATAACACTGGGGTATCTGAGACGCTCAAGCTCTATTTTTTTTTTTGAAGCATGAAAGTGAGTTATGAACATATACTCACAAGTAACGTATACATAACATACAACTTGAGAATAGCTAAATAAACACAATGAGAAAGATAATATATATTTCAACTGGAATATATGCTAAGCAAATATTCCTGAAAACTTTGAAGACATGTATATTACAAGATTAGTAAAATGAAGAATTTAGCTATTATAAGAAGATAAAAGTATTTGTAATAATTCTTTTTTCCTTGAAGTCATTTTACTCTCATTTTTAAATTTCTGGTCTATGTTCATTTTTCTGACCTAATCAAGTCCTGATTCACTCTTGACATTAGCAAATAATGGCCTGCCTTAATTGTGCTAACGCGCTAGATAACAACTCTGTCCAACTCAATTCTTGGATTAAATCTTCCTCTTACATTCTACATATTAGGGGTGTATATTATCTTTCAACAACAAATGAATGGATGCCAGAGTAGTATTTGGCCAAGCGTCTACTGTTTCTGAGAATAGAATATTGCCAGCATACAATGTGACTTTTTCTGCACCAGCTTATTTTTCTATACCCTTGTCTATCTCTTGGACTCTGTATCTCATTGTACCAAGCTGTTTTTGCTGCCTTTGCTAATTGACATGGAAAATTGCCATTAAGCTGTAGCCCTGACCTAACAAAGTCCTGGCCAGATGAAATGAAACTTGCCACTGTGCCTTGCATTGTCTAGCAACTTACTGAGGATTGTAATGATGGGGGGAATCCCTCACAGGAGGGGCCAATCTTACCAACCAAGTACACTAACCTTCCTAGCATCCTAATAAAATCCAGTAATCAGAAACAGCAAATGCCCATCACTCCTTTAGGGTTAAGTTAATGGTTATTCTTTTCATCCCTTCTCAGAAGAAGCCAAGCCTTGCTAACATGCTCTGGCCAGCTGGATATCTCTCAAAAACTAATGATAACAGAGTTATTTACAGGAATGGCTAAGCTTGCCAATCAGTTGTGCCAATCTTCTGGTATCCTAGAAAACCCAGCGATCAGACATAGTAGAACTCATAAGGAGAAGTCAACGGGCATTCTTCAGTGTAATGCCAAGTCTGGCACCCGCCAAAAACAAACAAAACGAATATACTTTTTAGAGTTTTGGAAAGGTTAATGTTTAAATTGGAGTAAAAGATTTTCTGCACTGATTCAATCACTACAATTTAAACTGTTTTCTGATCCATGCCATCTTTTTCTAAAAAAAAAAAAAAAGACACAGAGGTAAATTTCAAAAATATATTATGATAAAACTCTTGAAGGCATTTGGCTAAAAAGTCTACTATTATCATCTTCTAATTATATCAAAAACTGAAATAGGATATTTTTCTGATGATGCCGCAAAGAAATGTGGAAGAAGGAAGCCTTAGATTAGAGACTGATTTCCACAGTGGTAATCTCTCCCTTGGCACAGCTTAAGTATGTTTCTTTACCTTGATGTTTCAGAAGGTGTTGGAAACAATCCTCTAAGGCAGGGGTCTCCAACCTTTGCAACTTTAAGTCTGAAGGACTTCAGCTCCCAGACTTCTCCAGTCAGCAAAGCTGGCTGGAGAAGTCTGAAAGCTGAAGTCCTTCAGACTTAAAGTTGCAAAGGTTGGAGACCCCTGCTCTAAGGGACTATTTGAGATTGTTGGATGACAGCTATATATCTATTTATAATTTAAATAGTATATTCAAATATTATAATTGTTATTTGTTTTATGGGTGTTTCTATCAGTGTAACTCATATGTTGTAAAGATGTTTGGAATTGGAAAAGTAGGCAACATATACATTTAAATAAACAAACAATTGAACAAACAGTCAATGAGTATTTCCCCTCAAAACTCAAACTGGTACAGATCAAATTGGCTATATTAGTCATTCCAAAGAAATATTCACTGACTCAGTCAATTCATTCACTTAAATTGGCTCACCTCCAGTTTCAATTTCCAAACTTGAATCAAATAGTGCTTTCTTCAAATTTTCAGTTTCAAGTGGATCAGAATTAACTCATGTCAGGTATGAATGTGTAAGAATATTCACAAACTTGTATTGAAACTGTTGTGGTCCCTAGCCATAACAACGAATCCAATCTCTAATATGTAAATCTATCTGTAATAAAATCTTGAATATAAACTCTTTGTCTGTGTTTGTGTCGTGTGTATGTGTTTCCTCTCTCCTTGCAAATTTTGCAACTATTCTATATTGGTTACAAACAAACCTTTGAAAATTATACAATGCCAAAAACTTTAAAATAAATTGCTATAAAGTCTATTAGATTGCTTTAATGCATTATAAGAATGTCGAGGTATTTCTATCTTTTTATTGTATTTTTTATGCCATGGAAAAAAGGCACAATAGCCTGTTTAGTTAACAAATTGCATTTTTCTAAATGACAGGCTATATACTTACTTTTGAAGTTTTTCAGTGGTCTCCTGCAAAGCATCTGAAGTTTGCTGAAATTGTAATTCTGTGCTTGTTTTCTCTGCTGCCATTTGCTGGAGTTGGGTGACCAGCTCCTCATTGTGAAGAAAGAGCATGGAGACAATTTCATCTTTATTTTTCAAAGCTTTTTCATATGTTATAAGTGTGGAGTTGAACTGATCCTTAAGATTTGCTTCTTGGGATAGAGCTTGATGCAAACTGGTGAAACAAAAAATATGTACATCAGCGGTGATCAATGCAATGCAAATTTAAATATATCGATCAAAGGCATACGCATTCATTCATTTATTAAGTATATAAAGTGACACAAGAAAATCTGCTGCGTCATTCATGATAGTTTTACAATACATTTAATTTCACATACAGCTGACTCAGCAGCTTAATTCTCTAGAGCATTTTGACTATTTTTCTTTTTTCTTTTCTTCAATAAGTAGAAGCAGATATTATTCAGGAGTTTCTCTGTGTTTATAGGTACAAGTTGCTTCTGATTTGTACAATAAATCCCAAATCTCTTGCCTTTGTCAACATAAGAATTCTTTCTCAGGGAGAAACTTCAGTGGAATGATACTGATTATCATGTTTTCCTGAAAATAAGACTGGGTCTTATATTAATTTTTGCTCCAAAAGATGCATTAGAGCTTATATACTGGTTAGGTCTTATTTTTTGGGAAAATATGGTACTAAATGCATCCATCTGACTGACAGTCTTAACTGAGGCTTATTTTGGCGGTAGGTCTTATATTATGAACATCCTGAAAAATAATGCTAGGACTTATTTTCCAGTTAGGTCTTATTTTTGGGAAACAGTATATCTTTAAGAAGATAGATGGATGGATGGATGGATAGATAGACAGACAGACAGACAGACAGACAGACAGACAATTGCAGAAATTTATTTCTGAGGTTTAACCTCACAGGCTACATCTGAATGAAAAAAGAAAGGCAACAACTTCAGAATGAGCTGGTTCATACTATAACCAGGTTCCTGTATACATATGACTACATTCTACTTTCATATTCTCACTACATACAAAATAATCTGTACTGAGCAGAACAGTGTAGATCTAAATTTAGGGATTTCCATTTCCATTCTATTATTTCTACCTGTCTTATTCTCAGGGGGTGTAGCCAAGTCAGCTCCAGGTTTCTTCAGGAACAGTCCAAATCCTCATTTAGCAGTGTTTATTGTCACCAGTAGCCCACTAAGCAGTTTTTAGTGGGCTCCTGGAGAGCATAGATGTACAGCAAACCTCGTAATCAATGCCTGGACAGATGAATGGAAGTCAGGAGAGACATCAGGTGGGAGGAACCGGGAGGCTACTTGGCTATTCCATGACTAGGTGCTCAAGCTTTCTAGGTTCCTGAGCCTTTTCCCTTTTGTCCAGGAAATCTATTTAGCTGTTGGTATCAGGAATATGACTGGACTGCACATGAGTGTCTATGTGCACACTTCAATGTGTGAAAAAGTCTGACTTCAGTTTTGATCATGATTCATTACTATAAAAAACAGAAATGTTTAAAACAGCTGTTAAACGTTTATATATATCTATGGAGATGCTCAGTCATCCAGGTGATGGTTCTTGCAAAAGTGCTTTTTAGACTTTTTCTAGACTGGACTTTCTTTATTTTTCCTTGAAGACATTTCACTTCTCATCCAAGAAGCTTCTTCAGTTCTGAAATTTTCAGGTTGCCTCTTGAAAAAGCCCCTTTGGGTTTTATATATACTTTATTTCACCCTTCCTAAAATAGGGAAGAATAGTTGGGGTTATTCCTCAGTTTTTCTTTCTTGGAATATTTTTATGAAATAGGAAAGTGGTTTACAGATTTCTCCCATTTTAATGACTGAACAGGAATCCTGTATTAACTTAGTACAGAAATTTTATATCTATTTTTGAAATTGTTTTTAATTAGCCAAAACCAAAGTAAATTTATAAATAAAAGTTTTCTTCAAAATGAAGGTTTTATTTTTTATCTTACACTGTTTTGTTAGACGCTTGTTTATTTACAAACATTGGGTATATAGACTGAACTTATCTAAATTACTGTGTAAGTGTAAAATGAAATAGAAACTATTTTTCTACTGAAAAGCAAGAAGAACAAACAAATCCTGCATTAAGTTTATTGGCAATGTCCTTTTATTTCTGAACAAAAAAAGAACCACAACCAGATTGCCATTTCATATAGAAATTAAAATTCACCAGGAATGCATAAGAAAAATACAGCTGATTTAATGGGAATCTAAAAGTTAAAGGTCAGGGAATTGGCATGTCATTACACCTACCACCTGAGGCTGTTTGAAAATGATGTGAAGTATCTATTCAATTAAATAAGGACATTTTGAAATTATAAATAATGTATAAAGAAATAAAAAGTAGGTAGAAGAATAACAGATAAAATATATTAAACACGATTTTGCCATAAGTGAAAAAGAAGAAGCATTTCAAAGTAGTATCCTCAGCTACAAGTTGAAGAAATAAGCATACTATTTTCAAATATTTTTTTAAAAAGAAGAATCTTGTTTGATTAGAGACCAAAGCCGATTTTAGGGAAGCATTCTGTGACTGAATACACATAACATGGTAAACCGTAACTGATTGGGTATGCATAACATCTAAGGCATATAATATTTAACAAGTAACAACACAACATGTGAATCTAGCTAACTTACAAAATAGTCATCCAGATGTTTAAGAAGTGTCTCAGTCATCCAGGTCATAGTGGTCTTAAAGGTGGGGTGGCTTTTTTTTTAAAGGCAACTGGACTGACCTTTTTTTGAGGAAAAAATCAGTCCAGTTGCTTTTTCAAATAAATACCTTTAGGATATCATTCAGGTGCATCAGAGAAGCTCACAAACTTGTTCCTAATAATTGGTGTTCAGGCTTTAAAGTCTATAATCACAATATGGTCATTCAGACTAATAGCCACTGATCATTTTATCTTCCTTCAATTTATCATATCACATCAAAGAAGAATCTCATGGAAGTCTAGAATTTAAAATTTATTTTTTAATGCTACGTGTGGAGATTTGCATTTACAAAAGGATCCATAGGATGAAGCTATATACCCAACTATAAAAAAGGTAAAGGTTTCCCCTGCCAGTTGTGTTCAACTTTAAGGGAATGATGCTGATCTCCGATTCACAGCTGAAGAGCTAACATTGTCCAAAGACACTTTCTGTGGTCATGTGGCTGGCATGTTAAACAGATGGCTGCATGACGTTCGCAGCTAGGAAAGCTAAACATGATAATTCAAATTTGATACAAAGGGTTAAAAAGTAAAATCTAAATTCTGCAGAAATACTGTATTCTGATAATGAATCACTTGAGTCCACCCTTTAAAAATATATATATTTAAATTAATAGCTCTACCAATTTACAGCATACTAAGAACAACGTGGTGAAGGGCCGATTCAGTTAAATGTTTTAACAGCAATATTTTAGTAAAGTCTCCAAATCTTGGAGATTTAATGGTACTGTTTCTTTTGCACTACAATTCATATCAAGCAATTGAACCATCTCTAAAAAAAAGTGCTCAATTTGCAGCTGTACTAGTTGCCATTTACTTTCATTATTATCTCTACGGATTAGGTTTATTCTGCTTTAAAATTTATATGGCTCATTTTGCAAGCTGATGTTTTGAAAATAAAAAACAGTTTGAAGGAAATAGTGATTCACTAGTGAGACAAAGTGGAAATCAATTCCAATTCGATATTGATAGCTTCCATGTGATGTAAAGTGTGTGTTCTTTCTAATTAAATGTAAACATGTTTAGTTCTAAAGTCCAGTAGGGATGACAAGAGCCACTAGAATGGATTGCTTAAGCATCAATCGACTGATTTTCCAGAATCTTTTGTTTATTCCCTAGGATTCTTGAGCAATCTGTGGCAGGGTTAGTGTCAATTCCAACTGACTTTAATTTAGGTCACTTTCAGGTAAAAGAAGAGGGGAAAAAGAGCAGTCTTGACAACAATGTTGAGTGCTCAGTGATACCCAAAGTTATTCATTAACCATGTCCTTCTGATAGCTAATCAATACCAATGCATGGAGCCAAGCACACTGCTCTAAACTGCCCCTCTCCTGAAAGCCAAGTCTTGGTAAATATTTAATGGCAGTAAAGGTGTTTTGGTTGTTATCAAACTGATACCTTAAACAACTCTTAAAAGAACTTTTATCTTCCTTCTCTTTTTAGAATTTGTTCAGTCATTATATGGCCCTGGTACAAAATGCTTATTTATTTCAGCTGACTTTGGATAAAGGATATTCAACTGCCCTCTGTACCTATCAGTGAAAATCTTCTACTTTAAAAAGACTTTTGTTAAAAAAAAATACCTTCCAAAACCTGAGCTTTGTTTTGAAAACATGAGGGTACATAATGAGCTGGATTGAAGCTCAGAGTGTTGCAATTAATTGTTTTTAACTGAATTAGGGGATCAGACGTAGGCAATATTGTGCCACAAGGAATTTTGGACTATAACTACAGTCTTCCTTAGATAGCTATCTGGAGAAAAAGCGAGATCAGGTTGCCTATCCCTATTCTTGTTCAATCAAACAGTCCAATTACATGCTGAAACCAGACTGAGTTTACAAAAATAGCCCTCAAAGGCAATAGGAAACCACATCCATATTCCTGCCAAGAAAATGGCATGAACTGAGTTCAAATCTGAGACTTCTTAGTCCTCAAAGTGCTTTCATTAACTATAGATTTATTTATTAACTTTCTTTTTTTTCTTACGTATGAAAAGAGTTTCATTTTTTTCTTTGATTTAATTTATTTCTTCCTGTACATGGTCATTGGACTGGACCTTTTCATCAGAATAAATAAAATTTTGGAGCCAATCCCCTCTGTGCAGCATAGATTTTCCTCAAGCAAAGATCTTGAAATAAGGAAGATAAAGATGTAATTGACATGGAATAAATTTTGGAAGCTATATTTTTCATTGGTAACCCAGGCATATATTTAGAATGCCCACACTATTGATCTATCCTTATATTATTTATCAATCAAATGTATAGCTGCCTATCTCACAAAAAAGTATTGCCTAGAAATGTGACCCAGAGAAAATAATTATATTAATGCATCCACCATATTGTAGTTTGGGCAGAATGGAAATGATCTCATTGGTATTCAGCTCATATAGCTAAGTCAGGTGTTTATTGCAGGATTTTCAATTGTATATGGAGTCTACACAAATTTAGGAGTTTTGTCACTTAAGAAGGATAACTTCAACACATAAAATTCAATAGAAATATGTGATTAGAAATGAGATGGAAACAGCTGGGCCAATTACTATCCCCCTTCCCATCCAGGAATGCATGAAAAAAGAGTAGTATCTCTTTATATACTTCATATTTGTCTGAAAGCAAGTGGGAGGATGGAGTTTTTAAACACTATAAAAAGTACAATGCTGAATACAGAATTTGGGTGAGAAAAGATTTTAGTGATTAAAAAAACCTGTATTAAACTTTTTTGCAACCAAAATAATGTTAAATTCACCTCATCCGCTTATACTATAATTAGCAATCTAGGTAACATAGCAATTGATCTACTGATTGGTATGTCTTTATTAGTTCATTTATTTATTATTTTGATTTTGAAGCTACCCAACCCCACAACTACTCCAGGAAACTTACAATGCTTAAAATATTTCCCTTGTCCACCATTTGTTCAGGTTCAGGCAGGCATGGCATATCTGATTTTGGCCTATATCAAGAACATGCAAAATATATACATGCAAGTCAAATAACCAACCTGGCTGTATATTTTGGAACAGTGAGCAATCTTTTCATCAGTGGATGCTTTTGATCTTTGAATAGCATGTTAATGGCTCAAGAATAAAACTTTTGAAACGGGCCACTACATTATTCTTCTATCAATTAATATCAAATGTTCATATCCTTGGAGACAGATTGATAGGACAACTAAAAAACAGATATCCTAATTACATTTTAAAGGAAAACATGGTCTTTCTGTGGTGGTCCGTAGTATATTCAGAAGAAAGTCCTTAGCATGTAGTGACATAGACACTTATCTGCTGGAATTGCCAACATAACAGCATGGTAACTTCTTGGGCTGCCACCATGTCTCCAAATCCATTATATGTTTTTAAAAAGTTGTAATCAGATAAAGTAAGTTTCCTAAGAGCTATGAGCATTGTGGGAAGTAAGAGAGGGTGGCATGGAATAACCTCATCAGTTAAACTAAATGGATATTTTTGACTGGGCACATTTTCCACGACAGCCCCCCATGGCAGTCATTTTCTTTGTGTTTCCATAATAATAGCAATAACTACATTATGATTATGATTTTGTATTACTATTTCTCTGAAAAAAGTCTGTGTTCTCCAGAATGGTTTTTTTTTAGCTCAAAAAAGTTGAGGAACCCTATGTTTTTGTCAATTCAGACAGCTCGCCATGCAACATGCATAGTTCAATTATACAGTATATTGCATATAAATGTAGGGGATTTTTGGGGGGCGGGGGGCGGGAATCTACACCTTTCTACTTGACAATGAGAGCTTTTGTTTACAGACAGAACTTGCCCATTTAGAATGTGGTATAAACTGTTTGTGTTTTTATGCAGCTCCATGGGTTGTTTTTTTCATAATGTTTATTGTAAAGAAGCCATCCTGTTTAAATAAATTTTTAATTAAAACAATTATCTTAATCTTTAGTTGCCTCTTCTGCATTTATATTAAAGAACTCTGATAACTCAATGTGTGAATATCTATGAGATAAAGTACACCTTTTTCTCCATTTAATCTTATCCAATTTTTGAAGATTGTCTAGACAAGTCCCTGCAAATTCCTTGGCAACTCTTTTTTCAGAAGTGGTTTGCCATTAATTAGCCTAATAAAATTTACCCTATGAAAATAACACAGGAGACATTGTTCAGAACCCAGTATTTCCAATGCAGCTTCTTTATTTCATTCCTCTGGATAAAAGATGATAAAAATCTTTTATCCTACAGAAGAATAATGTTACTATTGTTACGTGTAGTATTCTGGTATGAAAAGATTCCTGACATAATTTCTAAAGTTAAAGTGGGTTTGTGGTTCACCTTTTCCAAAATATGGATTTAAGAATGTCCATTCAAGTACATGCCAGTATTACAGAGTGAGTGAGAATGTTGGTACTACTAGTTTACTGTTAACCTCAGTAATTCTACTTACTAAATAATTTCAAAGATACTGAATGGGCATAATAAAGGATTAATCAATACACACTGCATTAAATTTAGGGTGTGGGTAACTAAGTATGTTTCACGAATTATAGAGTTATTCCTCTGTTTAGTCAAGTGTTAAAATATTCACAGCAATTCCTTATTTTCATAATATTCCTTTTGACAAAGATAACAGCCATTAAAAAAACCTAGTTCCCATCTGGCTAAACCCGACTTACAGGTTTTGTTGAGGAAAAAAAATGCATGACTTAATTATTGAAATAGATCTATTAGAACTGTCCCCCAATCCACCTTGCCTGCTCCACCTACAGATGAACTCTGAATGACCTGTTTTATGCAAAAAGAATTGTAATAACTTGCACTAAAAGCTGTTGCAATGCTAAGTCTGTTTGGAAGACAAAAGCTTGATTCAGAAATGTATGATGTCCCAGAAGTATACAATGTCTCTACTTTTGCTGGTACTTTTAATTGTAGCTAAACTAATAGGATGTACAATTTAACTAATTTCCTTAGACTTAACAGAATAACAGCTAAGCAAAAGCTAATTAGGTTAGCTTTTGTTTGCCACCAATAGACAACTGTAATCTATTGTCTACACTGATTTCATGAAACAAAAATAAACAATGGTGTCAACATAATTCACTCCTTTCACCAGGTATTATTTTACAAAGAACAGCAATTTTATCTCCATCTCCATTTCTCTAGATGCGTTCTACTGTTTCATTTTTCTGAATAATACTATTAATGAAAATGGCAATGTTCATATTTTTATATTTTAAAGCAACAGTGTTACATGAAAAGTTACAAAGCTACATAGCCGTGATGGCAAACCTATGGCAGGGCGAGGTGGACATGTGCACACTGGCCAGCTGAGTTCGGCCTTTTGAGGCCATTTTTTGCCCTCCCCAGGCTACTATAAAGCCTCTGGAGCCTGCCAAAAAAGCATGCCAAAAATGGGCGGGGGGAGTGCTGGTCATGCGCAAAGCATTATGGGTGTGGCATACGCGCGCATGACCCCGCGTTCCCCCTGCTTTTGGCAGACAAGCCAAAAAAGGTTCGCCATTACTGCTATATAGCTTGCTATTTGTTTTCAATAAGGTAAAGGTTCCCCTTGCACACTTGTGCTAGTCGTTGCCGACTCTGGTGGGGGGGGGACAGTGCTCATCTCTGTTTCAAAACCAAGGAGCCAGCATTGTCCGAAGACATCTCTGTAGTCATGTGGCTGGAACGCTGTGTGCATGGAACGCTGTTATCTTCCCACCAAAGGTGGTTCCTATTTTTCTACATGCATTTTTACATACTTTCAAACTGCTAGGTTGGCAGAAGCTGGGACAAGTAATGGGAGCTTACTCTATTACACGGCGCTAGGGATTTGAACTGCTGAACTGCTGACCTTTCTGATCGACAAGCTTAGCGTCTTAGTCACTGAACCACCACGTCCTTTGTTTTCAGTATATACCTCTAATAACATACAGATAGTCCTCGGCTTATGACCACAATTGAGCCCAAAATTTATGTTGCCAAGTGAGATATTTGTTAGGTAGGTTTTGCTCCATTTTATGGTCTTTCTTACCACAGTTAAGTGAAAGTAACATGGCTGGCTTCCCCATTTACTTTGCTTGTCAGAAGGTCACAAAATATGATCACATGACCCTGGGACACTGCAACCTTCATGAATACGAATCAGTTGCCATGTATCTGAATTTTGATCACATGACCATGAGGATGATGCAACAGTCATGAATATGAAAAACTTAGGTCACTTTTTTCAGTGGTGCTGTAACTTTAAATGGTCACTTACAAAGTTGTAAGTCAAGGACTACCTGTAATTTGGTTTACACTTGGTTGGGTTTTTTTTTAGATAAGCATCCACTCAAATTGATGGATTCTGTGCTTATTTTTAGTAAATCAGATTCTATATACTTACTTATTTGATAATGCTACAGCTATATGCTTAGATACTCAGTAAAGGTATTTCGTTTAGTTTCTGTGGTTTTCTTCATTTACATAAGTAGCTAACTAAAGAGGCTTATCCTCATATGTAAATTAACTTATATGAGTTTTGGACAGCATCAGGGACAAAGATTCCCCAGCATTTCAGGCACGTTTTGAAGAGTGCTTTAATTTCCACTTTTTGAGCGTGGGAAAATGTACTTCAAAGTTTGGGCCTATCTCTTGCATAAAACATGCCCTCAAAGGGCACACTTCCTCATTTGTAAAAGAGACAATTAAATATCTAGGTCAGTGATGGCGAACCTTATTCACCTCGGGTGCCAAAAGCACACATGCTCACGCTATTGTGCGCGCTCATGTACCCACACCCATAATTTAATGCCTCCCATGCTGTGTCCCCTGAGCATGCATGCGTGACACCCCCTGCTGCCCCGCGCATGTGCACACAGCTTTTTTGGAGCCTGGGGAAGGCAAAAAAAGGCCCACCACACAAACCGGAAGTTCAAGAATGGACTTCCAGGTTGCCCATTGGGCCATTTTTCTCCCTCTGGAGGCTTCAGGAGGGCAAAAACTGGCTGTAAATCAAGGCCAAAAATCAGCTGGCCAGCATGCTCATGTGCGCTGGAGCTGACAGGGCAACGCCTCACGTGCCCTCAGAAATGGCTTCGCGTGCCACCTGTGGCACCTGTGCCATAGGTTCGCCATCACGGATCTAGGTGCTACCAGTGATAGCAAATGTGAGTAACTGAACAGGGCATTAGTGCATATAATGCACTAGTGCACTACTAGCCATTGATGGTTATGATATGATAAGGAACGGAGCACAAGCCCAAAATGAATATTGTATAGATCATTTGGTGAAGGAATTGCTCCTGCCCCTTACGTTTTGTCACTCAAATAAATTCTGTAGAATGTTCATGCTAATTATAATATCTTGCAAAAAGGTGAAAATTACCAGCCAGAGTTTGCTCAATTACAAGTTTATTTCCTTATAGCAATAAGGAAATACATATCTACCCATATCTACCAATATTCCAGTATAAACATACACTTTCCTAAGAAATCAGAAATATGTGCCCTCAGCATAAGGATATAAGGAGAACAAAAGTTCTGCAGTACATTCATGCTAATGTTAATTATAATATCTTGCAAAAAGGTGAAAATTACCAGCCAGAGTTTACTCAATTACAAGTGTATTTCCTTATAGCAATAAGGAAATACATATCTACTAATATCTACCAATATACCAGTATAAACATACACTTTCCTAAGAAATCAGAGATATGTGCCCTCAGCATAAGGATATAAGGAGAACAAAAGTGCCCAACAAAATTAGAACAAAGAATAATTCCATATTCTCTGAAATAAATACTGTTGATTGGGAGAAATTTAATACCCATTTTTGAGCAAAATAGATTTTCAGGCTTACGTAGGCATAACCACTAATTATTTATTAAGTCTAGAAGTACCTATTTTAAATTATATGAAAAAAATAGGTTGTTTCCTAAATCTAATTCAACATCTTTCCAGTCATAATAACAATAGATTTACCGTAAACGTTATCAGATAATCAATTTGGTGTGGTGGTTAAGGCACCAGGCTAGAAAGTGGTAGACTGTAATTTCTAATCCTACATGAGGTGCAAAGACATCTGGGTAACCTTGGGTCAGTCATTGTTTCTCAGCAGTATGAAAGAGGCAATGGCAAACCACCTACAAAATTTTGCCAAGAAAACTGCAGGAAGTTGTCCAGCACAATCATTACCAGTTGAGACTGAATTGAAAGCAATGACTATGTCTGAGTGAAAGAGAGAGTGTGAGTGGGTGGTTGTATATTTATCCCAATCAATGCAAATGGTAATGTAGAATGTAGTGTATTTTCTTCACAATCTGACTATAAACAAATGTTTTAGAAAGAACCAAGACTGCGTCATGAACTTTTACATAAGCTCTTTCAACTATAAAATACCTACATGCTTCTGAGAATGAAAAATTCTAACAAAGTTGTTCTGAAAATTTGTGATCAAAAGTGAAGAAGCAATAAAAGCTGTCAACCCAAGAAAGTATCTTTTTGGAATGAAAGGCGTTCTTTGTCCAATTTACAAGAGGCTTAAATGCACTGCAATCTTCCAGAACATAGAAAAGTGCACTCAAAAATTAAAGCATATCACATAATTCTGTCTTGAAATGAAACCATTCTTCCTCAAATTTTTATCTGGGAAACTTTAAAGATGATCTCAGGGGCACCCAAGGAGAAAAGTTCAAACTTCTAAGAGCGAACAACTATCCAGTGGAGAAGAATTTCAGCAGCCTGCCTCATCAAGTACTGACAAATGGAATGTGAGAACTGTTCCTTAGATGAAAAGAGACAGACAGAACAATTCGACTAATGGGATCACATTGAGCTAATGGGATCACTCTGACTTGCCTAGCTTCTGTAGGCATATGTCAAAATGCTAATGTTATTTTAAGGTCGTTTCTTTTATTTGTATATTCACTCTCAGTCGGCCATGACTGGCTTGGAGAATTTTGCGGCAGTTAAAACACATCCACATACTTTTAAAGATGTAAGGCATAAAGCAAACTCCCTTAAACACATGTTGCTGAAAAGAATAGCACTGACATGCATGCTGGAGCCAAGGCCCTTTATTACATTCTCAGCTAACGTTTCTAGCATAAGTTTCTTTGTTGACTATTTAAGTGTGAAGTTCAATACAGTACCGTGGAAGATGCTACCAAAAAACCCTTAAACCTTCCCCTCAACACACAACACTAGTAGTGTTGCAGCATGTTCTGAAGGGAAACTGTGTGTAAATATAACCCAGTTTTGGGTTCAATACTGGGCACTGCATAATACTGTGGCCAGAATAGAGCCTGTACGTTGTCTTGTTGGCCTGGAACTCCCAGAGTGCTAATAACTGAAGGTCTGAGTTCAGTGCAGGTTCAAAAAAAAAGGCACATCGAATAGCAACCTTCTGAGATTAGGGAAGCCCTGTTCCTGTTAGCTTTCATTAAGCCATTAAAGACCTAGTTGTCCTCCCAGATGTTTGCTCTGTTTGATTAGTCATGTTTTGCTGGTAATGTTGGCTGATGTTGTTCCTTATAGTTTAGATTGTGTTTGTGGTCTCAATTGTTATGGTTTTGTTAAAATAGTGTTTCTCAACCTTGGCAACTTGAAGATGCATGGACTTCAAATCCCAGGATTCCCCAGCTGGCATGGTTGGTTAGGGAATTCTGGAATTTGAAGTCTACACATCTTAAAGGTTGAGAAATACTACTGTCCTTGTTTTTAATCTTTGCATACTGCCCAGAGTAGTTTTTGGAATTTATAAATTGTCTTAAAAAATCCACTTTTTCCAGAATGCTATATCTATTGATTCCCACCCATTTCAGGTGTTATTTGGGATTACTGTATATAAACCAAGAAAGTAAATATATGGAAGTATGATGCCAATGGGTTGTGGAAAACCCGCTAGAATTTCCCATTTATATTATCATTTTGATTTTCAGAAAACACAACCTACCAAACACCTTGCATGCCTGCTGTTCTAACCGCCAATTTAAGAACAACAGATTCATAATTTAGTGTTTCATAATCCATTTCTGCCAGTATTCATTAACATTAATATGATGTATTTTAGCAGTTCTCATGTGAAACATATCCAACTTATTTCAGGGGAAATAAAATCATATCTTTAATTTGTTTGAGAGTTATCAGTTTTGCTGAAACAAAACTTCAACGATGAGAAAGTCAGATTGGGATAGAAGCCCCAATGATTCTTACATGAAATAAAATGCCATAAATGATCTTGCTCATGCTATGACCAGGAAGGGGTTTCAGGTTAGTTTCTCTACAATATTTATTTGGAATTAGAGGTTTCAATAATGCCATTTCCCCGCAGATCTCTTTTCTTTGGACAGGAAAATTTAAAAAACAATCTGTTGGGATTAAGAATCCACCACATTGGATTGCTGTCCAGTGATATCCAGCACTGGAAGAAATAAATAGGCCTCTTTTCCTGGTTAGACAGCAATTAGACAGCAATTTAAAAAACAACAAAATATGTTTTATATTTCAGTTATAATGTGATGTAATTTAATTTTTTTGGTTTCTATAAGGAATTAAACTTCTGTAATAAGTATATATTCGGAGTTTAGTTCAGAAACAAACTATACCACAAATGATTAAAAAAATCTTACTGGATAAGCTAATTTAGCTGGACAAGTTAGCATGAAGTTTGCATGCAAATCTTCAAAAATATTTCTGCTAGTTCTTCAATTGTACCATTACCATATTTCTTCCTATTATTAAAATATAGAAACCAAATACTTTCAAATACTTTCAAAATTATAAAATTATACATCTAGCTAAAGTTGTTAAAGTTACATGTTTTTGTATGTGTGGTGGTGGTGAGGCAACTTTAGAGAAGTTATTCAGTAATAACTTAGGGTCAGAGAACTGCACCCTGGAAACCTAAAGATCTGATGGCTTCCATTATCTATAACATCGTTAGTTTTAATACCAGTATAGATTAGCTTTTGTGATACTATTGTTACCTTCTGTCTTGTAACAGTGGGCATACTATTGTGATTCCACACTGGTCTCCTTCTAAACCCTGCTTTTCTTTTTTACTATTATCTTCTCAAAGAATTTGCTGAAGAATTTAAAGCTGCTTTTTCTAAAGCAACATAAAACCAATATGAACAAATCTGAGTTTCTTTCAATTTCACAATCTGTTAGCAACAGATTCTTCATATACAGCAATGTAGAAACTAACATAGCTAATAATCTTACTTTTTTTTGGGGGGGGGGAAATAGAATTCACAGAATGCTCATAAGCATTGTAACAAGATATAAGAAATGACACAAATTTCACATCAGTTAAAGACCTCAAGTGAAAGTGTCATTCAAGAGTCACAGTTGATAAAATCATCTTCAACTGAGTGTAGAAAGTGTTCATATCGAATGGCCCTTGTTGGAATGAAGGGCTGAACAAACCACCCATGAGCAAATCCTATGTTGCTTATATTCCTGCCTCCATTTTCATACATTCATTTACATAAAATTTGGCCTTTGTAAAGTCACGCAAATCCTTTGGAGATGCTATGTATTGGCCCCTTGTACATCCTCTCTTGGCTTTTTGATCAAAAAAGGTTTTATTGGTTTTTACAATTTTTTTTTTGTGTAGGAAAAGGGTATAAGGTATTATTAAGACATTTTGAGGACATCTATGTCGGAGGTGTCGGCCCCCTCCGAGGCTTCATACAAAAAAACAACAACAATACAATACAATAATTTTTCCATTTCTCTACAAAGTGGAGTGAGATACATACATATATCATTTCCCAACTTCATGCAATCAATCATTTATTTCTATAAACATCCAGATAAGAGTTACTATATAATAGAAAGTTATTTGTGAGATCTGAGTCTTTTAGCTATTGTATCCTCTTCTCCCCTGCTGCCAGTGGGCGGAGTCGTGGCCCCTCCTGCTCCCCCATTTTCATCCTCCAGGATTGAGGAATGTTTTTTAAGAAAGGCTTCCGCCTCTGCAATTGTTTTAATTCTTACTCTCCCCCCCTCCCAGAACACTAACATTCCTTTGGGCATCGACCACCTGAACCACACCCCTTTTTTATATAATCTTTTGGATAAGAAGGAGTACTTCCTTCTTATCTCTCGAATCTTTTTCGGGATCTGTTTCAGAATGGCAACTTCACTCTGTTGATATATCAAGGGCTGTGCTTTCAGGATCTCATCCCTTGTTGACCTTCTTACAAATTTAATATGTATCTCTCTGGGTACTTCATTTATTCTGGCATATGCTGAATTAATTCTATAAATCAAATCAATGTCCCCCCAAATATCTTCTTTGCTCCTTTTAGTATAGTCTGCTAACATTGTACACATTAAATCTTTTAAATTCTCAGAGCTTACTTCAGGAACATTTTGAAACCTTAAAAAGTAAGACATTCTTTCAAAATCCATCCTCAACATATGACCAGTTAATTCCACTAATTCTTTTTGAGAATTACTTATCTCTCCTCTCATCTCAGCGCCTCCCCCCCCCAGTCCATCCAATCTTTGTTTATTTTCCATTAGTGCTTCTTGCGTCTCCAAAAGTTCCAATTTTGAACTAACATTGTCTTTCCGGATTTCTTTTATCTCTTTCATAATGTTTTGAAGAATTTCTTCTATTGCTGATATCTGAGTAGCCTCCCCCACCATTTCTTTAGATAGCATTGAAGTGATCTTGGGCTGTTGTGGGTGCTTCTTTGAAGCCATGATGAAAGTGTTAAGTTTTTGCCACTAATATGGCGTCTTTTGGAGGGGTAGTCCGTGAGGTGAGAAAAGAGCAAGAGTCAATGTCCAAATTCAAAATGCAATTTGCTTAAAGTCCAGAGAGAGAACAATTTTTTAACAACAATCAAATAGGAAAAGAAAGAAGGCACATCTGGGAGAAATCCTAAGAGTCAATTGCCTTAGCTTGTGAGTAAAAAGTTTAGTCCCATAAAAATGAAGGAATGTCAGCACATCACAAAGAAAAATATTTCTTACAGGGAACAAAGAAACACCATCTTTCCCGCTCCCCTGGCAGTCATGGAGAACTAGTGAAAGTCCATTTCAGTTGTTGCAAGACAGAGATACAAAGTATCAATAGCAGAGTTAAAGTGAAAAACTTTCATTTTCATTGTTTAGAAATCGGATGTAGTTCTTCCTCTTCCCCAAGCCTGGGGAACATTTTAAACGCCACTTTTTTTTCCTTCCGAGGAGGGGTTTACAAACTCCCCCCTCCTTCTTCTTTAGAAGCAAAAGTTGACAGCATTAATTCTTAAAGCACTCACAGTCCACTCTGCAGCCAAGAGCCTCGGTGTTGCCTCCAGCCCCGGCATTCAGACCGTCTTTAAATTGCAGCTGTTCCGGTTCTCCATCGGCGAAGGGGACGAAAGGGAAACTCCCCCCCCCTGCGACTCGTTCTCCGGCACCTTGGATGAGGCGGGGGCCACCCCCCGAACACCGTCAAGGTGGGGGGACTCCCCGCAAGCCGTCCATGCGGGGGGGCTCTTTAGCAAGAGCCCCCTGCCCCCGAAGGCGCCGCCGGAGCAACCAAGAGTCGGACGCGTCTGGGACCCGTCCGTCGCCTCCGGCAAACCGGAAGGAGGATCTTGGCTTTGACCAGAAGAAAAGAGTGATGCTTTGGCATTGGAGGAAAGAAGCTTGGATGGCAAGATGACTGATTAAAAGAATGAAATGCAATCCTCTGCAAGTGTGCCTAAGGACTTTCAATATTCACAATCACATTAGTTGGTGCACATTTCATAGGCATGTGGGAAATCTTCTTTTGGCCAATGAATGATCTTGATCTTTGAGCATAAGGTTGGGGGCTGTACCCCCAGAATATACAACCATGGGCAGGTAAAAAAAATCAGTGGCAGCAGAAGCAACTTTCTTACTTCCATTAGTGTCTCTATTGGGTTTTGTAGTGGGAAGCTGGCAGTGAATGTTGAAAATCTCTCTTCTCCCTTCTCTGTCACTGGCAGGTAAGTGGTTACTGCAGAGTAGAGGATGGAGCTAGGGAATGTATGAGGAACTCTGGTACAGTGGTTAGAATGCAGTATTGCAAGTAAACTCTGCCTGCAGTTTGGAGTTCAATCCTGAGATGTTTCAGATTAATTCAGCTTCCCATCTTTCAGAGATCAGTAAAATGAGGACCCAGATTGTTAGGGGCAATATACTGACATTGTAAACTACCCCAGAGTGTGGGGTAGTACCTAAATCTAAGTGCTATTGCTATTCTGATCAATGGCTGGCACCATGAACCATTTCTCTATTGACTTTCTCCCTGCAAGCTTCTCTCAAGGAAAGATTTTCGGAAGGTCGCAAGGACTGTTGGCAGCCATTCCCCATCAATTTGTGGGAAGCTGTCAGGGAATGTTGAAAACAAGAATTACATACTGATAGTAGCAGTATGGTGGTGGTGCTGAAGAGACTCAAAATCATTTCCCCAGGAGTAATGGGTCCCAGAATTCTGTAATTCTGTAGTTTGTTTGAGATATCTTTGTTGACAAAGTTTTACTTTATGATTCAGCATTTTGCCCAATTGAAGATTGCAAAATATTATATGAGAGTTTTAGTAGGAAAAAATATTTCTTATGTATTTAGTATTTTCTCCTTTTTGTTAAGTTAAAAACTTATTAAGAAGTCACTTTTAAAGATGTTCTGGGAGTCACACACAAGGCTTTGGCAAGTTCTGGCTAGTTCTGGAAACTCAGGTTTGCCTACATTTTTTTAAAATGTCCTGAGATAGGCATGAATCTTCTCTGATCAATATCACTGGGGTATTCTAATATACAAGAAAAGATAGATGCTGATCAGACTTTTTAGATTTAGCATTTCTATTGGGAAAAATCAAGCCATTAGAATGGTTAGTGGACATGAAAATATGATAAGCATCTAATTAAATGAATAAAAAAGGAATGAGTCTGGGATATAATTGAAAGCAAATTAGCTTGATGATGCAGAGCAGTGTCCAGATAGGTGATAAGCTTTGGGGATGCTGCCTTTAAGTCTTTGATGGAGGAGACAGAAGTGTACTAGGTAAATAGGAATGGAATTGGAATGTTGAGAACTTGTAGGTTTCTATGAAGGCACTAAGAAAAAGTTACTTAAAGGTGGGTAAGATTTTACAATTGTACAAACAAGTAGTCAAAACTGAGAAATTTCAAAGTCAATTACAGCTCCTCCCCTAGTGATAAGGACTCCTGGGTTGAAATATTCATGGCAAACCGCTGAGGAAATCAGGGTTTTTTAAAAATAAAATCCCACACAGTATAAAATTATACATACAGTAGAATAAAATATTCCATTTGTGTGTGTGTGTGTGTGTGTAAAATTGATGGCAATATATTTCTTATATTAACTGGGTATCTAACTACTGATATATCTATAAAAATATTCAATTTCAATGACGTATAGTACCAGAAGTGATTGCTAATTTGGAGAAATGTGTAATACAGCTAAAAATTAATTCTTATCCAAAATGGGATATTTGATCCATCTCTTGAACAACTAAACTGAAAACATACCTTACTGATATGCAGGGGCAGAGAAGTGGGCAGGTAAAACAAGTCAAGATGGTGGCTATATGAGATCATTTTTGTGTGCTTGGCATGTGATGCATGTAAAAAAGTGGCAGAGTTTCAACTGAGTGGAAATAAATTCCAACCGTACTTTTTTGACACCTCTGTTTCCTGCAGATGCATCTGCTTATTGGTAAACTAGTTGGTGTTCTCCAGATGCTTTGGATCACAATCCCATAACTTGATTTGTTGGATAGTGTTGAAAGAAACTCACAACTGCCAGGTGGAAAAGACTTATTCATGGCTAATCAGACATAAGACTCATTGAATTCATTGTGAACTACTCTTAGGTAAAGGTAAAGGTTCACCTCACACATATGTGCTAGTCATTCCCGACTCTAGGTGGCGGTGCTCATCTTCATTTCAAAGCTGAAGAGCCAGTGCTGTCTGAATACATCTCTATGGTCATGTGGCTGGCATGACTAAACGCCGAAGGCGCAGGGAACGCTGTTACCTTCCCACCAAAGGTGACTTCTATTTTTCTACTTGCATTTTTATGTGCTTTTGAACTGCTAGGTTGGCAGAATCTGGGACAAGTAACGGGAGCTCACTCCTTTATGCAGTGCTAGGGATTCAAACCTCCGAACTGTCAACCTTTCTGATCTACAAGCTCAGCGTCTTAGCCACTGAGCCACCTATTCATGGCTACTCAGACATAAGACTCATTTAATTCATTGTGAACTACTCCTAGGAAAGTGCAATTACTACTGTTACTTTTTTTCTGCTTAAATACTACTGTTACTTTTTTTCTGCTTAAATACTATGATACAGCTAACAAATTAATAATTAAGAATGGAAGAAAACTGCTAGAAGAACAGCTTAATAAAGCCAATAACAGATTCATAGGCATAACATAGTCGTGCAAAGATATTGGAAATTCGGGGACTTGTTGGAAAAGAAAGATGGAAAGACTGTAGAGATTCTCAGTTACCCAGGTCATGGTTGTCCCATGAAAAAGCACTTTTGGGACAAAGATGGAAAGAGGGGCTTTATAATACCTCCAATGACTATTCATTCTGAATATGTCTTCCCCCCCATCTAGCATAATTCAGGAAGGCTAAACGCTGAGATTTTGGAGTCCAGCTGTTGAGGAGGAATTAAAAAAAGCTATTAAAACTGTTGGGAGGCATTTGGAAGAGAAAATCTATGAATCTGGGAAGGGTTGTCCCTCTTCCTGCTGATTCTCCTCGGCAAGTCACCTCCAATCTCTGCAGTAACAATTACAAGGGAAACACAGACTTGGGGACCCCATGTTCTTTTCGGAATTTCTATGTCTAACCTAACCAATACAAAAACAAACACTGAAAAGCCTGTTGTAATAAAAACACTTGTCTGCAGAGGTCACGAGGAAAGTAAGCCTTCAGTTTTTCTGTCCCTTTTTGTAGCCACACAATAGCTAGCATCTTAGTTTAATGTGTGTTTTGCATGCCATATTCCTAATCTAGAATTTAGTGCATGCAATGTTAGTAAATGAATAGAATAACTGACTGTTGAGATCTTCCCAGTCTTTTTTCAAACATGATCGGAAACTTCCTAAGATTAAAATACACAAAAAGGGCATTGTGAACACTGTTTTTTTTAAAATATATCGTATTAGGATATAATTTAACACTTAGCACTACCTTATTTTTTCTTTGCACCATTTCAATTGTGCTGTATCAAGTTGCGCTAGGCTACGTTCTTTCATATTAACAGAATAAATGGAGACATATCACATTGTGTCCCACAGTAGAGAGTAGTTAACAAAGGCCTCCTCTTAATGGGGAAGGAGAAAAAGATTATTCCTCCCTAGCGTTTAGCCTCCCACCTTGTTATAAGTGTGAAGGGTCTTTTGTGGAGCATTCTAAAACATAAAATGAGACTGCCAAATCCAAATACCATTTCAATTGTATATAATACCTTTTCTTTAATCTCTGTATGTTTTTGCAGTAAAAATTTCTCATCCTTATTCTACAAAGTGATCTTCAAAATGGTATGAAGATAGACAGACATAGAGATAGAGTAAAGAGAAAAGAATTAAATAAACACATTGACACGTTCATTTCAGTGTGAGCAAATTTTCTACCTTTGTGTGACCCCACCCCCAAGTTGAATAGCAACAGCAGTTAGACTTATATACAGCTCCACAATGCCTTTGTAAACTCTCCAAGCAGTTTACAAATTTCAACATGTTTCCCCCAAAAATCTGGGTCTTCATTTTTTACGACCTTGGAACACTGGAAGGATGAGTTAACTTTGAGCCAGACAAGATTGAACTCCTGGCTGGAGGAAGAGTTAGCCTGCAGTACTGCATTCTAACCACTGTGCCATCATGGCTACTAAAAACAAAGATGGGGATATTCCCCTATTGGAGGAGCATCTCAAGGCTTAGCCTTCAAGGTTTTGGCTACTTTAGCAGCTACTGTTTCCAGGCCAGGGATGGAGTTGCAATAATCCTGCATGAGAGTTTGTAGCAGTTACATACCTGACTCCACAGATGACTGATATAAATTGGACTGTGGAGACAAATTAAGAACATAAGAACAGCCTTGCTGGAACAGGCCACAGCCCATCCAGTCCAGCATTCTGTCTCACACAGTGGCTCCCCATTTGCTTCAGGGTATTCCCAAGCAGATGTCTTCACCTGCTTATGATTCCCTGCAAATGGCATTGAGAAATATCCTGCTTATCTCTCCATCCCGGAGGGTGTCCTTAGGCATCCATCATGATAGCCATTGATACCCTTGTTCTCCATGAACAAGGGTATCAATGGCTTAAAGGTGTCGAGGCTGACAGCTGTCACCACTTCTTCTAGCAGGGAGTTCCATGGACCAGTGATCCTCTGGATGAAAAAGTACTTAGGGAAACTGTTGATGGGATCTGAAAAGACTCAGGAATTCATAGCTTTCTTAGTAACCATAGTCATGTCCCAGTAGTAGCACTACTTATTGTTGTGACCTAGTTTTCCTGATAGGGTAAAAAGCACATGCTTAGTCCCCCAAACCCTCTTTTTATTTCAAAGGCTGTGAATTATCTTCATTCACAGTCCGTAATGAGTCCCTAATAGTTGTAAAGAGTACTATGGTAGGCTGACAAAGTTTTTCAGGATATGTCTGATAAGCACCCACCTTTATCTTCCTTGAAACACTGCCAAAGACTTAATTGGCAATTAGCTTGGCAAGGCCACACAGAGCAAAGAGTCAAAACAGAGCTCCAGAAGGTAAACTGACCAGTATGAACCAAGTTGCTTTCTGCAAAAGCTCACATGCCTTTGCTCCTCCTTTATGTCCTATGGGAGAGGCCAATCACCTCCAAGCCTTACTCCTGAGTCATACCTTCTGTCTTAACTGTTCTTGCCTTCTGGCAGCTCTGCGCATGGGTGGACTGACTCTGGAAGCAGTACATAACTCCCAGATGGCACTGCCGCCCCCCCACTCTACCTCTGATGCAGAGCCCTTGTTCTATGTTGTTCTTGGCCTGGCAAACGTATTTAATTTTGATTTGTTGTTGTTGTTTTCTGCTTTAATACTTGCATGAATAGCAAGCTTGTTTATTTCTTTTCCAAGAGCTAGTAGCAGGGCATGGCATTTTTCTTAAACCATCATTTAGAAAATTAAGAAATCTTTGAACAGATTTTTTTGGGCACGCATCAAAAGGTTGTAATGAAAAAGGGCATGGCATGGAAAACTGGATAAGTCCAGTGAACTGGCTGGTAAATTAAGTGAGCAACTTACTGAGACTTGTGCATGTGGTCATTTCAATGGCTAAATCATTTTTAAAGTCCAGACTGTTGTGATAATGTTCCAAAGTAGCTCAAACAGACACCTCCCTAATTCACTGGACTATAGGAAGCAGGGGAAAGTATAGCTAAATCAGATTCTGTTCTTACAGCCAATCTTAAAAGTAGTTTTAGCCTTCCTATGAAATTAACTACATGGCTGGACTACCTAGTGGCACTGACATTAACAGACAGAAGATTGCAAAGTCTTTGAAAGAAGGAGGACACATACAAAGCCCCTATTTTCAACTTGTTCTTGATATATTAAAAGAATGAATTATTAAATCATTGTTAAAGCAAAGCTGCCCCGATTTCTCACATGCACACAGAACAGCTTCCAAACCAACTGCATGAGCCTTGCAAAAGACATGGCTGCTTTAATAATCCAAAAAGAGATGCTTCTTACATTCTCCTATGATTTACAAAACACCTCTTTCAAAGGCTTTGTATATCTTAGATAAAAATAAGAACCCCACATTCTCTGGGATTAATCATTCTTTTTTTAAAAAGCCTACAATATATATTATTTTTGCAATATTTTTATGATTTTTTGGGTTTCATTTTTTGTTCTGTTTGACAGGAAGAAGGATTATAATTTACCTGTCTATCCTGTTTTGATTATTTGCATTAATCATTGCCAAGAAAATACAGCAGTTAGAAAATTAGAATATTTTAACTGGCAATATATAGGTTATGACAGTTATGCAAAGTATTTTTTTAGGAATAGTTCTCCATTATTGAATCAGGTTAATACAATCTTTTCATGACTAATAATAAACAGAATACACTAAGACTCCATTTTTCACAGCTCCTCTTTTGCACTGTTTTATACTATTACTTTTCTTCTTACACAAAAAGAGATTGTATTGATTTTTTTAAAAATCCTATTTTAAAAAAATAATAATTAAATTTAAATTTAGAATTGCATATTCTTGACTTTCCTGTCATAAATTGTCAAAATGTTCTTGATGGTAGCAAGTTTCATTTGGTCAGTGGACAGACAGAGCAAAGAATATATCTGATTTGTATATTTAAAGCTTTGATGTATATACTATGCTGCAACTAAGGTTTGACAAAGTCTACCACAAAAATTTAAGTGATTCTGCTCTGAACCATTATTCTAACAGAAACAGAATTTTGTTAAGAGGTGAATGGGTGCCTCATCCACTACAAACAATGCCAGTGAAGTACTGCCATTCTGAAATGATAAAGGGAATTTAAAGCAGGGGTCCCCAAAGCTAGCTGGAGAATTCTGGGAGCTGAAGTCCTTCAGACTTAAAGTTGCAAAGGTTGGGGACCCCTGATTTAAAGGACAGGTCACAGACCTGGCTGCATGAGCGTTGTACATATCCCATACTTCTTTTAAAATTATGCTTAGAGTTCCTAAGGAAGGTAGTAATGGCATTCTATCTCTGGCAGCTGCCCCAGAATAATTCCTGCTGTTGCCAAATTGTGCTGAAAAACCTGTCCCAAAAACCTGTCCCATACAAATAGAGCTCAAAGATATAGCTTAAGGGTGTCACATACAGAAAGTCCAAGACCTGTTATTTATTGTCCCAAAGTCTAGCACATGGAATCATGGGCTTATATTACATGGAGGCAAATTCCAGTTGAGTCATGGAAAAGTTCATTACAATAAGACCAGCTCAACATTAGAATCACTTGGAAGAGACTGAACAGCCGTCTGTCACAAGACGATAATTTGTACACCAATATTGAGCAGAGAGTTGGACCAAGTGGCTTAAATTGATGATTTTTTGGATTCTTTAAACATGCCAAACATTTTAAAAAAGCACTTTCTGAAATCTATGAATAGATTTAAGCTAGAAGAAAGAATGATTTATAGTTTATGTCTATGTCCATTGCCTGTAAACCAACAGATTAATTGATTCTCTTGCAAACAATTTGTAATCAAGGCAAGATGTCATCTCTTTGGAAGCTTTTCTTTAATTGTTATAGATTTGAAGCAATGTCTTTTGATGGGGAATAAAAATCTTATCTGTTGTTACTATATTGCATCTTAATTAGAAACATTTAGAATCTCAGCCAATATCCCAAAAAAATAGACCAAGGTTTGAATTGGAATGGATAACAAGCCAGACATTCAATTTTACACACACACACACACACACACACACACACACACACACACACACAATTATGGTATTAGACTAAAAGCTAACGTTCAAGAAACTCATTATTGATTTAATTAACTATTTTTCAGAGGCAAGATATATATTCCTAATGTAACTGTGGAATAAAACATCAGTGGTTCTTTATGTATTTGCAAAACGTTTTCTAGGTAAGAAAATGAAAATATTTTTCTTTGTCATTTTTCTTTTGATCCTTAAGCAGCAGACATAAACTGAGAGAATTTGAATATTGAAAAGGGGAAGATATTTATATCTGCTATATCGGTATCTTAAGTAACAGCCTTGATGCTGACTGACATTGGCAATCTGTAACCTAAATTCTGCAAACCAGAGGTCCCCCAAAATTAACCTCCAGTCCAAGAAATTATGTTACATCAGAAATGCTTCCTGTTCTTTGACACTTTGTTCACTGGCATTTGGAATACAATAGGCTTGAAAAGTGCTGTCCGTATAGATTTCAAGATATAGCTTTGTCGGGCTGAAATGATATTAAAAGAAAATATGGATGTGGACTGGAATTCTGGAGTATTAATTCATTTTTGTTTTGCCTATTTATAATCTTTATGAATAATATTGCATTATTTTTCCACATTTACAATTGTACTGTAAATTGCCCAGAGTTGCTTTGGATAGCGAGATGGATGGCATATAAATTTAATAAAATAAAAATAAAAATAAAAATAATACAAATGCCATTACCTGTAATAAATACGAAGAGTCTGCAGTTCTTCTTCTAGACTCTTATGCTGATGAATAGCAGCTTCTCTCTCTTGTTGCATAGCAAGCAGTTTTTCCTATGAAAGAGCAGAAATAGAACAAAGAAGGTGTATTTTAAGCAATGGAAAAAAGTACCATTTTACAACAGATGGCACTATGTTTCATTTCAGCAGCATAGAGAATAGAAAATCTTACAAGGATTTTCTGAGAAATAAACTGTAGTATGTAACTGTAGTATAATGGAATCATAGATAATGTACCTTGGAGTCATATGTAAGAAGGTATGTTATACTTGTCCCAAATCCATTAGTAATCAACCAGGAACCTGTGACTAGGATATGACACAACAGATCTTTCTCACTGGATCTGTTCAACAATCTAGAGGCTGTGCATATTCAGAAACTCTAGCTATTCCAGAATAATTTGTTTCCATTATTCTTTTTATATAACTTACGTATAAGATCTCAGAAGAATTGAAAATATATAATTAGATACAAGAAGTGACTGCAGTATAGTAATTAAAGTATTGGGCCAGGACGTATTCAAATTCATTCTTAGCCATGAATGTGACTTTGGACTAGTCATTCATAACGTTGCTGCAATACAGATAAAATTAAAGGAATTTCCTCTGGCCTCATATGCTGCCTTGAGGACTTGGAGCAACACATGAGATAAATCTAGTAAATAAGCAAACAAAAGTGAATATTCTATAACAGGATATATAATTCTAGTGTTATAATAATGCTCAACTTGTATATGTCCTTGTTTAGAGAAAGTTAGAAAAGCAACACATATTGACCAGAAACCCATGTATTGTAGATCCAAATTTTTGTAGAATTCACTAACCTAACTAAGGTGGAGAGGAAGGTGGCCAGGGCAGGAGTTCCATAAGATTGGTGTTATTCCTGAGAAGATTCTATCAGTACAGAGGTGGGTTCCTACCAGTTCTAACTTCTTCTATAGAAGAGGTTACACAAATCTACAGTGCCGTTTAGAACCGGTTCCAGCTACCACCCCCACACGTCCGCACATCATCAAGATGAAGAGCGAGAGGAAGAATTCTGGGAGCTCAAGTCCACAAGTCTTAAAGCTGTCAAACATCTTTGAATACCCCTGGGTTTTTTTCCTAAAGGGTTAGGGGTGTAAGGGTTTTGTAACTTGACAGCTTTAAGACTTGTGTGCTCCAGTGCCGGAGTTCCTGAGCCAACATTTTGGTTGCTAAGCAAGAGCATTATTAAGTGAGTTTCACCACATTTTATAAGTTGGCCATGCCCACCCAGTTACATGACTGCCAAGCCATTCCAACCTGGTCACAGGGCTGGCAAGCCACTCCCATAAAGCAGGCCACACTTACAGAAGAGGTTCCAAAAATTTTTGAAACTCACAACTGTATCAGTAGTAGTATTCTCCCAGTTCTTACTGGTTCTAACCGGTAGCGGCAGCTGGTGGAAGCTCCGCCCACCATCCCTGATGTAATGCATGACCTTCTGCATGCTCACATTTGTGAATCAGTAGCGAAGGTAAGTGAATCCCACCACTGGATCCTATCGTATGCAACCCTCCACAATTTTTAAAATAAACTGGACCAATGGATCAGGTCCTCTGAGAAAAAGCTTAATTTACAGTTAAACATAAATGTGGAAAAACAAACCTTCAAGTATCTGGCGCTGAAATTACATAGCCTTTAAAGGCCATGTTCAGGAGATTCAGACACCAATGAACAGTGAAGATTTAAAATTAATATAAGACCTCTGAGGAACTAATCAACTCTATCGATATCAAGGGAGCTCCATTTTGTGTTGCTTGAAGTTTTCAACTATTTAAAGGCAGCTGTACCTGCAGTATAACTTCTTCGAATAAGCTGCTCTGTCTGGGAACAGTATAATAATATTATGAAAAAACTTATTATAGCCAGAGCATTTTGATTCTTTCTCCCTTTAGCATGGTAATCTTTCTATTTTGTCCTAGCCCTCAATATTTATTTATAATACAGAATATATATTTGGTACGGATGATTAGATACAGGTATAAAGTAGGTTTGGGAATTGGAGTACGTATGTGTAAGAAAATGTTCACTCTAAATCAGACTTGGGTATTTTATGGGCCACATCCATCCATCCAACCCATATGAAGTCAATCAGAAATTAGAAATCAAATGTAAATAAGTGTATGCCATACATGCCATACAATCGCATTGCTTTTATTTTGGAGGCAACTGCTATTTTTAAAAAAAATCATAGGTGTGTAAGTGTGGGCCTATGCACCTTCATAGCCCTATTGGCTTGCTCCTCCACTGAAGTCCGCTTTCTTATGTGGCCCTTTAGGAAAATTAATTGACCACCCCAGCTCTAAATATAGTGGCACCAACTTCCTATCATACGTTCCTTTATTGATGAGTTTCAGTGATACAATTCTTCCACAGTTCTAACAGGCAAATCTTGATTCCTTCTTATTTATTTATTTATTTATTTATTTATTTATTTATTTATTTATTTATTTATTTATTTATTTATTTATTTATTTATTTAATTAGATTTATACCCTGCCCTTCTCCAAGAGGACCCATTCCTGGCATCCAGCAGTTACAATTCTGCTCATATGCTGAGCCGTTTAGAGTTTGAACCTGAAGCTGCTTTTAGACTCGTAAACCCAACATACAAAACATGAAAATGTTAACCAATCCAAACTATTTTCTGTAATTATACTGTACGTTGCTAAATAACCTCCTTAAATATTGGGGAAAGCATGCCTGAATCAAAGTGGGTGGGTTGTTCCAAGAGGCCAATAATTAACTGTCCCTGATAATTTTCAGTGTACTGTGAAGTGCCATTGAAAGCTAGACTGGGAGGAAATGTTTGTGGCAGACACTCCCACTCAACAAGAGATTACCAGCAAGATTCTTTAGAGAGGTATCACACCTGATACCCTTTTAGGATAAAGGTCAGGAGACATAAATTCTGACCCTCTTTTAGTTTACAGTATACACTTACTGACCTGGCAATACTTCAGAAGAATAGTTCCCAGATTACAGCAACAGAAGAGAGAAAAGAATTGGCGTAAATGGATTGAGGCATAACAATAAAGAAGTGGGGGGAGAATCCTAAACTTGCCGTAATCTTCTCAACATAGAGCAAAGGAGTGAAGCATTGAGTGAAACAGAAAAAAACAAGAAACTTTCCAATCTAGGAGATAGGCACATGATATTAGTAAGAGAAGTCTAGGTCATATTAGACTCATATTAGTAGAAGCAGTCAAGCTTCTACCACTGCAGAATAAATATGCTGAACCAAGGGAATATACAGAAAATTAGATATTAGAAAACAAGACAGATTGGAACGCTTCTCTTTTATATTTTTCAAGAAGAATTTGATTTAATTCGTTTTTGTGAGAGCATTACTTTCCCTTTGAATTGGTAAAACTTAAGATACAGATTCTTCTTAGTTGTTGTCTGGGCAACTAAGAGAGATTCAAGGAAACTATAGTGGAATTTATCACACAACAATTTCTGAATAATCTATATGTGAAAATATAGACATCTGAAAAATCATTTCAACACCGGTTTGACTTAAGAGGTTTTAGAATTTGGAATTACAGCTTTCTATGGCCTGACAAAAATGCGACATGTACAGTTATTTTCTTATATTACCAGTATAGGATCCTTATTTTACTTTAAAAGTTAGATAAAATAAATAGTCTGGGTGGGAATCGTTACAAGGTCTCAGTTCAGACACACAAGCAGTAACCACTACAAAGAATTTTTCCATCTTCCAAAAAGCTAAGATATAAACATGTCACCCACTGTTTTTAAGGGAAGAACTACATTACGTTTACATTTCTCTCAACCTTACAGTATACAAAAGATGTACATTTTTTCAGTATTCAAAAGCAGCAATAATCTTTATCCTGCATAATAAATATGTAATATATAACCTTAATTATCTAATAGCAATAACAGTGAAAGCAATAACTTTCACCCAATGTAACAGTGAGAAAAGGAGATGATGCTATAAAAAGACAAGTATATTAGGTTAGGTATTATAACTGAAATATCAAGTAATATTATATTTATTGTAGTGGTGGGTTCCTACCGGTTGGCCAAACCGGTAGTGCTTTGGTGACCTGGTCACTGGAACCGGCAGTGACCCAGGCCTGCCATACCCCTGAACCAATTCTCCAGGTGACGCCATAAGCGGTGCCATCTTGTTTTTTGCTTCCTCACATGTGCAGAACAATTTTTACTGTATGGTGCATGCGTGTGCAGCACACACATGAGCGAACCGGCAGTAGTGCCTGCCGGAAACAACCCATGATTTATTGCTATATAATATAAATAGGCAGAAATATATGAACTACATTGGGTAAGTTACGGCAACGTTTATGTACAAATAACAGATTCTGTAAAAGTATCAATGAGAAACCATTTTATTCTTCAGGGTAAGTTTAACCACATACATGATTCCTGTAGCCATATCTGTCTAAGCATGTGGCAGTTTTTCCTCATTACAGAGGAGTTTTGTATCATCTTCATAGCTTCCATAACTCTGTCAGTGTATCATCATAAAAATAGGTCAGGGTGCCTTTATATACTTTTTACTTCGGTCAAATACATCATCAGGTTAACCCAATTAAAAGTATTTCAGGGCCAGCTTTAGGCATTGGCTTCAAAACTGAGTGGATGCCAATTCCATCGCTCCTTCTGAATCATTCTAAAAATGCAAATCTTTGTATCAATGGGAAGTGGCAGCATTAGTCAATGTTGCCTAGAGTGCCATATGCCCTTCAGATAGCAAAAGTGCCCTTGTTAGCAAAAGTGCAACATAGGCAAAAACTGAGAATCATTTCAAGTGTGCAACATTCTTGCCCAAACTCAAAAGAGAACCAACAAAGCTTGCACTTAAGAAAGCAGGTGGGAGCCAGGTATATCCTGCAAGCAAATATATATTTTTGCCTTGCCGTAGGACCATGCATTTAAATATCTGTTATCTTTTGCCTCTTCTCGGTAAAGTTACTCTTCTTCCATGGCCTGACACAGTTATACATTCTTATAGGCCTTCTACAGTATTCCCTGATTTCCACCATTTCACCCTTCTCAGCTTTCCCTTTCTGTTCCCTCCTACTGCTTCCCCTTTTCTCCTAAGCCTTTTTAAAAAATCATATAAAATCATTGCAGATTTTAAAAAAATGTTAAAAATACTACAATTTTAAGGTAACAAAATTCATACACCAATCAAATATAAGCAATAAGATAATAATAAAAACTACAAAATGAATTCTGTCCCATCCATTTGGGAGTGTGATTGTGCAGACATCAACATATGTAATCCTCATAATGACCACAAAGTGACTGTTAATACATTTCTGTCCTAGTGCTGAATGAATTAGAATGGAGACAATGAAAGGGATATAGTATTCTATCAATCTAAATGCTGTAAATAAAAAAAACCCCTGCAAATTGTGCTTTTCTATACATTTAAGAGGTCACAGTGTATGACAAAGAAACTTCAACAGAAACTGATTTCTTAATAGAGATTGTATAGAGCAGGGGTCTGCAAAGTCGGCTCTTTTAAGACTGGTGGACTTCAACTCCCAGAATTCCCCAGCCAGCTATGCTGGCTGGGGAACTCTGGGAGTTGAAGTCCACCAGTCTTAAAAGAGCCAACTTTGCAGACCCCTGGTTTAGAGTAAAATACCAAGTTCCAAAATAGTTTGTTACTTGGGACATACTCTGAGCAAAATACTTTAATCTTACATAAGAAAAAAACCAGGAAGGCCTCCAGAAATGGCTATAGTTATGGGAACCCTTACCAACATTTACATCTACTGGGTACAAGCATGTCTTGGTCATGATGAAGTTATAACATTTTAAATATTTTGCCTTAGACCAGCTAGTGATGTAATGTTTCTCTATTGTGAGCCACCAGGGTCCGTTGGAGTTGGATGGCATCCAAACTGAATAAATAAATAAAAAGAGGTGTGACATAATGTTATTTGGAGCTCCAAATGTAGTGTGAGATAGAACACCACTGAGCTAATTAGAAACAATGACCACAATGCTATTGAGCTTAATTTATAGTAAACAAAAATTGCTAGGGAGTTTTTTTTAAAAAAAATTCCACTCTGAACATTTCTATAAAATGAAGAGTTAAAAAGTAAATTAAGCTGGAAATTTCAGAGAACCAATTTTTTAAAGGATACTCAACCAACACCATAATTGAAAATCAACAACAATGCATACTATGATTATGAAAGTTAACATTAAATCTATGGTTACTTGCATGATTAATGTTCCTTTTCAAAGATACACTATATTGCCAAAAGCATTTGCTCACCCATCCAAATAATCAATCAGGTGTTCCAATCACTTCCATGGCCGCAGGTGTATAAAATCAAGTACCCAGGCATGCAGACTGTTGTTACAAACATTTGTGAAAGAATGGGTCCTCTCAGGAGCTCAGCGTGGAACTGTGATAGGATGCCACCTGTGCAACAAATCCAGTCATGAAATTTCCTCGCTCCTAAATATTCTACAGTCAACTGTCAGCTGTATTATAAGAACATGGAAGTGATTGGGAATGACAGCAACTCAGCCACAAAGTGGAAGGCCATGTAAACTGACAGAGCGGGGTGAACGGATGCTGAGGCGCATAGGGTGAAAGGTCACCAATGTTCTTCAGAGTCAATCGCTACAGACCTCCAAACTTCATGTGGCCTTCAGATTAGCTCAGGAACAGTGCTCAGTGGACTGACGTCATATTGAACCCTATGGATTAGGAATGGGATTTCACTTGCTGTAAATTCATATGCGAGTAAAGGCAGGTGAGCGAATACTTTTGGCAATATAGTGTACTGTTACAGAGTGAAAAGCTCCCTTCAGGAAATGGGAATGTTGTCCAAAGAAGACGACCCAAAGAAGAATGTAAATTTTCATCAATCTGACATGCAAAAAGAGATTTTGAGAATTGAGCTTGACACGAAAAACCAAAATGACACGAAAAATGACACGAAAAACCAAAATGAAAAACAATAGTTTAAAAATAATACATGCTGGGAACTGGGTAAGAAGGTTATAAGCCATTAGGTAGCAATAGCCCTTAGACCTATATACCTCTTCACAGTGCTTTACAGTCCTCTCTAAACAATTTACAGAGTCAGTATATTGCCCTCCAAAATCCGGGTCCTCATTTTATCAACCTCGAAGGAATGGAAGGTTGACTCAACCTTGAGCCGTTCAGAACTGAACTCCTGGAGTAAGTAGTGAGTTAGCCTGCAGTACTGCATTCTAACCACTACACCACCATGGCTCTTATGATGATGATGATAAGGTTAAAGGACATGAAAAAAATTCAGAGCCTAAACTTTCACTATAGCAAAAGTTGCAGGGCTATATCAGATTCAGTGTATCGTTCAGAATTCAAAATGAGTTTGGGGGGAATAGGATAGGATGCATGCTAATGTACATTCATGTCCTTGGGATTTCCAATAGGCACCAGTTTAGCCAATGTGAAACCAAATGCAAATACAGACATTGTTTAGTTTAATATAGCATATCATATTTTGCCATAATGTCAAAGAACATTATGGAATTAAAATGCTCCAAGACTACCTCTAGTCCTATCTAGGTTACTTTCTACTTACTAATGAGGTAGTCGTGAATCAGATCTTGATTGTATCTGATCATACCAAACGGACCTATAGTAGATCCCAAGGGATCTGTGTGCTATTTTCATACAAATATTGAATTCGAGTTGGAAAGCAAAGGCTATATTGAGGCTTGCAAGATTAGACGTATCCATTACTCACACAATGAAAGACTATTTGTATGGGATATATATTATATTAAATTGTTTGAACAGTAATTTTGAAGTGAGATGATGCCTGTGATAACTGAAAGAATTTTTTAATGTTAACTATATTATGGAACAATTTAGTGAGAGATGTTTTACTGAATATGGTATTTTAGGAAAGCTAAAGGGCAGTATTGTTTACCTAGAATTGCAGTGCTGGAAAGAATCTCAAGGATTATCCAGTTCAGCTCTCCTGCACTAAAACAGAAATCATTATACCTCAAAAATCCCCAACAATTGCTTATCTGTGGCCTTCTTTAAAATGTCCATTGACAAGTTTCTATGACTTAATCTTTCTGTTAGAAACCTTTGTTTAATGTTTTATTTAAATTACTTACTCAAAACTCTGCTCTTTCACTCTACTCTCACTGCAATAAATAACTATTGCTTTCCATCTTCTTTATAGCAGTGTTTGAAAACTGCTTTGTTCCCATAATCTCCTTTCGTCTAGATCTCGAGGTTGAAGCCTTCATAAAAGTATCTGTAATTCAGTCTGATTTCCAGACTGAAAACAGAGGTGTAGGTGGATAGAAGTGGTTTCTCCTTAATTCTGGGCTTGTTTGGAAGAAAGAGGAGTGTGCTGTGCAATTTTTCCACCTTAATTCCACCTGTTGCTTTGATAGCCATCATTATAATGGTAATGACACAGCCAGAAACAGGGTGGTGGTATAGCACTAGGGAACTGAGATAGGGGCTTCTGATACAAACTGAACAGGCGTATGACTAAAGTGATATTTGAACCAGAAATAACTTTTAATTTTCATTAGCTACAATGTCATGTTAGTTTCACAAAGAAAATAAATACGCTCCAGCTTTAAAGAAAATTAGTGCCGCTTTCAACATTACAGTTTTTAGTCGTGGAATCTGTTAGGCATTTGTAGCAGAAATTAACAATATAAAACTCATATATATATTATAGTTGCCTTGAAAACGATATTCTATCTTAGACCTTTTTATATATTAAGGTTATCTTTTGATACGACTCTCTTGAGAAGGCACTTATCCCAGTTTTGTACATTTGGGAGCCAAAAATGACAAGGCATTCCATCCACGTGAGTGAAAAGTTGTATTGCTGCTGTTGCAACAGCTTACTTGCTTTTTGGTCTTAGCCATGAAGAAAGGGAAGTGTGAATTTCTCATGCTGATCTCAAAAAAGAAGGCTTTCATATATCTTAGTCAGAAAGCCACAAAAGTAGAAAAGCTTGTTTTTGTTGGACATTCATGAAGTCACATAGATATATATTTTTTCTGGCGAATATGATGTACAAGCAAGTTATACCAACAGCTTTTACAATCTAGTTCCAGCTTCTTCCCACAGAAGCTATCTTCTTTTTTTGTTTTGTTTTACGGAAATGTGGCACCACTACTGGAAGGCTTTTCATTTTATATTGATGCTATTCTAAGATGGAAGCTGGTATGGAATAGATAAAAAAGCACATAGTAGCAAGCATTAAAATGGAAAAAGAAAACTCCAAGGTTGGGATATAAGCAATAGTCATAGTCCCAGAGACAAATTTTGCCACTTTGTAGATCATGGGTGTCAAACTCAAGACCCTCAGGCCAGATCTGGCTCGCGATGTGGTTAGATCTGGCCTGTGGGGCTGCCCTGGAAACAGTGAAGGACTGGCCCCTGGTGCATTGACCCTGGCCCAGGCTGGCTGAATGCTGATCTAAAATTTGGTGGCGGCCATCATCCTTAGAACCAGGGGGCCACCCCGGACCCAGTGAAGGGCTGTTCTCCCATCTCCTGGGCACATGCTTGAGACAATGGATCTCCCCCACCCCACCTGGACCACCATAGGCACTCCCGATATGAGTGATGGTGAGCTGGCCATACCCACCCCAGCCACACCCATCTGGTTGGCTCTGACCACCCAGTCACGCCCACCCAGGTCAAACACAATCCTGATGCGGTCCTCAACGAAACTGGGTTTGACACGCCTATTATAGATAGTGCCTGCATTATGCAGATGATGCTATTTGTGTGCTGAAAATGATTTGCACTTAATTTTCTGTTGATTGTATGATGTAATAAGGAGTACAAATTTCAAAATGAATGTACCAAAGAGCAAAGTTTTTGGATTGCCCACTGAGCAATCAGATTGCAAATGAAAAACAAATGCAAATAGAGGGATTTATATAGCTAAAAACAATGAGTAGAGAAACGCTAAAATGTAGAAATGTTTCTGAAATATAGTATGTAGCCTGTGGTCCACAACAATGAATGTTATCAAAATAAATGAAAATAGCTTCATATGGTACCATATTTCTTCCTACTTTGCTGTATGGGAATATCAAGCGAAATATAACTATTAAATGCAGTGGGAACGGCCAGAAGCTTCACTACCGGTTCACTGAGAGAGACCGCCTGATGCATGCATTTAAGAGAAAATTGAACTTTGAAACAAAGAAAGGAGCAAGGAAAACAGCTGAGGAGCGGCAATTCAATCTGCCGCCTCTGATCAGCTGGTCTTCAGAAACAGAAGTAAAGGTTTGTATAACGCAGGGGCAGGCAGGTGGGCCCACTTTCACAGGAACAGAGAACCGGTTCGGTCTCGGCTTGAAGTGAGAGCTACCGGTTTGGGCGAACCAGTAGAATACCACCTCTGGAACGGCATACTTAATTATGTGCAGCTGAGGTAAAGATGGTTCAAAAATGTATTAGTGACTTCTATTAAAGAAGTAGGTTGAGATGGTTTGGTTTTCATAAAGATAAAGAATAAGCATGGTATGGGACTTCCTTCCGGTTAGCCGGAGGCGACGGTCGGGTCTTGTACTCGTCTGCCGCTTGGTTGCTTCTGCGGCCCCTTCGGGGGCAGGGGGCTCTTGTAAAGAGCTTCTGCTGCACGGGCGGCTTGCGGTGAGTCCCCCCACCTCAACGGCGGTTGGGGGGGTGGCTCCCGCTTCGACCTAGGCGTAGGAGAACGAGTTGCGGGGGGGAGTTCCCTTTCGTCCCCTTTGCCGATGGAGAGCCGGAACAGCTGCTGAGATTCAAGATGGGCTGAAAGCCGAGGGCTGGAGGCAACGCCGAGGCTCATGGCTACAGAGTGGATTGTGAGTGATCTTCACTTAATGCCTTCAACTTTCACTTTAAAAGAAGAAGGAGGAGGGAGTTTGTAAAACCCTTCCTCGGAAAGGAAAACAAAGCGGCGTTTTGAAATGTTCCCCAAGCTTGGGGAGGTGGAAGAATCAACATCCGACTTTTAAACTACAAGTAAAAGTCTCTTACTTTAAGAATTTCAATGATACTTTGTATCTTTGTCTGGCAACAACTGAAATGAACTTTCACTAGATCTCCGTGGCTTCCAGAGGGGAGGGGAAGATGGCGTTCCTTTGTTCTCAGCAGGAAATGTTTTCTTTTGAAATTTGCTGACACTCCCTCATCTTCGGGACTGAACTCTTTAACAGTGGATTGATTTAATTGACTATTAGGACCTTTCCCAGATGTGCCTTCTTTTCTTTTTTTTTATTTGATTGCTTTTAAAAATTGTTCTCTCTCTGGATTGTAAGCAAATTGAACTTTGAATTTGGACTTTTGCTCTCTCCTCGCCTCACGGACCACCTCTCCAATAGACGCCATATTAGTGACAAGACCTTAATACTTTCATTATGGCTTCAAAAAAGCAGCCACATCAACCCAAGACTACTTCAATGTTATCCAAAGGAACAGAGGTGGAAGCTACGCAGTTATCAGCAATAGAGGAAACTCTCCAAAACATCATGAAAGAAATAGAAGAAATCTGGAAAGACAATGTTAGCTCAAAACTGGAACTTTTGGAGACACAGAAAGCACTAATGGAAAATAAACAAAAGATTGATGGATTGGAGGGGGGGATGGCTGAGATGAGGGGAGAGATAAAAAATTCTCAAAGGGAAATTGTGGATTTAGCTAGTCATATGTCTAGGATGGATTTTGAAAGGATGTCTTACTTTTTAAGGTTTCAAAATGTTCCTGAAGTTGCCTCTGAAGATCTGAAAGAATTAATGTGTACGATGTTAGCAGATTGCACCAAAAAGAGCAAAGAAGATATTTGGGGGGACATCGATTTGGTTTATAGAATTAACTCAGCATATGCTAGAATAAATGAGGTACCCAGAGAGATGAATATTAAATTTGTAAGAATGTCAATGAGGGACAAGATCCTGAGAGCACAAAGAGACGGTCCCTTAATATACCAACAGACTGAGATTGCCATTTTGAAACAGATCCCGAAAAAGATTAGAGAAATAAGGAGGAAATATTCCTTCTTATCAAAAAGATTATATAAAAAGGGGGTGTGGTTCAAGTGGTTGATGCCAGAGGGAATGTTAGTGTTCTGGGAAGGGGGGAGAGTAAGAATTAAAACAATTGCAGAGGCGGAAGCCTTTCTAAAAAAACATTCCCCAATCCTGGAGGATGAAAATGGGGGAGCAGAGGGGGCTACGGCTCCTCCCACTGGAGGTCAGGGAGAGGAAGATACAATTGCTAAAAGACTTAGATCTCACAAATGACTTTTTTCTATATAGTGTAACCACTATTTGGATTTTTACAGAATTAATGATTGAGTGCATAAATATAAACTGATATATTTGTATCTCTTTCCACTTTGTAGGGAAATGAAAAATGATTTGTATTATCTTATCTTTTTTGTTTTTGTAAAAAGCCTCGGAGGGGGCCGAGACCTCCGACATAGATGTCCTCAAAATATCTTTGTAATACCCTATACCCTTTTCCTATTAAAAAAATTTTTTTTTTGTAAAAACCAATAAAACTTTTTTCAAATCAAAGAATAAGCACGGTATGGCAAGGGGTTTATTAAGGGTTAAAAATGTAAGCCTGTGGTTGGATGAAGTTAATTAGATCCTAAAGAACACATATCATGTGATGGACATAATAATAATTATTATTACTATTACTATTGATTTTTTATACCGCCCTGCTCCCGAAGGACTCAGGGAGGTGTACAGCCAGAGTAAAAACAAATATATAAAAGTTTAAAAAGTTTTTTAAAAGACATATTAAACAATTTGGCCTAAAAGTGAAAAAACCCAAGCAACCCTGATTAAAATTAATAAAATTTTGTAATTTTTATCATTTTTATGCCAGCCCGGCTTGTTGGAAAAAAAAAGGTTTTGAGAGCATGGCGGAAGTCAGGGATAGTTCTTAATTCCGGGGGTAATTCGTTCCAGAGGACAGGTGCTCCCATGGAGAAGGCTCTCCTCCTGGGTGTCGCCAGTCGACATTGTCTAGCCGACAGCACCATGAGGAGACCCTCTCTATGGGATCGTACTGGCCGGTGGGAGGCTCTCGGTGGCAGAAGGCGATCTCATAAGCACCCAGGTCCTAAGCCATGGAGTGCCATGGAGGATGGCGTACAAGCATAGGAAGTATAGAAAGATCTATGTCTAGGGAGATTCTCAGTAAGCCAGTCATGGTTGCTCCAAAGCTGCTTTTTCAAAGGTAACTAGATCCTTTGAAAAAGGATGAAGAACGGTTGCAGGAGCTGGGTATGTCTAGTTTGATGAAGAGAAGGATCAGGGGAGACATGATAGCAGTGTTCCGATATCTCAGAGGGTGCCACAAAGAAGAGGGAGCCAAACTATTCTCCAAGGCACCTGGGGGCAGGACAAGAAGCAATGGGTGGAAACTAATCAAGGAGAGAAGCAACTTAGAACTAAGGAGAAATTTCCTGACAGTTAGAACAATTAACCCCTGGAACAGCTTGCCTCCAGAAGTTGTGAACGCCCCAACCCTGGAAGTCTTTAAGAAGATGTTAGATAGCCATTTGTCTGAAATGGTATAAGGTTCCTGCCCACGCAGGGGGTTGGACTAGAAGACCTACAAGGTCCCTTCCAACTCTGCTATTGTATTGTATTGTATTATCCTCCCCCCTCACTTCAATACATTTTGCTTCTCATCCAAGAAGCTTCTTCAGTGAATTGAATGAAGCTTCTTGGGTAAGAAGCGAAACAACTTCAAGGAAAAACAAAGAAAAAAATCTAGTTGCCTTTTGAAAAAGCAGCTTTGGGAGTAGAAAGATACAGGGAATGCTGTTGATGTAAATCTGATATATTTAGATTTATCCCCCCCCCCGTCCTTCCCCTTTTTGTCTGCTGCTCCTCACTCTTTTTCTGCATTTTGTATAATTTATCCCAAAAGGGAATAGCATGATGATTGTGTACACAAGTTTATAGGTTATCAAAAGGCACTTATACTTGTTCTCAAGGATTGTGTTGATTTAGTATAACTATTTTGTGCTGTATTGATTTTTCTAGCTTCTTGGAACTGGTAGTAGAAGGGTAAAATATCTGATAAATACATCAGATGAAAAATGTTGTTTATTCTTTGTCTTAAATCGTAAAATTTTGTCCCATTTAAAACCAACATGTATTTTTCTGTAGAATTCAGAAGAAATATAGTAACAGAATTCCTGAGCATTTGTTGCTAAAGACTGTGCAGTATATTTATATTCTTTTATAGTTTTTGCTAACTAAGGTATGTAGGAAGCACACTGCAATAGTAATGGGAGATTTTAACTACCCTGACATCAATTGGGAAACAAACTCTGCACCAAGTGGAAGATCCAACAGGTTCCTAACAAACCTAGCAGACAACTTTGTTTCCCAAAAGGTAGAGAAGGGAACAAGGGGATCAGCAATATTGGACTTAATTCTCACTAACAGAGAGGAAATGATAGAAGGTGTAGAAGCTACAGGAACTTTGGGGGCAAGCGATCATGAAATACTGGAATTCAACATTATGCAAACAAAAGTAGTTGAACAAAGTCAAACTAGAGTCTTAGACTTCAAGAGAGCTAATTTCAACAAACTCAGAGAGAGCTTGGGAAGGATTCCATGGATGAGAATCCTCAAGGGGAAAACAACTCAAGAAGCTTGGGAAATTTTGAAAAATGAGATTATAAAAGCCCAGTCCAGCGCAATACCAATGAAGAAGAAAAATAACAGTTCCCAAAAGAAACCAGCATGGCTGCATAAAGAACTCTCTGACAAATTGAAAGACAAAAAGGATAAATATAAAAAGTGGAAAAAGGGGGACATAACCAAGGCAAAATATCAGCAAATAGCCCGAGCCTGTAAAGATGAAGTGAGGAAAGCTAAGGCTCACAATGAAGAAAGGCTTGCCAAAAAAGTAAAAAATAACAAAAAAAGCTTCTTCCAACATGTTAAAAATAAGAAAAAAGTTAAGGAAACAATTGGTCCACTGCTGGGAGAAAATGGCAAGAAGATGATAAGCAACAGGGAGAAAGCAGAACTATTTAACTCTTTCTTTGCATCTGTCTTTACACAAAGGGATAAAACAGTCCAATCAATCAAAAACAGCACCACAAATATCAGATTAGGAACACAAGTTGAAATAGAGAAGAAAATGGTAAGTGAGCACCTGTCTGCCCTGGACGAGTTCAAATCACCAGGACCGGATGGATTACACCCCAGGGTTCTGAAGGAACTGGCAGACGAGATCTCAGAACCACTGAACTATATCTTTCAGAGATCCTGGAGCACCGGGGAACTGCCAGAAGACTGGAAAAGAGCAGATGTGGTTCCCATCTTCAAAAAAGGAAAAAAAACAGATCCAGGAAACTATAGACCCATCAGCCTGACCTCAATACCAGGAAAGATTCTGGAAAAGATAATTAAACAACAAATAAGTGAACACCTAGAAGCAAACAAAGTAATAGCCAAAAGCCAACATGGGTTTGTCAAAAACAGATCATGCCAGACGAATCTAATTGCATTCTTTGACAAAGTAACAAAATCAGTGGACCAGAGGAATGCTGTTGATATAATTTACCTGGACTTCAGTAAGGCATTTGATAAAGTAGACCATAACCTACTATTAGATAAAGTAGAAAATTGTGGGTTAGACAGCACCACCACCAAATGGATTCGTAACTGGCTGACCAACCGCACTCAACGTGTAGTCCTCAATGGAACTGCATCTACATGGAAGGAAGTATGCAGTGGAGTCCCCCAAGGCTCTGTTTTAGGCCCAGTACTCTTTAACATCTTCATCAACGATTTGGATGAGGGGATAAATGGGGAACTCATCAAATTCGCAGACGACACCAAGCTGGCAGGAATAGCCAACACTCCAGAAGATAGGCTTAAGATACAGAAGGATCTAGACAAACTTGAACATTGGGCACTGTCTAATAAAATGAAATTCAATTGTGAAAAAAGTAAGGTCCTACATATAGGCAAGAAAAACCAAATGCACAAGTACAGTATAGGTGGTACCTTGCTCAATAGTAGCAACTGTGAGAGGGATCTCGGAATCCTAGTGGACAACCATTTAAATATGAGCCAGCAGTGTGCAGCAGCTGCCAAAAAAGCCAACACAGTTCTAGGCTGCATCAACAGAGGGATAGAATCTAGATCGCGTGAAGTGTTAATGCCACTGTATAGTGCCTTGGTAAGGCCACACTTGGAATACTGCATACAGTTTTGGTCGCCACGATGTAGAAAAGACGTGGAGACTCTGGAAAGAGTGCAAAGAAGAGCAACCAAGATGATTAGAGGACTGGAGACTAAGACATATGAAGAACGGCTGCAGGAACTGGGTATGTCTAGTTTGATGAAGAGAAGGACCAGGGGAGACATGATAGCAGTGTTCCGATATCTCAGAGGGTGCCACAAAGAAGAGGGAGTCAAACTTTTCTCCAAGACACCTGGGGGCAGGACAAGGAGCAATGGGTGGAAACTAACCAAGGAGAGAAGCAACTTAGAACTAAGGAGAAATTTCCTAACAGTAAGAACAATTAACCTCTGGAACAGCTTGCCTCCAGCAGTTGTGAATGCCCCAACCCTGGAAGTCTTTAAAAAGATGTTAGACAGCCATTTGTCTGAAATGGTATAAGATTCCTGCCCATGCAGGGGGTTGGACTAGAAGACCTACAAGGTCCCTTCCAACTCTGCTATTGTATTGTATTGTATTGTTGTGATCTTGAAAAATATACCAATTAGCTAATTTCATTAAGATTTATTTTATTCGATTTGCAAACCGCACCAATCTCCGTCGAGACGGACTCTGGGCAATGCACAGGACATTAAAAACTACAATAATAAATAACAAATATACAAAAGTTACAAAGAAATTAAATAATAAACCTGTGCTAAAATTCCCATTTAAAACCTATCAATTTAGCTGAGGCTCTATCGTTCCTAAATTTAAATTCTATGCCAGTCCAGCTTGCTGAAAAAGATGTGTCTTAAGTGAGCGGCGGAAGAGGGGAAGGTCCGTGATAGTACGAAGTTCGGGGGGGAGGTCATTCCAGAGGGCAGGCCCTGCCACAGAGAAGGCCCTACCCCTGGGCGTCGCCATCCGGCATTGACCGGCAGTCGGCACCCTGAGGAGGCCCGCTCTGTGGGAGCGAATCGGTCAGTGGGAGGTATGTGGCAGGAGGCGGTCCCGCAAGTAACTAGGCCCCGAGCCATGGAACGATTTAAAGATGGTAACAAGCACCTTGAAGCGCACCCGGAAGGCCACCGGTAGCCAGTGCAGCTCACGCAGGAGAGGTGTTACATGGGAACTCCGAGATGTTCCCAAAATCCCCCGTGCGGCCGCGTTCTGGACTAACTGGAGCCTCCGGATGCACCTCAAGGGGAGCCCCATGTTGAGAGCGTTGCAAATAGTCAAGGCGGGATGTCACGAGTGCTTGAGTGACTGTGTGAAGGGTGTCCCGGTCCAGAAAGGGACGCAACTGGCGTACCAGTGGAACCTGGTAAAAGGCCCCCCTGGTCATGGCCGCCACATGGTCATCCAGGGACAGCCGTGAATCCAGGAGGACGCCTAAGTTGCGAGCCCTTTCCACGGGGGCCATTGACTCGCCCCGATAACCAGCGATGGAATTAGCTGGCTATGCCGGGATGCCGGAAACCACAGTCACTCGGTCTTGGACGGGTTGAGCCAGAGTTTGTTACTTCCCATCCAGAGCCGCACGGCCTCCACACACCGGGACATCACTTTGACAGCATCATTGGGGTGGTTGGGGGTAGATATGTACAGCTGAGTATCATCAGCGTACAGGTGGTACTCTACCCCACAACCACGGATGATCTCACCCAGCGGCTTCATGTAGATGTTAAACAGGCGGGGCGAGAGGACCAATCTCTGAGGCACCCCATATGTTAGGGGCCTCGAGGCCGACCTCTGCCCTCCTGTTAGTACAAATTGCGACCGACCGGAGAGGTAGGAGGAGAACCACTGTAAAACAGTGCCCCCCATTCCCAACCTCCCCAGTCGGTGCAATAGGATACCATGGTCGATGGTATCAAAAGCCGCTGAGAGGTCTAACAGAACCAGGATAGAGGAATAACCTCTATCTCTAGCCCTCCAGAGATCATCCACCAATGCGACCAATGCTGTCTCCGTGCTGTGCCCGGGGCGGAAGCTGGACTGGCGCGGGTCTAGATAAGCAGTTTCCTCCAGGTGTCGAGGGAACTGTTGTGCCACCACACTCTCAACAACCTTCGCAAGAAAGTGAAGGTTGGAGACCGGACGATAATTACTTAACAATGCTGGGTCCAGGGAAGGCTTCTTGAGGAGGGGCCTCACCACCGCCTCTTTCAAGGCGGCAGGCAAGAAGCCCTCACTCAAAGAAGCCCTCACTATTTCCTGGAGCCAGCCTCGCGTCACCTCCCAGGAGGCCAGTCCCAACCAGGAGGGACACGGGTCCAATAAACATGTGGTGGCATTCAGCCGCCTCGGCAACCTGTCCATATCTTCGGAAGTAACAATAATTTTGTCACAGGGTGTTGATTTAATATAGTTTTAAGTATTAATGTATTTATTTTGTGATATATTATGTTTTTTACATTTCCTGTGCACCGCCCCGAGTCCCTTCGGGGAGAGGGGGCGGTTAATAAGTCGAATTAATAATAATAAATAAATAATAATAATGATGATGATGCAGTGGCTAGAATGCAGTATTGTAAGCTAAATCAGCTGACTGCCAGGGGTTTGATCCTGACCGCCTCAAAATTGACTCAGCCTCCATCCTTCCAAGGTGGGTAAAATGAGGACCCAAATTGTTGGGTGTAATATGCTGACACTGTAAACCGTTTGGAAGGGGCTGTAAATCGGTATATAAGTCTATGTACTATTGCTATTAACCACAGGCCAAGTTACCATTTATGATTACAGGTAGTCCTCAATTTACAACAGTTCACTTAATGGCGGTTCAAAGTCACAATGGCAATGAAAGAAGTGAATAATGACTTTTTCACACTTACAACCATTGCAGCATCTCTGTGGTCACATGATCAAGATTCAAACGCTTGGCAACTAATTCATATTTAAGAAGGTTGCAGTGCCCCAGAATCATGTGATCCCTTTTGTGATCTTCTGACAAGCAACTTCAACGGGAAAGCGAGATTTACTGAACAACCATGTTACTAACTTAACTGCAGTGGTTCACTTAACAGTGGCAAGAAAGGTAATAAAATGGGGCACAAAATTCACTTAGCAACAGTCTCACTTAGCAGCAGAAATGTTGAGGCCAATTGTGGTCATAAGACAAAGACTGCCTATACCACATGTGTTATGGAAACATCTAACTACAGTTAGACATTTCTATAGCTCTTTTCTGCCGCCTAGTTGTCACCTGGATTTTTGCAGTGCAGATGTGATAATCTTAGTATAAACCTGCCTTTTAAAATTGAACTGCAAACTTTTGCCTACCTGCCAATTATATTCTGTTGCTGGAGACTTTGCCAATAATATTGCTTTTGTTTGTTCAAAGTATTTCATCTGCTGTCACTGTGACTACCTTACAGTTTAGCACCTGAATACCTGCTGAAGCGAACCTGTCATGCCAGAAATGTTTTTAAAGTTAGGCAATCACCATTCAGTGAATGGCAAGCACTTTGGTACTATTTCCTCCATAGCTTTCAACATAATCATCTTTGGGAACTGACTGTACAGTAGCAATTGCCAACCGAAATGTTATTGAAGAAAGTTTAATCAAATACTTTTGAATACCATAGAATGACACTATTTTTGGTTAAAGAGAGAACGGAAGGAAATAAGAGAAAGAAAAGAAACAATAAATACAATTTATCAGATTCAACTGCAATATTAGTAAATAGTATTATAGTATGTTGGTGAAAATAACCCCTAACAATATGTGTTATTAATTAGCTTTAATTATATTCTATTAGCTGCTTAAGTTGCTGAAGGAAATAATGAATAATGTGAACAATATCAAAATATCTACTAGGAAAGGTTTAAAGGCATATTGCTTATTTTCCTTTTCATTTTTAATAAAACATTTCCTTATAAGCATCTAAATGAGGTACAAAATAAGAAAAATGATTAAAATACAGAGCCTTGAAATAAAATCATAAAAAACAATAGAACATGCAAACTAGCAATTGTGATTAAGACTTATATCCAATTATTTAAAATAATTAAAAACTAATGCAGAATAAATACACTAGAGAGCTATAAACCGGAAGAGATTCTCAGTTATCCAGATCATGGTTGTCCCAAAGGCATTTTTTCAGGAGGCAACTGGACTTTCTTTTTTTTTCTTTTGAAGACGATTCGCTTTCATCCAAGAAACTTCTTCTGCTCTGACAGGATAGTGGGGAATGGAAGGATTTATATTCCTTGCAGACAGCTGGCAATCTGTATCCTTTTAGAGTAGGGCTATCAAATTCCCGGCCCGCAGGCTGGATGCCCACGCCTGATTTAGCGAAGAGGAAAATAGTCCCGATACATCACGTGACACTGCTGTGGCAACGTAAGTTTGACACCCCTATTTTACTCACATTGTCATATAAATCCTTCCTTTCCCCACTATCTTGTCAGAGCTGAAGAAGCTTCTTGGATGCGAAGCAAAACGTCTTCAAAAAAAACCACAAGAAAATCCAGTTGCCTCCTGAAAATGCACCTTTGGGACTAGAGATACAAAAATAAGCTGTTCAAGTAAATAAAAATATTTGAATATTCACAAATTATTCAAATCTTCCAGTTCACTTTTATCTAAGCTGAAATTTAAAGTGGCTGACAAAATACTCCAATAATGCAGTCTTTCATCTGGGCACTGATCTGATCCAGTAAATGCCTGAAAAATAGTTCCAGTTTGTGCATTTTCACTTTCACATGCCTAGTTTGAATTACTAATCTGTCTGCCGTACATTTCTTACTAGATCTATTCTCCTTGTAGAGAGATCTGGGCCGGTATAAACTCCATAGCCTTTGTAGCCAAATTAGCTAAGACAGATTCAGACTGGTCTGCAAAGTTCCGAGTGGAAGTGATATTCATTTTGAAGAAAATTACTAAAAGAAAATATGGCGACACATAGATGATTAGTTTATTTTATTTATTTATTTTATTTATTTTATTTAAATTTATATCCCACCCTTCTCCACAGAGGACCCAGGGCGGCGCACAGGAAATTTAAAAACATACAAAATACAATAAATATAATTTAAAATAACTATTAAATAATCCTATCCTGTGCTAAAACCAAATTTTAAAAGACCCAAATTTAAAACTTTCTAAACAGTCCCCATGGGAGGTTAGGCTAGGCCGGCTTGTTGGAACAAATATGTCTTTAGACATTGGCGGAAGAGGCGGAGGTCGGTGATGGTACGTAATTCAGGGGGTAGGTCATTCCAGAGGGCTGGACCCGCCACAGAGAAGGCTCTTCCCCTGGGTGTCGCCAGTCGGCATTGTATTTCTCCCATGCATTTCCATCCCAAATTTCTAAAGTTTATGTAAGATTTTGGCTTCCCAATTCCAGTACGATGTAAGCTAAACTTGGCAACCAAAAAGCTTGGCTAAAGTGCTGCCAATTCGCCTTTATAGGGATTGATTTAATTTATACGAGGAATTTTATATTGAAATAGTTAAATAGGTGCAGTGAATTGCTTGGGACAGCCAGTGAAATTATTCACTATTTATTTGGGAAAAGGATACAATTATACAAGACAGAAGTCAGCAACTTCCACTCATCATCTGATATGGGTCACAAGTACTACTGATTCTGATTATTGCATGAAATTCCACAAAATATTTTAATTTACTTGCTCTTGCAATTTAGCAAAGAAATGTTGCAATAAGAAACACCAACAAAGATCTGAAAATCCTAAGCTCTGGATTACCATATTGTGTTCTCCTGCCATTCAATGCATCAGACAAAGGCTGTGGTGTTCAAAGTAAAAGGAAGAAAGAAAAGAAGGAAACGAAAGAGAGGAAAAAGGAAAGTACAGAATACAAAGTCAATAATATTCCCCCTTTACTCTTTTCACAGATTGGATGTTAAAAGAGTTGTGGCAATTAAGCTTTTGTTAATTACCAGCTGTTGAAACAGATGTGTTGACTGTCCTTATTATCCCACAGCTGGGGCAGGAGAACAATTGATGCTCACTAAAATCAACAGCCAGCTGTTTTGCAGTAATTATCTCCTATTAATAATACAGGTGATAAATGTCATAATGCTGCAATCTTTGAGTTTCAGTAACTAAAATACAATTACTTTATCAGTTCAGTTTAAAAATAAGATTCTCTCTTTCATTCCCCACCCCGCTTAAATATTTGTGCCAGCAGACTTTAAGTGGTTGTAGCAGCAATCCAATTTCAACATTATTTGTGGTTCAGTTTAGCTAAATAGGTTAAGCATGGCTTCTGTGAACCAAGGCTGTTTTAGATATTATTGAATTAGATTTAAAAAAATATTTTAAATAGAAAATCAAGCTTCTTTCATGAAATAATACTGTAACACGGTTTAAGTAAATCGGTTATGAAATGTGAATGACGAATTACAGATTTTTGTCATATGTCCTGAGCAAAAGCAAGTGGTCAGCTTAAAAGTTGAGAGGCAAAGATTATAATTCTAGAACATTTATTTTGGAAAAGAAATAGAAAAGATTGTAAAATATTTTTTTCTTTTTTTATATAAGCAGTCCAATAAAGAAGTGCTCTAAAGGAACTCAAATCTTTCAATTAAATAGTCCATATTTAAATACAGTGTCTTATTGCAAACAAAGATTAAAGCATCCATTTTCATTCCTTTTTTAATGTTTCAGACAGAATTACTATAAAAACCTGTTCAGACAACTTTTAAGCTTGACAATAATCACATACTTGTTAATTAAAAAACTATTAAGGGAATAAGATGAGCAAAAATCAGAAATCAAACAAATACAAATGTATTTAATTACTGTTTAAACATATGGATTTTGAGGTCTTTTTAAAGTTATAGTGTAATATAAAGATATAGTATATATCATAAAAATATTTCTTTACAGTCCTTATTTAAAGAAAATGTATGGTAACATGTGAATTTAACAACAAAATAATGTAATTTATCAATAAATGGTCTATATAATTTATACAAAACACTTCTAGTTTATAATAATAGATCAATTCAAATGGTTCTATAAGAGGTCAAAACATGTTGCTCTGCTCTAAAATAGGCTAAATTCAATTTTAAAAAGTCATAGTTCTGAGCAACTTATCTTTTCAACATAATATCATAATTATTGCAGGGTGTTAAACATAAAAACTTAAAAGTTGTATCGTAAATAATTGGATCAATTAATTTACAGAATATCTGAACTTCCTTTTGCACATGAAACATAGTTCATTTATTTATTTATTTATTAAATTTACTGACCACTCATCTTACTACAGGAAAACCCTGGAGCTGGGATACCAGTAGTTTGGACAATAACCAGGATAATTCTAACCATTAATTTATAACCAATGGATTTTAACAGTAGTTACTGTGTGAATAAATCTAGCTTAAAAAAATATGAGTGGAATTTTAAATTCATGGACTTCTGGCTATTAAAATAAAAACTCCTGAAGATGCAAGTACACAAATTATACCACTCAGGCCTTTGAGATAGAGTGTATAGATATGCACATAAAGATGAAGAGTACCGAGACTCATTCTTGAAATATACAGTACTTTGCACTTCTTGTAACTACAGTATATATAATCTAATATTTGCACCACAGAAGTCCAGTGGGAGACTTCAGACAGTTTAAAGGGGTATGAATTTCATTAATACTGTCTCTCTACCTTCCTCCCTCATCTTTTCCTTTTCTCTAAAGTATACCTATTTCCAGAAATATCATTCAAAATGGCACTAGGACATAGTTATGGTATAAGATGTTTGTAGGACATCTGAAGACAGAAAAGGAAAATTTTAATAAAACCTTAGAAGTGCTAGAAGCTATCCATACGTTTGGTCTTGACAGAGCTAATAAAATACTGACTTGTATATATGTGTGTGTGCGTGCGTATGTGGACTACAATCAAGCTCACAACAAAATTCTCCTGGCAACAGTTGCATTGAAACAAAGTTACTGCAGCAACAAGCAACGTCAGAGTGTTAATAATTGACATGAAAAGAATGAAATAGTGAGCAAGGGATAAAGAGGACAAAGAACATGTTTTGTAAAAACCTATCCCCAAAAATAATCAATCACAGTGTCATTTCATTAAGTGTCACGCTAATTTTTAATTTAAAATTTAAATATTCCTATTGCCTATTGATCATATATCAAAGATAACATTGGTGCTCTAATTTTGAACTTCAGGTCTAGAATATAAACATGAAGTACTTAATAAATTTGTGTGTTTCTTTTCTCAAGTGATGTGAATAATACCTGCAGCATTGACTGTTAACCATGTCTAAAGAAACAAAGTAATAACTGAGTCATAGCATACAAAAGCTTAATTTGAATATGCAGTATAAGCTATAACAGATCAAATGGATACAGGTATTCTGCATTGTTTGTAAAACTCACAGCTTGAAGGTTCAATATATTAAAACACAGAGCAAACCAAAACCAGCATTAAACTTTTCAATAAAATATGCTTTCTAAAATTGCAGTACTTCTGTTTATAAAGCTGGATTGATTTACTCTACATTAAATTTTTTATTATAAATATTTTAAGCCTTCATTCCACTTTCCCAAAGAGATCTATTTTTCTCTTTGATAAAATAACCAAATGTTTAACTGATTCTGGTGTCCTGTTCATATTACTTTAATATTAAGTTGAACAGTAGTAACTAACAAAAAACAAAATCATACTTGGCCAATAAAGAATTCTATTCTATTTTATTCTATTCTATTCTATTCTATTCTATTCTATTCTAAGGATGCATTTTAATTTTATTCATATGAATTTTCTTTGGTTTTGCTTTTTAAATAGGTAGAATCAGATCTCAAACTAAGTACTCATACTTATTTATTTATTAATTAAATAATCCCATTAAGCACATATCTCTGATTTCAGCTGGGATTTGCCAAAATTTCCTATTAACAGAAAAAAAAAATGAGTGGAAACAACTTCTAGGAGATAAAATAGAATTAATTGTTTCATTTAAATTTTTGATGAATATAGCATTAATATTACAAATCTATTTTCTTATAAGGTAATTTCAACCTCCTTCTGAAACTACATTTCAAAATAAATTCTGAAGTAAAGCTAAAAGTGTAATTATTTATGTTTCTTTCTCAAATGCATTGAATAACATGCAATAATGAACTCTCCTTTGGAGAAGACATCAAGCCATTTCCTTTTATTTAATATCTCATTTTTTTGTACAGGATATACTGTGGAATATTTCTACAGAATTAATCTTAATGATCAAAATCTGCTAAAATACAAATGTAAGGAAGAATGCCTTATAAATTTCATAAATATGCATCCATCTTGTGCTTTAAAAGTAAAATTTGTTCTTTTAATTCAATATGGAGCTTTTTATTAAAACATTTCATATATTTTATTGTAATTGCCATAAATCATAAATCTAGTAAAAGGAGTCCCTGCGGATTTTACTCCACTAGTCATTGCTGACTCTAGGGGATGGTGCTCATCTCTATTTTAAGGCCACAGAGCTAGGGTTGTCTAAAGACATTTCTGCGGTCAGCGTGATGTCATGGAGGACTGTTACCTTCCCACTGAAATGATGCCTATTTATCTACTTGCATCTGCATGCTTTTGAACTTGCATCTGCATGCTTTTGCTAGGTGGGCAAGAAATGGGAATAATTTTAGTATAGTCTGAATTAGTGTAGGAAAACTGTTCTTTTAAAAAAAACGCATGTGATTGAGCTGCCATTAAAAATTGTTAATAAATATTATGAGATTTTGAATTCTGCATGAATTTAATTGGGAATATACTTTAGAGCAATTGTGCTAAGGTCACAACTGAGTTTTGCCATGCTATTCTCAGCACTGTTATTCAAGGCTTTTTTTGTTCAGAGGGGCTATTTGTGATTTGTAATTAAATCTATGTAGATGTGATATAAAGGTTTAAAAACTTGTTGCTGCAGGCACTGAAACCATAAGTCAGGATGAATCATAAGCTTCAATAAGGATAGGAAAACGAGGTCAAGGATAGGATTACAATACCTGTAAATATTAAAAAAAGAAAAAAACTTGTATTTCATTGATTTCATGGATTACAACTGGTAACTAAAAATGGGATTTAAAGGGTTTGGAAAGTTTTTTTTATTTCAGGATTATTTTTTAATCAGTTGATTAAAATTAAAAATTATTTTTTATATAAAATTAAAACTGGATCAGCTAAAATTTATTTGAAGTCATTTCTGAGCTTTATGTAAAGTTATTTCTCTCAAATCTTCACACAAAAACATTTCCTAACGCAGGGGTCCCCAACCTTTGCAACTTTAAGTCTGAAGGACTTCAGCTCCCAGAATTCTCCAGCCAGCTTTGCTTTGCTGGCTGGAGAATTCTGGGAGCTGAAGTCCTTCAGACTTAAAGTTGCAAAGGTTGGGGACCCCTGTCCTAACGGATGAATGCAACACTGTAAAACTAAGAAGTATTGGGTTGTTGCTCTTTTAAAAATCAGTGTACAGTGTTTTCCAATCATTTTTTTCTTAATGATATGTTCTTATCTCTGGTCTTTCTCTTTATCTCCAAGGAAACTTTTCAAAACAACAGATGTTTCACAAAACGGATATCTTTATTTAATGATTAAGATTTTATGATCAAGATAGAAATATTTGTTTGCTACACTTTCCAACATTTGTTACAGTTGATTTCTAAGTCCAATGACTGTTTAACAATCAACAGTTTCAAGATATAGCCTATTTTACATATCTGTATCTCGAGCCCTTCAATTTGCTCAAGTGAGCAGCTGCTCCTTATCTTCTTATTAGAGTAATAACCCTATCACATTATTGGAGTAAAACTGTTTCCTGCCAGACAGTAAAGAAACAGGTACAGAAGTCTGCTTTTAATTCACAGCATGTAGAAGATGAAGAACATCTACCAAGTGGGAACTTAACCTGTGTGTGCTCTGGGACCTTGCTGATTAATATATATGGAGGGTATTTTTCATCAAGTTTCTGGATTCTCACATTAATGCAAAAACGATCAGTCAGATTGTCTTTACTGGTTGGCAGGGTAACAAAAAACATCTTCAATGTGATAGAAGAGGGGATTATGCATGGCTGGAAAATAAGGCAAACGAATGTGGCAGATGAAAGAGGGCAAATGATAACATGTACTTGTGACATCATGCAAATAATGTGACTTACTAATTAGGATCAGATTCAGAAAATCTTACCTCAATATCTGGGGGTGGTAAAGGCTTGGATGGGGAACAATGGGCTTCAGCTCAATTAAGAAAGATATGGCTTTATGTACTTGGGCCTTCCAATACTAAGGTTTTGCCATGGGGTGATGCTGCCTTAGATGAATTTGGTATGCAATCTAGAAGGGTCCTTGCCTATTGGAAGAGTGTACAGTAGATGTGGCTGAGAGTACACCTTTGGATTGGGACCGTTGTACCAATCCTGGATCAAGAATTGTCATTCATGCCTTCGTGACTTCCTGTCTGAACTACTGCAAGATGCTCTACATTGAGCTACCCTTCAGAAGTATTTGGGACTTCAGCTGGTACAAAATGCAGCTGCACCAGTTGTAAACGGTGTCAGCTATTCGGCCAATGGAACACCACTCCTTTGGGGGCTGCATTGCAATTCAACATATCTGAATTCAGTCCGTATTTGTTAGGTTAGAATTGGATTGAAGGTAATGCTGAATCATTTTCACTTCTTTGTAAGCAATTAGGAAGTATTCAACAATGTGGCAAAATGTGGAGAAAATGTGAAAAAGATGTGGAACTTAGTTATGGCAGTCAAAACTAGCTCATAGACTCAGAATTCTAATTCTAAAGATATGTATCTGTTGCAAGAGGCCCAAATTTGTGGATCGCTGAAGATTTCTAGATTTATCTAGGATTTCTAGATAATTTGAAATCTTGCTAATTACTTTCTATCTTTCTAATTGTTTATCCTATTGAAATGTTAGTTTTTGCCCCAATGAACCAAAAAATCTGACCAGTACTTCTTGATATTGCTGTAATTTTGGTTTTGAGAGCACATATTCTTTCATATTCATGTATCCCTGTAGATAAGAGGTCCCCAAACTTGGCAACTTTAAGGCTTGTGGTCTTCAACTTCCAGAATTCTGCAGCCAGTTTGAAGACCTCTGCTGTAGATAAACATTTTGTTAAACTACCTTTAATGAAATCTTCTAACTTGATCATTTTCTTCCTTGGATAAAAATATTGTCTTCCTTTCTTAGATGAATTAAACAGATACAATAGCATATGATGAAGTTTTAATAATTACTTAATTGTGACTTCTAGGTAATTTCTAAAACTGGCAACATACAGGACAATAAGAAAATGTATATTCAGCAGCAGAACTCAAACATACATCCATGCCTACTCATCCATCCTTTTTCTGATGAAATTAAAAAGATTGCCATTTTCTAATATTTAATCAGTTTAATATCTATATCTTTAAATAAATGCCAATATTGACGTGCATGGATTGCCTTGACATCAATATGTTGAAACTTCTTATAAGATCCCATTATGTAGATTTCTAATGCATTTCAAAAACATCAGAAGCTAACGCATGTAAGAACAAAGGCGCATTATATAATACTCAAAAATAAGCTGTACTTCAGTATGACTTAAACTAAAATCTTTAATTTAACATAATTTGGAAAAAAAGAGATACTGATTAGATTTGCAAAGCAAAAGTGAGGAATTCTAAATATATTTTTCAAATAAATTATAGCATTTATGATAAAGCCAAGAAACAATTTATTAATTCATCTTCTCTTATCACATTGTTAAAAATTTTAAAATATGTCATCTTAAATAAAAAGTTTAAAAACAATAGTAAACAAGGTGTTTACTAGGAAAGAAAAAAGGGAAACAATTTCTAATCTATTACAGATATTAAACTAAAAATAAAATCTGTGAGAAACTTCTAAATTATGGTTATACTATTCCAATTTTGAAAGCAAACTCAGCTGGAAGATTTTACACACACAGGCACATCTTGTTTAAATGCATAAAAGACAGACATTGGAAATGCTGACCTGTATATTTTTCAAAGATGATTAAAATATTTCAACTCTAATTTTCCTTTTCAGGAAAGATTCTATAGATACTTTACCCTTGAGGGTAGCATATAAGTATAAAGACATGCAGCAAAAGCTCACAATATTTTGAACTAGGGTCAAAAGGATTATTAATGATTAGCTACATTAAAGGCCTGCTATCTGTCTCTCGCTTGCTCTTTCTTTTGGATGGCAACTTCAGCCATGGTGCAGGTTTGTCTGTGTCATTCTTTGGCCACTTTCAGCAGATTGAGAAAAGCTGGAAAGTAAACACAGGTGTTTTAAAACTGGAGCCGCTGTCATGGACAACCACAAACACCCTTCCCTCGACTGTAGCTATGCCTCTTTCCCGCCCTCTCTTTTTAAAAGGAGAGCTTAACAAGAAAATGTCAAATGTTTCACCTTTCAACACTTCAAAATAACTCCAAGCTTAAAGTATTGTCTAGGAAATCTCTTGCAAATAGTTCCTTTTCTAACTTTCTTTTCAGATGTAGCCAAGTTAAAATTAGTCATGATTTTTTTTTTTTACTAATTACTTTATTTGGCAGATAAATTTCTTGGAAAGCACTAATGTGGTAAGCAGAGAGGTCACAATCCGGGAAACTAGCTAGCTAATTCCTTGTCCCCAATGGGGTCACTTCTTTTCCTTTTGATGAACTGTGATCTCCTAGTCAGTTATAACTTGAGCCAGCCTGGACTACTGAAGCTCAGAATGAAAAATCTATTAACATTAAAAAATGTTAACAGAACAAAAGGCATATTTAAATATTCTATTTATCTATCACTTTTCTCAACCACCCATCTCACCTAAATGACTCTAGGTAGCTTATGAAAATATATTAATAATAAAAGAAAAAAGTATAATATTCAGTGGCATCCAAGGAGAGGGATAATGGAGCAAAAAGACAAAAGCAGCAAAAGTGCCATTGATGCAGTCCTCATTCCTTTTGTATGTGTATTGTGACATTTCTCTCATGTTCAAACAGGATATAGCTTACAATACTGCTCAATCATTTTGATGAAAGCAAAAAGATCCTGCAGACAGCAACAGTAATAATAATATACTTGAATATCATCGGGATTAACAAAAATCATCAGTCAGTTGCAAAAGGCAGCTTTATTCAGAACAGCTTACATCAGAGGTGGGTTTCTACTGGTTCACAATGGTTCGGGCAAACCGGTAGTGCTAATTTGGCCTGACTCGCAGAACCAGCAGCCACCTAGGCTGGCCAGGCCCTCGAACCAGTTCCCCAGTCTCCGCTTCCTTTGCTGGCATGCTTTTTATTAGCTTTTAATGGTCTTTGCACATGTGCAGAACAATTTACAGTGAACTGTGCATGTACGAGTAACACGAAGCGCCCACGAAGCGAACCAGTACCGGTGCCAGTAGGAACCCACCCCTGGTTTACATCCTGTGATGTATTACACCATAAAACATCAACATCTGCCTATCCAGGATCCTTGGAAAACATTAGATAAGTGGATAAAAATGTCAAATCCAGTTAAACATCTGGCTGACTGTGCAAGCAATCATAATAATTTATTGAACTTGTATGTTGCCCAATTTCCAACAGCTCTGGGTGGCTCACAACAAACAAAGCAATTACAATAAAACCAATATAAGATGAAAGATGACAAGTGTGAGAGATCTGATTGAAGGAAGTCAATGATCTCATTCTCTTTCACCAATGGTCTCATTTTCTCTCATCAAAGGCCTGGATGAAGAGTTAGATCTTCATATCTACTTTAAACCACAAAATTTTCACAATGGGGGCCATTAAAATCTTAGAAGAATCTCATTCCACAGAGGGCAAAAAATGCTACAGAAAGGCATGTCCAGAGTCCCAATAAATGAGATTGTTTAATCAGAGAAATCTAAAGCATGCCAACTCTGCAAGATTGACTCAGTTGAGCAGATACTATGGATAACCGATGCTTAGAGAAGACAGCAAAAGAATAACAGATAAGTAAGAAAAAAGACAGAGCTGCTCGACTTCTATTTTGGTGGTGAAAGAAAAGTCTAAGTTCTACCAGACAGTGAGGGAATAAGTATAGAAGAAGGAGAATTCCAGCTTGAGCTTGACAGAAACAAACTCAGGGAATACCTACTGACTATATCATTTTTTGATTCGGCCATTTTCTAATAATAGCTTGTAAAAATTATGTGGATATGGTACCTCTTATCTTTTATCAAAGTATCTCAATAATATCTGATTTGGTGTTCTGATTAGGAAGCTATAAACTACCTAAAAGTGGGATAGATGGTCATTTATTAGGTATTTGCACAGATATCTGAAAAAAACCATACTCAAAGAATGATCATCAATGCTTCTCATCAAACTGGAAGGAGATAGTGGGAGCCACTATGCATCCCACTAACTAGCAAAATGCAGGCTAATTCTGCTGACTGCCAGGAGTTAAATTCCTTTGACCCTGATTTGCTCAAGGTTGACTCAACCTTTCATCCTTCCGGGCTGGCATAAAACAGGATTTTTAAATTTTTAAATTTAATTTTTTATTATTTTAATCAGGGTTAGTTTGGGTTTTTTCCACATTTCGGCCAATATTTTAATTATGTCTTTTAAAAGCTTTCTTTTAACTTTTATATATATTTTTTATTTTGGCTGTACACTGCCCTGAGTACTTCGGGAGTAGGGTGTTATAAAAAACCAATAAACTAAACTAAACTTCCTAGGTTGGTAGAATGAAGACCCAGATTGTTGTGGACAATATGCTGACTCCGTAAACTGCTTAGAGAGGGATGTAAAGCACTCTGAAGCAATATATAAGTCTAAGTGCTGTTGGTATGCCATAGAATTTGATCTTAGGAACAATGCTTTTCAATATTTTAAATGATTTGGCTTAAAGATTTTCACAACAAATTTGCAGACCCAAAATGGAACAGCATCATTAAACTCTAGAATACAAAAAGAAAATTCAAAATTATCTTTACATGTCACAGAAGTAAGATGAAAATAACTTTCCTGCTATTCTCTATGGGCTATCTGGAATTGAGAACAAACTATCAATAAACTAATTGAGATAGAATCCTAAGTTTCAATAGAGAGAGGAAATTACAGATATATTTCAGCTTATTCATGCACCTTTTGGCTAAGCATGAAGAGTTCTGCTCTAAAATGGTAAGAGATGGGCCAAAACAACAGCCAGTCTCTCATACTGCGTTACAAGATTTGAATATAAATATTAAAAGAAGCAATAGATAGGTCAACAATGCAATTAAATCTGCAAAGTTAAGATACGAAAAACCTCAGATCAGGGGTATCAAACTCAAGGTCCACAGGCCAGATGCATCACATGCTGGCCCTGACTCCACCCAGTTTACAAAGGGGGGGAAAATCCCAATATGTTATGTGACACCGACATGACGATGTGAATTTGACACCCCTGCCTTAGCTCAATTCATGCTATTTAAAGCTTAGTTACATTCTGTCTCTTGCCAAAATTCCTCAAATATTGTCAACTTCCCTGGAGATGGTTGTGTTAATGCAGGACCCTGGCCATGGAAACCTATCAACACACAGTTGTATGGGCAGTCTTTCCTTCTGTGAACATCACAAGATGTTGTGATGGGTAAAATATCTGGAATGCCCCAAATACCAAAACAGGGTTTCTTTTGCTACAAAATTATGTGGAACCCTAATAGATCTATCTGAGCATGTATGTAAAGGAGAACTAAAATGTTTGCATTGACATCAGAAAAGTAAGATCAATGTGATTCCCTAATTCCTTTCCAATTACAGTAGATATTGGAGCAGCTGAATGCCACCACATGTTTATTGGACCCGTGTCCCTCCTGGCTTGTACTGGCCTCCCAGGAGGTGACACGAGGCTGTCTCCAAGGAATCGTTAACGCGTCTTTGGGTGAGGGGCTCTTGCCAACCGTCTTGAAAGAGGCGGTGGTGAGGCCCCTCCTCAAGAAGCCCTCCCTGGATCCAGCTTTGTTATCGAATTATCATCCGGTCCCCAACCTTCCCTTTCTGGTGAAGGTTGTTGAGAGTGTGGTGGCACGACAGTTCCCCCGGCACCTGGAGGAAACTGCCTATCTAGACTCGCGCCAGTCTGGTTTCCGACCTGGGTACAGCACGGAGACGGCATTGGTCGCGTTGGTCGATGATCTCTGGACGGCCCGGGATAGGGGTTGTTCCTCTATCCTGGTCCTGTTAGACCTCTCAGCGGCTTTCGATACCATCAACCATGGTATCCTATTGCACCGGCTGGGGGGGTTGGGATTGGGAGGCACCGTTTTACGGTGGTTCTCCTCCTTCCTCTCCGACCGGTTGCAATCGGTGTTGGCAGGAGGGCAGAGGTCAACGCCAAGGCCCCTTACATTTGCCGTGCCTCAGGGGTCAGTCCTCTCGCCTCTCCTGTTCAACATCTACATGAAGCCGCTGGGTGAGATCATCCGTAGTTTTGGGGTAGAGTTCCATCTGTACGCTGATGACACTCAGCTGTACATCTCTACCCCTAACCACCCCAACGATGCTGCTGAAGTGATGTCCCAGTGTTTGGAGGTCGTGCGAGTCTGGATGGGGAGGAACAGGCTCCGACTCAACCTGTCCAAGACTGAGTGGCTGTGGTTTCTGGCGCCACGACATAGCCAGTTGACTCCATCTCTGGCTATCGGGGGTGAGTCATTAGCCCCCACAGAAAGGGCTTGCCACTTGGGAGTCCTCCTGGACTCTTGGCTGTCCCTGGATGACCATCTGACAGCTGTAGCCAGGGGGGCCTTCTATCAGGTTTATACTCGGGAGAGAGGGCGGTATATAAAACCAATAAATAAATAAATAAATAAATAAATAAATAAATAAACAAACAAACAAACAAACAAACAAACAAACAAATAAATAAATAAATAAATAAATAAATAAATCAATCAATCAATCAATCAATAATAAATAAATAAATAAGTTTCATATTAAAGAAATTATATCTGTGATCAGGAATTTTAGCTTATTTGCATACAAAAGTTTAGAATTAAGATTTTATTTTCTCATTATTGCATTATTTTGATGGGCTGAAAGTACCTGAAACTAATGTACAACATTTAAAATAAGTAAAGCAGAAGCTTTCCAGATGTATAAAACTGCAGCTCATTTCTTAATTTTAATGGTACCTCTTTGGATAGTTAAGGATAATGATTCCTGGAACAATCTGATCTATCAAACAGAAACAAAGTGTGGGGAAAATATTGCTCCCAAATAAGTGGAAGTGTTTTGTCTAACTTGTCTTGCCCAGTTTGGGATGATTGCCTTTTTCTTACAATCCCAGTGACACAGTTTGTGCTGCTCAAGAGAGTTTGCTGCCTTTTTGGAAAGCCTGCTCAGAGCCACAATTGTGGAGGAAGACTGGCAGCCTTGTCTACAAGCAGCTGTAAATGAAAAGAAACTGCGTTTCTTACACATCTGCTTTCACTAAATAAACTCAGTTCAGAATAAACTTCTCGATGTAGATCACATTCTATTGAAATAGCTTAATGTTGTCTTGGAGTAACAACAACAACTACAAATGTTAATCTGAATAATTCTGAGGTTTTGAGATTCTGTGCTGTAATAATCCAATTGTATTTACTATATTTTTTCTATAATTTTTAATTTTAGACCTTTGACTTTCTTCATTTATTGGCTAACAACTGGACTTGTACTCTGTCTTCTTTCCATCTCTTTTTTTTAACACCAATTTTTAGCATGTTGTTCTGGATGTCAGTTTATATGAGTCAAGCACAAAGATACAAGACTATTAGTAATATGATTATTAATGTTAACACCAAAAATATATATAATAAAATATTTTTTTAAAATAAATTTATGTTTTAGGAAGTCAGGCTAATATTTATTAAGTAAACGAAGCCAATTTGCATGTATGTCTGATCTGATCTACCAATCTACATTTCACAGCCCTGCACTACTTTATGAAAAAAAAATCTTGGAATTACATCTGCTAAACTAGAGCCAAGATACTATTTTGTATTTTATAACTATGTATATAGGAAGTTGGAATGAAGTGATCTAAGCTGCTTCTGCTATTACTACCATGTAAATTCCACTGGGCAAGTTTTTGAAAACATGAAAGCTGATGTCATTTTCCTTTGAACATAAACAAAACTCAGCAAGAGTGTGCTCTATTTTTCTGAAGAAAAACTGAAAAAACAAAACTTTGAGAGAGCTAGACATTCCTCTACAAGGTCATAGTTAATAAAACATTTGGAAAACGACATGACACAATTTAGGTTTAAAGGTTCACTTAACTTTGTTTTAGTGTTTTGAATCTGACAAGCTCACATTGTCAAAAGATGTTTAAATTGTTTTGTGTTTTGACAATTGATCTGCCAGAATAATTTTTAAGGAGCTTTCTTTTTTTTTCTTTTTTTTTCCAGTTAAAATTAAAATCCATGCTGCCTAATCCTTGGAGTCAATCTGTAATTAAGGGGATTTCAAGAGAGACCATGCACCGCATTAATTATAAAATTCAATATCTGTTTAATACTGTAACAAAAGAATGAATTCCAGGCAACACACCAAAATACGATAACTTCAATAACTGGGTGAGAATATATTCCACTCCCATTTCTAGGGGGGAAAAAAGGTGCTCGAAGCTTACATGGTTTTCACTTGGTTTTCATATTCTGATATTTGAGCAGCCTAGAACTAAGCTGGTACCGGTAATCAAATTCAAATCATATTCAAATTCTAAGGAACTTTCGTTCAGGAATGTAAACTTGTGGCCCTCTAGATCCTACGGAACTACTAATTTAAATATATCTCACCACTGATTTTGCTGGCTCACGGTAGGAGGAATTGTAGCTTAGTAACATTTGGAGTGCCTAAATTCACTGGAAATACTATGGACTTACATTTGGACTTCTGCATATAAAGTATGAGCTTCTAATCTCTGTTTCTCAATATATGTTGTATACAAGGATTTTTGAAAATTGTAATTTTCTTGATAAGAAAGTACAATATAAACTTTTTACCAAAGAATTCATCTTACCATTTGTGTAGATATATTTGTGTTCTGCAAAAACTAGTTCTGTTTCCCCACCCCCCCTCCCAATTTTGCTTTGTAAATTGGTTCTGGCTATACACACATGTGTAGACACACATGTCTGCGCGCATACACATATTCATATTTGTGTCTGTATGAACTGGTACTGACTATACACAGATGTGCCTATATTTCATTTGAAAGATCAATTTATTTAAAAAAATGTTACATTTAATTTGCAGTTGGTTTGCAGAAATTCTTCAATTTCTAATTTATTCATTCATTGATTACCAGTGGAATTAGGCTTCAATCATACACTTCCATGTATTTCATAGATGGAAATAAATCCCACTGAGACCCATGGAGCTTTATTTTTGAGCAGACATGGACCTACTTGTGCTATCAATCTATTGTACTTAGAAATCTAAACATAGGTGCTTTGTGAATTGGGGTTTTCTTAATTGTCATTTTGATTTTGCATGGCAAAGGGACTAGGATTACCTGAAAGTGTCTTGATGGACAGCTTTTAGGAAAGGGGTGTTTGTTTAGTTAATTCTACTCCTAAACTGAGATGTGTTAGTTTATCTTTCAGGTGAACCTTCTACTTGCTTTTTTCATTTGCATTTTTTTTTGTCTAATGAAGGGTAAAAGTTGAAAATGCAACTGTTAAGAGAATATTCAAAGCACTGAAATTGAACTCTTTCCTCTTATCCTTATAAGAGGAAATAACGCCTCTCAGCTTATTGCTTCCTATTGAATAATTCATTTCTGTATAAGTACAATAAAATCAAGTACACTCAAGGACTGAGCAATCAGGTTCTGCAAGGATGACACATCCTAATATAGTCTCTGCTGATATCTCCAAGTATTTGCTCTGTTTTAATATCTCCCACACAATGGGTCTGCATTCTACTTGTCTTGCCTGTGAGCAGTCATGTTTGGTATTGTGCTTAATCTGGGTGAAAGAATCTGGAATCTGAAGAGATCTATAGTTTATACTAGGTGCCCACTGTCCTTTCTGTTCCTTCCCTATTGTCTCTGAAATCACCTGCAGTAATGGAGCAGAAACCCTAAGAGACTTTACGTCTTAAGACTCTCACTTAAACAATTAAGAATAGGGGAGAAAAATGCTACTTTGATGTTTATATACAGCTGTAGACAATAGAAACCTATCCCACTTATGGGTTATGAAGAATATGAGGGTATAACCATAAGGGAGCAGGAACATTGTTAGGCATGTTTATGTAGTGGCTAGATGCAAGTGGGGAAAGGATTCTGGAAATGCCTAGAAATAGCTTCAAATACCAAGAAATATACTGAAGCAAATAACTCTCACTTGGCTGCCAACACTTAGCAGTCCAACAGAGCAATAATGTTGATACAAATAGCAATTGCCAGCAGTATTTATTTTCAATAGTTTCAACACAGTTCAAAGCTACTGACAATAAAAACCAACTGATTTTGTCACTGTCTGCTATTTTTTGCCTTATGGACATAGAATGAGTTGGGAATGTAATGCCAAAACTCATCAGATATGGACAAAACACTCCTAGATGTGGCCTCCAATTGAGGTCAGTGTGAACAGGTTAAAGCGACCAGCTGCTTTAACAAATTGTGCCAGACTGGAAATCAAGCCAGGACCTTATTGCTTTAGCTGGTTCTATCTTATTAGACTGGAATGATATTATAAAAAATTAGTTTAGGAAAATATTTTGGGTAAAATAAATGTGTGACAGAAAATAACATACTTGCTTTGTTTTTAAAAATGAAATTGAAAAATGGTTACTATGACTTTTCCCCACTCCACCTCCCCCAGATATAACAGAAGACAACACTCATACAATTCAACTCCCATTTGTGCAAATATTTACTCCATAGCATGCTATATAACATCTTCAATTAAAACTATTACCAATAGACATTGGTTAGTGGTAGTAATTGGGACCAGAATTTCTGTTGCTAAGTGATGCTATAGTAAAGTACAATTGCCATCGCTTAGTGATGGCAATCCCAGCACTTGCATTTGCCATTGTTAAGCAAGGACTGAAGGTCATTAAGCAAGTCACAGGCAGGGAAGATGTGGTGCGAGGTGTGGCATGAGCATGACGGGGCTGACTGCTGCCAGGGCGGAGATTGCATGGTCCCTGCAGAACCTGGTTGCATGAGTGGCTGCTGCCGGGCAAAGGAGGTGTTTGTGGTTTACCAGAGCATCTTTCCCTGCGGACCTCCCCTTTGTTTGTGCAGGACTTTGCAATTGTTGTGACAGCCAGTTGCCAAGCACCCAGATTGTGACCAAGTGACCACAGAGTTTCTGGGATGGTTAGAACTTTACGTACCATTCATTCACCACCATTGTAACTTGGAATGGTTGCTGAAAGAGTGGCCATTAGATGAACACCACCTTTGCCCTTTCCTGCTATACATCTGCGTTCTGATTTAAATTTGTCAGATTCAGCCCTGCCACTTGGGCAAATGAAGAATAAATGGAAGCAAATTCCCTGGACTTTCACTCTAGCAGCAAGATGCTTGAGACTGCTGACCATAAAGAGGTAGAGAAGGCAAAAAATATTTTGGACCAATATTTCTGTTATTCAACCATTTAAAATCTTGCTGTGACTGGAAAGCTGTGGTTGATGAACTTCTACTTACCATCAACTTTTAACATCACAGGAACCCTTACAAAGTGTACCCTAACTTGAATTACAGCAAACTTACTAGAATGTTAACACCTTCGAAAATAGTTGTAGTATATTTTTGAACTATACCTGAAGTTTCTACATCTAAAGGCAACATAGGACTTGCCTTCTCTCATTACTCATCCTCTCGTTACTTCTGAATCTATGGGTGGTCATGGGGTAAGGCAAAAGCCAAACTGGGAATGTGAGAGCACAAAGCAGACCTCATCTCTTTTGTATGTGCATCTTGGCATTGCATGCCTTCTCCATAAGGAAAGTGACTTTCATCATTGTGACAAAACCTCCAGATTTTACAGCTCTCTCTTTCTCTCTCTCCTTTAGCTATCATTCAAAGTATATCAACATGCTGCAGATATTCACACATTTAGCACAAATATATGCAGGGTGAAAGTCTTCATGTTATGAGACTGTATGCACTTTGGATTCAGTGCAAGTCAAGGCCTAGTGGAACAAGGTCTGGACTTGTGCAAAAACCCAACCAAAATACAACTGTGTGTGCAAAGGCTTCCTTCCTGCACTGAATGTGTGTGTGTATGTGTGTGTATATCCAAAAAGCTGTTATCATTTGAGGGACTTTGATTAAAATCAGTTGTTCTGGGACTATTTGTGATGATGTCCATGATTTAGTAATGTCTGACACTTATGTTTCTTCATTTCATACTTTTTCTCTAGTATGCTAGAGGAAGAGCCAACAGCTTTAAAACTAACTGTATTATCTATAATGTCTGAATTTGAAGACCTGAATCTTACTTAATAATTAAGCTAGAATGATAGTTCCATGCCTTACCGCAGGAGTGTCAAACTCATGTCATCACGGTGGCATCATGTGACATTTGCTCCCTTTGCTAAACAGGGTATGGGCATGACCAACACATGATGTATCTGGCCTGCAGGCTGGGAGTTTGACAGCCCTGCCTTACAGTAATTCAAAAGCCAATAAACCACATTACTGCTTAGATTTAGTACAATTTCAGCCCATTGTTTAGGAAGAATTTCTTAAAATCTAAAACAATATTGTGATCTTTTTTCTTTTAATCATAGTTTAATAAACCACAAATTCATGAGCTTAGTAGCAAAAATATGGTAGTTAATTTTAAAGTGAAAACTTTGGCTGGACTTTGTCACATATAGAAAAACAATAGCTCATAACAATTATTCATAAACAGGCCATAAGTCAACAAGCAGGAAAGTCATTTAAATTAATCTGCCATAACAGAGAAGACACTACATGGTGAGGTCAAGCAATTTCATACCAGGTGTTTAGGGTTTTAAAAGTCAAATTATATCTAAACATAAACATCCATCAGTCTTATGAATATTATTTCTGTTAAAATCCATAAAGCTTTAGATTTTGGGTAGCCAGTTATTTAATTTATACACTCTTGCTCCATTTGTATTCTAATAGTTTTTCAGCTTTCCAGTGCAAAACAGTGGCAAATTTTGATCTTAAATTATAGAATTATAACAGTGTATAAATGAAACCTATTCATGGAGAGCCACCGGATAGGATTTGCCTAGCTAACTTTGCTTTCAGAATTTGGCGGATGAGTTAGGGCTGTGTGAATTAGAATTTGGTTTTGTGATATGCAACAAAAGAAGATTTGGTAACTGCAAATATGTGATATCTGCCCTGCCAAGGACAGTTTGAAGCCTTAGAAATACATTAAGGCCTCCCCTTTTACTGACCCACCCTGCCTACAAAAAAAATTCCTTCATTCATGACATTTACAAATTTCAAGGCATATAACACACCAGAGCTGAACTTTATCAGGTAGAGGGGCTCAGGTGCCATTTATTTTAAAAACCCATACCTTAGAAATATTTATATAAAACTAGCCCCACCTATGTCTCCTCAATGTCTACTGAAGACTGAAAGTAGATTCTATTAACTTGGAAAGGTATTTCAGATAAGAAGGTCAGAGATCGGTCAGAAAAAGACCTTTGCTATTTAGAGCTTCCTATGTCTTACCTTTGGGGTAAAGAGTTTCCGAAACCACTTAACAGCATTTTTTGTACAGGACAATCAACGATGTATCATTATGCACTCGAGGTAAATAAAGAAATTTAAATTAATTGCTATTTTATTTCAATCATTTCTCAATATTTCCTAACTATTATCCAACAGGATTTTTTTTAGTTCTGTAGCAAATGAAGGACAGCATTTCTATTGTATTTTCCACTAAAACCAAGAACATTTCTCTAGGGTTATCCTAACCATCTATACTTCACCAATGTTTGCCTGAAATGAGGAAATTCCCCTTCTTTTTTTCCCATTGCATATTTAGCAATCTCTTTGAATCCTCTCTGTTAGTCTGTTACCCAGGCCCTGTAATTTCAATAAATCCTCAGTTGTATAGGGACTACAAACCCCAGAATTCCCTATCAGTGCTGACATATCTGCGGCTCTCCAGATGTATGGCATCACAGATCAATATTAGCCCAGCTAATATTGTCAATTACTAAGCTGGATAGGAGTCATGAGTTGTAATTACATGTAGTTGCTTTGTGGGATGGGTAGCTATGTAATTAGAAATCGTTAAATAAGAATCAGAAAGGAATCTGACCAAATAAGACTACAATAGGTAACATTGTGATCTTATAAACTTAAAGCAACTAGATTTTCCAAGCTTATTCAAAAGAAACCTTTGCTAGCTACAATTTCAGCTTGTATTACTTCATTTCACTGACATACTATCTTTTGGTCATCATCAGCCTTTTAATATTACTTTGGAATAAGTGATTAAAAATGGGGCACCAATATATATTTCTATTGAGTTCTGTTGCTCTGATTGTCTATAAATTTAAATTAGATACATGTGGCTTTTATTTTTTTTGAAACATACAACCAAAGCTATGTAGGAACAATACTAGAACCTTTCTACGATATGTAATTTTCTTGTCTTTATGAATAAAGAAGTTAATGCTCTATTAAAGTGAGAAGTTAATACTGTATTTCCTGTCTACAGGCCTCATGTTTTGCTAAGATTAATGCCACTCTTTCATATAATCTGTTTTGGTTTCAGAAATACATTTTTCTTGATAAAACCCTTTCCTTAACCACAAGGTCCATTCAGTAAGAAGCTAAACCATATGTACTGTACTTTCAATTTTAAGTGAATATAGACATACAGTTAGTATTAATAATTCAAATGAGTACATAGTATTATTCATAAAAAGAAAGCACCACACAAGTAACAGCTGAGTCATAATCCTAATATGGATGGCTGCAGAGGTTTTCTCCTCTTGAAAGTGAAAAAAAGTAAAATAGGCCACTTGGCTTAATAGTCTATTTGTGTTACTTGTGTCAGAAACACATGGCTTTCAGAAGCAACAATAGTTTGAGCAATCAATGTAAGCAAAATCTGTTTGTTCCTATTGTAAATAATCTTCAACTTATTTATATTGGGTTAAAAATTGCCCTGATAATTTTTAAATCCTAAGCAGTCTGTATTGTAGTAATTATAAACATAGCTATTAGACTTACATACACCTACCATTGCTGGAAAAATGAACACGATATCTTTCAAAGAACTATAAATCTTGTACATGGAAGAAATACTACAGAGATCAACAGTATGTTAATTATTTTAGTTTAGCCAGACTGCAAGTTGCCACATTTATTGCAAAATGTTTTAGCACTAATAAATTAAAATATAGTTTAAATTGTAGGTTCAAATATTGTCTTTTAAAATGTAGAAAAAACATTTGCCCACATTGTTAAATGGCTATAAATGCAAACATATTAATATATAGAATTAAATTAAAGTTTTAAATAAAAAAATGAATTGGATGAGTTGTAATGATACCCATGCCACCATATAAAATATCTATAAATGTAGCAACATGGAAAAAGGCTAGATCAAGCTAACAAATACGGTTTCATAACATTAAAAAGTGAGCCGTGATTTTGATAATGAAAGAATTAAAGCTACAAACAAATGAAACAGTTGGTGATGAACTACATTTTATCTGACAGCTGCCTAAATTTCCCTCTCATCTAAGAGGTTTTTGAACATTCCCATGACAACCAAGCAGACAGCAGATTTATCTCTGTTGCCTCATGAAAGTTGCCTGGGCTCAACTCTTAAGAGTAAGTCAGAAGAATAAGCTCAGCTTTATGAGTTGGTACAATCCATTTATTAATAAAGACACCTATTTCATATTTCAAAAATAAAATAGAGGCAACACTATTTTTACCTCTAAAACCTAAAGCAAGTATATTAGTCTACTGAAAACAAAGTTAAACAGTAGAAATAGATAGGAATTGAGGTAAAAATTATAGGCCTATTGACAAAGATTTCTTTTTTTGTTTGTTGGTTTTGTTTTCTTTATACTTGCTGAGATGAATTAAGAATTCCCTCTTTCAGTCTTTTAAAAACAAAATGTAAAATATTGGGATGGAAAAGTCTCTGAAAATCTTTAGATCCTGCTTTTCCTCCTAAGGATTCCCAAGGTTAACTACAAACAAGCAAAACAAACAAGCATCAACTTCCTCTAATATGTAAAATAAAAACTGGTTACAAGAATATTTTAAGGTTCTAAAGTGAAAGCTCTATTTAGAAACTTCATCCTAAAAATGAAGGCTTTTACCAACTTCCTTGAGAGCATTAATGAGGAAGAAAGATACATATCTTGCTCCATCTCCTTTTTATGCAGCTCCTCCCTTTTATCTTTTACGATAAGATTTGTTTTTAACCTGGGACTGTGGAAGAAGAAAACATTAACTACCTATTTGCAAACAACAGTATTGACTATGTGGTTACTAATACAATAGCTAAATAATTTTATTAATACATCATATAATATTTTGGATATGGAGAGCAGATAGATACTTTTTAAAAACACAGTCACTACTGGACAAACAAGAGTAGTTTCTCTCCAAATATGGTACATCTGCAATTCTGCTTGCTATAAAGAATTTGTATCAATTTGATGTTTGCTAGGACAAGATAGCTGGTCAAAATTTGGAAAAAAAAATTGCTTTATCTTCTTGCGTTCACACTTGCTGTCATTGAGAGAGAAAGAGAGAGGCAGAGAGAGGGAGAGAAAGCACAAAATAATACCATAACAGAAGGGTGCTGTATCTGTGTTTAAAGAAGAGGTTGTTGGCAAACAGCACAGCTCACTTCTGCTGAAATGTACACAACTGATCTATGCAGCAGAGAAAGCTGGCACCCAGGGCTTACAACCTTAATTTGCCTGCTAGAAGGAATGGAGATTTACCTTCAGAGCACGTTCTTGATTGTTTTTAGCAGTCAGATGTCTAGGGTTGTTTGCAGAAGTCTGGTTCTGCTCTTTCATATGATGAAGCTCCTGCTCCAGCCGTTTGCACTGCAACGAGGAAAGAATCCCATTAAGTAAAGGAAACGGCGTGTATGTGTGTGTGTACATACACATACAGATATACACTCATTCATTCGAAGGAATATTGCACTGAATCAGATTTCAAATGGTTATTGGTCATTCTCTTGCTGGACAGTTTTGCAATCAAGGAAGGATAAAATGGAAGTGTAATGCTTACCGCAATGCAAAATGTTAGAAGAATAACATGTAAATTAATGAGATGGTATAAGGGAGACATACTTTACAATATCAGTATATGCATAGAAAATATATCTATTGTAAAATGTAAAAAAATTGCAAAGAGATACTATTATGTGTAGCATATTAAAATAAAATGAAACAAAACAAAACAGATTCTATGCATTATACAAGCTGTCTCATGCCATTTAAGATGGCAGCTATAAAGAGCATGCAGCAAGAAATTAAACAGTTAAGACAAAGTGTAAGATATTAGATACATTCAGCCATCTAATTGAAATCTAATTTCTGGGTATCCTACTGAATGAAAAGAATGATGGGATCTTTCAGAAAGCTGGTGAATAATCTGAGGACTCTCAACTCCTGCTCGAACAGCAGGTGATAATTGTGGCCCAAGTGCATTTTTTTGGTTGATGCATCAGTTGTTACAGTTTCCAAAGTCGAAGATATACTCTATATGGGACTACCTGGAAGATCATCAAAACACAACTACAGTAGTACAAAATTCCGCAGCCCAGAATTGTTGTAGACCCCCAATACTGTGGGAACTGCATGGATTGCCTGCTTGTTTCTAATTGGAACTGCATAATCAGATTGCTATGTAATCATCAGTGATTGGATTGTGAATGAAGGAGCTGGCTTCACGTGTATAACCAAGACACAGGCAGGAAGGAGATGCAACCAACGTACACAATTAGCAGTATCAACTGCAAAGTCAGGGTATAGGGTGGGGTTGAAATTGTCACCCCGGAGGCCTTGATGACTTTCTGATCCTCTGCTCTGCAGATCTGGTGGTGGTGTAAACAGCCTTTGTCTAGGACAGGTAGGCAGAAGACTAGCAGAATACAAACATGAATACCAAGTAGCAGTTAAGAAGACAGATGAAACTTCTTAATTTCACAACACATGGGCAGCCTCAACCACATTTTCAACTGGGAAACTGGGAGCAAGCTAAAACCAAAAAATGCTAAGGATTTTCTGGAAGTTAAGCATTCAAACAATCAGCATCAATAGATATAAAGAGATAAATTGCATTTACACCATTCAAAAGAGAGAATAAAAACCTAAGAAGGAAACAAAAAGATCAGAACACATCCTTTCCAGCAACTAACACCCAGATAAGCAGAGATTAACACAGACAAACAATCAAGAAGTAAACAATGCCCTAATAAAGGAATACCAAGGAGAGAACCATACTCCCACAATACTGACAAGGCAGGCTATTGTACTGAATATAAACAGGGAGTAACATCCCCCCCTCCCGCCCATTCACTAGCACTTATGATGTTACCTAGCTAGGTAATTAAACATCTGCAAGCAAACAACCAAGCTTAGAAAAATACCAAAGACTTCACTGATCAACCCTAAGCAACTGCACTCAGTGTTGTAAACTGCACCCAGTTTTATGTACATGTGTGCAACTTCATTTCATTTTCTTCCTAATGAACATTTTCTATGAAAAGTTTTACATAACTCCACAAATAACTGATATACATGTCACTCTAAGCATTGTGCGGGAAGCAATCCACTAAAAAGTTATGATCGGTTGCCCAAGAAACAGAATATAGATTATTTAAACAGGCCTAGTTTCCCCATTACGATACTTGGTTAATGCAAACAGAATTGGTAGCTTCTTCTTTTGACTGTGGTTTGTTTATAAGCAGGGGTTGGCAACCTAAAACACTCAAAAAGCCACAAAGGTCTTAATCAGAAGCCCCCTATTCAATTCTGGAGAAACCGACAGTCTGGTCTGTCTGTCCCCCCACCATAGAGTGTCATCCTAATGTGGTGTCCTTTTTCCTCTACCTGTCCTAACCTAAAGCCCTATCGATTGTGGAACTGACCAGAAAACCTGCCCCTTGCCTTAGAGTCTCCTCCTGGCAAGCCAACCGGAAGCTCCTCTCAAAATTGTGGCACTGACCAGTGATAGGGAACCACAGTAGAGGGATACAGAGCTGGTTGAACAATTCTACTCAGTGAATATTTTAATTATTGTTAACAAGCCAGATTGTGAATAAAGTAAAGTAAAAAAAAAAAAGTCAATAGTTAGAAGATGTCAAGAAGCACACTGGATTCTATTCTATGTACTATGTTCTTCAACGTATTTATGAATGTCTAGAAGAAAGACTTAGAAAAGTTTATTTTCAAATTTGCTGATGATACAAAGATGGTACTATTATTATAGGATGATATCAGGGGTGGGTTTCTGCCAGCATTACTGCCAGCTTGGTGCACGTGTGATTTGTGTGCGCGCTCCACATGAATGTGCAGTTGCCTGTAAATAGGTCTGTGCATGCGTACAACATTAAAAATATCAAAAAAACAGGCCGCGGCAACTGGGGAAACGGTTCAGGGGTGTGGCGAGACTGCCGTCCCTATTGGTTCGACGACCCAGTCTCAATTACCCCTACTGGTTTGTCTGAAATGGTAGCAACCCATCTCTGGATGATATCAAGATTTAGGAGAATCTCTATGCTGGGACCCTGAGCTGAAATTAGCAGAATGAATTTCAAATATGCAATATATTTGGTTTGGAAAAATCAAAGACATGAAGTAAAGAATGTGGAGCTCATAAGGGGGAAATACATTAAAAAAGGAACGAAAATGAACGAAATACATTAAAAAAGGAACGAAAATGGGATTGCCAATTTGTTATTGGCAATCCCATGCCTTCTAAACATTTCTAAAGGGTAATTGCAAGCTGAACACCAACTTTGGGAGGTAACGACAAAAAAACAATGAAAACAAAGAAAAACAAAGCAAATGCAATCCTAGGTTGCATTACCAGAAACAAATACGGTAATGATCAATGTAAGTCATTATTCCTCTGTATTCTGTGTTGCCCATGCTGCATCTAAAATATGGTATAAGGGAGAGAATCAAGATAATAAGAAATCTGGGAGGAAAAACAGGGAAGGAATAGTTGGATGTGTTGGGCTTAATGTCAGAAGAGAAAACTAAAGGGAAACCAAATAGTTTATGTAGAAGATGGAATAGAACTTCTTAGAACTGTTCCAGAAAACAGGACAAGAAACAATTATTTTGAATTACAAGAAAATAAATTTCAATTGGTCATTGGGAAAACTAAAGGTTAAAGTCCAAAATATATGCAATTTAAATACCTTAACACTGATATTGATCAAACTGGGGGGAAAGCCACAGGATTTTAAATAGTTAAGATGCAAGTTCTATAGACATATGGGCCAATCCAATTCTCCATCCCTTCCTTTTTTTCCCCATCTTCTGGCTCCTGTGTTTTGTGCATAGAATTTCTATGCCGGTCACATCATTTTGCCATTGGCAGCTATTCTGGATATGCAGCCTTCCATGGGAAAGGGCTGTATAATCTGCTTCTAACAGTTATTCTAACAAAATCGCATGAACTAACCTTTCAACATGGTAGTAAATCCCACTGAACCCACAAGGGTTTTGTAGAAACATATTTAAAACCATGCCATTAGCAAAAGAAATTAATGGTGCTTATTAACAATGATGCTAAGAGTAATATTGTGGAGATGCATTGAATACTGTATCTCAAGCAGACCATGCTTGTTCTTAAATGGTGTTGATTTATTTTTAAAATGTGTTTCCATCCAAACTGAGAGTCAACAGACATGACAGACTACAATTCTGTGTCCAACAAATGAGAGTCTAACATATTTAAGCTATTCTTTTTTATTGTTCTCTTCTGTTTCTCTTTATTTTCTTTTGGAAGATCTGCACATGAAGATAATTCATACCTCAAAGATTCCTAAAGGAAAGCAAGTATTTTTCACTGTGATTTTTTTTTTTTAAAAACAGTCTTCTTCTTGTCCCAAATCCACCATGATTGCCTAAAGGGCAAATATCTCACCACTTGGATGCTACACAACTCTTTCCTTTGCAGACAAAAATAATATCAAACGCTTCCAGTCAAAACACAAACCAACCTTTGGTGTCAATGTGAGTTATGTACTTTGAATAGCAGATGTTTGGAAGCACTTATATTTATCTAAATTGATTTTATTCTTTTCCATGTAGAAGAAATGGATTTTCCCCCTCTACTAAATGATGGGTCTAGATAGATTTATTTAATTAGGTCATAATTCTGAATTAAAAATTTTTTTTTATTATTGTAACAACTTTATAGTTCTGGCAAGAAGTCAACAAGAATGTTTAACTGATTATTTTTTCAGTGCTTAGATGTATTGAATCTCCTCAATTTCCAAAAAAAAAAAGAAGAAATGAAAAAGAGCTTTGGTAAAGGTCAGGTCCCAGGAACATCTGCTTTTTTTTTTTGAAATTTATATTTGATTAGGAAAAGAAACATTTTGATTTAGTTAAAAAAAGCGATGCATTTTTAATATTTTACCAATCAGAAGCCAGAACTAATGAAATCCTTTTTTTCATTACTACTAGCCAGTCAGAAATTGAAGCTGTCAAGAAGACCAAGAAAATTTAATATATTTAGTTCTAATAAACATAAAATTATTGTGAAAAGTCATATAAAAGCTCTTTCAAGAAAGAGGAATTTCAGGTGTCATTCTCACTTAGGAGCAAAATTTCACAAATAATTTTATTTGCATGAAGATGAGCAGATCTTTTATTTTGACTGTGGCATTTCTCTTCCCTCCCCATAAGAAGCAGGGGAAAGCAGTGCTCGCCAGTGGTATGAGTGGATCACATTTATCTTAGACACTCCAAAATTCTCAGCTCTCTTCTGATTCAGCCAATTCAGAACAGATCCAAATCCAAATTTTTCTTAAGAAGATGTGAGGTTCTGAGCTTCTCCACTGATTATCAGGGACAAACAACAAAGGGAGGTAATGTTTGCATAGGTTATTTGAGCAATTTTGATGAAAGAAGACTGTTTGGATCTGCTTGAAATCTGTGATGGGAAGCTTTGCTCATCTTTGGCTGCTGTGCCAATTATGCCCTAACCAGTGGTGGGATGCTGCTGGTTCGGACTGGTTCGAATGAACCAGTAGTTCCGATGATCAGCTGGCCCCGCCCCCGCCCTATCCGATCCTATCCTATTCTATCCTATCTTTCCTTCTTACTGGCTCATCTGATTCCCGTGATACAGCTGATTTTGGCACCTCCGCTGTTCTACTTACCAGGGCTGCCTTAGAAAGTAAGCAGCTGAGCTTCAAATTGCTGTATTTTGAACATGTATGCAAGTACATTAGGCATGATTACCAAACCAGTTGTTAAACCACTTGGAGCCCACCAATGGCCCTAACCTTATCCTTACTAGATGCCCTAGTGATGGTCACTCACATCCTGAATATCACTCCAGCTAGAGAACTGTACAGGCTATATGTAGGACTATGGAGACAATTTGCATGCCACAGAGCCCAATTCAAATTGCTAGTCATCTCTTTCTTCATTGTGTTGTACCAGGTAATATCAGGAAATGCCTGCTAAGATAGAATGTGCTCAGCCAGTATAAAGCGTTAGAGGAGCTCACCGAGGGTCCCACCACTCCACTAGCTCCATAGGGGATAAGACAGGTGACAGGTCTCTTATTTATTTATTTATTTTATTACATTTATATCCTGCCCTTCTCCGCAGAGGACCCAGGGCGGCGCACAGGAAATTTAAAAAACATACAAAATAGAACATAGATAAATAATTTAAAATATATATTAAATCCCAAACCTGTGCTAAAACCAATTATTAATTAAAAACCCAATTTAAAACTTTTCTAAAAGTCCCCATGGGAGGTTAGGCTAGGCCGGCTTGATGAAAAAAGTATGTCTTTAGACATTGGCGGAAGAGGCGGAGGTCGGTGATGGTCCGGAGTTCAGGGGGTAGGTCATTCCAAAGGGCAGAGCCCGCCACAGAGAAGGCTCTTCCCCTGGGTGTCGCCAGTTCAATGCTTCCCGTCTTTGGAATACCTTACTTGCACGAATGAGGATATCCTCTATCCTCTTGCCATTGAAGAAGTTAAATTGTATTACTTGCTGAAATTTGGTCCCTAGTTTGTCTGTGCTTTGCATATTTAATATTTGTTTGCCCTTTGCATTATAACTTTGGAGAGGGCAGATTAAAAACATAGATAAAAATAATGTACAAGTAGTTCTCACTTACCAACCACTTGTTCATTGAGTATTCAAAGTTGCAATGGTGCTGAATAGCAATAGCACTTAATCTTATATAGCACTTCATAGTGCTTTTACAGCCCTCTCTAAGCAGTTTGCAGAGTCAGCATATCACCCCCAACAATCTGGGTCCTCATTTTACCCACCTCGGAAGGATGGAACGCTGAGTCAACCTTGAGCTGGTGAAACCTGAACTGCCAAACAGTTGGCAGCCGGTGATCAGCAGAAGTAGCCTGCAGTACTGCATTCTAACCACTACGCCACCGTGGCTCTTGAATAAGGAGAGTTATGACCCTGTCTTCAAAGTTGTGGCCATCACAGCATGCTCGCAAGTCAGATGAGTGTAATTCAGGCACTTGACAACTGGCATACATTCTAATGGTTACAGCACACTTCAGTCATGTGATTGTCATTTACCAACTTCACAGCTGGCTTCCGATAATCAAGGTCAATGAAGAAGCTGGCAGGAAGTTGCAAGTTGTGGATTTGTGGCATCATGATTAATGGTTGATAATTTGCTAATGACCACAACCAAAACTACTATTGTAGGTCGGATGTGGTCACATTTCACTTTATGACAGCGTTGATTAGCAATGGGGTTGCCAGTCCTAATTGCAGATGGTAATGAGTGCTACCTGTATACCAATTATGTTGTTTGCTACTCAGAACCTTAGTTGAGTCAGGTGGCAAATTAAGTGTGCCTTAGAATTACTGCATGGTTATATAATCACCAGATCCATTGTATGTCCACCACAGACTGTGTAAGGCAGCATGCTAGGTAGGGAATTCTGGAAGTTGAAGTCCACGCATCTTTAAGTAGCTAAAGTTGAGAAAAAGTGGTCTAAGAATATTTTCATAAAAATTCTAATGTGGGTTAAATAGACTGATCCTGCACTCATAACTAGAGTTTCACAAATAGTTCTCAACAGCGTTTTACCTCCAATTCATCATGTCCCATTTTTGGAAACTGCCTGTACAAGTCTCTGTAATTGTCATGGCAAAGTTTGTCAGACGTGCTTTGCTAGTACCTCTTTCCCTTTTCCTTGACCGGGACGCCCTCCGCACAGTCACTCAAGCACTTGTTACATCCCATGGCACGGGACCTAGTTATCTGCGGGATCGGATTCTGCCCCATACATCCCTGCGGCCGATTTGCTCCCACAGAGAGGGACTTCTCCGGGTGCCGTCCACTAGGCTATGCCAGCGGGCGACGCCCAGGGGAAGGGCCTTCTCTGTGGCGGGCCCAGCCCTCTGGAACGACCTTCCCCCCGAAATCAGAACAACTACGGACCTCTGCTCCTTCCATCAAAAACTGAAAACACACTTCTTCTGCTTGGCCGGCCTAGGTTAGTCTTCCGTTTTTTAATTGGGTTTAGGGGATTGTAGTGTAATTTTAGTTATAGTGGGTTTTAGCGCAGGGATAATTTTGTTTAATTCTTATTTTACCTATTTATGTATTTTATATTAGTATTTTTAATTTCCCTGTGCACCGTTCCGAGTCCCTTTGGGGAGAGGAGGCGGTCTATAACTAAAAATTATTATTATTATTATCCCACCTAGACTACTGTAACGCTCTCTACATGGGGCTCCCCTTGAGGTGCATCCGGAGGCTCCAGTTAGTACAGAATGCGGCCGCGCGGGGGATCCTGGGAGCATCTCGAAGCTCCCACGTAACACCTCTCCTGCGCGAGCTGCACTGGCTGCCGGTGGCCTTCCGGATGCACTTCAAGGTGCTTGTTACCATCTTTAAATCGCTCCATGGCACGGGGCCTAGTTATTTGCGGGACCATCTCCTGCCGCATACCTCCCTACGTCCGATCCGCTCCCATAGGGAGGGCCTTCTCAGGGTACCATCCGCCGGCCAATGCCAGCTAACGGTGTCCAGGGGGAGGGCCTTCTCAGTGGCTGGGCCATCCCTCTGGAGCGACCTACCCCCCGAACTTCGGACCATCACAGACCTTCCCCTCTTTCGCCGCTCACTTAAGACTTATCTGTTCCATCAAGCCGGCCTAGCTTAGCCAATGAGTAAATGTATTTTAAAATTTTAATTGGGATTTTTAGCACAGGCTTTTAGTTTAATTTATTCTTAATTCTTCTGTATTTATTGTTATTTATCGATTTTAATTTCTTGTGCACCACCCTCAGTCCATTTCGATGGAGAAGGGCGGTTCTATAAATCTAAAAAAAAAATTTAAAACGTCTTCAGTCAAAATTTAAAAAAAATAGTTAGGCAGAGTCAGATCGAAACATCCAGCCTAGAAGTAAGGAGAAATTTCTTGACAGGAAGAATAATTAACCAGTGGAATGGCTAAATTGCAGGTGCTCTATCAATGGAGGTTTTTGAGAAGAGATTGGACAGCTATTTGTCCGGCATGGTTTAGGTCCCCAAGCCCTGGGCTGCAGCCCTGTACTGGGCAGTGGCTCGTTCATAACCAGGCTGTGCAAGTGTCAGGTGTGTGTGCTCACTGCTTGCACAAATGAAGTTGCGTCCATCTGCTGCTCACACAGAACCCTCCTCTCCTCCCTCGCTGGTCCGCCAAGACAGAAAGGCTGTGGACCGCTGGTATAGGTCCCCTACTTGAGCAGGGATTGGACTAGAACAGGGCTATCAAACTCGTGGTCCATGGGCCAGATGTGTCATGCACTGGCTATGTCCATGCCTGGTTTAGCAAAGGGGGGGAAAGTCCCGATACGCCATGTGATGCCACTGTGAAACCACACGTTTGACACCCTTGGACTAGAAACTCTCCAAGATTCCTTCTAACTCTGTTATTCTGTGATTCTTCCATTTTCAAGCTATATAACAGCATAACATTCAAATAAAACACATTTCCTAAACCTTGAGACTATGAACCTGCTTTGAACTGTTTGAACAACAATGCCCAGAGCAGTAAAGTGGCCTTTATGTGGCTGCGTATCCTAGAAATTAGGAACATTCCCAATAATTCCCATTACAATACACAAAAAAAGAAATCGATACAAAGTAATGGTTTGATTATAAAATATTACTGGTGACAAAAGCCATATTCCATCACCAAACTTTTGACATGGATGTTAGCATGTAGACTATTTTGCACACATTATGTTTTGGAATTGAAAATGTTTATTATCAATGTTCCAGGGAACAGTCCACTGTTCTCCCTGCCAACTTATCCAGATGCCACTAAATTCACCCAGAACCCTTAAAGTTATGAACCTTTTTCAATGAGAGGATATGTAGGGTAATGTGTGTGAATTAACACAGTCAGATGTAAATTTATGCGACAAACTCACTGGGCCACATTTTCTGAGCCTCAATTATCCCAACTAAAATTGATCTGATTAGACCTGTCTCTTCCCCAAACCTTTGGCAACTTACCTTGACAACAGACAGTAGACCAAGAAAGGTCTCACAGATTAAATGGCAATATATTCACCAGTAATTATGATGAGCTGGATTTTTTTTTAATATTGGGCTTTAACTCTGGAAGGCTGAAGTAATGAACAGAAAGTCATAAAAGCATATGCAAAGTGTCTTTCCCTGAAATAAGGATTGCGATATCCAGCATTAGAGAAAAGAGCTTTTTGTGGGCATGTGTGTGTATGAGAGAGAGGCAGTTCAACTGAGCCCAGAAAAGGTATCCTGCTCCTTTCTAGACAATAATTTCAGTGCAAACATTTGGCTAAATCTGTTGCTTGTTCTGTGATTCCTTAGCAATGAAATAGAAGAATCCTTGATTAATGCAGAGGGAGCTGATGTGAACATAAGCAGCTTTTCCATATAACTGCAATTGTTGCTCAGTTGAACACCACCAAGGTAAATTGATGGACAGGAAAATAAAGTTCTGTAAACAATCTGTCATTCTAATGGGCTGGTTTTCAAATAAGCTTCAATGGATTTTCTTGCAATCCATATGCAAACAAAGATATTGCCTAAATATTAAGTTGGCCGTTAAGCATAAGAGGACAAGAACAGTTCTTGTCCTTTGTCTCGACGTTACTTTAGGAAATATATACCATGGCTTATTTTCTCATAGCCGCTAAACCATTTACTATTTTCTTGATAATATATTTTTTTCATATATTTGCAGGTGCTCCATAGGGTAATGAATCTTCCTTCTGCAGCTTCCTCATTAGCAGTGGGAAGCAAATCTGCCAGTTAAGGATTTTTTACTCCCTAGAAGCAAGGAAAAGAGGACAAAACTCCCTGGCTTGATAGGTGACACTTTTATAACCCGGTCTGCTTGCCTAGAGATGATGAATACTTGGGCACTGAGTTGGAAATCGGTTACTTCCAATTACAAATATGCTTCCATGAAAAAACAAGACAAACAAAAACCTTTGAGATCTGCCAAATCTGAGCTGCCAAATCTGCTAACAACTTTGGCAGTCTGGATAGAGTAAATGTCTTTTAAATGGTGATATGAAGAACTGTATTTGGGGCTAATGACATGTCAAGACATGTCTTTCCACTCAAGAGTCCTTCCTGGGGTGGGGGAACCCCAAAGTAGGAATTGAGACTGCAGGGGATGGAGGCATTCACTGAAGACTCAAGTGTGGGAGTGGCTAGAAAAAAAACATGGGCAGAAGCTGGCCATTCAGTCTTATTCTCTCTCTCATCACTGCCTTACAGGCTCCTTGCTCTGTAAACAGCATTCCAGCAATTCTTTCTCTGTTTATTTGGACACAAGGCAATTTTATAAAGCTTTCCTACGCATTTCACTTTCGCTTTGGTGTTTTAACTAAGCACTGTTATACCTTAGATGTTTTAAAATAAAAATAAAAAAGAGCACAGATCTGTAAATGCTGTGAATTCTGAGAAATACGCCGGAAGACTAAAATACATGTGATAAATGCAGTTTTTTTATCTGATGTTTGCAAGTTAAACTGGAACTTCTATTACCTGCTGGCATGGACAGAATCTGTCCCTAAAGCTTTTGCATTTATGCCAGTAGGGGATTTTCTAGCAAAGACTAGCATCAAACAAGTACTGTACTGTAATAGGTAAAAGTCAAGTCTGTTTTGAATCAAATTTGATTCCTGGTAATTATGTAATTTTCTTGGCAACCCCATAGAAGTTGTTTGCCACTTGGGTTCTTCCATGGTTTAACCTCTCTGTCTATATTACAGTCTTGGAATTTACTGGTTCTCCCCTCCAAGTACAGTCAAGTCTGGCTCTACTTAATTTTTCCATATTATCTAAGGTCAGTTAAGAGACATCATCTAGCTGGATGAGGAATGGGTACATGCATACATTTTAATAGTCTTTCTAGCCTTCAGGAAAATGCTGAACTAGAAATAAAATATAGCAAGACTATAGAACTGAGCGGAAGTATAGTTGCTCTTTACCCCTGATCAGGAAGTTGTGGCTCTTCGTCCGATTGAAAATCAGATTTTCAGCACTTAGAAAATGTTTGTGCATTGCATGGGGTACATATAAAATTAAGTCATTCTGGTTTTGTTCTACCTCATTTAGTTTCTATTTCACAATGCACTTTGCATTGCATTTATCCATAATAGGAATGGACAACTATACTTTGTAGGCTTCTTGTGATCATACCTCAGTTTTCAACTACATGTTTTTGGATGTGAAAATATCAAAACAAGAGTGAAAGAGCGCCTTCAAATATCTGCAAGGCAAAACAGACTCATTTCCACTTAATAAACATGCCAACCTCCTGGACAATGGGCCAACTCTGGGCCATCAAAATTTTAGTGGCAAAGTCACTGATTCTGGTGCAAGGTTTTGATGCAAAAATACCAAAATAATATGTTGTCCAGTGCCCACTCTTAAAACTGTGGAAATCACATAAATTAGGCAAAAAAGGTTCCTCCCTCTAGGGATTTTGGAGTCTACTAGAAGTTTTACTGTAGCTGCCCAAGGGCTCTGGAGGATTTATTTGAGGCTGAGAGTAGTTACATTAAGATACAGCATGTTTCTTTTTGATATCCATAATATTTTTGCCTTCTTGAACCATATAATTACTCCAGACTTTTAAGGACCAGACCTCTCTTAATATTCTAACTACAGTGATAGTTATGCATTACCAAAAGAAAGTCTTCTGATTTCAGTGCAACTTATCACTATATTAATGGGTACCAGAGGCTTGAATACCACATCTATACATCCAAGACATCCTTGTATGTGAACTTGTTTTAGACCTCCAGCTTTCCCACTTTCTCCATATGTCTCAGCCCAGCTTTTTAAAAGCAGTTTGGGATAGGCCAGAGCGATTTTTCCTCATGGGACGTAGGAATTAAAAACAAATATGGAAGCATGGTGTAATTTTATGGATTTATGGTTTTTGTTCCTGTTGCCTGATATCTTAAAGCTTAAAAGAAGAACAAATTCCTTTGGAGTATTAACAACTCCAAAGTAATATCAAGTAGTAAGATACTTCGCACTTGTATCAGTTACTTTCATGTAAAAGTCAAATCGCTAGACAAATATGAGGCTAATGTAATGAGGTATGTTTGGCCAGATTAGGGCAGACCAATTAAAGCCATTATATAACCAAGAAGATTCATAAGATATTGTTAGACCACTGACTGTCTCTCAGTCCAAACTACTTAAGGATCTGCTATGAAGATTTACTCACTAGAGAAGAGCCTAATGCTGGGAAAGATGGAGGGCAAAAGAAGAATGGGACAACAGAGAATGAGGTGGCTGAATGGAGTCATCGAAGCAGTAGGCGTGAGCTTAAATTGGCTCCAGAGGATGGTACAGTAAGGCCTGGAGGAACATTGTCCATGGGGTCGCGATGGGTCGGACACGACTTCGCAACAGATACAATTCACCAAGCCAAACTGACTTTCTATATGGGCAAAGGCTCTTTCAATTGACTCATAAGTGAAACTACATGAAAAATCCACAATGTGGGAGAGTCCCCACACCCTTTTTTGTCTTTCCTCATTCTCAGATTTGCACCTTTCAGGTCTCCTTATACATTTCCTTATTGCTGAGGCTCACTGATCAAGCACTTCAATGACTGCTTTGTTTTATTACTTCAGTTTTTCTCTTTTCTACATTCTCTATAACTGAATGACATCAGAAGAGGAAATGCATAAATGCAATTCATAATGAGAAAGTGAAGAGAAAAGATTTTAATTTTTTTTACTTCCTCAAGTTCTACAGTAATAACTAAAAAGGAATTAAAGGAAACATTTTATTTTCATGGTTCAAAATAAAATATTTTTCTTACATGATTGAGCTTTGATTCAATTTAGTACATTTATGTCTAGATTTCCTTTGCAGAGTCTAAAGCAAAGCACACAAAGACTTATAGCATATGGTATCCTTCAGTTTTAAAACAATACAGCATGCAATTTTCACAGGTTTTTTGTTCAACAGAACAGATATGTCCATGTAATCTTAGGCTGGCCTCTTCCACTTCAACCAAAGACTAGATAAGTGAGGGAACACTTATTTGTCTATATACACACATAGTTAGAAATCAGTACTGTAATGTAAATAAAAAACCAATACATTTCTCCATGGTGCAGAAAGCTGCCAAATTTATATACGAAATTTGACTATTATTTCGGTATGAACTGCTAACGGGCCTTGAAAGCCCTGCTTTCCTTCTACTGGTTCTTTATGTTTAAATTATCTAAAGAGTCCTTCAAATATAATATTGTTCTATGGTAGCCCTACCAATTTTCTGTAAAGTAAGTCTTAGCTAAGGTGTCAGGTTTCCCAAAAATGTCCTAATTGATTCATGAGTATAGAGTCAACTTTCAGTACAAAACTAGTCATTTATTAGGAGCACCATAGGCACCATAGGCAAGATCTTTTTGCAGTCAGGTCTAAGCTTTGTTTGAGTTATATCTGAACTTTAACCCTGTTCCCTCCCCTCAGTCTGTGTCATAAATCACATTCCCAAATAAGGTGCACCCTTCCCAAGCCTGCTGCAATAATCTGAGATCCAACTTTAGCCGACAGTATGCGTGGAATGCACTCCCCCTTCTCTCACTATGACAATGTTGAGGGGTTTTTTAGGGAGGTTTTTAATTAGGCTTTTAGGGGGTTCCAGGGAGGAGGGGAAAAATAGTCCAGGGAGGGGACAGCAAATGAGGCCGGCGGGCGGAAGTAGGGAAACGGAGGAAGGGAAGGGGGGGGGTCATTTCCACGGTAGCTCTTTCCATCGATTCGGTCTTAGGGAGGGGCAGGGGCGGAGGGAGACAAAATGGGCACCATCAGTTGGAAGACCGTGGCCGCTGGATCCAGGCGGTCACGTGCTCCAACTCTCCGCTCTCCCATCGCAGACTAGGTGGGCAGGAATCACAGACTCGGGGCCCGAAGCTGATGTTATGCAACGCCAGGTCCGTGGTTCAAAAAAAAACCCTCATTCGTGACCTTGTGTCAGAGGGGGACCCGGACCTGGTGGGTATAACGGAAACCTGGTTGGGCCACGAGGGGGATATACCCCTCGTGGACATGTGCCCACCAGGTTACCGTGCTTTTCATCAGCCTAGGGCCCTAGGGAGGGGTGGGGGGGTGGTGATTATCGTAAAGGAAGGTCTTGAGCCGAAGGAGACCACGGTCCCCCAGACAACCGGGTGTGAATCTCTCTGCGTGAGATGGGGCCTAGGGAGGCAGTTGGGCATGTTAGTTGTATACCTGGCTCCTCGCTATGCAACAACATGGACCTGACCCAGGTAGTTTTAGGCCCCACTCACGAGGGGGGGAACACACTGGATCTCATCTTTGTCTCGGGACAGTGGAGTCGTGATCTGGGAATAGGGGATCTAGTCATCACTCCCTTGTCATGGACAGATCACGCTCTCCTTCGGCTGGACTTTCCAATTGCTACACCCCACCGCGGGGAGGCGGAACTGGACACTCCTATATGGTTCCGCCCCAGGCTTCTGATGGACCCGGAAAGGTTCCAGAGGGAGCTTGGGCCAATTCCTGTGACCCTGCCCCGCGACTCAACTGAGGACCTAGTGGCTGCATGGTTAAGTGCGGCCACGGGGGCCTTGGACCGAGTCGCGCCCTTGCGGCCTCTCGTGCGGCGACGAATCACCCAGGCTCCTTGGTTCACTGAGGAGCTTCGGGGGATGAAACGCCACAAGAGACGCCTAGAGAGCAGATGGAGATCCTCTCGCTCCGAAGCTGACCGAACACTAGTGAGAACCCATATTAGGGCTTATTTAGTGGTGATAAGAGTGGCCAAACGTGAGTATTGTGCCACCCTTATTGCATCCGCAGATAACCGCGCTGCCGCCCTGTTTGGGGTGACCCGCTCCCTCCTCCACCAGAGGCCACGGGAAGCTCCTCTGCAAGGGCGAGCAGAGGAATTTGGGATTTATCTGCAGGAGAAAATCACTCGGATTCGGAATGAACTACCCTCCATCGACAGTGGTCCTGTGGGACTGTCCGAGACCAGTCTTGAGGTTCCTTCTTGGGAGGAGTTTGACTTTGTTACTATCGAGGATATGGACAGGCTGTCAAGGAAGCTTAGGGCGACCACATGTTTATTGGATCCGTGTCCCTCCTGGCTTGTACTGGCATCCTGGGAAACGACACGAGGCTGGCTCCAGGGCATTGTCAACGCATCTTTGAGTGAGGGGTCCTTACCTGCCGTCTTGAAAGAGGCGGTAGTGAGGCCCCTCCTCAAGAAGCCGTCCCTGGACCCAGCTTTACTAGAGAACTATCGTCCGGTCTCCAACCTTCACTTTTTAGTGAAGGTTGTAGAGAGTGTGGTAGTCCAACAGTTTCCGCGACACCTGGAGGAAGTTGATTATGTAGACCCGCGCCAGTCCGGCTTCCGGCCCGGTCACAGCACTGAGACGGCATTGGTCGAGTTGGTTGATGATCTCTGGAGGGCGCGGGATAGAGGTTATTCCTCTATCCTAGTCCTATTAGACCTCTCGGCGGCTTTTGATACCATCGACCATGGTATCCTATTGCACCGACTGGGGGGGGTTGGGGCTGGGAGGCACCGTTCTGCGGTGGTTCTCGTCCTACCTCTCTGGTCGGTCGCAATATGTGTTGACGGGAGGGCAGAGGTCGACCTCAAGTCCTCTCCTATGTGGGGTCCCTCAGGGGTCGGTCCTCTCGCCCCTCCTTTTCAACACATATATGAAGCCGCTGGGTGAGATCATCCGTGGTTTTGGGGTGGAGTACCATCTGTATGCTGATGACACTCAGTTGTACATATCCACCCCAAACCACCCCAACGATGCCGCCGAAGTGCTGTCCCGGTGTCTGGAAGCCGTACGGATCTGGATGGGTGGTAACAAACTCAAGCTCAACCCTGCCAAGACTGAGTGGCTGTGGTTTCCGGCACCCCGGTTCAGCCAGATTATTCCAACTCTGGCCATTGGGGGCGAAACACTGGCCCCCTTGGAGAGGGCGCGCAATTTGGGTGTCCTCCTGGATTCCTGGCTGTCCATGGAGGACCATGTGGCAGCCGTGGCCAGGGGGGCGTTTCATCAGGTACGCCTGATGCGCCAATTGCGCCCCTTACTGGACCGGGCTGCCCTTCGCACAGTCACTCAAGCTCTCGTGACGTCCCGACTCGACTATTGTAATGCTCTCTACATGGGGCTTCCCTTGAGGTGCACTCGAAAGCTACAGCTAGTCCAAAACGCAGCCGCGCGGGTGATTATGGGAGCCACTAGGTGCTCCCACATAACACCGATCCTGAGCGAGCTGCATTGGCTTCCTGTGGCCTTTCGAGTGCGCTTCAAGGTTTTGACAACTATCTTTAAAGCGCTCCATGGCTCGGGGCCTAGTTATATGCGAGACCGCCTCCTGCCCCATACATCCCTTAGACCGATACGCTCCCACAGAGAGGGCCTCCTCAGGGTGCCGTCGGCCGGACAATGCCGACTGGCGACACCCAGGGGGAGAGCCTTCTCTGTGGCGGGGCCAGCCCTCTGGAATGATCTACCCCCTGAATTACGTACCATCACCGACCTCCGCCTCTTCCGCCAATGTCTTAAGACATATTTGTTTCAACAAGCCGGCCTAGCCTAACCTCCCATGGGGACTTTTAGATAGTTTTAAATTGGGTTTTTAAAATTTGGTTTTAGCGCAGGACAGGTTTATTTAATAGTTTTTTAAATTATATTTATTGTATTTTGTATGTTTTAAATTTCCTGTGCGCTGCCCTGGGTCCTCTGTGGAGAAGGGCGGGATATAAATTTAAATAAATAAATAAATAAATGTTAGGAGTGGAGTCACCATCCTAGCAAAGAAAAAATCATTGATTCATATAAATATGGTAGCATTTCTGCATATGCAAAAACTGAATCACTGAATCACAGACTGGGCCAATTCCCCCTTCAAATGAGTCCCTAAGCATAGAAAGAATAGACAAAGTTCATAGTTCATTAGTCAGGTTCCCCAAACCAGTGCATTGTGACTTGCTCCTTTAGAATAACTTAGAAAAGGAATCCAAGAATAAAAGGACCCTTTTATTCTATTTTTCTCTTTAAGGAAATAAAATATATTTATTTTGAGCTATGTAATATTACTGTACAATATTTTTAAATACACAGAGTTCTTTCTAAAAAAAAAGCTGATACAAACTAAAGTAATACAAAATTATTTCCTGTTTCTTCCCAAGGTTCCAAAATTAAATATTTGAATTCTTTCCAAAATGTGGTTAGGAAGTTTGCTCTGATGAACCTAGTGCTTAACACTACTATAGAAGAGTCAAACAGCAATTAATCCAACAAGCTTTTCATGCAAATTTGGGGATATTTCCTAAAGTCTTTTTTTTAAAGGTAGAATAGTTCTTAGGAATTAGAGAGAAGATGAATTACCCACTTTAAAAAGTAATTAATGTTTGTAATTAAAGATATAGTTTAATTGTACCCTCAAACACTAGACAAATGCAATTTTCACACAACACCATTATTTGAACAGATACAACTGGTGATTTTATAAAACAAATAACTAGCATCCCAAGGCAGAATTTTGATAACATTGTGAATATAAATGGAAAATTCAATAAAATAGGCTAATGACTTCAAAAATATTCATAGTTGCATATTTAAATAGTTGGTGACCTATACCAGTGTAGGCAGAGAGAAGAGAAAAATTCTGGGATTCCACACTGTATGTATATGTGCAAGTATATGTATACAGATGTACAGACACATAAACACAAAATCAGAATAGTGTAAGCAATATCGAAGGAGCTGTGATGGTGCAGTTAGAATGTAGTATTGCAGGCTAACTCTGCTCATAGCCAGAAGATCGATCCTAACCAGCTCAAGGTTGACTCAGCCTTCCATCCTTCTGAGGTTAGTAAAATGAGAACCCAGACTGCTGGAAGTAATATGCTGACACTGTAAACTGCTTAAAGAACACTGTAAAGCACAATGGGGGGTATACACATCTAAGTACTATTGTTATAGAAAGTAGAAGACACTTCTGAAGTTGTTGGAAGGCAACCTTTACAAAACACAGTTTATTATTTACATTGATTGTCTCAATTATAATAATAACATTGAAAAATCTATCACAAGCATATTTTGAATATTCCAGCTAATTTCTTATTCCCAGAAATGATCTTGCTTGAAGATAGACACTGAACATTCCAGTTAATATACTAATCTGATTTTCTTTCTGCTCAAATTGATCCAATTCTCTTGGTGGGACACCAACCTTTCCATAGGCTCCCTGATAGGTGTTAATTAACTTTATTCCTTCCTTATAGTAATTTTGCCTCTAAGCACTAATCCAATTTATGAGATAACAATTTATCTGCTTTCTGTTCTAGAAAGACAAGCTTTCCCCTTCTTGCTGAGCAGCCACAAAGAAAAAGCGCAATGTATTGTATTTATGATGGGATTTGTAAAAGATGCCCTTTGATAAGCTAAGACCACAAGGTGGATAGGCTGGTGAAGCTGAATGAAATTTGTTCCCAAGCCATGCAAGGCTTTGCATGCCATTTGTTGTAAATCCCATTTGTAAAATCTTACATTCAGTCCTTAAGATTTTAAAGGTGCCCTAGATATCAATGCTTTGAAAGGACTTTTCTTTAGTTTTCTTTGATGGCAACTTGGCCAAGGATGATTCTGATGCATGCACAGAACTCTGAAATATTTTCTCACATACAGCAATATGGGAGTCTACCTTGCAGTAATTCAAATGCTTGTTCTATTTAGTTCTAGATTGTCATGGGCTCTTGGGGCTTTCAGATATTTTTTTCCAGTCCTACCTGGAAATGTTAGTAATTGATGCTATTCTACTTTACTAAAGTTCAGAATATTATACACATACCAGTACTGAAGGTCATAAAAAGTTCCACAAATTCAAAAATTATCTAGTGAACCATGGTTATGTATTACAATCATGGGTTAAGATCATGCACCGCATTAAAATAAACCACAAAGCTGTAAGTTTTGTTTTGATTTAAACACTGAACCAATTATTCCATAAATATGGAAGCAAAATTGGTTAAAATGACCATGCCTAAAACTATATCTGGTTTAAGATGATATGTGAAACCCCACTATTTTCTACCATTGTTTATTGGAGAACTGTTTTCCAGATGGCTAAGGACATGGAAAGACAGAAAGAAAGAAAGAAAGAAAAAGATATACGGAGAAAGGAGAAGTCACCAAGGAAGAGCACACACAAGTAATCCAGAATTGCACATATGTTAGGAAAGCTAAAGTGGGAAACAAAAAGAATAAATGTATTAATTGTTCAAAGAAATGGTAAAGCATTAATATGGAATGAAGAAAGAGCTCCTCAACTGTTTTGGACTGACTCTCCAACAAGTGATTTTATCTGAAAATTGTGAAGAGCAAGATGAAGGGAAAGACCAAAGCTGGAAATTATTTAGTTTTAGATGGATTGGGACTGCAGTAAAGAAGGAAATGTGAGTGAAAACAAGCTAGAAACTGACATTTCAAGGTTCTGACGACCATCTTTAAAGCGCTCCATGGCTCGGGGCCTAGTTATATGCGAGACCGCCTCCTGCCCCATACATCCCTCAGACCGATACGCTCCCACAGAGAGGGCCTCCTCAGGGTGCCGTCGGCTGGACACTGCCGACTGGCGACACCCAGGGGAAGAGCCTTCTCTGTGGCGGGCCCAGCCCTTTGGAACGACCTCCCTCCTGAACTTCGCACCATCTCCGACCTCCGCCTCTTCCGCAAGTGTTTGTTCCATCTAGCCGGCCTAGCTTAACCTCCATCATTGACTTTTAGATAGTTTTAAACTTGGGAATTTTAATTTGGTTTTTAGCGCAGGATGTTATTTAAATAAGTTTTTTTAAAAAAATTATATGTTTTTGTATGTATTTTTAGTATTCCTGTGCGCCGCCCTGGGTCCGTTTGGAGAAGGGCGGGGTATAAATTTAATAAAATAAAAATAAATAAAAATAAATAAAAATACATTGTATGAAAAGAAAATGAAGGTAGTACAGGTATGTTGCCTTGAGAAACGACACGTGGTGTGATGGCACCCTTCAAATACCTTAAAGATCAAGGTATATTCTCAATCATTCCAGGGTGCAGAATAATGTCTGGAAGGCAGATTCCAACTGAATGGGATCAGTTTCCCAGGAAGTTGGCAGGTTTCCTGCCATCAGATGTATTTAGCAGAGGATTGAACCACCATCCATTCCTGCACTGAGGAGGGGGCTAGGCTTGATGGCCCGATATGGACTCTTCCAAATCTGTGATTTCAAGTCCTGTTTACATTTCTTTAAAACCATATTTATCAGTCACAGCTATATCAACACCGTTATTATGAATACTTTCAACATTAAATCCTAACAAAGAAGCCTTTAATTTTACTATGCATTTTCTATTTTCACATTAATTTACTTTACTGGCTGGGATGATTCATGAAGTATCAGACAAAGTAGGGAAAGCATCTCTGAGCTATTCTTGGCTCCCTCCCACTCCCCTGAAAAACTCCCCATGAGATTTTACTGAAGCTTTAAATCTGAAACAAACAAACTAGTTACAGAGGTCAAACTCATATTTGCCGGAGATCAGCTTTGAACTCAAATCTCTTCCACAACTCATATATTTCAAGGCACTTTCTTTTCTTTTTAAAAATCACATCTAGATTTTCAAACCGCTTTTTTAAATGGGACAATTTCAGCCTTTATCTGCTGAAAGTATTTATGTATTGAATATATATACTGCCAAATGTCATGACTCATAGGAGTTTAGAGCAATTATAAAAACAGAAACTTGAGAGCAAATAAACTATAATAAACCAAATCAAAGTGAATAAGTACATTAACAATACAACCAAAGCTAATTAAATAAAGACAATTGCAAGGAAACAATATCCATGTCATTTCTAAGCCTGGCATTTTCCGGACTGTAACTATGATGTGTATTCAATAATGCCTAGGCAAATGTACTCTAGAAGCTTGTAAGGCCTTTAAGGATAGATTTGTGGGCTGTAAAAGAAGGAGAAAAGGAAGACTCAACTCGTGACAAAGTTCCACTTTTGATAAGAAAGAATATTGTACACTTCAAAAGTGGGGAAAGCGCAGGGGGGATGGGTGCGGGCGTGCTGCACCCATAATGCAATGCGTGACCCCCCCCCCCAGTGTGCATGCACGCACTACAGACGCGACCCCCCCATTTTTGCATGCTCTTTTCGCTCTCCCCAGGCTCCAGAGGCTTTATAGGAGCCTGGGAGAGCGAAAACAGCCTCCCCTGCCCCCCTGGAGGCCCTCCGGAAGCTTCAGCAACCTTCAGGACAATTGAAGCTTGTAAGGCCTTTAAGGATAGATTGTGGGCTGTAAAAGAAGGAGAAAAGGAAGACTCAACTTGTGACAAAGTTCCACTTTTGATAGGAAAGAATAGTGTACACTACAGCCTCAGGAGCACTCAAAATGACACTCCAAGCAAATTGGATGTCACTTCCGGTTTAGGCGGTGCGTCACTTTGAGTGCTCCGGAGGCTTCAGGGAAGCCTCCTGAAGGTCGCTGAAGCCTCCAGAGGGAAGGCTGGGAAGCCTCCGGAGCACTCAAATGACATGCTGCCGAAACTGTAAGTGACGTCCGATTTGCTTGGAGCGTCATTTTGAGTGGTCCGGAAGCTTAAGGGAAGCCTCCTGAAGGTCGCTGAAGCTTCCGGACCACTCAAAATGACGCTCCAAGCAAATCGGGCGTCACTTCCGATTTCGGCGGCGTGTCATTTTGAGTGCTCTGGAGGCTTCAGGAAAGTCCATGAAACCTCGGATGGGCTTCCGGGGGGGGGGGCTCTTTTCGCCCTCCCCAGGCTCCTATAAAGCCTCTGGAGCCTGGGGAGAGCGAAAAGAGCATGCAAAAAAGGGCGAATTCAGCTGACCAGCATGCACATGCGCGCTGGCCAGCTGACAGGGCATCGCCTCGCATGCCCTGACAAATGGCTCCACATGCCACCTGTGACACTTGTGCCATAGGTTCGCCATCACTGGTCTAAGATATAGTGTTCCAATCTTGGACAACCCAAGGATACTTGATGCTTACTGGCTAAAGGTCACCATCACACAAGTTGAAAAGATACATGCTCTGCTTATGCACATTTTATTCCAGATCTTTCCTCAGGTAGAAAAAGAGAAGTCCAACTGGTTTAAATCCAGAAGACAGCACTTGGGAGGGAGGCTGATGACTGAAGCTTTGGATGAAGAGGTATTCCATCTCTTTATGAGACTACAATTAAAGGAGAATCCTCAGAAATTTGAAGAAAGTCTCAGTAAATAAAGCAGAATGACACTAGTTTGGAAAATTGTTATTTTCAGTAGAATTAGGTGCCAGTCAAACCAGGAATTTGCATTAGGTTTTTCCCCCATTTCTTTTTTCTGTGTGGTGCTAAGTCAACTCCAATGTTCTTATTTCTCTGAGAAATGGAGGTGTCAGCAGCACCTCAGTCTTTTACCAATTTTTCAGGCTGGGTATGTTTATTTATAATATTCTTGCAGTCTATAATATTAAATTGTTGTATGTACCATTTGTAACGGACTAGAGGCATATATGGTCAACTAGGATCACTGAAATTCATTTTGGTAAATATTCTCTTAGGCTGGCAAGTGTATCACTGTAATTTAAACAGCCTCATCAACATTAATTATCCGCCTTTTTATTTTAAAGGGAAAAATATTTTATTTTTATCTCAGTTTTTTTCCCAAATAAAACATGTTTTTTTCATCTCTTGTGAGATTGGTCCGTTTCCAAATATGTGAGAAGGAAAGGTTGAATCATTTACTCACATGTCTTCTACCTTACATGACCACTAATGAAATTAATCCACCTGCTGTATTTTTACCTTTTAATAGGTATAAAAGTAGCAAAACCTTTGAAAATCCTATTTCTCTTCCATATCAGGGTCAGGATGTAAAAACCAGGTTCCCCCGGGAAATTAAAGCAGGAGGCGAGACCATGGTGTAAACACGCAAGAGTTCTTCTGGAAAAGATGTTTTGAAATCTCTAGCCCAGTAATGGCTAACTTTTTTGCCATCGCGTGCCAAAAGCAGGGCGGGGGAGCACAGGGGAGGAGGGGTACATGTGTGCACACAGCCATAAGTCTATTTGCGTCCTGTTTCCCAACTTCTGGTAGGCCCAAAAGGCCTGAAAATCAGCTGGCAGGCACGCACATGTGTGCCAGAACTGAGCTCGTATGCCCACCAATATGGCTCCCCATGCCACCTGTAGCACATGTGCCATAGGTTCACCATCACGGATCTAGCCTTAGTTAACTACCAGTTAACCAATATGTCCTAAACTTTCTGAATGACAGTTAGAATCTGGATATGACCAGTCCTAATCCTTGATAATTCCCAGGAAAGTTCTTCTCAATATATCTTAAAATAGCCTACATAATAGCATGACAATAAATACTTTCCCATTTCTTTTTCTTTTTTTGCGTGTTAACTTATATACCGCAGCCCTTTCCCATAAGGGACTCGGGGCGGTGCACAGGAGATTAAGAACACGGATATAAACATATATAAAAAGAATAAATACGTCGTAAATAATCAATATAAAATCCTATTAAATTAAACAATACCCTGTGCTAAAATCAATTTAAGACCCACTTATTAAAACTTTAAATTAATTTAAAAACAGTCGATAAAATAGTCTCGGAAATTAGGCCAGGCCAGCTAGATGGAAGAAGTGTGTCTTTAGACGTTGGCGGAAGAGGCGGAGGTCCGTGATGGTCCTGAGATCAGGGGGTAGGTCGTTCCAAAGGGCAGGGCCCGCCACAGAGAAGGCCCTTCCCATTTCAAAGTAAAACACACAGATTCCTAAATCTAGATGAAGGCCCTTATTTTTATGCCTGTTCTATTTCTTTCTTTATTATTTATCAAATTTATTTATCACCCATCTTATGGTTCAAGGTTGATTCTGAGCGTCTTAAGGCAAGTTCTAAGCATTTTTAACGTAGTGGTGGGGAAATCCCTTACTGTACCTCACATGTACAGATCTTTTATGAGAAATGCTCAATTGCCTGTAGCGAAAATGCTTGAATGCTTTAGAAGTATAAAAGAAAAAAAGACGGTTATGCTTCTCTTTGATAAACTGACCCTTAGAAAAGGTTGTTCTAAAGCTAATCCACAAGATCTATTGATACTTATAGTTTATCAGCTGCTATCTGGGACTGAGAAAGGTGGGCAGACAGCTATGCTACTTTTAAACCTTTGCTCCCTCAGGAGCTGCAGGCCCCTTAAGAAGCATGCCAGGATTAGAGAAAGGGACTTGAGTTCTTTTCAGATGAACTGGTTAAGTGCCAATTTTGCTCATGAACAGTCATGAGCATGTTCCTGCAAAGCAGGATGTGATCAAACTATTCAGAGCTGGAAAACCAGGTTTGCTTGCCAATTACGTTATTGCTTCAGTGCTGAGTATCAAATAGTGCCACACCAGCTATGAAAAAAAAAACTGTTTTTCTTTTAACAACCACCACAACAAACCAAACTCAATATCTTTGGCCTTTTGGCTAGATTGTAACACAATCACAGGTCCTGAGTGTAAGAAAAAAAAATAACACCCCGCTGAGAATGTTGAACTCCCTGTTTGCAAAGGAAAAATAACCATTTCCCTGCCCCCAAACAAGTAAGAGAAAACTAGCAGTAGCCCTTCCTCTGTTACCAGGTTTCAGCTCGGCTGCCAAGTCGCTCATGTTAAACATTCCTGTTCAGAAGGTGTAAATGGCAAAAGGCCAGCAGCTGTTTTGAGTTATTTCATCACACTGCCCACTACTGGCAAATGCATTTATTCAAACCAAAGCCATTGAGAGGAAGAGCTAATTAGAAATCTCCCCCCCCCCCGCCCCCCTAAGCAATCCAATTGTTTGGATCACTCTGAAATGGAAAAAAAGAAACAGGATCTATAATATTGAACTGTTCACGGGTCTACCATGCCTTCCTCCAGAACAACGCAGTCTATTTTCTACACTCCCCTCAGCTATCTAGCAAGTTACCCATTTGGGCTATATAAAAGCAATACCTTTTACGATAGAAATACAGAAATACAGATGTCTGGGAAGAAGGACTAGCGTATATCATACATGCCAATGATATATAAATAATTTTTTCATTTAAGCACTTCATCTCAATCCTCTCATTTCCTTTGCAAAGAGCAAAACCATGACAGAAATTGCACGGGATCACACGGTACTTCTTCACTAATAAATACAACTTGGCAAGTGAATGTCAACAGTTTTTCTCTTCTAAAAAAAAACAAAGTGAATAACCAAGAGTGCTGTCAATGTTTAGTTTTGTTGTTTGCTTATAGTCACTTGAAAATATATATGAACGTGATATCAAATATTTGAATTTATGCCATTTTATTTGTTTTTGCACATAGTAAAAGTAATTTGTATGTTTGTACAGTAATCTAGTGAACTATTACTGATTATATATGCATGTATCATTAAATCCTGTGAAGAAACTATACCCCGTTATGATGACTATAGCACACATACATTTTTTTTAATAAGTATCTCGCCACACTCAAAACATTCAATTTCACTTTTAATTTAAGACTCCTAAGGGCATATTTGCACCTTCATTATCAGCTAATTACAACTTAATTGGCATCATATAAGACAGGAATGCCAATACCCACAAGACTAGTTCAGATATCACCCAGGGCATAATTGCATACTTACAAACAACTACAGCAGCTACTAAAGAATATTAAATTTTTCCAGCTGAACTCAAACTATAATGAAAGTATATGATTGCTGCAATGTCTTTTATCTGATATCAAATGGCTAGAACTGAAGGCAAAGGCCCAACATTAGGCACCACAACATAATCTTTCTTAAATATCCCTCCAATCCTTAATTTACTGATCAATGATCTTCAAGAGCCATTGGGGCTATAGCTATTGCCAATATTAACAGATACCCATTCAGAAGCAATGTTGAATAGCCTATTTGCATAAATGTCAGCATGTAAGGTTCAAGTACTGCTCCTCTCTAAAAATATCCAGTGACAATTTATTCCAGATGAGCAGTAAGATCTGGCAGTCACATTATCACATTATACATCTAGAATAGGTCTGGGGACAAGCTCAGCCAGGGATACTATTATCATCCAGTTTGGGGATTGCAAATCCCCACATTTCTGATGACCAGGTGTGCTGTCCAGGTTATATGGAAGTTCTTGTCCAAAACATCTGGAAGATACCAGTTGCTAATCTCTGCATTTAGCCTTTTATAGCCTGGTAGCAATCTAATTTTCTATCAACTGTGAAATAAATATTACTTTGCCAATTTGATATTTGGGTTAAATCACAGAGGTGGGGTCCAGGGGTGCGTGGAGGAATCTTTTTTTGCTATTAAAGACAATATCAAAATTGTCCAGTTAGTTCATACTAATTTGTCTCAACATCAGCAATGCAATAAAGGAACATGGACAACTTAATTCCTTTCTTCATCAAGATAAAAATCCTTCCGTCGTTTATTTGGCAAATCATGTCTGGAACAAAGAACAGCAGAGAACATAAATATCATACTGTGCTGTATGTCAAATTCTCTTCAGAGAAAAATAAGGACTAAACAAAAACTAAATGTAGTTTCAAAATGCACTTAAGAGAAGGGGATAAATTCCAGGGAAACAACTACTACTGTAGAATATTTGACGAGCTGTGATCTTGGTTGCTTGCGTTCAGACATTTTATTACCTGACTAGGTAACATCATCTATGCTAGTTATGTGGAGTTTGTTCTCTGCCCAAATACAGTATTTTGCTCTTCCAGTATTGGTGGAAGTGTGGTTTTCCCCTCGGTAATTATTTAATACAATACAATACAATACAATAGCAGAGTTGGAAGGGACCTTGTAGGTCTTCTAGTCCAACCCCCTGCATGGGCAGGAATCTTATACCATTTCAGACAAATGGCTGTCTAACATCTTTTTAAAGACTTCCAGGGTTGGGGCATTCACAACTGCTGGAGGCAAGCTGTTCCAGAGGTTAATTGTTCTTACTGTTAGGAAATTTCTCCTTAGTTCTAAGTTGCTTCTCTCCTTGGTTAGTTTCCACCCATTGCTCCTTGTCCTGCCCCCAGGTGTCTTGGAGAAAAGTTTGACTCCCTCTTCTTTGTGGCACCCTCTGAGATATCGGAACACTGCTATCATGTCTCCCCTGGTCCTTCTCTTCATCAAACTAGACATACCCAGTTCCTGCAGCCGTTCTTCATATGTCTTAGTCTCCAGTCCTCTAATCATCTTGGTTGCTCTTCTTTGCACTCTTTCCAGAGTCTCCACGTCTTTTCTACATCGTGGCGACCAAAACTGTATGCAGTATTCCAAGTGTGGCCTTACCAAGGCACTATACAGTGGCATTAACACTTCACGCGATCTAGATTCTATCCCTCTGTTGATGCAGCCTAGAACTGTGTTGGCTTTTTTGGCAGCTGCTGCACACTGCTGGCTCATATTTAAATGGTTGTCCACTAGGATTCCGAGATCCCTCTCACAGTTGCTACTATTGAGCAAGGTACCACCTATACTGTACTTGTGCATTTGGTTTTTCTTGCCTATATGTAGGACCTTACTTTTTTCACAATTGAATTTCATTTTATTAGACAGTGCCCAATGTTCAAGTTTGTCTAGATCCTTCTGTATCTTAAGCCTATCTTCTGGAGTGTTGGCTATTCCTGCCAGCTTGGTGTCGTCTGCGAATTTGATGAGTTCCCCATTTATCCCCTCATCCAAATCGTTGATGAAGATGTTAAAGAGTACTGGGCCTAAAACAGAGCCTTGGGGGACTCCACTGCATACTTCCTTCCATGTAGATGCAGTTCCATTGAGGACTACACGTTGAGTGCGGTTGGTCAGCCAGTTACGAATCCATTTGGTGGTGGTGCTGTCTAACCCACAATTGAGGTATAATTTTCTGCTTGATTGCTGGTCTGGTTTTAATTCCTGTTTATTTGGAATTAAATAGTGTTGATTGCTGGAGAAAATGTATTCTGTTCTTTTTGTTTTGTTTTAAGTTTTTTTTATTGTCTTTTTTGAACATTGTGTAGATGTGGCTTATATCTATGTGACTTATCTTCTGACTGATTGATCAGGTATGCAAGCGACACTTTCATCATAATAAAAAAAAGGAACAAATAGAGAAGACACATGAATGACTAACATTTTCAAAGGAATAAAATTCACAGGGAAAAACCATATACAAATTTCCCTAGATATCTTCACCATTAGAAGAAATGATTGCAAATTAGGAATGAACACCAACAGACAAAAAGCATATAATAGCATAGCAATAGCATATAGACATATACTGCTTCACAGTGTAAATCTCTAAGCGATTTACAGAGTCAGTATATTGCCCCCAAGAACAATCTGGTCCTCATTTTACCGACTTCGGAAGAATGAAAAGCTGAGTCAACCTTATGCCAGTGAGAACCAAACTGCTAAACTGTTTGCAACGGGCAGTCAGCAGAAGTAGCCTGCAGTACTGCATTCTAACCACTGCACCACCACGGCTCATAATACCTTAAGCAAAGAATTATCAAGGAGAAAATGTTCCTACCAACACTGGCAGGGCAAGCTACTGTATATAAACAGGGAGCAAACCACACACTCATGTGCAAGATTATATTAGCTAGTTGGGTAATGAAATATCTGCAAGCAAATAACCAACTTTAGAGAGCACCAAGGACTGCTCAACCCTGAGCTACATATACTCTCTTCTATTGGAACAAACTAAAAGCTAAAATTTGAAAGTTCCGATGTAATAAAATTGTTAATTGCCTGGCACTATACAACTGGGAAGTCCATAAAACACACTTAACTCTTAAATATATCAAGCAGAGCAGTACTGCTTGGAATCAAATATTTGGAGTGCAGTATACTTAAGATAAAAGTGGCATTTATGGCCTGCACTATCTCCTTGAAACTCTAATATACTACAGTGACAGACGTACATATCTCAAGGTGCCAAGAGCTCAGAGCCAAGAAAATGCTCAAAGAAAGGCCTTTTATAAAGACAAGCTTGGACCCGACTTTCTGATGAAGATACGCACCATTTCAACTAATAATTCAGAGTAACTTTCTATAGGCATGTTGGAAAGTGTATTGCAAAATATATATTTAATATATCAAATGTGGAATAGATCAATTATAAACCTTCCTTCTTCTGTTGCATTCTCCTTCACTTTTTGTGTTCTATATTTTTAAAAAATAATAGACAGACAAAATTTAGAAGAAAAAAATCTGCTATAGAAATAGCAAATTTCTATAGAGGCTCCACTTTGCAGCCTACTTCTTCAGGCAAGTAACCTTCTGGGAAGAAGGGTCAACATAAATATTCTGTTTCAGAGTTGCTTTTCAACAGCTTTAATCACTTTTATTCACTACTTGTATTTACATTTTAAAAATAAATACCGGTATGTGGTTTCTTGTTCCTTTTATCCCTGTTTCTATTAAATGTATTTTTTCCCTTTTCTACATGTTCTCACTTTTGGTTTCCAATAACATTTGGAATTTAGATTCAGTTTTCAGAGTTTAAAATTCCTGAACTTTCCACTTATACAATTTTAAATTAATTCAAAAAATGACTTTGAAAAATTCAGCATTGAATGTGTTTATGCCTCTGTGCGTGTACAACTTATTTCACTGTGATATTTTTGGTAGGGTTATCAAGAAATTGTCTAAAAATTAAACCCTCCATATTTTTGGCAATGATGATGAGGTGGTATATTTGTGAATGGATGCAAATAAACTAACATAGACTTACTTGAGCCAGTGCAGCATCTCGCTCTTCTATCAATGCATTAATTTCCTCGGCTGTTATTTTCTTTTTTTGTTTCTGGGTCCTGTATATGCGATCGACAATTATAGCTCCTGTCCTCCATATCGCCATACCGGTGTCTGCATTGTTTATTCTGTTCAGTAATTCCTGTAATGTCTACCAACAGCATTCTATGTTAGTCAGACAAGAAGTTTTAATATACTTTATTTAATATAGGGTTTTAATTAATAGGCACATGTGAATTGTAAATTGACTGAGTGAAGTTATTGAATTTTCATACTGCAGCAAAGATGTACATTATTAGTGTGTCAATTCTTCTTTTTCCCACATCTTAGTTTCTGAAACCCACTCAATTGAACTTAAGCCTCTAAGATATAAGACTGACATCAAAAAATCTCCTCAGAGAATGGCTTACCATGTCATTTTCTTCAGGGTTAATATTTTCTAGCCTAGAAAAAAGGACACAGAAAGCCTGATCAGTAGCATTTCCTTAGTGCAGCAAAATGAATTCGCTTTTTAAATCTTTAGAACCCTCAAGTAATTTCATTCTACTGGTCTTTAGAGTCAACCATGACACTGAACATATTAAAGTGCCACCTGCTCGATTCCATCTTTCAATAATGCTCCATATCTTCAGCACTGACTTCAGAATGTTAAGTTATTAATGTTTACTGCTATATATGACTACAAGGATCAATTGTTCATATGTGCTTAGATGAAGAAAGTTCCCCAGCGGCAGGGGCACCGAAGCACCTTTTATTTATTTAATTCCGCACCCACTGAAATACATAAATAAACCTCCAGCAGAAATTATATATTTTAATTTGATCACATCCCTCAAAAAGAAAAAGAAAAACCCCAAAGCAAAATAAAAATATCTAGCTTTCCAATCCTAATGTCCAGGGCTCACTGTTTTTAATGAAATTAATCTTCAAGAACATTTGCATGGAATTGCCACCACAAGTCTGTGGAACAAAGTCTATTGATTTTTACTTCTTAACAGTAATTTAGGACATAAAACTTTCTCTAAAGCCCCAAACAATTACACTGAAACAATGTGATAAGAACAAAGACTTGGGCCCCATTTTTTTTTCAGCTGACACATTTTTCAGTTGTTACTAGCTTGGTCAAAACCTACCTGCAGAACTGCATGATATTACTAGCTCAAAACATTTGTTCTACCTCATTTCCAAACCAATGGTAATGAATAAAGAGATGTAGCGTTATAAAAGGTTGAATGAAAAGCTTGCAAATATATTTTAACCTTTCTGTAAAATTGAATTATACCAATCAGTAAAGCAAGTAATCAAGTTATGGTATCATGCAAATCAGGGATTAGGAGGCATCTACGAAGCTGGAGTCTGCAGGCGGTAGAAATACTGCATAGCATTCCTCAATTACCTATTAATATTGCAGCACGGGATGGTGCAGTCATTCCATTCGTGCTTTTATGCAAGCTTATCTAATTTTGCACTTCAAATGAAAACTCAGTGCACCTTAAAATTGCAGATTTTTTCAAACCTTGTCAAGCCCATATGCAAAAAAACGAGACTAACATAAATATATCTGTAACTATTGTGAAAATGATATAATAATATAAAGTACACATTAAGGAAAACTGCAAAATGTCTATATTTTGAAAACTGGCATAAACAAAAACATAGAAAAATGCATATTAACAACTTAATGGATCATTTTGCAACATCTTTAAAAAAGGTTTTGCAATAAAGTAAATTTAACAGAAAAAATATATTCTATTTCAAAGTAACAAAATACTTCATTTCTGGTGGAAAAGTGGCCTCAAAATATCTAATTGTCTTTCTATAAAGTAAGACTTCTCATTCACAATTTAGTAGTCAAACTCTGAACCCCTGGATGAAATGTGACATTTCCTTTAATTATCCATGCATAAATCAATACCCTCTCTTTCATACTCAATCATCACCTTGTCTATGTCAGGATGAAGATTGAGATCACACATGAATTAATCTAAACTATAGCAAATAAAAGCAGCGTCCTGTTTAAAACCTGTAGAAATGCAGCTCTTTCTAATCATTCCAAGGAGGAGAACCAAGAATTTAAGAGAATGTGCCTACAAAAATTCCTCACAAACTACGTTCACAAACTACAGCTTAGAAACATGTTATATAATTGCTTTAAAAAAATCACCAAGTACTTTCTACTTTCTCCCATGTATAGCAAACTAGGAGCTAGAAAATAAATGTGTGCCTGTATGCATGGAGTTAGGTATGTAGAGAATACATATATGCACAATGGCCATATGAAGAAAGTGTGATAGATACAACTGAGCTTTCCCACAAGACAGTGGACATTAAGCAGCCATAATAAAGCATGAGATGTGTACATACGTTTTGAGAGGTTGTTCCAGTAGCCTTACTTGTTTACACACATCATTTCTCTCCTCACTGGCCAACTTCAGCCTAGCCATAATGGCTTCATCATGGTCGTGTTGTGCGGAATGAATTTCTTCTACCAGAGCTGCAATATAGTAAATAGATGTATTGTATGAGTATGACCCACAAAGTAAATTTATCTATTTTATAGCTCTTTTTAACTTTTCTAAATTAATGGATATTTATTTATCCATGGGAACTAATTATAATGTCTTCCATCTTAATCATTTCCAGACAGACTCCCATATTAGTCAAGACCCAATTAAAATTTTCTAAATTAAATGAAGGAATTGCTGAACCTAATACAGATATGTTATTTAAGTATGCTTAAGGGATGAAAGCATTCAATGAATTGTTTTTCCTTTAAGGCATTGTTTATCAATTTTGGCAGCTTCAAGATGTGTGGATTTTAATTCCCAGAATTCCCCCACCCAGCCTTGCTAGTTGTCCAGATTATAAAACACTGTTTTAAGGAAATGCTGTATTCTACTAGATGCCAAGCTGGATCTAAAGCTGCCATGTAAGAAGAACGGATCAGAGCCTTTGCTCTGATCATGCTGGATCAGAGCAAAGGCTCATCTACTTGAATAATCTTTTTCCAAATACAGTGCAACTTGAGTGTTTTTTAGGGAAAGGTTCTAATAAAAAAAAAGACATGATGCAGACTCATTGCATTTGTTCTTCACGTTGGTTCTATATAACTGCCTGATTCTGAGGTAAAGGGGTAAGAAATACTGTATAAATCTGATGGTATCCCCCTCTCCATGTTTAAAATTAATCAGTAACAATGTTTTTTTTTTTAAATGTCTGAAATCTCATGACAAGCTACATGCAAATTTCAAATTCTTGTGAGATTTTGCATTTCCCGATGTTTACCTATGAAACATTTGAGGCAAAATTGTCCAAAAGTTTGGTCCATTTACAAACTTTTACATGATTTTTAATGAGAAATGATATTGCAAAATTTTCGCTGTTCTAGTATGCACCTATGCGAGATTATAAAGAGAAGATCACTGAAATCATAGAAGAGTTAATCTTCCTCCTCCTTCTTTTTCCTCCGCCTCCTCTTTAATACCATGGTATCTAGTATGGGGTACTTATTTAGTCTCAAAATAATAGTCCAGTCTTAAATCACTATTGATCCAAAAGATTCTAGAGCATAATGTGGAATGAAAGCACAATGAATACAATTAAAAAGTTTTTAAAAAACCAATCAAAATATAGCAGGTTATAGATAAAAACACTGCTGAGAAATTTGCTACAATTTTGGAGAAAACTGTATTATTATGCACGCGAGCTGTATTTTGAACAACTAGCATTAGCTGAAGCTGCCTCTTCAAAAGATATTTAAAAGGCATTAACATAGTTAGTCTTTTATGAGATTTATATCCTGATTTTCTCTTGTACAACTCAAAGTGGCATATGTTTTTCTCAAAAAATACTGAAATGTTTTGGGCTATAAAAGAGTGACAATCACAAGAACTGAAAGTTACTGGTTTGTCATGAAGTACCTTAATTGCTGCATCAAATTGTCCATCTAAAACTGCTTTTAGGAAAGTGTTAGTAATATAACTTAGTGGCTACTACTCTATTTTAAATTGGACCAGTGAACAAACTGCTGTGTGGAGGAAGGGGAAGAATAATCATGTTGATAAAAGCAAAAAAAATCTGGGTAATCCATTTGACTTTAGCGGAACAATGGGCAAAGATTTTCAGGTCTATTGCATCAAAGTCACCTTTGCTATTTCCTGGAACACCTAGGTTTATCTTGGCAAACTATTTCAGCCATGCCAAGTTCATTTAAGTATTTTTTTAAAATGACATTTTAGATGAAATATGAAGCTTCTTGAAATAAATGTGCATATTCAATGTCATATGGAGGGAATAAGGTATCAGTCACATTGCCAAAGCAGAAGTCTATTATTTTCACTGAAAATTGGCATAAAAGTAGACCCAACAAATCATTTGTGTATCGGATTTTAAGATGACTGAAAAAAACCCATATTTTTTATTCGTAAAGTAAATTTAGCTTATCTTGCTGCAGTAGCAGGCCGTCAACATTTGAGTATCATTCCAAGCCAAACATCTGGATTACAAAATGGCTTGCTTCCTGAAAGATAATTGTACTACATCCATCAAGACTAACACACTTGTACTTTTAAGATAGATAATAACTGTAAACAGTTAAGGTACATAGCTATTTCAAAGTTCACTTAGAAAATCAACATAGCATTTTAGTTGGAATTTGCTCATTAAATACCCATAACAGTAATGTAAATTATACGAGTACGAATAAAGCAAATACATATATTTCTTTGTTTTATTAAATGTAAAATCTGCTGTTAATCACATAGGCTGTGTTGTATAAACTTTTCTCTTTAACTATTAAAAGGAAGTCTTTACAAAAGTCATTAGAGATCCTCATTCTTTGACTTGTATAAATTTCAATATTTGTTCAGTAAAGGTTCACAGCAGTTAAATTACATTAACAAATATTATTAGCTACTATGTAAGCCAACTAAGTAAAATACTTATATTGCAGGTAAAACAAATCATTGGATGTTTATGATAATATTTGGACATGTCCACTTTTAAACAAGCTTATCAAATATTTTGTAATTCTAAATCAAATTACAGAAACTCAGAGTAAATCTTCCTATACCCCACCCCCAAATGCTCAAATTTGTTTAGTAAGCTAATTGTTTTCTAATATGGGATAAAGCAAATATGAATAAGCTGAATCATTTGCAGTATAAGTTTACTGAGTCAAAGCAGTGTACATATTTTCTCAGCTAAACCCAGTTCTGTTGGCAAACCTTTTGGCCACACTTTGAGGCTACCTTTAAAATACAGTAGTAGCAAGAGAGGGTGTTAGAAATCATTCTAGTATAAACATTGGTTCATGATTCTCCAAACAACAGAAACTTGAAGGGGTGGTGGATGAGGCAAAGAGAGAGGGCATCTATGTCTGTTTGCTGATTTCTTAGAGGTCATCTGTGTAAATATAGAAACTGAATAGTAAATGCTGGAAAGAAGGAATAGTTAGGAGTTTTAGATAGTGTACTGCAAAACTCACAAGATATGAAGGGGAAAAAATACAGCTTTAACCTTTTAGACAATAGTTAAGATTTCTAAGTAAATCAAGGTGAATAAGATATTGTTTTATATTCTGAAATACCCTGTAGCGTGCAATTCTAAAAAAATCTTTTGGTGTAGATACTTTGTCAATATGCTGAGCACTGTTTTGCACTTTTCTGGAATAAAAAGGCAGCATAACCATATCTCCCTTCAAGGAGTTTTTATATATTCAAACATTTTCCATTCTTCCCATAATTATTCCTTATTTTGCATATTTGATGAGATATTATTATTATTGAGAATGCATTATATTTTATTTTTCTTTATGTGCACTGAGAGTATATGCACCAAAGACAAATTCCTTGTGTGTCCAATCACACTTGGCCAATAAAGAATTCAATTCTATTCTATTTTAGTTGCAATATTTCTTACAGATATTTTTGGTGAGTGGAAAAATAAATGTACTGCCATAGCATGCAGATTTTCATAAGAGTTTTGTGATTTTGGAGTTAGTATTCAAGATTAGGGACTGTTGAACTCTGTGTGACCCAGGATTTTCCTCAGAGCTGGTTAAGGACTGATCACAAGACTTTTAATGGCTTCACACAGATATCTTTCCTACAAGAGTCAATATGAAGGACTACTGAGCTACTTTTTATTTTCAGGCTATCCCTAGTAAAGATAAAGCATTCCTAATCTGAAAAATATTTTCAAGGGCAACCGAATAGAGAGTTAATATGTAAACGAACTGAAACTGAACAAATAACATTTCCAATTTTGTCTCTGTTTCAAATAAACAGGGAAGAATGCAATATAAAGCTTATTTGAAATTAAATTATATGAATCACAGATTCCTATAATTTTTAAAAAAAATTTCAATGGAGAAATGGGTTCTGCTCAGATCAAATTTTGATTTTTCTTCAGGTTTAAGCAAATGTCTCCAACTCATAAGAGTGCATGGTGCCTCTATGGAAGTGTTGTTAGAATATACGGCAGTATTTATTTGCTTATATATATATATATATATATAAGCATATATAAGCATATATATATATATAAGCATATATAAGCATATATAAACATATATATATATATAATTATCAACCTGTACATGTCATCATTAGCAATCATCTAGGTTCCAGATTGGGATCTTATGAAATAACCAAACATCAGTAGTTTACAGATACTACAAACCATTTGATGAAACACTATATTGACATTAATTAAATCACTAAAATATAGAAGTGTTACAGCAAAAATGAATTAAACAGAATTAGAACAATTTTAAGAGGACAAAACCAGATATTACAGACTGCAAATCATTTACATTTTAAAGTGACTCAGCAGATAAAGCAATGTGCATTAACACTGATAGAAATGCCCACACCTTTATTGCCTTGTATATATTTAGCTTGAGGCATTCAATTGATCCTACATTTCTGGTCCTATAAATGCATTGATTATACCCAAACTGTTTAGCAATACCTGTAAAAGTAAGTGAAAAGACTTTGCACTCTGGTGTTTTCCTGTTTACTTAGATCCTCAGAGGGAAAATGAAAGAGAAGGCATGCAAATAAGAATGTATACATTTCCCTCCACTGTATTTACATTTCTGAGTTCTTTACTAAAACCAGTTGCCATGCAACCCTAAACTTACTGAGTCTTTTAAAATATGCATTTTAGTAGTCATGAAAGCCTATGTGCTACCACTTATCAACAGTAGTTAAAGACAAAAGTCATCTATATACACATCCATAAAAATTTCCACAACTAAACTCAATATATTCTACCTGAATTGTATATAAACGAATAGCTCTTAAAAGGATTGTTTCTCAGTGGACACCTGGATTTGTTTTTGGTTTTTTTTACTGGTAGGAAAGGTTGACACACAACATTTACTACTAAAACACTAGTCTCAATTATTTCTACATTTGATAACAAAACAATAGCAACAACCAAGAGCACATTAAATGACTATGGGGAGACAAGTGCCAGTTTGCGGAGGTGGGAATGTGGAAGAGAAACTATAGATAGGGCTATATTAGCAATCATGCCATACAATCAAAATGCACTATTCAATCTGTGTGAATGTTTGTTATTCCACAAAGACATTCACATTTCAGGATACTCTTATTTTCAAAATAAGCATTCAGAAGAAAGCATTTTTCGGACCCTCCTATACTAGTTTTTGAAAAGTGCATTTCTGTCCTATATACTGCTGCATTAAGTTTTGCAACTTTAGAGAACAATTCTCTTCTACCTAAAGTCCATTAGTTAAACTCCAACTGATTTTAGTGAAATGAAAGAGGACCTATAGCCTATTAAAGGTCTTGGAATTTGTCAAGACACGTATAATGAAAGATTTAGGAAATTTATTTCCATCATACAACAATCCTACAATAAAAATAGGGCTGGGTGTATTTTGCATGTAGAAAAATAGAATTATGTGGAAAAAAACTATATATTACATACTTCAAAAATAGAATGTCATAGATATTTAGATTTACAAACACAGGGTTGGGAACTATTGTGATCTTTTGGCTAAAGCCCAATATTGGCCTTATTTCAGTTTAATTGGAAGAGGATCTTAAATTCATCTTCTCCATGAGGTATCAGGAACCTGGATTTCTCTTTGTAGCAAAGGTTAATAAGAAATGTGTCTGCAAAAGTCAAACAGCATTAAATATCAAAAACTGATTATTATTCTGCGGCAGTTGTTCTGTCATTCATAATCTCTCCATGCTTCACCCTTCCACAGCTAATCTTTAATGGATGACATGCAAGAAGGAAAAATAAATGGCATCTAAAAAGAAATACCAAAGTGAGCTAAAAATATAGTTTTGTCTTCAGTGGACAAAGGTAAAAGGAAATATCCATGCTGAAAGAACTTTAGCACTATTTGTTTCTTGTTTCTGACTGGACCAAGCACAAACTTCTTATTTACTGCAATAAAATTATTTCAATTTGATTCAGAAATATTTTAAAAACCAAACCATTTGTCCTATTTCATTGTTTTAAATCTTTAGTTGAAGGACTGAAAGGAACAGCAGCAGAGTGATGTTAGAAATGTTGAATGGGGCAGTATGGAAGTGCATCAAAGAGCAGATGTGAAGCTGCGTCTCTGCCAAAATAAATCTGAAAATTCTCTCTGTATTTAGACCAATACTACCTTACAGGAAATATCTAAGGCCCCAGATAGTGAGGCCACAGTGGCCCAGTCTGCTAAATAACAATGTAAGATATTTAGGCAAATGCATATGTATGCTTTATTTAAATAAATGAAATATAACCACCGTATAATTTTAAAATAATAAACTGCTTCTATATTGCAGCTTTTGTACATTTTTAAAAGTTTCTCAGAATTTCATCTCATGTAAAATAGTGGTATTATTAATAAACACAAATTTAGCTTAGAATCTATTTTTCTATATTTTGAATTTGAGATAGCTTTGTTCTAAGGTTCATGCAGCAAATTTTCTGCTCTTCAAGAATATAACGCAAATTTATATTTGGTTCAGTCTCTTCTATTTCTTATCATTTAAGATTATAGATCGATATTGTGTTGCATATGCTTATAATGATGATGATAACGATGGAAGGGTCTTAGTGAGATGAGGCAATATTCCCACATACAGTGGTGGTGGGGCGGAGTTTTGAAAGATTGTTGTTTATTATTCTCCAAATAGCAATTTCTGTTTCAAACAGTAGTAATTGTCAAACCCTTAAATCAGCCGATATCTTTTCTCAGTAGGGCATGGCCAAGTGCCAAGGACTTTAATGAAACAACAAATATTAACTAACTGACTGGCAGTGTTTATCTGGAACACCCTGCCCTGTTATTGCAAGTGTGGAACAAGTTAAAAAGAGTTTTAAGGTGGTTTATAAGATTTACTGAAGCCATGTACAGTTATCTTATTGAGGAGGCCTGCAAAAAATAACTCTCAGCAAATCCTGGTCATTCAGAGCCCATGGGTCTTTTCAGATGTATGCAGTTTGTGTCTATTTTCCCTGTTACATCCAGTAAGAGCTGCCCAAAGCTCATACAAGAAAATGGGATAATCTCTGTGTCCTTGTGCCTTCATAACTCTGTTCTTTCTAGATCCAGAGCTTGAGTAAAATTGGTGTCAAATTTTTGAGCCTCTAAAAAAAAATACAGGCAGAAAGTCCTACTGGCTGCCCAGTATAAACGTCTACAGCGCACACATTGCTGAAAGAATGAAAACCTGCATGTTACAACCCCCACCCCCCCGCCCCTTGTTAGCAAAGAGCAGAGATATCAGAAGCAGGTGAGCGAGGAACAATAGAGATGGAGCTAATGGAAAGCAAGCAGGAGCAGAGTGATGGAGCTGCTGAGAGACAAGAGGCTAAAGAAACAGGGAGGACTGTGAACAATGGCATCGAGGGGAAAAAAACACCAGTTCATAGGCAGACTAGGACAGAATAGCAGTCAGGTTTCATAGGGCAAGTACCAGCATAAAAACAAAGGCCACCCGAGAGAGCTCAAAATGAGAAACGATGCAAAAGAAGGGAAGCAACATTATCTCCAGATACTGTTCTTCAGAGAAGAATTATCTAGCTCAGGGATCTCCAACCTTTGCAACTTTAAGTCTGAAGGACTTCAGCTCCCAGAATTCTCCAGCCAGCTTTGCTGGCTGGAGAATTCTGGGAGCTGAAGTCCTTCAGACTTAAAGTTGCAAAGGTTGGAGACCCCTGAGCTAGCTCACTTTGGCTCCTGGGATGATTCTGAGCATGCTAGGCTCTATTTGAGTTGGAGCAACCTTTCTAGCTATGTGTCTGCCGGTGATGTTTGGCTGCAACCATTATTATTCCTGACCATTCCTGAGGCTGCCTTAGAAATACAAGGGATCATAACAAAATGGAAGGCATCGACAGCGCGACCAAATTAATAGGTAAAACTTTGTCGACGTCTGCAAACCGTCACACTGCAATAGCAAACCTGCATTTTTACCCCTGGTTCTTCCCCAAATTGAATTTAAATTAAGGAAAGATAGGATGTCATGTACAAGAGGTTTGTGTAGAGGCAATGAAGGCTTAGCCTTTAACTCACTCATTTAAAGTCTGTAAGGAAAGGGAAGAAAAGAAAAGCTAGTGTTTGACAAAAAAATAAAAGGACAGTAATCAAAGTATAGCAATGGACACTTTGAATTTCTTTTAGCTGATTCCAAAATACTTATAGTGGTAATGATAAAGACTACTGCAGAAATATCTGAAAGATTTTTTTTCCCATAAGCCTTTCAGATTTTTTTTCTACTTGTTTTCCCCATATTTGTATTTTTCTGGTTTGAATCCTCTTCTTCCACCCCAAGCAATAGTAAGTTCCCTTCCCACCTTAGATATATTGCTTTTCCTTCAACCACAGTTAAAATAGGAAAGAGTATGAAGTGGTTACCTCTAAAAAATCCAACACTGAGATGGAACAGCACCCTCTAGTGGCCAGAAAACGGAGACTGTTAAGAGAACTGGCTAGACTAGAGTCCATCAAGTGAGAGCAATTCTAAAAAGGCAGAGAGCAGGCAAAGATACCCAACCCCAAAGCCTAACTTTACATACAAGCATGATAAATATATAAATATAATAATTTTGAGCCAGGTTTTTTTCCATACGACACTGCTTTTCACTTATTCTGCCTTTAAGTCATTCTTGTCATTATTTCCTTGCAGAAATAATGCAGAAATAAATTTCTTCCTTCTTAAAGCTGCCGGATTACTGGCTGCTTGGATAATGTGTGAACACCAATCCTGTGTCCAAGTATCTCATCCTGTTCACTGCATTTCCTCTGAGCTTCGGATCTATGCCTATTTACTCTGTATGATAACTACAGATGGGCATCCATATTAGGGGGATGTTTTCCTATTGCTTTGCTGTTTTTATTTCTCCATCTGCTGCCCCATACTCTTTCCTCCTCCTAACCTCTTCTCAAACATCAGCAAAAGATATAAGCATATGCTCTGCAGAGCTGAGTAAAAGCTGGAAATGTTAACTTTCTACTGCAGGCAAGCCAATTTCCGAATTTCAGATGCAACCTGCTTCATCAGTGATGTTAGGTAAAAATCTAATTTCATTTCTTCATATCTCAGGCAGCTTCTACAATAGTTTGCTTTCTTTCTCCTGTCAATTTTTTATTACCAATGTCTTTCCAGCATGGAAATTTTATTATTCTTTGACATTTTTCCCAAAGTCTATGTGCATTTTATTATAACCTTATCTTGTGATGTTGTCAGAGTCTTAAATGCAGTGTAACTTAACTTCTGTGCATATATCATCTAGCTGAAACTTGGTCTATTTCCACCATGTGTAAAGAACAATAATTAACAGAAAGTAAGAGAAAATCTCAATAACATTTGATAGATTTTTAAAAAAAAGAAAACTTAGATAAAATTCTTTGGATCCAGACTCTTATATTAAAATCACTTTTGAGATTTTTTATGTGACGGAGAATAAATATAAAATTTCAGCAAAGAAACAAAACACAGATGGTAAAGCAATTGCAGCTGGGCTGAGCAGTGGTCTAGATCTGATTTCCAAAACAAGTTTTTCTTTTTCTAAACTAGCACCTTTCATTGATGTTTGTATGTTGCTATGAGTGCGGGATACCTTACAGCAGCCACATCTGTCCCAGACACTATAAGGTAAAAGTAAAGGTTGCCCTCGGACATATGTGCTAATCATTCTCAACTCAATGAGATGGTGCTCATCTCCGTTTCAAAGCTAAAGAGCCAGTGCTATCCAAAGACGTCTCCATGATCATGTGGCCAGCATGACTAAATACCAAAGGCGCATGGAACGCTTTACCTTCCCACCAAAGGTAGTATATTTTTATACTTGCATTTTTACATGCTTTCGAACTGCTAGGTTGGCAGAAGCTGGGACAAGTAATGGGAGCTCACTCCATTACACAGCGCTAGGGATTTTAACTGCTGAACTGCCACCTTTCTGATCGATAAGCTCAGCGTCTTAGCCACTGAGCAGCCACGTCCCTCGCTATACACCAGACACTATACAGAGCTCCAAAGTACTTTTATGAAGTCACCTCTGAAACCTTGCACTAATAAGTCCTAATAACCAGGACAATCTGTACAGAATTCCAATTCTGTGCATGAACTCAGCCTGTTGAATCAAAATATGTGGATTTCCTATCCACAGTTTGCTTCCATGGATTCACTGACAAAGAAAAGAATACAGAATAATACAAAATAAAACATTTCACCATTACAAACACAAAGGCAAAATTCTGTGCAAATACCCTAAAAACCAAAGTTATTTGTGGCATTTAATTCAAACAGTTCATGCACTGTTTAGTTGATTGATAATCCAGACATAACTATTATTCAGGTGTTTTAGGATGAGAGCTTTTAAAAACAAACAAAAGAAATCTATATATTTATGCTAAATATTTTTTCCCAAGGTGTACATGACTAACCTATTTTCGTTGGTGTCATTGGAACACACTGTGAAAATTCAGTTGATTTTTTTCAACTGGATAATCTTCTGTTTTCTATCTACCTCCACTTTTCCACCATCCTTAAACAGCTGGGTTTTCATTAATCAAAAATCACATTTCTCCCTGTACCAAAATGAGGGTCAGGTCTCCCATTGGGGGGGATTATAAGAGTATCTCCAACAAGATATGTGGGGGCAACATCCCTCTGAATGAGCTAAAACAATAAATGAGTATTTGAACTGCTGGCTGGAAAGGTAGTGACCGTGGTAATCATTATTTCCCTTGTTTGTTCAGGACCTTCCAACAAAACAAATAATGTTTTTGTGATTGGATTGACATGGTGTTAACAATGCATTTAATGCCAAAATCAGTATGAATACAGGTAAAGCTCCCACTAATACCGGTACCAGGATGTTAAAGCCACCTATTTTCTAAGCAACTTTAAACAGCCTCGTATTTAAAAAAAAAAAAAGCTAAGCCAGCCCTCCTTTGGTAAATATATCAAATGGGGCCCATGCCATATAGCAACCAAGTGAAATGCAAGAGCCATAGTGCCATCTGTTCAATGCTCGCCTACTGTACCTGCAGCCTTTTCTGCAATCTTGGCTTCTGCTACACTCTCTTGTAGCTCTAAGTCCAGCTTTAGTGTCTTCAATTCCTTGTCTTTTTCAGACAGCTGATCCTGAAGCTAGATTGAACAAATATATTGCAAAATGTAAATACAAATACAAAATGTAGAGTACATGGGCACAACTTAATTTACAATATATACATATACATATCAGTGGTGGGTTCTGGATCCCGTTCTAACCGGTACAGTTGGAACGGACCCGGCGTCGCCCGCATGGATGTGCACGGTGCACGCGCACACATGCACAGCACATGCATGTGTTCTAGCTGGCAGTGACGCTTCTGCAAGCCCCCGCGATGCTCCAGCTACTTGGCAGAGCATCACACGGGGGCTGTACGCACCGTGCATGTGCGCGGAAGCACGGAAGTCTTAAAAGACAGGTAAGGAGCTCAGGCGGGTGGGAGGGCCTTCCGGAGTACCGGAACGGAACGGTATCCGGTGCTCCGGGCAGGCTGTGGTACGCCCGTACTGGGGTGTACCACCTGCAATGCACCACGGATACATATGAGAAAAGAAGCTAAAACTTATTTCTTATGGAAAAAGAGAGAAAAAAGAAATTTCTATTTTCCAAGAAAATTAATAATTACAGTTATTTTGCTCAGCATCACTCATTTTGAAAGACTATTTTGTGATAGTACTATGTACTGGGACCCAGACACATATCATGATGCTATGCTTCCTAGGCATCTCTGCTGAAAAACTAGTTCTTCCAAGTTGGAAGGACTGGAAGGATGGAATGGTGTCTAAGACTGCAGCCATAAACAACTGAGTAGGATTTATGAAATTGGGGTAATGCTCATTTTATAACTGAATGGATTCTCTATTGTGGAGTAGTAAGTTCAGAAAAAGCACTTCTGGGGCTGAAGAGATAGAAGTTGACAAGAACCACATAGATAACTGGGCCTTTTCACCCATCCTTTCCCACCTACCATGTTGGTGTCATATCATAAGTAGCTGCAGAAATTCAGACTTTTGAGAAGCACAGACAAAGGTCTATGTCTCATGTCCTTTTTGCACAATAATATTGTGAAATCACTGCTATTAAAATTAATAAGGTTAATTTAGCATGGATTTCAATGGCTCTCTGCTCCACCAGAGGGGTTGGGACTGCAACTCCCAGCATTCATGTTCAGTATTCCTAAGGACTATGTTGGTTTTGAATCCTGAGGTTTATAGTTTCATGGTCACTGAAGACCATTAGTTAGAGAAGTCTGGTATAAAATAAGAAAGAACTATAAGCAAAACTGATTAAATGATTTCATAATAAACAATTAGGTTGTAAAATAACATAATTCAATCTGATTTTTCAGTATTGAAGCCACAACCATGATTTTCACCCAATTTCTCCAGTATTTTTGCTCTGCTATTCAGGAAAAATTCTGGATTTCTCCTATTTGAGGAGATTCAATTGTATTTTACAATGAGCTTTAATATGTAAGATCTGCTAATGTATTTGAAAAGTAATATGTTGCAAATCTTAACGTTATGAAGAAAATAGATTCATATTAGTATATCAATCTTCATTTCCAGCAAATGGTTCTTAATGTTTTCTTCACCATGGACCTCCTTTAAATATCTTTTGTGCAGGGGTGAAATTCAGCAGGTTCTGACAGATTCTGGAGGACCAGTAGCAGAAACTTTGAGTAGTTTGGACAACCGGCAAATACCACCTCTGGCTGGCCCCAGAATGGGGTGGGAATGGAGATTTTGCAGTATCCTTCCCCTGGAGTGGGGATGGAGACTTTGCAGAATCCTTCCCTTGCCACACTCACCAAGCCACGCCCACAGAACCGGTAGTAAACAATTTTGAAATTCACCACTGCTTTTGTGGCCACAGACTATGGCCACAGACCCCTAATACTTAATCCAAGTAAAGATTTAAATCATAAGATTTCTTCAAGTCTTCGCCCCTGTGATGTCATCATGGCCCCTCCAGGGGACATGGAACACAGGTTAACAACCACTAATTTGCAGGATGGTTTAAGTAATGAATTCACTTCCAAGGGTTTGTACAGACTGACTGCAATGCAGTTGAAATGTAAAATTCAGTAATGTACAATGGATCTCCTACCCATCAATGTAGATTAAACAGATTAACAGGTGTGTAATTCCTTATCTGTCTTGATCTACAACTAAAATTATTCTAAATGTTTAATTATATCATGGCACATCCTGAACAATTTCTATCTTCTCAAATTTCTTTAATTAGAGAAACATTTGGAAAAAAAGATCAAGTTCACCGTCATAAGCCCTGCACTAGAGCTGATGTCTTCACAGAAAATTAACACATCAAGGAAACAAAAGTAATATCCTAAAATCAATAAATCATGAATTATATCATAAATAATCATTCTTCAACAACAACAAATCTTGAACGTTGTCAATTAGAATAAAGAATACAGATATCTGTGACTAGATTAATAGGTTGTACCTTCTTATTGTTTGCCCTTAGAACATCCAATTCATTTAAAAGGAATGCAATATTCTTTTCTTTATCTAGGTTAGCAGTCACAGAGTTGACTTTTCCTTCTTGTTTTTCAGTAGAAGTACTATATAAAAAAGGGAAAGGGAAAAAGATAAATTCAAAAGGATCTTCCAATCACTCACAAATGGATCAAATTCAGGGTAGGATCATCATTGAGTAGAGAATACATGGTTTATAATCTAGAGCAGGGGTCCCCAACCTTTGCAACTTTAAGTCTGAAGAACTTCAGCTCCCAGAATTCTCCAGCCAGCAAAGCTGGCTGGAGAAGTCTGGGAGCTGAAGTCCTTCAGACTTAAAGTTGCAAAGGTTGGGGACCCCTGATCTAGAGTGAGTCCAGGTTCATTTCTTTTTTTTTGGAATTTTTTTTAAATAAAACAAAAATACAGAAAGGAAAAACCATCATTCTACATTGTATCTTTTGGAAAGCATGTCGACTGGTTACACATAACTCGTGTGTGTTTCTAGAACCATTATTGCTCATAAGTAATCTCAACTTGTAGATTTTAAATCAAAAAATTCATTCATTATATATCTTAATATCATTATACCAAAATTCTCCTCTAATATTCCATATTTAGTCTATCATCTTCTTCAAACAAATCTTACTTAAACATAACCACATAATGGCGTTCATTGTCTATTCCAGAAAATCTCCCCTGGTACTTCACCCTGGAAATCAATTTATGTTATTTCTAGCCCCCCTTTTTTATTAAACAATATCCATTAATATTCCTTAATAATTAACTAAAAATCTTTTAACATTTATATCTAACCTAATAAACATACACTTATTCCCATACTTACATACCTATGTACGTACATACATACATACATACATACATACATACATACATACATACATACATACATACATACATACGCACTACCTCGGACCTCCGCCTCTTCCGCCAACGTCTTAAGACACATTTGTTCCAACAAGCCAGCCTTGCATAGCCCCCCGTTTCCGACTTTTTATGTACAAATTGCAATTTGGTAGGGTTTTAAATGGGTTTGAGCACCGGCTTAATAACTTAATAATTTAATAATTTAATAATTTAATAATTTAATATGTTTTAAATGTTGTATATTGTTTTTATAGTGGTTTTAATAATGCCTGTGCGCCGCCCTGGGTCCTAACAAGGAGAAGGGCGGGGTATAAATTCGAATAAATAAATAAATAAAATAAATAAACATACATGCATGCATGCATGCATACGCATATATGTATATGTCATCTATTATTATTTCATTGCCCTTATTATGACTTATTGTTTATTAACTAGTAATTCTTCAATAACAATCTAAAACAATTTAGAGTTTGCTAAAATTCTCCCGTATTTTGTTAAACAACCATCAACATTCCTACATTCCTAAAAGTCTTATTGTTTATATCCAACCTCATACTCATGCATACATACGTATACATACATACATACATAGATATATGTCATTAAACTATACCATTATCATTAATTACTCTTATTATAGATAATTATTTACTAACTAGTAATCCTTCAATGACAATCTAAAACAATTTATGACATACTAAATTAAATGGATCAAATTCAGGGTAGGATCATCATTGAGTAGAGAATACATGGTTTATAATCTAGAGTGAGTCCAGGTTCATTTCTTGACATCTGTCATGAAATGACAGATATCTGTCCTCAATTTTGAAACAATGTATGTCACATATTGCCGCAACTTCACATGGCATCTTAAGATTTGTGTTACGTTCAAAACAGTAAAATGCGGAGGAGCTTCCGGTCTCCCGGAGGAGACGGTTGAGTCTTTGACTCTTCCACCATTTTGTTGCTTTTACTGCCCCCCAAGGGGCAGGGAATTCCTTTCAAAGGAATCCTGCTGTACGGTCGGCTTGCTGGGATTCCCCTGTCCTGACGGCGGTCGGGGGGGTGTCCTTGTCTTCGACCCAGGAGTGAGAGAACATGCTGCGGGGGGCTTGGTTCCCTTTGCCTCCGGAGGATCGGAACATTTAGCGCTTTGGAGAGAGCTGGTCTGTCAGAGTCGGAGGCTTGGCTGAGACTCTTGACTTCAAAGTGGAAAGTGAGTGACTTTTTTCCTTTGCTTGCAATCTTTACTTAACAAGGCGATGGAGGGGGGAGTTTGTGAAAAAACCCCTCGGAGCAAATAAGCGGCGTTTTGAATCTGCTTCTCCGGCTAGAGAACGCACAGAAACCTGCACCCAAACTCATCTAACGATGATCAAAGTCCTTCTGGAATGATTGCGGAAACTTTGAATCGAAGTCTGGCAACTAAGTTGCAATTTCACACTTTGTGGATTCCCGGTGGCTCCCAGGCGGGCGGAGAAGATGGCGTTCCTTTGTTCTTCTGAGACACTAATTATGGATGATTGCTGACATTCTCCTGAGAACGGGGTTGCCTCTCCTTTCTTCTACCTAATGTTTTGTTTGATTAATTGATCCTTCCCTTGAAGTGCCTTCTTTATCTTACATGATTGTTTTATTGTGGATTCTCTCAGGACTTTGATTTGGTAACATCTACAACTTTGTTTATTGGACTGCTCCTTCTTGCTCCGCTAATACCTTTCCAGCAGGCGCCATTTTACTGACACAGGAATAAACTTTTCACCATGGCTTCAAAAAAGCAACACCAGCCTAAAATTACTTCGATGTTATCCGAAAAACCTGACACAGATGCAAGATTAACAGCTGTCGAAGAAACTCTTGCAACCTTGGTGAGAGAAATTAAGGAAATGAGGAAAGATCAAGTCAGTTCTAAATTAGAATTTTTGGAGGTACAGAAGAAATTAATGGAAAATTCACAAAAGACTGATGAGCTGGAGGTGGGGCTGGGTGGGGCAAAGGGGGAGCTTAAAAGTATTAATAATGAAATTGGTGATTTAACTGGTCATATGTCTAGGATGGATTTCAAAAGAATGTCATATTTTTTAAGATTTCAGAATGTTCCTGAGGACAGTGGGGAAAATTTACAAGATTTAATGAGCACAATTTTAGCAGATTACCTACACAGTCCTAAGGAAGAATTAAGGGGTGACATTGATTTGATTTATAGAATAAATTCAGCATATGCCAGGATAAATGAAGTGCCTAGAGAGATACATATTAAATTTGTTAGAAGGTCGACAAGGGAAAGGATATTGAGGGCGCAGAGAGACAACCCCCTAATTTATCAACAGAAAGAGATCACCATCTTGAAACAGGTCCCGAAGAAGATTAGAGAGATAAGAAGGAAGTATTCCTTCTTGTCCAAAAGATTATTTAAAAAGGGGGTCTGGTTTAAGTGGGTGATGCCGGAGGGAATGTTGGTGTTTTGGGAAGGGGGAAGAGTAAGAATTAAAACAATTGCAGAGGCGCAAGCCTTTCTTGAAAAACATTCCTCAACCCTTGAAGATGACAACGGGGGAGCAGAGGCTCCGCCCACTGGGGGCCAGGGGGAAGAAGATACAATTGCCAAGAGACTTAGATCTCAAAAATGACTTTATTTTAGTACAATACAATGTTGTTTGGATGTTTAAGCACGTTTGCTAGCACTGTTCTTTTATTATAACTTTATTTGCATCTCTGTCCACTTTGTAGTATGAATGTATAACTGAAATATCTATTTTGTGCATGAAGACTCAGATGGAGTCAATGACTTCGACGAGAAAGTTCTCAAAATGTCTTTTCACACCTTACCCTTACCTTATGTATGTAAAATTTATAAAACCCAATAAAACTTTTTTCATAAAAAAAAACAAAAAAAAACAGTAAACTGCAAATTGACCTACTTCAATTTGACTTCTTAGAAATTCAGTACCCAATTTTTTTTTTAAAACCATATCATTTGCTACTGAGAGGATGTAATAGAAATAAAAAAGGGTTGAACCAGAAAGGTCTAAAGCAGAGGTTCCCAAACTTGGCAACTTTAAGACTTGTGGACTTCAACTCCCAGAATTCTCCAGCCAGCAGAGAGAGTTGAAGTCCACAAGTCTTAAAGTTGCCACGTTTGGGAACCTCTGGTCTAAAGGAAAAGTTAGAATATGCAATATATAATATGAAAATAAAAATCAGAAAACTGTTCACACTAAAGGACTGGCAGGTATGCTATGGAACCAGGAAATAGAAAAATGCACTTATTGTGGATTTTCCCAAGCCATTCACAAACAACATATGCATATGTAACCAGTTACAATGTGGTTGGTAACTATTGTAAAAACTTACAAGGAACTGAGCATGCTTGCTTATAAATGAAAGAACTGGGATACCACCTAATGTTATCTGAATTGACTTTTCTTGGAACAATATTTCATTTTACTCTTCTTCCTCCGAGCTTCCTGTAAAGGTACTCTGGAAGATGGTGTTAGATATAACCCTTGACTCTGATTCAGGATAGTAACATCGGAGACATGCCTATTTTTTTAAAAAAACCACTACTGTATTGTGCTACCATAGTGACATAGCTTTCCCTGATTTCAGTGTTCAATCATAGGCAATGAGTGTAGTCATTAAAATCCAAGTAGATATATCTCAAGGTGCTATCTAAATGTCTGCTTTTCTTTTCTTTTCTTGATTATTGGCTCTTTGAAGACCGGTGGACTTCTACTCCCAGAATTCTGGGAGTTGAAGTCCACCGGTCTTCAAAGAGCCAACTTTGCAGACCCCTGGCGTAGACCATATTCAGTAACAGGCCCACCCAAGGATGCAAACTCATATAAAGGAAGGTTAGACACCACTAAAGTAAGTTGCCTCAGCAAGCAAAGCACCTAAGCATGGTTGACAGAGGTGCCCAGTAACAGGATCAAAGTCTAGATCACATTTCCTTAATAGTACCAAGAAAAATCCATGGATGCTGTAAAGCTCAATTCAATGATGTCTTTAGGTTTACATTTTGGGAAAAGGTATTTGTGGGTTGCTGAAACAGATCAACTGCACAAGTTTATCCATTGGTTAATGGGAGGTTGGTGACTAATCCAAGCTCATCTTGGCAGCCATTTTGTGGGAAACAAGGTAACACAAGGCTGCCATTTCAAAAATGCTCTTCAACATCCCCAAAAGATTGACTAGCTCTTTATTAACATGAACTATGAACATAATTGAAAAAGTATAAGTATCAATGCATATATTTTCAAGGGAAAAAGCTAGTTACTTTTTAAAGTTTACTGGCATCCTACTTTCATTATATCAATTTGATTTTACCTATTTGACCAACAATATGTCAAGGCACTATACACCTAATTTATATTACAAAACAATACATACTGTGCAAAGTTTCCCATTGAAAAAAGGGATGTTTGGGTGTTCCATTTTGAAGAATTATGAAGCCTTTTGGATGTTACTTCTCGAAAAGAAACTGGTACATCCACAACTGTGAAACTGTTCTGTTTCTACCTCCTTACGCATTTTTTTTTAATGTTGAGAGAAAAGATAAAAGAGTAATGTAAAAAACATAGAAGATATTGTGTTCAATCTAGAATGAAAGCTTACCTTATCCTTTCATCATTGTCAGGCACAGCAATATTCTTTAAATGCAGAGTCTTAGCATATTCTGTTTGAATAACATTTAAGTTGGTTATGGGTTGATCTGAACAGTTGACTAGCTCTTTGTTTGTCCAAATGGCTGACTGTCTTCTAGGCTGCAAAGTTGCTGGAGAACTTTGAAAATTCAGGCAACCAGAAAAAAAGGCATCCTTCTTTTGTTCAGAATTCTGCTCCATATTAAAGGTTCCTATTTGGAAGATAGCAACATATTATTTTTGAATTAAAGATAATACAAAAACAATTAAGTACAAAATACAATCTAGTATACAATGCTTCTAATTGAAAAATAAAAAGTATAACCAAGAATATTTTAATGCTTCTTTAATAAATAAAAAATCCAGTAATTCTGACTCAGAAGAAAAATCCTGCATCTATGCAACCAAACTGCAGAGAAAAGGAGCTTTAGAAGAATCTTTCCCAAACGATGTCCATAATCCACTAATAAATTTGGCCATCCTGGTGGAGATTGTATGAAATGTAGTTTGAACAGGATGGTTGTGAATGGCCATTTTAGCAGCCATGGGCCATGGCTCGTTCATGTTCAGCTTCTGATCAACTGCACTCTCTTATTCTTTTCACACATTTTATTACCAACACCAGGGGTCCACACATACTTAGGCTTTTTACCTACCTGCTTTTATGTCCATTTCCTAAGTGAAGAACTTTGCATGTTTCTCTTAAATTTTATTCAGTTATTTTCATCCCTTGTCTCTAACCTATAACATAGCTTTTAGTGTTACTTCCCTCTTCTAGGTTATTAGTTACCCTGCCCAATTTTGTATTATCTGCAGATTGAAATATGGGAAATATTTAAATTCCCTTGTTTCTTTCCCAGGGTTTAGAACAATTGAACAATTCTGCCCTATCTTTTACATGACGGCCGTTCTGATACACTAAAATAATCAGAATTCCTTGCAATCTTTTATTCTGGTTAAACATACCAATACATCCAACCATTTCTCATGCAGTGTTCTTATGGGTCTCTTGTCATTGAACATGCTACAGTTTATCAATGAGCTTCCTAAAATGTGGAACTAGATACAATAGTCTTACTTTGACTTATGCAGAATAGAAAATAATGTACTTTTCTTAACCTTGGTATTTTTTTTCCTAATTAAACAAAATAGGACCCTTTTGGCAGATGCCTCACCCTATTGGCTCATGTTCACCATATGGTCTGCCAAAATATTAAGATTGCAATCATGGTGACTATTGTTCAGTGTGTTCCCCTTTAGCCTATATTCATGCCTTTGATTTTTCCTGTATGTCTCTGTAGAAATTAATTAGACTATTGCAACGCTCTCTACATGGGGCTCCCCTTGAGGTGCACCCGGAGACTCCAGTTGGTCCAGAATGCGGCCGCGCGGGGGATTCTGGGAGCTTCTCGTTACTCCCACGTAACACCTCTCCTGCGCGAGCTGCACTGGCTACCGGTGGCCTTCCGGGTGCGCTTCAAGGTACTTGTCACCATCTTCAAATCGCTCCATGGCTCGGGGCCAAGCTACCTACGGGACCGTCTTCTGCCACATACCTCCTTGCGTCCGATTCGCTCCCACAGAGTGGGCCTACTGAGGGTACCAACCGCCGGTCAATGCCGGCTTGCAGTGCCCAGGGGTAGGGCCTTCTCTGTGGCTGGGCCGGCCCTCTTGAATGACCTACCCCCCGAACTTCGCACTATCACGGACCTTCCCCTCTTTCGCCGCTCACTTAAAACATATTTATTTCAACAAGCTGGTCTTGCGTGAACAGTTTTGACTCTCATAACACAACATTTGCCAAATATGTATATGGATTTTAGATTTTAGGGACTTTTAGCATAGGTGGGTTGTATTTTAATGTTTCTTAAATTTAGTACAGGTTAACTTAATTTAATTCGTTTTAACTTTGTATATATTGTATATTTTATATGGTTTTTAAATTTTTCCTGTACACTGCCCCGAGTCCGTTCGGGGAGAGGGGGCGATTTATAAATCTAATAATTAAATTAAATTAAATTAATTAATCTTGCTGGGATTTGCCCATATCCCATCTTTTCAATAAGTTTTTGAATCTTGACACTGTCCTCAAAGTACTTAAGTTCAATGACATGAAAAACCAAAATGAAAACAAATTGTTTAAATATAATACATGCTGGGAGCTGGGTAAGAAGGTTATAAGCCTTTAGGTAGCAATAGCAAGAGCCCTTAGACTTGTATTCCACTTCACAGTGCTTTACAGCCGTCTCTAAGCGGTTTACAGAGTTAACATATTGCCCCCAACAATCTGGGTCCTCATTTTACCCACCTTGGAAGGATGGAAGGTGGAGTCAACCCTGAGCTGACAGCTCAGCTGGTCAGGATCAAACTGCAGAAGTAGCCTGTAGTTCTGCACTCCAACCACTGTGCCACTCTGATGTCATTTGCAGCCTAAAATATATAAGGAAAATAAATACTATTAAATAATAAATAGTGGTAATTTGATATCCTTTATATCTTTAACACACCTGCACATTTGACACATATTTTTAACCTAGTTATATATTTTATGACAGCAGGGTTCCAATATCTAAGGGGCTGCCACAAAGAAGAGTGGGTCAACCTATTTTCCAAAGCACCTGAAGGCAGGACAAGAAGCAACGCATGGAAGCTAATCAAGGAAAGAAGCAACCTAGAATTAAGGAGAAATTTTCTGATAGATAGATTCAAATTAATAAGTGGAATGACTTGCCAATGAAACTTATGGGTGATACAACACTAGAAGTTTTTATGAAGAGTTTGGACAACCATTTGTCTGACATGGTATAGATTTCCAACTCTGTTATTCTGTTGTTATTATAACTCTCCACTCCAATTATTACGAAATACGGATGAATAGGGCAGGCCTAAAATATGCATCTGTATTACTCAATACCACTTGGATGTGGAGCCAATCAAATACATTGAACAATTGTTCAAGCAGTTCTGCAATCATATAGCCCAGACCAATATTAATATTATCTCTACTTGTCCAAATGTTTTCCTGAAATCAAGGTATACTATTATGTATTGCAGCATCATAAACATCCTATATTCTGTTAGAAAAGGAAACTGGGTTAGTTTAGTAAGATTTGCTCCTGATCAATCCATGATGGTTTCTACCAAGAGATACATTCATTTCTACCGTAAATGCCTAATAACTATTTGCAAATTTTGTTTTATAATGACATTAAGGTGATAAGCCTGCAAGTACATAGCACACACTTTCCACTTTTGAGGGCAAAAGGACTTTCTGAAATCTTTTGGCACTACACCTATTAGTCACAATTTCTCAAAGATAGATGAAAGAGGTTCCAAGATTACAGGTGCAAGCTCCTTCAAGATAGTTGTATGTAGTTGATGTGCTCTTGGAATCTTACATTTCTTAAACATTTCTTAATTTAGTCTGAGTTGCCACAGTTTTATTTTTTGTAAATTGTTCTGTTTTAGGTCGTTCTGAGCTCAGTTTAGATTACAGGTATAGCTAGTAATATAAGTAGAAAAAACAAACAAAAAAATGTTACTTTAAATTTTCCCTTATCTGCTTTAGCTTTTCTAACTTTCTTTCAGCAGACACTACCCTGTTCCCCAAAAATAAGACCTCCCCGGATAATAAGCCCAATAGGGATTTTGAGCGCATGCGCTAAAATAAGCCCTCCCTCGAAAATAAGCCCTCCCCTAAAATATTTAAACACATGTGTAGCCAGTCCCTACTATTTCCTGGGGGAAAGGGGGGGGAGCATGGCCCACGAGCCCCACATGCTATCCACATGGAATGGCCTCACAGAGGCTGCTCCCGCAAACCCTATCTACCGCGCCCCTTCTCTTAGTGGCAGCCGTAAAAAGAGCAGCAGGCCCAGCAACACTAGGGATAGCAAGAGTGTGCCAGAAACAGAAAGAACTTCCGCCCCCCTCTGGATCTGCTGATCCACGGACTGAGGTTAAGGGGCCTCCTGCACCTCAAAAATAATAAGGCCTCCCCGAAAATAAGGCTATGCGCTTATTTCAGGGCTCAAAAGAAAATAAGATGCTGACTTATTTTCAGGGAAACACGGTACCTATTTTCTAGAATACTCCCTTCATGATTACACCGCTCTTCCATTTCCCCCCATTAATTTTTATTGAAGAATTTCTTGACGAAAAAACAATACAAATTTAAAGAAAAAGGGAGAGAAAGATGATATCAGTAATAATGATATTTGCCTTATAAGTAAATATGAAAGAAAATTTAAAAGAAAAGAAAAAGGTAAAATCCCTCTATCTAGTCCATTTAATCTTTATCTCAATCAAAAACTCATGTTTCTGCACAATGATTTCCTAAGCTGCTTTCTATTTTTGTCTTATTGAAATGGTGTGTAATAATACCGTAGTCCCAATATCTTATTCCTTAGAAATTTCCAATTTTGGAGATTTTTCTGACCTTGGAATGTTATCTAGTACATGGGTCCCCAACTCCCAGTCTATGGACTGGCAATGGGCCACAGTATGCCAGAAACAAGTTTATGGGATCAGGTAACATGGGAAACCACGTCCCTCCAGTCCACAGAAAAAATCTTTTACACAGAACCGGTCCCTGGTGCCCAAAAGGTTGTGGGCCACTAATCTAGTGTATAACTTTACAGGCCATTTATAATCTTTGCAGCATTCTTCAGTCATGTGTTCAAAATTACAGTCAGTATAGTACATGCCCTGTGTCTGATTTCTGTTGTTTTTCTCCTTACACTTGTACATGAGTATAAAGTTTAGAGAGAAAGGGATTGCAAAAGAATAGGCTGTTTGTGTGGCATACCTTCGGTTCCCAAGCCCTGAACTATGGGATGAGTACTTTGTTTTTAATGTGTAAAGACAGTAAGCAGGCACTTGAGTATTCCAAAGGGTGGAAGAGTATTTAGAAGGCAAACTAAAACCAAAGGTGTGAATTTCAGTACAGTGGTCTTGTATCCTTCCAGCTGGAAACCACAGACACAGTTATATGATTTCCTACTAAGCAACTGCTTTGTTCAGCAATGGAGTTGCCAATCCAAATTGGGGTCATTAAGCAAAGACTACCTGTATATGCCAATTTCCCTTTCTACAGTATCGTGAACCCTGATATGATATATTTAACTAGATTCTTCCTATTAGTTAGCATAATCTGAAAGAGAACCAATATCTTTATGTCTCATCTTCAGCCTTTAGGAATATGAAACAGTAAGCAAGCTTCATGAATAATTTTTAATCTTGCTATTTTGGCTGAGTTGATTTTCCAAGTATTATCTGGACAGGTAAAGCAGGCATGTCCAATCTGTAGCCTGTGGGCTGCAGGTGGCCCCCTAAGCTTCCAATAAAAATATGAAATATATGGTAGTATGTATGTATGTATGTATTCAGGTCTTTTCCCATGTAAGATTGAGATTGTCTTTGCAACATTTTGGCGAGGTCTCACTCGCCATCTTCAGGCTGGCTTCTGTGGCTTTGGAGCTGCCGTCTTTCTATAAATCTTGGTGGAGTGCTGGCTTTGTTGCTGTGAGTGGGTTGATTGGCTATGTAGTTGTATCATGATTGATAGATTATAGATAGATAGATATATGTATATACAGTATGTGTGTTTTCATAGATTTTCACAGGTTTAGGTATGCTGATCTTGTTGTATTCGGGTCTTTTCCCATGTAAGATTGAGGTTGTCTTGGCAAGCTATCATTAGAGACTTTAACACAGATATATATCTCCAGAGATATATATCTCCGGAGATATATATCTCCAAGAAAATTCCTCCTTACTCAATGCAGCTCAGGCAAGCCAAAAGATTGGACGCGCCTGTGTTAAAGTCTCTAACAATAACTACTATATATTTCTCCTTCCTGAAAGTTCTGTAATCTGGCTAGGAAACCATTATCAACATTTTTTTCCAGGTCTTATGAGACGAAACCCATGCTGTGACATAATCCATCAACCATACAACTAAGACCACGGCCAGATAAACCAAATCTCTCCTGCTGATCCTGTTTGTGTAGCCAGTTATTCATTTGCAATAATCTTCTTTCTCTTTCCAGTCTTCTTTACCAATGGGAAGGATGGACAAGAGCAAAACTGTGTCTCATATTTTTCAGTTTCAGTCTTCTTCCCAGAGTTTTAAAGTCCACAGATATAGTTGCCGAAGCTGCTCTTTGTCCTATCATTTGGCCCCATGTGGATTAACAAGAAAAGATAATTGTCACTGGACTTGATAAGTCTTGGAAGTTGTTCTTCTACATTCTTAATCCTTGATCTTGTCAGACAGCACACTTCAGAAGCCAATGTGTTCATTCACACATAGCTATTTTACTGTCTTACAATAGTGAGTCACCATCTACCATGTCTCCCCCCCCCATTCTCTCTCTCCCCCCTCTCGAAACAACTTTATCTATTGCCTCAATCTAGCATCCTCTCTCTTTTTCTATTGTGCTTTCTTTTGTTTTCCTGAATGCCCAGAATCTGTTTTTTTAAAGATGAAAACATGTATAGTGTTTTCCACATCGCCATCACTGGGCTTGCTCTTTGTTTGATTCTTTTGTTTTTCAAGAATTGGTTCCTCTGTCAGCAATTCCATGTTTGATCTAGTAGGTCTTTATCTTTATCATATGTTTAGGGTAGATAGTTCTCACTCCAACATTTTTAATTTTATTCTTTTTTCTTAAAGTGGTACGACAAATGTTTATTTTCTGCACATATATGTATCCAGCGATGAATGCAAAGCATGCCATTAAAGGTATAGGAGATGACTGCAGACTTTTATCCATTCATAATTCGCTTTTGTTTCTTATCAGTATAAGGCTTTTATTTCTTCTTGTTTCTCAGGTTAGGCAAGTTTAGACTGTCCACTTAGAAAAATGGTTAAAGACTTCTTTTTAACTCTATTGGCAAACTCTTGTTTACTTTCTCTGGTCACTAGCTCGATAATGGAATGTGGCTTCCACATATTCAGCCTCTGCTTACTCAATAGGGAGCAGTCACTCAATCATCTACAAAAAGCAATCACCCACCTCCAGGACACACCCCTCAGCCAGCATAATTGGGTACATGGTCCTTCACTACCCAGGCCTGTTACTTGCACTCTCTGTTTTCTTCTTTGGGAAGATGTGTTCTGTATTTGGGGAAACTTTCATTTTACCTAACAATTCTAGAGAAACCATATTAGAAGCCAGCTCCATCTTTGTAAATTATAAGTCAAAGTGTTGTACACTACAGTCATCCTTAATATCCGTACCATCACGGACCTACGCCTCTTCCGTCGGATGTTAAAAGCACATTTCTTTCAGCTAGCCGGCTTGACATAGACTAAGGGTATAAAATTTTGATATTTACTGGTTTTAATTTTTATATTATCTAAATTTTAGCACAGATTTAATAATTTAATTGTCTTTTATATTTTGTATGTGTTGTTGGGTTTTTATCTTTCTGTGCACCGCCCTGAGTCCACCCAGGGAAAATAGGGCAGTATATAAATTGAATAACTTAAATTAAATTAAATTAATTAATTAATATTCCTTAGTCTGTTTTGTTGTACCATAAGCACATTATATATATATATATATATATATATATATATATATATATATATATATATATATATATATATATATATATATATATGTAGATTTTGGTTTATTCGGGTCTTTTCCCGTGTAAAATTAAAGGTGTTTTTGCAACGTTTCGATGGGATCACCCCCATCATCATCAGGCTTCAGCCTTGGCTTTCTTACAAATGAGCTGTATTTGAAATGGCAGTTTTTCTGTAAGTGGAGGTGGGAGGGGTTGGAATGTTGGCTTTGCTACTTTAATGCTACTTTAAACAAGTCCTGGCCACTAAATGAGTTCCGGCCACTAAACAAGTCCCGGCCACAAACACTGACACCAACATCAATCACTCTCAACAAACTCCATCTACCAATCAGGATGTGGCAAATCAGCCAACCAATCAGTTTAAAGTAGCAAAGCCAACATTCCAACCCCTCCCACCTCCACTTACAGAAAAACTGCCATTTCAAATACAGCTCATTTGTAAGAAAGCCAAGGCTGAAGCCTGATGATGATGGGGGTGATCCCATCGAAACGTTGCAAAAACACCTTTAATTTTACCAAATTTGGGCCAAACATCAATATAATAATGAGAACAAGATGGCAGGGGTATAAAAAACAAATTCTCACCTAATATTGTTCCAGAATTTTATAATCTATCCTGCTTCCCTGAAAATAAGATCTCCCTGGATAATAAGCCCAATTGGGCTTTTGAGTGCATGCACTAAAATAAGCCCTCTCCGAAAATAAGCCCTCTCCAAAAATATTGCAACACAGCAGCAGCCATGAGATGACCACGGTCGGTGTCTCCTTCACCTCAGAAGTAATAAGACTTCCTCGAAAATAAGACCAAATGCTTTTTTCGGGAGTCAAAAGAAAATAAGACCCTGTCTTATTTTCGGGGAAACACGGCATATGTGGTTACAAACCTATACTTTGTAAAAGGAGTCCTTGTGGACTTTGTTAGTCATGGCCAACTATAGGGTCTCTGTTTTAAGTCCACTAAGCTAGCGCTGTCTGAAGATATTTCCACAGTCAACATGACATCACAGAGCACTGTTACCTTCCCACCAAAGTGGTATCTATTTATCTATTTGCATGCTTTTATTTATCTATTTGAATCCTGCTAGATTGGCAGGAGAAGGAGTGAGTATGGGAGCTCACCTCACCGCGCAGTTGCTTGGGTCTCGAACCTGGGCTGTTGACTTTCCAGCTGACAAGCATCTTAACTGCTGAGCTATCGCGCTGCCCCTATAGTTTATGTACAAATCCTACCAACTATTAAAAGTACAACAGGCCATTATTTTTACATCACAGTCCTATTTACAGTAAAAGGAAAAAAAAGATGAAGCAACTTGTAGACATAATTCTGTGCTAACATTTCTTAAGGACAGAAATAAAGAAGCAGTCATGTAACTGCTTTGCATTGAGATTTAATTGCCTTCCATTCTCCTTAATATATCCTCTTTCCTCTTTGAAAAGCTGTTTTTGAGTTAGTACAGGATATGGTGCATACAGTAGGAAGAGCGAGCCTAACAAAAGCAAGAGACTTGCATGAATGGACTGATGGTGGGATTCTTTGAATCTTGAGCATAGGATTGTACCACAACATGGTTTCTTTAAGTACTCTGGAAATGTCTATGGAGATTCTCAGTCATCCAGGTTATCTTTGTCCCAAAGGTGCTTTATCAAGAGGCAACTGGACTTTCTGGTTTTTCTTTGAAGGTGTTTCGCTTCTCATCCAGCTTGGATGAGAAGCAAAACATCGTCAAAGAAAAACCAGAAAGTCCAGTTGCCTCTTGAAAAAGCACCTTTGGAGTTCTCTGGAAATATATTTAGAGAAATACATTCAGAACAATTGTAATGAAAAATCCAGTGAGTCATAAGCAGCAAGCAAAATATTCAGGAATACATCCATGTTATAAAGCTGAGTAGATTTTCTAGAACTGACAACACTTGGTGGGGCGGAGGGGGAGGTTAGGGAAAAATACTCTAAATCTGTACCAGTGAATATTGCTTATCTCATCATTTTAAGTGTAATTTACTCTCACATAAGTATGCACAGAATTGCTACTTAAGCTTAGTTAATTTTATCTTAGTTTAGCTAATACAGTACTGCATAATCATTTTTTGAAGCTAAACCTAATTTTAGTACTTAATGTCAAGCGTGATCATTAAACAGTTACTGTGTAAATATCACTGGCTTTTTCCTGTTATTTGCTATTTTTTTCTTCTTCCGCAATTCATTACCACCGTATTATTTTCCAGGATTAGATTTCTGGAAAAATTCAATTCTCCACAGATCTTTTTGCTGTGCTTTAAAAGCATTTCTGAGATTCCACTGACACATACAATCAAAATAGCTGTATTGCTGGACAGATAATAGGACGGGGAGAGTAAATTCAATGAAACACAATGTTAGTTCTAATGGATGGATGATTGTGTTTGGTCTTTTGAAACTTTGAAGTATAGGTAAATCTTGATCACACAAATTAATAAATCCTAAAGCTGGAGTTAACAATAACCATTACACCCAAATTCTGCAGCTTAGCCCAGGCAATTTTTCAAAAGGTCAGGTTGTGAACTGGAGAAGATCAGGGAGGTCCACCGCATAGCTTTGTTGCCAGGCATCTCCCGTCTGGATTGTTGCAGGCATTTATTAGTATTCGTCAGCAGACTCAACAAAGCAAACAAGAAATTCAAGCACGAATAATAACATGAAAATGCTGCTATATAACCCTTTGTCATTCAGCAAATATGGGACTTTTTAGCTACATTGTTCCTAAACCTGGGTTACTACTTTAATTTTTCTGCACAGTGCTGAGTGAGTGAGTCTGCATGTGTGTAAAATGCAAAGCTCCCTTAACAACTGCAGGACTGCCATTTAATCTGTTGGTAGATGGACCATTTCCTGTGGGAACCCCAGCTACGACTTCCAGATCCAAATAAATCTCAGATTAAGAATCCAAATGAAACCTGCCTTTGGCTGATAAAAAAAAAAAAAGTCAAGATGGATATAAACAGTAAAATTATCAATTATCTAGGTGTTGCACAATGACTCAGATGCATGGGGCTTTATTTGTGTGTTGTTTACATTTTTCTTGCAGCACCACAACTACACAAGGTATTAATTAAATGTCACACTTTCATAATATTGGAAGCATCATTAAAACTGTTTGGCTAAGGACCTTGAAGTGTTTAAGCAGTAGCTCAAAAGTATATTTGTGCAAAGTAGAAGAATAAATTTACATATCAGCAGCAGCTCATAAGGGATAAGTAAATATTCTGTTTATCTCTCAATGTAATGCAGGTTAGTTTAAACACAGAAGTTCAGGATCTCATAACAATCAATATGGATTTATTACATAATATCCAAACATAGTAGCTGCAGGATTTATTTAGGAAACCTACTATTTATGTTGTCTAAAAAAACATAAAGGCAAGAAAATATTGGTGAACATATGTATTATCTACACAATACACAGACAATATATGCACACATATTTTATAAATACTTATTGAGATACTTGACAAATCACATTCTTATTATATATGCTTTCATCGATTCACCAAATCTTAATTATCTAAATTTTTAAATGAAACAGGGTTACATCCCTGGATACCCTTTAATTAAACAGAAATCCTTCCTTAAAGCCAGTATTAATATTAATATGATAGATTTAATGTTATAAAATTAGGTAAGAATGCTTTGACCCAAGAACACAAAAGGACACACTACAGAAGATTGTACTTTTGTACTTTAAGACTTCTTAAAGATAAGGCCACTTTTGACAATAATGAGCCAATTAACTTTATTTGCAGGGGAAAAAGGCTATTGAACATGCAGGCAAAATCTCTGGTACTCATCTCATCTCTGATGCATTCCTCAGGGGACGTAAACTGTTTTTTAATGAAAAATTTGTTCTGCTCTTTCTTATCCTACCTGTAGTAATCCTGGAGCAATCTAAAATTAAACTTTATACCTCTGGGTAAAATGCTACCAAGCTACTGAACAGCCAGATGCTTATGTGGCATAAAATAATTTTCTGAAATTTTAATTGGAGAAGCACACTGAATACGGGATAACTCCAGATATGTACAGTGCCAGTTGCTTTTGGGTTTGATCCAGGCTAACCTAACTTGGATGCACTGGCTGGAGGGTGTAAAAATGAGGTATGAATCACTTCCCTTGGCCAAGATCCCCTTCTGGCAGCCGAAAACATTTTCTGCCAGTTGACCCTGAGGTTTGCTGGCAAAAAGATCTGCCAGCAAAACGGTTCTGCTGGTGAAGAATTGCTTGGATGAGAGCCAAAAGAGATGGAGAATGAGGTAGGCGAAAGAGAAGACACTGTTTCGTGATACCCAACTCTCCCAAGCACAACACTGGCATAATATTAAGACAGCTGAGGATAGGATTAACTTCAAACAATGGAGTCTAAAGGAAGCTCAGTATTCCACAGGATTTCCAATACCACCACCCCCGCCCCCAATCCCCAAGCAGTGCCTATCTTGAAATGAGTGCAGTTCAGCTATAGAATTACTTCAGCCAGCTGAATTCAATAGAACCAGTCCTTGGCCATTTGGACTGTTTAGAATTTTGGAGTAAATCCACTGAAATCAGTACAACATGACTAACTCAATTTCAGTGGATCTAGGCCCAATCTAGGCCCGATTAACAATGCCTAGTTCCAACAGTGTACATCAGGGATGTCCAAACTTGTGGACTTTAAGACTTGTGGACTTCAACTTGTGGAATTCTGGGAGTTGAAGTCCACAAGTCTTAAAGTTCCCAAGTTTGGACATCCCTGGTGTACATTAAATATAGAAATGCAGATTTAAGAAAAGCAAATCTGTCCTGGCAATTAACAATTGTATTTAATATGCTGATTATATATAACAAACTGTATCTTAAAAGATAAGAAATGCATATGTTGCTTGACATGGGTTGGATGCTATCAGGAATAATATTTATTTATTTATATTTATTTGCTTATATAAACAAGTCACAGTGATGAGCATATCTAATTTCTATTCCTACTCCAATTTTCCAACAGCAACACTGTCCTCACAACACATTGACTCCAAAGTATTCAATTAATTAAACAGGACAACAAATAAAGTAAATGAATGAAAAAAAGGAAAAAAATAGAAATCTTAACCAAGGTAAAAAAAATATTTTTTTAAATTAAATACATTACAACTTGCATTTCTCTCCTTGTTTATTAATTTCCTCCCTAGATTTTGAACAGTTCAGCATACATACATTGAATGTCTTGAGTACAAGTGAAGGCGCTACCCCCACAACAACACAATTTTAACCATGTTTACTTAGAAGTTTTACTGAGTGCAGTGGATTGAATAGAAACAGAAGTCTATTCATGCAAAGGTATTTTCTTAACCCTTCCTTCTCCCGTCCACCCTCACCACAGACCCTTGCATTCCCACTTTTGGGGGGGGGGGGGAAGGACACACAAAAGGTCTCAGACATGCTGTGAAAAATTGGTCCCAACTGGACAGAAACAGCCTCTCATGTCTTTAGGATTCCCAAACCTTCAAGCAATGCTTTACAGAGGGAAAGAGAAAAAAGACAGAAATGTCCTTTGAGCTGGGCAGCCCACAAAGCACTGGAAATACTCCAGTGGGTTTTACTCTCTAATAAACCAGGTTAAATTTTCAGCCACTTTCCACAGTCATGTTTTTAAGTGCAGCAAAATAGGGGGAGTCCCCATTTTCTTCTAGGTAGAAATTGGATTAAATTAAAGGAGATATCTGATTCTAAGAGAAGATAGGTCTTTCCTTCAAGGAAAGCAGACCATTGTCATTGATAAGGATTCAACAGATTTCTATTAACAGACAAATGCATTCAGGATAGATTAATGTTGCTGTTAAATTACTTATGTTCTATGAAAGTTTGTAAGACAAGCAGTGTAGAGGGAAAAAGAAAGGATTTTTTTTAGAAAAGATAAATCTAGTTTGTATCAATAATCTGGACAAAATGCTAATTTAAGTCTCCCCAAACTTGGGTTTGCCTTGATATTTTCAGTTACAAATCCTACCAGCCATGGGATGGTGGGAATTAATCCTAAACATCCAAAGCAAACCAAGGGAGAAAAAAGCATATTGCTATAACAAAATGTTAATGGTAAAGAGAGCTAAGTATTAAAATGAGAGATGGAAATTCTTGTTAATATGAAGCTTAACTTTGCTCAAGTAGCTGTTCAAATGAGTGTCATTATGGTAAGTAAAATGGTTTCAGAATGTCTTTTTTTCTCAAATTCTACCAAGTAAGTATGTTATTTTTCAGGAATTAAAAAAGACAGAACAAGAATAGGCAATCCTGTATGGATATTTTAGTATACAATTCTCATTAGCCATCACCAGTATGGATAATCATAAAAGATTGTAAGAATAGTAGGGTACAACATCCAGAACGTACCAGAAAACTTCCTTTTAGGTGTAACTATCTTAATTCATTCTTTGAACAAGTACCAAGATAAATTTATGCCAGGTTTTCAGTTATGCTATCCAATTTGCTTGTGGACAGAGGATAAGGTAAATTCAATAGTCAGGATTATAAAACTAGGAATATCTTCTGTTTATCTTATTTATTTGATTCCTGCCTTTGTTATTTTTACAAGTCACTCAAGGCAGCAAACATATCCAGTGTGCCTTCCTCCTCCTATTTTCCTCACAACAGCAACCCTGTGAAGTGGGTTGAGCTGAGAGAGAATGATTGGCACAGAGTTACCCAAATGGCTTTGATGAGTTAAGGCGGGAGCTGAAGCCATGATCTTTCACTTGCTAGCCCGGTGCTTTCAGGTGGTATTCAGCCAGTTCTCTCTGGTTTGGGTGAGCTCTGGCCACCTAATGTGCACGCACAGTGCATGCACAGAAGGCAGCGTGCATGTGCAGATGAGGCGTGTGTGAGTGAAGCATGCCTAAGTGTGCTCACATTTGCAAACCGGTAGGGAAGGTAAGTGAATCCCACGTCTGCTTCACTACCAGGCCAAATTGGCTCTCTCAAATTTTGAGGCCTGATGATCATTTCAACCACTACAACCAAGAAATTCCAACACTCACAGTAATTAAACAGAATTTGAGAATATCTTAGAAAAGAGGTAATTATATCAAATTAATGATTCCCTTAAGTTTCCTCTCACAGCTATGTAATTCTGTTATGGATAAAACCTTGTGAGGAGAATTTTTAAGGAAGTCACAGTATAAAAACGAACAGAATTTTAGTTTTTACACATATTTTTCCAAGTGACCTGATTGACAAAACTTCACAAAGATTGAATTTTGGACATTAAGTATCCTATATTGTTCCTACCTTACTATTATGAAAATATGTTGTTATCAAGTCTGTATTAAATGACTAATTACACTCACATATATGTTTAACACCAACTGATAAATTTAGGAAATTCACAAATGATCAACAGATTACAGTATATGGCTCACTATGTTCAAGTCAAATCATAGTAGTATCCTGGCAGGTATTAATTAAGGTATAAACACACACATGCTCTCAATGACCTCTTTGAAAGCGTTAACCTTTTTAACCTTTCTTAGGAAATAGTGACCCCTAAAGGAACTGAAGCTGAACTGGTTGCTGAAGTTCTGACATGTGATATAATGGATAAGTGTTTATAGATGGCTAGATGAAAAAGGGAACTGAATAATGTCTCTGTATTTTCTTGAACTACAGACTTCTCAAAGCAGGTTTAATGGGAGAAATTACCCCGCTATCTGTTTCTGACAAAATACTGTACTGTAACGCAAATACTCCATGTCTCTATTCAGGTACTGTATCATCACATTCCATATCTGATCCCTTGAGCTTCTGAAATAAAACAGCTACATCGATCAGGCAGTAGAGAAACTATGCTGGTGCGTAGACAAGAGGTCTGTGTGTATAATTCACATTAATAAGATTACCAAAACATTCTCCATTATCACCAGTTTTGAATCACTTGGTGTAATAATTTCTAACCTACTCTGTTTTAATAATGTCCAATATATATATTATCTGCCTTAAAATAAACTCTTAAAAAAGAATTCACAGTATTGAAATAAAATATTAATTATATTTAATTATTCAACACAATGTTAATAATATGCAAATAATAATATTTACTTTATTAAGTGTTGTACCTTATGATTCTGGACGAATGTATCTTGTCTTTTTATGTACATTAAGAGCATATGCACCACTGACAAATTCCTTGTATGTCCAATCACACTTGGCCAATAAAGAATTGCATTGCATTGCATTGCGTTGCATTGCGTTGCATTGCGTTGCATTGCATTGCATTGCATTGCATTGCATTGCATTCTATTCTATTCTATTCTATTCTATTCTATTCTATTCAACATAATTAATAAAACATCTCTTTCTGATTTTAAAGCTGGAAATTACAGGCACTGAAATAGCTTCAGCTTCTCTGTACTTATTTTCATTTTGCTCTGCTCCGTATAAATTGCTCTTCCCCGTTGATACCCTCAATGTGTGCTGGACGGGTTCCAAAAGTCTCTGCTAGTGTGAAGAATGGAAAGTTTTGTTTAGAAGATACAAGCCTGTGGTCATACTATGTTCCCCAGAAGAACCAAGGAATTCGTCAATGAAGCTGAATGGCATATTTAAAAAAAAGAACCACTTTACCCATTGCAAGAATAAAGTACTGGGAGTTGTAATGACAGCCATTGAATTGAATGGATTAAAAAGGGATTATACAAATTAAGAGAGGATAAGACTAATCGCTTATCATGTTCACTATACATTATTCCTTTATCTCTCTCCAAACTAATTTTTCCACTAATTGAGCAGAAGGGTACCACTTTACTTCTGCCCTACATCTGGCTTTCCATTGACTTCTAGGTGACCATTATAAAAAATAGAACCTTGAAGATAAGCATGGGATCTGCCTAACCTAACACAAATCTTAACATTCTTAGATTAAATAAGAAAATTTCATTATTATTATTTTAAATGGTATCGGCAAGAACAAATGCATTCCAGGCAATGCTGAACATTAGTATTGCCCCTGGGGCAATGTATCAATATCTCACAAGTCATTTACCATTTCGCCGGTTCTTCACTTGTACTATATTGCTAAGCTTGTTTGATCTGGCAAAGACTCTGTGTATTGCTCCAAGACTTCAGAGCTAAACTAAAGCCAAGTTTAGGTAAATAAACTTAAAACAATATATTGGAGCACACCTATACCTTGCCCTTATTTGTCAGAGAATTACAAGACAAATGACTAAAAAATGTTTATAGTAGGACAATAAAACTTGTTTATTTTAACAGGTGACATTAAATTGACTTTCACAGTAAAAAAAAATTTTTTGTTCACACGTTCAGTTAGATTGTGATTTATTCTGCTTTCCATAGCATCCAATGGTAGCATTGAGAACTAATTCTCAAAACAAAATCCTGACAACAGTTACTATAAAACAGAATGAACAGTTCCAGTGAAGCAAAGAGAGTTACTTTCCTGTTGCTTTATAATATTGGTAGTAAATAACGTTTGCATTATTTGATCCCATCAGATTTCTCTATATGTGCTTCTGATATACGCACGACACGAAATTTCTCCCAATGGCTTCCTGCCTACAGCCATACTAAATGATATCAACCACCATGCTAGCAACATACAAAGGAAACAATACTATTTTATAAGAAATAACAGTGTAAAACTAAGCCAAAATTTTATCAGATATCTGACATGATAGGAAAATGAAGTGAAATTATATCAGCATGTACGAAGTGAGTACGTACTAAATGCTTATGAAATTTAAAAGAATTATTTTCTCCAAACATGAAACTATAGACTTAAGTGTTCTGGGCTTATTTCAGTATTCAGAATACTTCAAGGAAGGTATATTATGGAGAGCCTTTTCTTCTCCTGACAGTGGAGGGGACAAACGGCCTCATTTAGAGCACCTGAGCTCCTGAGAAAAGGTCTCCAAAGGAAGCAATAACTTTGCCTTTTTCAATTTGTACCATTGTGTTGATTTGGGATTGGCATTTTTTTCTAAATTCTTCATTTATTCTTGGATTAGCTCAAAATATGAAAAGATGTTATTAATATCAAAGAAATGTGTTGAATTCAATGAAGCCATTTCTCTGCTTATTGCACAAAAAGGTCCATAATAATTACAGCATTTTAATAAAGTATTCTTACCGTAAGAGATGAAGAAACTACTGTCTTTAATAATCTCTGGAGTATTTTAAAATGCATCTTAAGGCCTTAATATGCCTAGTAATATACTATTTAAAACCACCGCTTTATCCCTTCACAATATACAGTCATACTTCATCACCATTTACCCAGCTAATGAATGCCAGCAATTAGTAAAATGTAATCCCACTGCACAATCAGTTTAATGCTTTTAGCACTCAGAAAAGTAAACACCAAATTAATACTGCTCAAGCCGTATCAGATCCTACTTGGAAGCAAGCAATTATAGTTCAGCTCCTCAGGTGTAATTAAATGATTGGAATGATTTAGTTCCATAAATGCAAGTTAATTCATAAGCAAGCAACAAATATACTGGGAGTAATTACAAGAAACACTGGCAGTCTAAGCAGGGCATGCTCTTTTATACACCTGGTATAGGAAAATACTGCCCTCTCCTGGAAACACACTGTGAATATCCATTCAAACAGCCACGCTTAGCTAAAGAAATGCAAAAGTAAGATGAGAACATGGTGGAACCTTGGAGGTTGAAAGCCATTCACTGCATGCATAATAGTCAATTGCTAGCAAGAATTACCTAGTTTACAAATAAGGATCACAGGATTTCAAGGCAGATTTGGGGAAAGGTTTTAACCCCAAAGCTCTTATTTTAATATTTAACGCCTTTTATCTATGCACATACATATGTTTTGCTTTAATATTAATTTAAAAATATTGAGTATTCATTTCAGGTAGAAAGGTGGGATAATTTTTTTTATTACAATACAACTTACCTGTGGATAGAGCCGGTACAAGATTTACTTTGGCATGCCTGTGCAGATTCTCAGTCATCCTGGTTATAGTTGTCTCAAAGGTGCTTTTTTAGAAGGCTACTGGACTGATTTTTTCTTGAGGAAGAAGAAAATATTTAGCTTCTCATCCAAGAAGCTCCATCAGTTCTGATGGGGGGAGGGGGATAGAAGGATAGGTTCCGAACAGTGGTGAAATTCAATTTTGTTTTAACTGTGGGGTCTGTGGGCGTAAATTGGTGGGCGTGGAAGGAGAAGGATACTGCAAAATCTCCATTCCCACCCCACTCTGGGGCCAATCTGATGAGGTATTTACCGGTTCTCCGAACTATTCAAAATGTCCGCTACCGGTTCTCCAGAACTTGTTAGACCTGCTGAATTTCACCCCTGGTTCTGATAGGATAATGGAAGAGGATTGGAAGGAATGCATTTCTTTGTAGTCATCTGGTCATTATCATCACCATGAGGGCACAGATAAATCCCCAAGTGGCCTCAATGACTCTCAGGAAAAGTGCTAATGATCAGATGCTGCAAAAAATATAACCCTTTCATCTCTTCACCATAAGAACTGATTTCAATTTCAATTTCAATTTATTCGAATTTGTATACCGCCCTTTCTCCCTTACGGGACTCATGAAGCCCCTTGGATGAGAGGCGAAACATTTCATTTTCTTTTTCCTCAAGGAATAAACAGTCCAGTTATCTTTTGAAAAATGTCTTTGAGACTACTTTGGGATGTATAAACATTGTGCTGCAAAATAGAGATTCTGCCTCTACATTAAAAAAAAGAATGCAACCTCTTCTAATCAGGTAGCATCAAATATGTTCATGTAGTTTGTCTTTAACCTATATTTTATTAACAGATATTTTGTTTCTTTAAAATATATTCTATTATCTTATTTCTTTAAACAGGTATCAAAGTAATATAACAGAGTAATTTGAAACAGAGTACATTGGGGAGGGGGGGAAAGGTGTCTTAACCCATTTTTGACAGGTAAAACAGTTTCCTAAGTCTTTATTGGGGAATGTATATCAATATTTTACTAAATAAAGTAACTGATAAATACTTAAAAATGAATATTGCAGGAATTGTTCAACTTTGAAGCAATGAAATAGGCCCAGTCATGACAAGAATAAATTTTAGCTGCCTATTTAAATTCATATTAAGTGTTATTCACAAGGTTTCAGCCAATCCAATTCTAGATGTACTTGCTACTCAACATACACACATCATTACTCATGAAAAATATTGCATCTTATCAAGCCCACTCCTTTAATTCAGTGGGATAGTCCCAGGTAAGTATGCATAGCATTTCAGTCTGCATGAATTTAGAAGAGACTAAATAATACCTAAATTTACTTTTGAGTAATTTTTCTAAAGAATACACTGTAATGTGACTGCAATGTGACTTCAGAGTAACTAATTTTGAGTTGAACCAGGTTTCAAAGTCTTAATTTTAATCATTCTCAAATGTGTAGTTCCAAATGGATAATAATCTTTAGCACTAAGTTTCTTTAGCAAAGTAAAGATCAGTGTTAGAAAGTTCTCAAACAACACGTATCATTTTATGTTGGCGGCCTTATAGATTTTAAGTAAAGTGAAAATATAAACATGATAAAACTTATACTGGCCAAATACAAAGACTTAATCAAATGGATATTTAATAATAATAATAACAACAACAACAACAACAACAACAACAACAACAACAATATATCCTCTGATGTTACCTTAAGAGTTCCTAGGTGGTTGGTTAGGACTCAAGCTGTTGAGCTAGAAACCAGCCCCAAAGGCTGTGAAACTCAGCAAAGATTAAACACAGAATAATAATAATAAGTTTGAGGCATAATTCTGAACTGTCAAGCTGTGTTTTAGTTACTCTTCATGGATATGCTTCCGGCAACAACATAAGGGCATCTTGTTAATCATTAGGTGCCCTAACGTAAACAAACAGATTGGATAAAAATCTATATCTGGACCACTTCCATTGAAGAGATGAATAAAATTATTTTATTAGAAGACATATTAGTAATTTTAAAATGTAGAGCACATTTGCTTTGCCCTTTAATGTCAGTCTTATTTTCTTATTCAAATCTTGTACACTGTAAGTTAATTGCTTTTGGAAACTACTTATTATTCATGTAAAAATTAATGTGCCAATGTCTTTAAATCCTTTTAAATGACCATTCATGCATCTTCCTCCTTTAAGTACTGATGAAAATCTCTCAAAAATATCAGTGCAAGTTGGTATTAAAAGAAAGTTTCTTTTAAAACATTCTTTTCCTGCTAACATAAGATTTTCATATTCACCAACTTTACTTGAATTCCATTAATTTTTTAAGCTGCTTTTAATAAATTCACGAAGTAATTTTTTAGGCTCCATAGTCTGTCATTTGTGTTCCAGCTGACTCTATGAATATTAATAACGGTGTTATCCTGATTAAATAGGCTTCATAGGAAATCCCTATGAATCCTATAGCTCAGACATCTCATTTTTCTAACTCTTTATGAATTTGGATTCAGACATTATATTGGAAGAAGTTTTTTTTTAAAATCTAGTGGTATATTAGTGTATTCTTAAGCAAAATGACTTCTCATAAATCAAACAATTAAAAGATACACACACCTATGTTTTATGGTCTCAGGATTTCTGTAAATGGCAATATAATTTATTCGAATAGTACTTCAGCATTTCCAGAACAAAGGATGGGGTAGCTATTGTAAAGTACTGCCACTGTTTGCCCTTAGACTCACCTTATATCATTGACTCTCAAATAATAGGGTAGGATTGGGGTTTTTTGCAATTAAAACATGTGTATAAGTAGAGAGAGAGTGCTTAAATACAATGCAAATATCCCCAGTTTATACTTACAGGTAATCCTCGATTTTTGACAATTGAGCCCAAAATGTCCATTGCTAAGCAAGATAGTTGTTAAATGAATTCTGCCGCGTTTTATTACCTTTCTTACCATAGTTGTTAACTGAATCACTGCAGCTGTTAAATTAGCATCATGGTTGTTAAGTGAATCTGTCTTCCACATTGACTTTCCTTGGTAGAAAGTCACAAAAGGTGATCACGTGATCCAGGGATACTGCAAACATCATAAATATAAGTCAGTTGCCAAGGGTTCTGAATTTTGATCCCGTGACCATGGGAATGTTGTAATGGTTGTTTAAGTTTGAAAAACGATCATCAGTCACTGTTTTCAGTGCTGTTGTAACTTTGAAGGATCACTAAATGAACTTTTATAAATTGAGGACTACCTGTATGTGAGTTATCAAATTATTCTATTCTGTTAAATTATCAAACTATTCTATTTAAAAAGTAGTGCTTAAGTAGACAATGCTTAAACATAACACAAATATCCCCATTTTATAATTATATCAGTTCTCAAATTATTCTACAGTCAAATCATTTAGCAAATTAGAGACAGTTACCAGTGTGTGGTATTATCAGACTATAAACCTAATTCAGCAATCCTTTTGAACAAAAGCAAGGGTTATCCCTATTTCTTTAACACTTGGAGCCTGTAAGCTTGAGGAGAACTGTACATTTGAAGATATTCTGGTGTTAAGCCTGCCGTATAAATTCTTAACCTCTCTTTTTGAAAGGAAAATTAATTGTTACAATTTTTATTTATTAAATTTATTGCCTCCCATCATGTAATGAAATATATGAAATAATGGGAACACATATTGACATTTTGTTAATATGTATACTACCAGAGGTCTATGATTCATAGAGAACAGGTTTTGAGAGTACTGCTTTTCAATGACATAATCTTCCTACTGATATATTGAGTGTGCCATCTGCACCTCTATAACTGTTTGGTTTGGCTCTGCAACCCAACAAGTCAGACAAAGGCTTCAACGGATAATTAGAGCTGCAGAAAAAACAATTGCTACCAACCTGCCTTCCATCGAGGAACTGTACACTGCACGAGTCAAAAAGAGAGCTGTGAAAATAACTACAGACCCTTCACATTCTGGACGTAAATTGTTTCAACTTCTACCTTCAAAAAGACGCTATAGGGCACTGCACACCAGAACAACTATAAACAATGACAGTTTTTCCCCGAATGCCATCACTCTGCTAAACAACTATTTCCCACAACACTGTCATATTATCTATTGAGACTGTATTACCATTATTCTTCTCTTCTTCCTAGGATCTATCTCTTCCCACTTATGACTACAACCATGTTGCTTGTATCTTTACATTTTTATTGTTTTATTTGCTTCCTAGTATAATTTGATTGCTTATTAATAACCTATGACTATCACTAAGTGTTGTATCTTATGATTCTTGATGAATATATTTTATTTTATTTTTCTTTATATACCCTGAGAACATATGCACCAAAGACAAATTCCTTGTGTGTCCAACCACACTTGGCCAATAAAGAATTCCATTCTATTCTATTTCCACAAGATGGCGCTCATCACATAAAGGTAGCTCTATGCTATTCCTAAGGGCTCCCTCTTGTTCTCTGAGCTGATTAATATTTATACAAACTGCAGGGCGGGATGGGAGAATCACACAAAGGTGTTAGTATGATTAAGTATGAGTCCCGCAAGGGAGAAGGGCGGTATACAAATTTAATAAACATTAACATTAACATTAAAGGTCTGAAGATGATACCAGAATGTTGACTTTATTTATTATTTATTAAACAGGTTTATATGGTCTCCCAACTCACATATGGTGATTTGGATGGTGCGCAGCATTAAAAATCAAAACCCCAGAAACCTCCTCCCCTCCAATTGATGATACCAACCTCCACTTGTTTTGGCATTTAACTCCAAGAAAGCAATTGAAAACTTGAGTGTGCTAGGAATAAGTTAGGCAGCTGAGGTAGTCGTCTAGAGGTTATTAAGGCTTGGTTTTGTGATAGCATCTGGGATGAGTTTGATTCTGTTAGCCTTGAGGGTGGTTGGTTCTGTAGATATAGTAATCTGTGTTTTAGATCCATGCACCTCATGGTTGGTTGAGCTCTCTAGGTAGAGGGTATGTGGATGCATCCATGCCATAGTGAGTGCATCCCTATGAGAAGGTGCAGTTCCATCAGCTTTGATAGAGGGAGCAGAACTACAGTATCTGCCTCCTCAACAAACCATCAGCTTCAAGGGTCTTGGCATAAGTGGATTATCTAGACAACTTCTAGTCATGAATCCATGTTAAGCTGGGATGCAGTACTGAGACATTAGTCACTTTTGTAAATGATCTGTGGCAGGTTCAAGATGGAGTTCATCCATCCCTGGTCTCCTTGATGTTCTACAGGACTTTCAACCATGATATTCTTTTGAACTAGTTTACCAGATTGAGGGGGGGGGGAGTACTGTTCTTCAGGGTTCTCCCCCTTCCTCAAGGGCTGGTTTCAGATGGTATTGAGATTCCACACAGGTTTACCAACTTTCTTCTTCTTTTTAATGTATGTATGAAGGGACCAACCATAAGCATAGGGTGCAGTAGCTTGACTATACTGATGGTACCTAATTGTACATCTGTCAAGTTTTTGCCCCTGTGTCTGAAGCCTCTTTTGGTAATAATCTGCCCCCCCCCCAACAGTAGTTGCCCCTGATCATGTGGGCCTTTAGAAACACAGTCAAGACCTGAGTCTTTCCCCAGTCCTTTCGGTCTGGATGATTGGAGTTCCAATGGTTGAGTTGCAGAATATTTTAATGTAGTCAGTATTTTATGGTTTTAATTGCTTTTTAATGTATTGTTGCTTTATATTTATAAGAGTTATATAGACTTTTTCTTGACTTGGAAAGTCATATAAATGTTATAAAACAAACAAACAAGTACCTACTTGTGGCTAAGTTTATGGATAATAATATCTTATTCTGAGTATAAACTTACATTGGATTTTTCTACCAAAGATTAATAAAATGGCAAATGAAATAAGAGTAGAGGGAGGCATATTAGGAAAAAGCATTCTGGTGATATTAATCAGCAAGACAGTTTCCTGGATTATGAGAAATTGTTCAGTGAAAAATTATGTTTGTTGTGTAAACAGGAATTGGGGAAATTAGCGAATTATAGGCTTAGGGACCAATTCAGGAAAACTGGTCAATTTCTATAAATGGAATAGAATTATGCTGTTTCGCATCAGCGGCATTTCTTTCAGCAAAAGCCACAGTCAGATCTACAGTTGTGTTCAAAATTATTCAACCCCCAATGCTGTAAAGGGGTTTAGGGAATTTAGTGTACATTTGTAATTGTATTCAGAATGAAATCCTACAAGGACTTTTTAAAGAACCAAATGCAACTAAAATGACATCAATTGTTTTTGTAATACAGTAGTAAATGTTTCTTTTGTGATTTCTTCATTGACACAATTATTCAACCCCTTAAAGACTACCACTCTGAAGAACAGAGGTTCATTCAGGTGTTTTCGATCAGGTATTGAAAACACCCGTGGATGTCACCGAGCAGCAATCAAGCATAATAAGCACCAATTAGGCAGCTTTAAAATGACTGTGATACTCAGCTCCTTCTAGACATTTACTGGTGTGGTTACAAACATGGTGAAGTCAAGAGAATGGTCCAGGAAGACAAGAGAAGAGGTGATTTCTCTTCACAGGAAGGGCAATGGCTATAAGAAGATTGCAAAGATGTTAAACATACCAAGAGACACCATAGGAAGCATCATTCGCAAATTCAAGGCAAAGGGCACTGTTGAAATGCTACCTGGTCGTGGCAGAAAGAAGATGCTGACTTCGACTGCTGTGCGCTACCTGAAGCGTAGAGTGGAGAAAAGTCCCCGTGTGACTGCTGAGGAACTGAGAAAAGATTTGTCAGATGTGGGTACTGAAGTTTCAGCTCAGACAATAAGGCGCACACTGCATAATGAAGGCCTCCATGCCAGAACTCCCAGGCGCACCCCCTTGCTGTCTCCAAAGAATAAGAAGAGTCGACTGCAGTATGCCAAAAGTCATGTGGACAAACCACAAAAGTTGTGGGATAGTGTTCTGATGAAACAAAATTAGAACTGTTTGGGCCCATGGATCAACGCTATGTTTGGAGGAGGAAGAACAAGGCCTATGAAGAAAAGAACACCTTGCCTACTGTGAAGCATGGCGGAGGGTCAATCATGCTTTGGGGCTGTTTTGCTTCTGCAGGTACAGGGAAGCTTCAGCGTGTGCAAGGTACCATGAATTCTCTTCAGTACCAGGAGATATTGGATGAAAATGTGATGCAGTCCGTCACAAATCTGAGGCTTGGGAGACGTTGGACCTTTCAACAGGACAATGATCCCAAGCATACCTCCAAGTCCACTAGAGCATGGTTGCAGAGTAAAGGCTGGAACATTTTGGAGTGGCCATCGCAGTCACCAGACTTAAATCCGATTGAGAACCTCTGGTGGGACTTAAAGAAAGCAGTTGCAGTGCGCAAGCCTAAGAATGTGATTGAACTGCAGGCTTTTGCCCATGAAGAATGGGCGAAGATACCAGTAGATCGCTGCAAGACACTTGTGTCAAGCTATGCTTTACGTTTAAAAGCTGTTATAACTGTAAAAGGATGTTGTACTAAGTACTAAGATTGAATGTCACTTGGGGGTTGAATAAAACTGATAATGATGTGAGCACAGAAAAGACATTTGTGGTTATTTCATTATAAATGTTATGTTATATTTGTCTGACCTACAAGTGCCTCTTTGATGTAAATGTAAGCAAGATGACTGAATGATCAAAATCAATATCAAACTGGCCAAAACACTCAATTTCAGTGGGGGTTGAATAATTTTGAACACAACTGTATCACATGAGAAATTAATAGGACATGCATAATCATTCTCCAAATTACATTTTCAGTGATTTGTATAAATCAACAATTGTTGAAATTCGTGGCAAAACAATTCTAGAATAGCAAAAATTAGCTGTCAAAATTAAGCATCCCCATGAGACAGAAAAAAGTTATCTCTCTTTCTGTGTCTCTCTCTGTCTCTCTCTGTCTCTCTTTCTCACACACACACTTCTATCTACAAAGTTAAAACACCACTGTATATATCGGTACATACGAGTGCAGCTTTTTAATAAAATACCTTGTATTTTTTTAAAGGTTTGGCTCAATACATGCAGTTCTTGATTACTGATTTCCTCATTTTACAACCAATCCTCACATTTATGACTGTTGCAGCATCCCAAGGTCATGTGATCACATTTTAGGAGCTTTGCAACTGGTGAGTATTTATGACTGCTACAGTGTTCTGCGGTCATATAATCACCATTCGTATCTTCCCAACCAGCTTGTAATATGCAAAGTTAATGAAGAATGTGGAAATTTAATTGCAACATATAGTCACATAATGTTTTGCTTAACAACTGAGGTGATGTAATAAATTTATCACAATCATATAATTTTCCACTTAAAAACTGCAGTACTTAGTGATAGAATTGCTGCTCCCAATTGTGGTTGCTAAGGGAGGTCTACCTGATAATGTCTGCTGTAACGACTGTTTTAGAGCTGAATTTCTTAGTAGCATTTTAGTTATAATATTTGGTAGATATGCAGGACACCCCTGTTTAAAACTCAGCAGCAATATTTTAATTATCTATTTCTTTACCTGCAATAGTTATTCTACTGTTGTTGTTTTTCACAAGTTCACTGGTGCATCATTTCATTGCTTTACCTGACATTTGATCTGGAAAAAGGAAAGCTCTAGCATTTCAATGGTGCAATGATAGATTTATTAAAAAAACAAAAAAAAAACCCCACAGAAGAGCAGAAAACTCAATGAAACAAAAAAATATTTTAAAAAAAATCTGGTGGTTTTCCAACCAGTGACACTTGGCACATCAAGCACCAGTTAAAACAAATATGCTACTGGAATGGAGTTGGCAACAGTAGCTGCAGATGAACAAATTTGAGAGCTGCAGGGAGTGACTACCAACCCAGGTGAGGGGGCATTCTGCCAGAGGATTTAAGGGACAGATGTTTGCCTACAAGAAAAGCACAGCAGTCAAACTGCACAGTGACACCAACGTTTCCAAAAGCCAGAAAACATCGCTTTTAGCATGGAGCAGGAAAACACAGGAAGAGATTACATTCAGTGTGGGCTAGTAGAGGACAATGACATCCATTCTGCCCTTCAGAAACAGTTGGTGGCCCATAGTTTGGATACAGCACAGCAACTTGAGAAGGTACTCATGCCCTACAACTTCAGGAATACCAACATAAGAACAAGTTGTATTAAGATAGATTATTACTAATAGCACAAACGGAAAAAGAACATAGAGAAATGGAAAAAGTATTCAGCAGAGGTGTTCAGCCTTCGACACTTTAAGACCTGTGGACTTCAACTTCCCCAAATACCCCAGCCAGCTGGCTGAGGAATTCTGGGAGTTGAAGTCCACAGGTCTTAAAGTTGCCTAGGTTGGATGTCCCTGATCTAAGGCCAATGTTTAAAATTTTAACAATTGCTCAGAATCTATACTAATTGACATTTGGTTAAGAGCCTAAGCAAAAAAAAGAGTATATTTTGATATGAATTTGTTATGAACACATAACAAAATTTGTATTAAATCTACATGGGGCTCCCCTTGAGGTGCACTCGAAAGCTACAGTTAGTACAGAATGCGGCCGCGCGGGTGATTATGGGTGCCTCAAGGCAAACCCACGTAACACCTCTCCTGCGCGAGCTGCACTGGCTGCCTGTGGCCTTTCAAGTGCGCTTCAAGGTGTTGACGACCATCTTTAAATCGCTCCATGGCTCGGGGCCTAGCTATATACGAGACCGCCTCCTGCCCCATACATCCCTTCGTCCGATCCGCTCCCACAGAGAGGGCCTTCTTCGGGTGCCATCGGCGGGGCAATGCCGGTTGGTGACACCCAGGGGAAGGGCCTTCTCTGTGGCGGGCCCGGCCCTCTGGAACGACCTACCCCCCGACCTTCGCACTATCTCGGACCTCCGCCTCTTCCGCCAACGTCTTAAGATGTATTTACTTCAGCAAGCCGGCCTAGGATAGCCCCCCGTTTCTGACTTTTTAAAAAAATAAATTATAATTTGGGAAGGTTTTAACATGGGTTTTAGCACAGGTTAACTAATTTAATATATTTTAACTGATATTTATTGTATTTTGTGGTTTTAATAATGCCTGTGCGCCGCCCTGGGTCCTAACAAGGAGAAGGGCGGGGTATAAATTTAATAAAATAAAATAAATAAATAAAATTACCTGTGACCTACAGAAAATTTATTTTCTCTTCTCCCTAAAGAGAACCAAGAAATGTATAGCTCTAAATATCTGAAGGTGAAGGTTCATTCTCTGAGCTTGTGGGTTGGTTTCCTTACCATGCTAGGTAACATCTTCAGCAAAGTTTAGGGGAAGATAAATATCTATCTAGTGCAGGGGTGTTAAACTCAAGGCCTGCGGGCTGAATCCGGCATGCAGGGTGCTTAAAACTAATCTGTGAGGCTGGCCTGGAAAGGACCAGTGGTGCCTCTGGCAGCCAAAATGGGGTGTAGGGGACCACATGTGCCCCCCCCTTTGGCTGGCAAAGTGTTGCAGGAGGTTGGACAGGTGGGGCACGAGGGGGGGGAGTTGCACACAGCTTCCTCATGCCCCGTTTTGGCCGACAAGGTACTGCAGGAGGTGTCCGTCCTGCTGATGCTCATCTCCGTTTCAAAGTCGAAGAGCCAGTGCTGTCTGAAGACCCGTCTATGGTCACGTGGTCGGCATGACTAAATGCTGAAGGCCCACAGAACGCTGTTACCTTCCACCAAAGGTGGTTCTTATTTTTCTACTTGCATTTTTACATGCTTTTGAACTGCTAGATTGGCAGAAGCTGGGACAAGTAACGGGAGCTCACTCCATTATGCGGTGCTAGGGATTCGAACTGCTGACCTTTCTGATCGACAAGCTCAGAGTCTTAGCCACTGAGCCACCATGTCCCGTAATTCATTTATGAAACTCTAAATCTGGCTGAGCACCAAATCAAGATTTGGATTTTCTCTATAGATTATGTTTATATGAATAGTGTTTTATTTTAAATGTACAAGAACATAGTGGAAATAGCTAAGGCAACTGATAAGAAAGCCAAGACTGCAAAATCCACATTCTATTTTCCTAATGTTAAGTCAGAAACCAGGATCTTTGAAATTATCCTGAAACGTTTTGCCTAAGGCCAAACTAAACTAAACCTAAACCACTTAATCTACCAGGCAACTGCATATAAAAGCACAGTTACCTGATAGAATAATTTCCCCAGGGAACAAACAGTTTGTTTTCTTAACACTCATATTTGTGCCAAGTTTTGATGTCATGACAAAATCCTTCACAAAAGGATTTGCATTTCCCTAGAATTTTGTTTTAAAATGCTGGCAAATCAAAAGGTCAATCATGAAATCAACAAAAGTTCAACACACCTATGAAAGACAGCATGAGAAATTCATATTACATTAAGAATAAAAATAAAAGGTAGTAATTTATCATTCCTTTAAAACAAATATTCCATATTTCAATGATGTGAATATCATCTCCACCTCTAACATAACAGGCTTAGGCACAAGGATCTCATAAAAAACACGGTATTTGTTAGATTTTTCGTCTTCGTATTTCTCTTGATTCTGAATGCTATTTCATTACCTCATCAGCCAACAAAAAACTTCAACTTTCTTTTGTTATTGTTGTTGCCCTGCCATTCTTGGTTTCTCGTTGTCCAAAACTCACATTATAGAATGACTTGTCTTTATTTGCATAGTATTGGCTTGCATACCAGCAGCTACTTTTCATGGAGGCAGGTAATGTGATCATTATCACAATTCCTTTTTCCCCATGTAAGATGACTACCTCACAAATAGTACTGGCTGCTACTGAGAAGTATTCAAAACCTAAACAACTGCAAAATATTGTAGGTGGCTATCAGCTTTGTCATGTCCAGAGATAATGTTAAATTTTCATTATAGAATGACTTGTCACCGCCCTGGGTCCTCTGCGGAGAAGGGCGGGATATAAATGTAAATAAAATAAAATAAATAAATTAGGAGGTAGGTAGCTTCATTGAAAGGGCTTGCAATTTCTTTTGAATATCCTGGTTCTATACTTCTAGTGCAGGGGTGTCCAAACTTGAGAACTTTAAGACTTGTGGACTTCAACTCCCAGAATTCCCCAGCTAGCATTGCTGGCTGGGGAATTCTGGGAGTTGAAGTCCACAAGTCTTAAAGTTCCCAAGTTTGGACACCCCTGTTCTAGTGTAAGGCTCAGTATCTAAGATACTGAGCTTTTCAATCAGAAAGGTTGCCAGTTCAGCAGTTTAAATCCCTAGTGCCGCCTAACAGAGTGAGCTCCCATTACTTGTCGCAGCTTCTGCCAACCTAGCAGTTTGAAAGCATGTAAAAATGCAAGTAAAAAGTAGGAACCACCTTTGATGGGAAGGTAACAGCCTTCAGCGTTTAGTCATGCTGGCCACATGACCATGGAGACATCTTCAGACAGCGCTGGCTGTTCAGCTTTGAAACAGAGATGAACACTGCCACCTAGAGCCGGAAACGACTAGCATTTATATGCAAGGAGAACCTTTACCTTTATCTTATACAATACAATACAATACAATAGCAGAGTTGGAAGGGACTTTGGAGGTCTTCTAGTCCAACCCCCTGCGTGGGCAGGAACGTTATACCATTTCAGACAAATGGCTATCTAACATCTTTTTAAAGACTTCCAGGGTTGGGGCATTCACAACTTCTGGAGGCAAGCTGTTCCAGAGGTTAATTGTTCTAACTGTCAGGAAATTTCTCCTTAGTTCTAAGTTGCTTCTCTCCTTGATTAGTTTGCACCCATTGCTTCTTGTCCTGCCCCCAGGTGCCTTATACTTCTAGCATATGCTCTAAATACAATCATTTCACACATAATTCTATTTACCCACATATAATTTTTATTCATAATCTTCTTTCTGAAATCAGAAGTTGGCCATTCTATTGCAGTCCTCAACTTACAATAGTTTATTTAGTGACACTTCTAAGTTGCATTGGTATTGAAAAAAGTGTCTTATGACTGGTTTTCACACTTAAGACCATTGTAGTATCCCTATGGTCACATGATCAAAATTCAGAAGCTTGGCAACTGACTCACATTTTTATGATGGTTGCAGTATCCTACGATCATGTGATCGCCTTTTGCAACTTTCTGACAAGCAAAGTCAATAGGGAAGCCATCTTCACTTAACAACTGTGTTACTAATTTAACAACTGTAGTAATTCACTTAACAGCTGTGGTAAGAAAAAGGGGAAAATTCACTTAACAACTGTCTCACTTAGCAACCGAGATCTTGTGCTGAATTGCAGTCATGAGGTCTATCTATAATAAATTCCTTCACTAGTTGACACCTATTCTAGTTAAAGTTGAATTCCTAGCCTACTCAAATCTAATGGCAAGTGGTCTGTATAAACTATCATGATATATGATCAATATGTGCTACCTTGAAGATTTACAGCTAGACGCAATCAGAATTTATTTTGTGAAATTATTAAATGTAAGAATACATTAAAATAGAATAAAGAAATTTTAATAGTTTGACAATTTTTAAAATTACTTTAATTGTACACATTTAAAAATGAATTAAAGCCTACTATATTAGCTATATTAATAGCGACATACAACTTTTAAAAGCTTAAATTAAAAGGAAATTTGATTTTACATTTTAAACTAAGTTGGTTTTCCAAATCAAATCAGTAAGTCAAATTAAATCATCTAATTGAATTGGATCCAAAAGAATTGTTTTGGGCAATTTACATACTTCACACACAGACATGAATACTTTTTTGATCAATGAATGTATACACCTATATTAAAAGATCAAAATAGGGGTCTGAACAGAATTAGATGGTAAATTCCTCCATATTGACTTAATGTGCATAGCACCCCCCCACCCCCCTTTGGGCATCAGGAACCAGTTCTGGGAGGACGTTTTTTTCCACGGAGTGGAAGGGGCATGGTTTTGTACATTGTTATTGTATATGGGAGTGTTTGATGAAAGCCAATCTGGCCAAGCAGTTAAAGTACCAGATTAGAAACAAGGAGACTGTGAGTTTTAGTCCTACTATAGGGATGAAAATTGGCTGGTTGACTTGGCCAATCATTTTTTCTCTCCAGCTCACTATATCAGACTCAGGTGACAACCGATCATTCAGTTCCTGTTGCAACCAAAAAACTAGCAAGAAAATAAAATCAATGATGTTTCAGAGAGCTCATAGTGTTTTTTTTAAAGAGCACAAATATTTAGAAAGAATTTAAGAGGGCTGGGATTATAGGTAGTTCTTAACTTACTATAGATAGTCAAAAGTACTATAGTATTATAGGTAGTTAAAAAGTTAAATTAGAAATATCTTTCTAGCATGGTTTTACTGAAAACTATAGAGAGCACAAACACTGAGAACATCTATATCAAAAATTGCAACCAACTACAGCAGGGGTCTCCAATCTTTGGAACTTTAAGTCTGAAGGACTTCAGCTCCCAGACTTCCCCAGCCAGCAAAGCTGGCTGGAAAAGTCTGGGAGCTGAAGTCCTTCAGACTTAAAGTTCCAAAGGTTGGGGACCCCTGAACTACAGGATGAGTAGACATTGATGTAAAAGGTAAGGCACCTCACAAATGTGCCTGCTTCTTTCAATTCTCCATTGGAAGTTTAGGAAAAGGGTTTTGGTTCAGTGATGGTAAATCTGTGTTGCATTGCAAATGTTTCCAGTTTTAGCTTTTAGACAAATTCAAATATACTTTTTCTAAATACAAGGTAGAACCACCTTTCTCCATCAGAATAGTCAGTGCAAGCTGGAGCAAAAATCTGAAAAGACCAGCTGTAAACTGCAGGTTTGAGAAACTTCCTTCTGCATAAATTTGCTTTCAGCATTCAAAGGACAATGGGTTGAGTAAGAGCTCATCCTCACTACCAGGGTGGATAAAAATCAATGATTTTTTTTAAAAAAATAAAAAAAATCAGATTTTTTTGATTTAAATCGGATTTTTTTTATATAAAATGCTTTTTGAGGAAAATATATTACCATCCAAAGCTTATTCCATCATGAAATAAAGATTAGTTTTTTAATTATGTAGAATAAGGCTGTATATGTTTAATTTTTTTGGTAAATAAATTCCATTAATCCATTCACAATGTCATGCTCTTCCAGAGGTTTTTGTAAGATTATTGGGCAGTTTCTCTGCCTACAAGATATTATCACAGATGCTTGGTTTACTTTTGCAGTTCTCAAAACTGAATTTGACTCAGCAGAGATCACGTGCTTCTTCTTCACAGCAAAAATGTTATAACATGAGCAGAGTTGAAAAAAAGACCTTAATCCTAAATTCTACAAACCTATGAATACAGAATCAACCCCTTCAGTGCTAAGTTTCAAGACGTTCAGTGGATAGAATAGAAACAATATTTTTCTGATTGTTTGGAGTGGAATAGATCTGCACAAGAAGAAAGTGAAACTAAGTGTGAGGAGGAAGAGGCAAGCAGACAAGCAGTACTACAAAATTAAAGTCTACTTTTTAAATATATATATATATTGTTTAGCCAAATTAGATAACAAACATGGATGCTTGTTTAAGCAAATAACATATGCTGTAATGTTATTGTTTCAGTTGAATAAATCTATTTAAATTGTTATTATTAAGGTAATGATTATTTTTCTCTTTCCTAAGTACAACAGAAAAGTTGTCCAAATATGAATGATTAACCTATTAAACTGGGGATAAAAAAACTAATATGAAAAGTTGTTATTCTAAAAATCTTCATCTACTTGCATATTATGTTATACCAGCAAGAATTAGTCTTTATGTAGAAAACTATGATTTAAATCAAGCTTTTTTACTAGTGATTTAAATCATGATTTAAATCGTGATTTAAATCAACTTGATTTAAATCAAATCCACCCTGCTCACTACTCAGAAGACTCCTCCAAAAAGAGGCTAAAGACACATGAAGCACAGGCACACCATAGAAGACATCATTTCTCTTTCTGATACATGAAAAAAATCCAGTTGGGTGGCAAGATTTGGATGCTGAGGTTGATCAATGGACCGCTTTGCAGCCCTTGACATTTAGAGACATATGAGAAGGAAAGGCAAACACACAAAAGGTGTGTGTGGCTCTCTATTCATACCTGCTGAAAGACAAACAAAAATGGCTGAAAGACTAGATGAGCCACCTTTTCACTATCAACCTGAATGGGAAACCTTAAGATTCCAGTAGTAATTGAAAGGGCAAGCAAACCCTAAACCATTAAGATGTAATATTACCAAAGAAAAAATAGCAAAAAAAAAAAGGTCAAGTTTCAAGGAGGAGAATTATGATGGCTTTCTCACAATAGAGATATTAATAGCAATGATTCTTCAATGCATTTCTGTAACACAGCTGCTCGCCCAAGGTCTATTACCTGTTATACACAAGAAAATAGAATACTTATCACTGTATGCAAAATATCTTTTTCAGCAAATGAAACAGATAAATGGGACAGGAGAGAGGAGAATAGAGTCATAATTCTATTATTTAGTAACCTTCAGAGATGATAGTATCACTTCAAATCCCTAAAAACAGGCTAGAGACAAATATTAGCCTTATCAGAACAGCAAAGGAATGGATCAAATTACATTTCAAGGAGAAAACTGTATTTTAATTAGTACTCTGTGGGGCCTTTACACAGCAGTCACCTTCAATGCAGCTAAGGGAGTATCAGACATTTCCACAATCATTTTTACTTTTTAACCACACAATCTAGAAAAGAAAATCTTTCCTGGTGGGACCCAGTGTTATAAGAATCAGGGACCTCACCTCAGAACTCGCTGAATATACTTGCAGTGACTATAACTGACCTTGGAAAAACTTCCAAACAAATAGCAATATTCAAATCTTGAAGCCTAAGAAAATGTGAAATATACTAGATTGCCAAGTCAAAGGAATCATAAATTGGAAGCTTTGAATCACATAAATTTCCTGAGCAACTAGGCTGGAAGGGAGGAGCTTTTGCCATAGCTTGTAAACTTCTAGGTATTACACAAAGAGCAGAATGGACCAATAATTAAGTACAGGATAACAGATCAAAAATAGAAATATTTGTTTTTTGCAATCAAGTGATACGGACAATGAAAGTGTCCAAGAATATGAATAGAGAATTGTGTTTTGTTTAGTCAGTTCATAAATAAACTGAATGTTATATTCTTATGGTCCCCCTCCAGGTAGAAGGCACAAGGCCTAGGTTGCTTGTGAAATGACCCCCCTCTGCCCAGGTTGTGGAAAAACTGTCTTCCACAAAACCAGTCCTTGGTGCTAGGAAGGTTGGAGACCACTGCTTAAGGGAATCCAAAGCAAATTTTTCAACAGAAAAATTACAGACGTTGTATTAAATAAGATGCAAATTAGGACAACATTTGGGCTTGGGGACCACAGAAGAATATCATCGGAGGGATGCAACACTGCAAAAATATGTTGGCCAATTTTAATGGCAGAAATTGGTGTGGGATGCAAATTGTTCCCTTCTTCTAACCTCAGCAGCCTGAAATGTCACCACCATTAAATTGATTCAGAGGTTTTGAAAGACAACAGATGAAGCAGTGTGGGAGTTCCCCCATTATACATACCATATTTTTTGGAGTATAAGATGCACCGGAGTATAAGATGCACCACGATTTCGAAGAGTAAATTAAAAAACAAAGTTTTTGCACTCTGCAGGCCTCCCAAACCCTCTGCATGCCTCATTTTTTGTGAAAAATGGTGCATGCATAGAGTTTGAGAGACCTGCAAAGTGCTCCTGGGGACTGTGTGTGTGTGTGTGGGTGGGTGGGGGGGAACAAGCAAAAAACCTCTCATTTTTCACTCGTTTTTGCCCTCACCAGCCTCTAGGAGCACTTTGCAGACCTCCCAAAGCCTCTTCATGTCCATTTTTGTGATGGGAGAGGGGCTTTGGGAGGCCAAAAATGCTGTATTCAGTGTATAAAATGCACCCATATTTTCTCCCTCTTTTGGGGGGAGGGAAAGGTGCATCTTATACTCCAAAAATAGTTTAGGTATTTTATTTACTTTGGACAGAATTTGTGCTTCTTTTCACTTTCTTTTCATACCCAAAATAATTCAAACAAAGCAAACCAACAGCTTCAATATCAGCATTTATATTACCAGGACTTATTATATAGTCTAGAACAGGGATGTCAAACTAGTGTCGTCATGGCATCGTCACATGACATATTGGGACTCCCTTTGCTTAACCGGACGGGGGCATGGCCAGCACATGATACATTTGGCCTGTGGCCTGCGAATTTGACAGCCCTAGTCTAGAATAAAGTTTTTTGTTCTCAAATATGGAAATACATTCAATAGATTCACTATATCAATCTCTCGGGTAATGTTTAAGTAGATAGATATAAATAGGACATCATATAACGCAGACAAGAGTAATTTTATGTTCACCTTGCTTAGTGCACAAGGCTTTAAGATTTTTTTTTCATTTCTTGAACTATGCCTTATAATGAGTTGCATTAATACCAAACTATACTGACCACTCACACCCACCATTTATATACACAGACCTAAATAAACGGTTTTCCACATTTCCACATTGGCATCCATGCATAAATCCAGGTTATCTGATTTACATGGAGAGTGCCAAGTTCTTATTTAATCAACACATAAAACAATTACATTATAATATAATGTTTTCTCTCTGTAATCTGGCTGGGAGTATGCTCCAAATGCCTACATTTAAATCCAATTTAAAATTAATAACATTTATAATTTATTTTTTGAGTTTTGAACCTAAGGATTCAAACTCACATTGCTGATTTTTAGCAAAGCACGTGGCTCCCTCTTGGAATTTCTTTTAAAGGGACATGGCAATTAACAAATATATTTTCCAAGTTTCCCATTTTTTTTTCCAAACAAAACATTAAGAAAGACTTTGTTGCAATACAAAGAAAGATTAACGCTTGGTTTAGAATTGTGACCTATTGTGCACAGGTTTCATTCCATACCTATGCTATGACAGGGTTGACTGGTAAGCGTACATGGTTGCAGATGGGCCAATGTGCACCCCTTCCAAACCCCAATGGTGCATTGTGAAGAGGTGTGTATGCTGCATGCTGATTAGTTGATCAAATTTCCTGTTCTATGCTGTTTGAATGCCCACAAAGCAGAACAATATATTTGCAGAAACATAAATGCAACACTTATGCAACCATCCTGAATGGCAGGAGCATACGTTCCCTGATGTGCAGTGATAGAAAAGTCTAATTCAAGCTTTAGGACCAATTCATTATGTGGCATGTCCATGATCCAATATTTCCAATGGTTTGGAAATAAGGCAGCACAACCAGTGGTGGGTTCCTACCGGTTCAGCCGAACTGGTCGTGGTATGGTGATCTGGAACCAGCAGCGACTCAGGCCTGCCATGTCCCCAAACCGGTTCCCTGGTCTTTTCTTTCAGTCAACTGGGCATGCGCAGAAATGCACGGAGTGCGCCCTCTCAGCGAACTGGTAGTAAACTGGTTAGGAACCCCACCACTGAGCACAGCACAATCTTTTGTTGATTTTTAACTGCTACTCTGCATTTTTTTAAAAAAATATCAAATTTATATTTTATATTATGTGATACGATTACTCCTGTATATAACCTAATAATTTTTGAACTATACAATATAAATAGGTTTGAAACTAATATTCTTGGCATAGATTATGGTAATGAAAAATAGCTCTAGTCAAATTTGCACAATCTGAATCTTTTATTTTCATAATTACACTTAAAGAGAGAAAAAGTTTCCAGCTGGTATATCATTTTGCAGGGCAGTCTTCCAAATAGAGATTATACCTCTCATATTTATGTATTACTTTACTAATACCACTCAATATAACAATGACTCTTTGCATACAAAAATCAAAAACAAAACTACAGCACAATAAAAAGCACAGAAAAGGAAGATGAAAAAACCTATAAACCCCTCACACAGGGAGCCTATACCACAACTTGATTAAGTTTGTGAGTTCACAACCTGATTAAAAAAAAGAGAGACACAAGGCACATTTATAGAAAAATGCTATTGGGGTATTTGAAACTCTAGGGGAATTTTGTTCCACAACATAACTTCTACATTCCATTCAGATGATACTACTTAATGGATGGGGCCCAGTTTATGCCAAATTATATTGGACAGACAGATACAAAGGGAGAGAAACAGTCCCTCAAATATGCTATATAGGTCTTTGTAGGCGACAACCAATACCTTGAACTGCACCTATCAGCCTGCTGGAAATCTGGGAAGCTCACATAGCAAAGATATGAGGCACACCATTACAAGCCTATAACTACTGATGCCGCTGTATTTTTGCAGCCCAACCATTTCTGTACACGATGACATGAGGCTTAGGAGAAAATGAGAGTTTGTAGTTTAGTGCCTCTGAAAGGCCCAATATAACAACTGTACCATATCAATGATCCATAACTGATTCATGCTCTGGGAAAAAGTATTTTTGAGGTATAGTCATTGATTTCTATCCACATCCATAAATGCTTAACTGAAGGAACTCTAAGCATGTCTTTAACTGAAGAAACTGTGAAAATAATAATTATAATCGTTATTGTCATTGTAATAAGATTGTAATAAAATTACAATGAAATTGGTTCGAGCGCTGTGCCAACATTTGCATCAGGTGGAATATAGACAGCAGTGACAGCCATAACAGGAATCTCTCCAGGCAAACAAAATGGCTGACAAATGACAGTTGAGAACCCCACGTCTGCAGAACAGTGTGTATAAGCAACCCCACTGTCAGCACACCAGTTATTATATGTGTAAAATTCAAATCTTCTTTGGCATTTTAGGAGTTGGTGGAAGAGGAGCACGTCTCTTTTTCTTTTTTATTTCTTGTTGCAATGAACTTTGAGGAATCGCACTTGGCATTTTTCTTCTTCTTTTCTCTCAGCTTTCCCAACAGAAAAGGATGGAATTACTGGTAGGAGTGGTGCTCTCCGCTTCTTCATTTCAATTCTTGCAGTTGCCCCTTGTATATTCCCAAGAGATAATGATGGTGCCACCGTTACAGAACATGAATAGGCAGATAAACAGGTGGTGTAATTCTACCTTCAATGGCAACATTATGAAGTTCTTGGTGGTTTGACAAGGCCAAGTGCAAGTCTGAATGAAACTGTTAGGCTTGAAGAAATAAAATGAAGATGATGACAGATAGGTTATTGAACATGACAGGATGCCATTGGTTTCAAACAGGATCTCTATAAGGATGCGCTAAAAGCCATTTTTCTTTTACCCTCAATCCATTAAAGCTTTCATCAGTAAATTTTTAAGAGAGCTTATTCATACGACTGTTAGTTTCAACTGTTGCCATTTAAATATAAAAAGAGGACCATAATCTCTCAATAGGGGCAAAATATCAGATCTGTTGGAGAGAAAATACTGCGTTACCCAAAAGAAAGGAAATCTCTAAATTAAGATGATCCTCCCACTCCAAAAACAAATATGGACATAAAAAATAAATGCACTTGAAAATCTGATGCAATGCACACTTGATATCTGGCCCAATGCCTTCGAGATAAGAAAAGTGGGCATAGCATCAGATTTTCGAGTACATTTCTTTTTTATTCTTCTCAATTAATCTCCAGTTAAAAACATACTGGTGTTTCCACCTGCCCCCCCCCTCCAAATGTGGCGTTTATCACACTTGATTGTATATATGTATGAATATGTATTTTCCAAAAATCACACGAAGGCCAATTGCTTGAAAAATAAAGACACCCAGTTTATTACATGAAGTGGTCTTTATCTTAATTGTTTCTAACCATGGCTTCTAAACACAGACATTGGCAAGATGGAGTAAGAAAAAAGCTGTTTCCTGAAGGAAAGAAAACACTTAGATAGAGAGAACAAAATTGGTGATGAGTGGAAGAAACAAATGAATACAGGAAGACTGTTTAGGATAGACATGTCCAACCCTAGGCCCAGGAGCTGCATGTGGTGCTAGACACCCAGTAATGCAACCCCACAAGATTGTAAACTTTTAACATTATGATGTGATTTATATACGTTAATGATGTTATATATTTTATACAATTCATCCTCACTCAATGTGATCCAGGCAAGTCAAAAGGTTTCCATGATTTAGAAATTCCATTAAAAGTTAAGTAAACTAGGTAAACACTCTTTCTCAAATTACTAAACTTTAAGTGGAGCCTTGAAGAAATCCAGGTTCTTCAATGGAAATACCACATAATTCAACAACATGAATACAAAACGTTTTTCATTGTAATGCTGCGAGGGCCATTTTGCCTTTATGACCCTGCTTGTGGATACCACCATAAATAATCTCAGCATTGTTTTTCTACAGCGGTTTCGCCAAAAGGAAAACCTAAAGCCCAAACTTTAGTTACAGTGTAACTAAGCATGATGATCTCTGGAGGGCGCGGGATAGAGGATATTCCTCTATCCTAGTCCTATTAGACCTCTCAGCGGCTTTTGATACCATCGACCATGGTATCCTATTGCGCGACTGGGGGGGTTGGGGCTGGGAGGCACCGTTCTACGGTGGTTCTCTTCCTACCTCTCTGGTCGGTCGCAATATGTGTTGGCAGGGGGGCAGAGGTCGGCCTCGAGGCCCCTCGTATGTGGGGTACCTCAAGGGTCGGTCCTCTCGCCCCTACTGTTCAACACATACATGAAGCCGCTGGGCGAGATCATCCGTGGTTTTGGGGTGGGATATCATCTGTACGCTGATGATACTCAGTTGTACATATCCACCCCAGACCACCCCAACGATGCCGTCGAGGTCATGTCCCGGTGTTTGGAGGCCGTACGGATCTGGATGGGTAGTAACAAACTCAGGCTCAACCCGTCCAAGACTGAGTGGCTGTGGCTTCCGGCACCCCGGTTCAGCCAGATTATTCCAACTCTGGCCATTGGGGGCGAAACACCGGCCCCCGTGGAGAGGGCGCGCAATTTGGGTGTCCTCCTGGATTCCCGGCTGTCCATGGAGGACCATGTGGCGGCCGTGGCCAGGGGGGCTTTCCATCAGGTACGCCTGATGCGCCAATTGCGGCCCTTACTGGACCGGGCTGCCCTTCGCACAGTCACTCAGGCCCTCGTGACCTCTCGACTCGACTACTGTAATGCTCTCTACATGGAGCTTCCCTTGAGGTGCACTCGAAAGCTGCAGTTAGTCCAGAATGCAGCCGCGCGGGTGATTACGCGGGTGATTACGGGAGCGCCTAGACACTCCCACATAACACCTATCCTGCACGAGCTGCACTGGCTTCCTGTGGTCTTTCGGGTGCGCTTCAAGGTTCTGACGACCATCTTTAAAGCGCTCCATGGCTCGGGGCCTAGTTATATGCGAGACCGCCTCCTGCCCCATACATCCCTCAGACCAATACGCTCCCACAGAGAGGGCCTCCTCAGGGTGCCGTCGGCCGGACAATGCCGACTGGCGACACCCAGGGGGAGAGCCTTCTCTGTGGCAGGTCCAGCCCTTTGGAACGACTTACCCCCTGAACTTCGCACCATCTCTGACCTCCGCCTCTTCCGCAAGTGTCTTAAGACCCATTTGTTCCATCTAGCCGGCCTAGCGTAGCCCCCTATACTGACTTTTAGATAGTTTTTAAATTTGGGGATTTTAATCTGGTTTTAGCACAGGTTCTATTGAATTAGTTTTTTAAATTTTATATGATGTTTGTATGTATTTTAATTTTCCTGTGCGCCGCCCTGGGTCCGTTTGGAGAAGGGCGGGGTATAAATTGAATAAATATAAATATATAATATAAATATAAGCAGCAACAGCATTGCTACGTATGTTGACGTAGTTCTTAGTTCCATAGAACTCAACAGGACCCAGGTATATAAACAAAGCAAAAAAATATTTCAAAAGAATATCTTTTGGGAGTGACACTAAAGGCTCTCAAGGCAAGTTGATAGTATTTGTGATCCTTAAGCAAAACGCTCTATGCTGTGAAAAGTGCCCATTCATATGCCTCCAAGAAAGTGGCATGGCTCATATTTCCAGTGGTTCCGGTCTGAAATATCCATTTAAAGAGCCTTCTAGACAAGATCTGGTTGGCATGAGTTGTATAGGCTTTGGAAATAACATGTGATTAACCACTTGATATTCCCATTCATATTAGTGATGCTATTTTAATTTCTAAATGATACAGTCTATCAAGAAGCACATCCAGTGCAGGATGGACAAGATAAACAGCCCTGCTAAATAGCACTAATTCTTACCACCATCTGGTGAAATGTGTGTTATTTCAGATGCAGAAAAAAACACATCTCTGTTTAATTTATAATAGTAAATATATGAATCAGTTTGTTAACCATATAATACCTACAGATTAGAAATTATATATATATATATCTCAAATTCCAAAGCTTAACTGGAAAAAGATGATCTGAAATACAGTACTTTCATAATCATCACACACATTTGGATGAATTTAATATTAAGAAATGTATTATGGCTAGAGTTAAGGAAATTTGCAAACCACTGAAATTCAAACAAAAAACAAAACAGATGTTACAAATATTAAATAGTATCTTTCCTGTTCAAACATGTTCAAAAGCACAGCTAAAAAAGAAAAGAAACCAAGAATCAAAAAAGAAATAGAAAAGAGACTTATAAGCTATATAAACTGTATATGTAACATTAGATTGGGACTACATTTAAAAATGGTCCAATATTGATTGAGCACTTTAAAATCCTTATTATAATGCTAAATTCTGGGCATCAAACAATTTTGGAAAACAGTGGACAATAAAGCTAACAGCCTTCAAACTCTGAAGTCTCTAATTAATGCTCATTTTATGTCTTGCTACATCTCACGCCATTCCAATCAACTAACCAACCGACCGACCGACCGACTGACCAAAAGGGATGGTTCTGCATCCAGTAAGCGAGATGTAGATAAATTCTATTCTGAAAGTGAAATTGCCCTCACATAGTGATTTCTACTTAATAATATTTGGCAGCATGTCGTCAAATACATTAAGTTCATCTGTTTACCTTCTGAGGAAAGTATGCACCTTAGGCTACAATTTTGAACTCATTATAACCTTGTCATGAATGAAAAAGGAGTAGCATATTGGAGTAACTTCATTTAATTAGTAAACTAATTTCTGCCTGTAGATTGGAAAGTAGGGGAAACAGAAGCAGGAATTTACAACCTCTTATAAGCTTATAGAAACAAAAACATGAAACATCCATCTATTGAGATTGACAACTCATTTGCCGCGGGAGTAACGTTTTAATACTTTTCTGTCACTTATGACAGGGTGTGAGAGAAACAGGAGGAGCCCTATCTTCTAGGGGTAGCAGCCCCAGGAGGTGAAGGTGCTCATTTTTCATCTTCATGCTGTGGTACAGTTAGCAGCCCTTTTGCATTTAAAAAAAAAAATCAATTCTACAAACCTGCCTTTAAAACTGTTGTGCAATACCACAAAGTTCAAATGCAAAAGAAAATCCATATGGCTAATCTTTGCAAGCCAGTAATATCCAACTAAGAAGCTCAAATTTATTTTATCCATCAAAGACAAGCAAAACAAGGAAAAGGTACTATTTCAATAGAATTCTGAGTTGTTTTGTTCAATCACTTTGACAAATGTCAAAACATTACCTTTGCCTGCCTTATGCTTAACATTGTTCCTTAAAGCTTGAATGTGTTCGTTTATACTTGCATAAATATCAGCGAAAGAGTTCTGCAGATTCCTGTTCTGTATGCCACACAATGACATCACTCAACCAAATCCATAACCTTTGAAAATAAACTTTGCACATTTCTTTTGGGATATCAGGTATAGCTCAGGAGGATAATTACATTACAATGCTGCTAGTCAAATCCAGGTCACCTAATTTTTGTGTGACATGCAAATTACTTAAGTGTCAGGTCAAAGACACTGTCTTTGGAATGCTTTAGAAGTTTCTTTACTAACCTCTCTTAAAAAACAGTCACTAAAGTTGTATTACATTTGGGCCATTTTGTGATGCTTAATGTAATAGGTTTATCATACACAGAAACAAATATTCGGGCAGAAATCCAAGAGTAAGTTTTTCTGAAACTTCTGTACCTGCCTTTCAGGAAACGCTTCTGGCCCTATTCATTCCAAGAAATGTTGAAATCCACTGAAGCAGACTTTAAGGGCAGGCAGGGAAAGAAAAAAAACCCCACAGCAATGTTGCTCAATCTCAGCAACTTTTCTGAGGGCTGAAGTCCACACATCTCAAAACTTTCTGAGATAGAGAAATACTGTAGCAGAGTGTTTTGTTCCATTCCAGCAATGTTTGGTGCATCGACCAAATGAAAATTAAAGTTCCTGAAAGCAGCACTAATTTCATTATGCCCAAAAAGTACACTGATTGTATGTTTTCAAGTGAAAGTGTAACAAACACAACCAAATTGCAAACACACACACACACACACACAAACACACACACACACAAACAAACGGAATGGGACATAAAACTCTTCCATTTTTATCAGCCATGTTATACAGGGACTAGCTGATGATAATGAATTTGTGATTTATGTTCTATACTTAATTCATGTGCAAAACAAGATACACTGTCAATTTATGCATGTTTCTCCACACCATTTGGGACTGCCTATAGTGAATTGCTTTGCAAAGTATAACTTTTCCTGTTGATGCTATAGCATTTTTTGTTCATCCGTTTCCCTGCAGAAAGGTACGGTTGCATCTTTGTTTACAGCAGTGCTTCTCAATTATTTTCTGTCATGCCCCCCCTAGGAAGAAGAAAACATTTCGCACCCCCCGTGCGACTGTAAATAGTATCATTTGTCTATAAAATTGTTATAAGTACACCTCTGCATAACACTGTATCCTTATTAACGTATAAGAGAATAAAAAAAGAAAGAAATGTGGATCAATTTACAACAAAGAATAGCTTTATTAACTGTAGCAGAAAAGATTTAAAGTGCATTAGAAATTTAAAAAAAATTAAATCCTTTGCCGAGGTCAAACGCGCCCCCCTTTACGGAGCCTCGCGCCCCCCCTGGGGGGCCCGCCCCACTATTTGAGAAGCACTGGTTTACAGTAACTATTCAACCAATAATACATATACTGGGTCTATTCGGAGAAGGGCGGGGTATAAATTCAATAAATAAATACATATATGAATATTCTTAAATAAATAAGTTTTGACAATATATTTACACTCTAATCATGATTTCCCCCCCCCACTAAAAATTCGTCTCAAAACCAAACCTTAGTTAACATCAGAAAACAGGACTAGTACAGTATATCAAATTGTTAGCAGATTGCTCCCTCTAGTGGTATGTAATATTAATTTGGAGACAAACTGCCTTGTTTTTATCCCCTATTTTCCTTATTTGTCGTAATCCTTCCACTCAGTATTATTTAAAGAAAACCATGATTAATAAAGAATTCATGTGACTTGTTTTGTTCACATCATTCATATTTTCAGAACAAGAGACAAATCATATTAATATCACAATGTTTGTTTATTGCCCTGTGATTAATTTGTTTCTTTAGTTCATTCACCTTTGTATAGAAAGATACTACTGTACTTAAAGGTTTTTTCTTGCTAAATCTGCAGGTGTAAGCACCAAAAAAGTTCTCAGTAATCTGTTCTAATAAACATTGCTCTTGCTTTTCATCATCATTTCTGGCATATGATACTTTTTGATATTTAACAGAAAAACAGTAACTAATAGTAACACAAAAGGATAGGAAGAAAGTACCATATTTTTCAGACTATAAGATGCACCTAGATTAAGAAGAGGAAAGCAAGAAAAAAAAGTTTATTGCCTCTGGTTTTTGCCCTCCCCGGCAGCACTCTGCAGGCCTCTCAAACTATCTGCACATCCCGTTTTTGGTGAAAAACAGGGTTTCAGGTGGTCAAAAATAGGGCTGTGTTCAGTCTATAAAATGCACAGACATTTCCACCCACTTTTTTGGGGTGTGTGTGAGTGTGTCTTATAGTCTGAAAAATATGGTAATTTTTAAGGAGAAAAAAATTACAGGAACAATACTAGGACTAGCTGCTATACTACTTTAAAATAATTCTAATTTATTGTAATCATAATACTGCTACCCAAATATTTGAAAAAGCCCTTTTTCAGCCTTTTGTCTGAAACATGTGCAAAGAGTCTTTGGAGAATATTTCAATTCTTACTGAGATATAGATGGATGCAAAATAATGTTGGTATAGAGTTATCAAAAAGAAAAAAAAACTATTTTAGAGTTAGAACCAAGAAATATTAATGCACATTTATTAATATGAATTGTATGCACTCTGGGATTTTTTGGTTGAATACAGTATACAAGGTGGTAATAAACTTAAAAATAAAAACAATAAAATGGAGGTTAAAAGTCAATGTCTTACTAAAAGAGATGTATTTGAGCTGATTTTCTAAAGTGACTCTTGAAATGCAAAACTTTGAGAAAATATATTCTTTTTAGCCTATGAATAAAGTTTTCTCCTGAATAACATCTTTAAAATTTTATATTTTCTCCAAGAATGTATTTGCATTTTTATTTCTCATAAGCCACAATGTATATATTGTGTTATGGTGGTTCTCCTCCTACCTCTCCGGTCGATCGCAATTTGTGTTGGCAGGAGACCAGAGGTCGACCTCGAGACCCCTCACTTGTGGGGTGCCTCAGGGGTCGGTCCTCTCGCCTCTCCTGTTCAACACATATATGAAGCCGCTGGGCGAAATCATCCGTGGTTTTGGGGTAGAGTACCATCTCTATGCTGACGACACGCAGCTGTATATATCTACCCCAAACCACCCCAACGATGCCGTAGAGGTGATGTGCCAGTGCCTGGAAGCCGTGCGGGCCTGGATGGGAAGCAACAGATTCAGACTCAACCCGTCCAAGACCGAGTGGCTGTGGTTTCCGGCATCCTGGTACAACCAGTTGACTCCATCACTGGCCATAGGGAGTGAACATCTAACCCCTGTGGATGGGCCACGCAACTTGGGCGTCCTCCTTGATGCACGGCTGTCCATGGAAGATCAAGTGACAGCCGTGGCCAGGAGGGCGTTTTACCAGGTTCGCCTGGTACGCCAGTTGCGTCCCCTATTGGATCGGGATGCCCTCTGCACAGTCACTCATGCCCTCGTGACATCCCGACTGGACTACTGTAATGCTCTCTACATGGGGCTCCCATTGAGGTGCACCCGAAGGCTTCAGCTTGTCCAGAATGCAGCCGCGCGGGCAGTTATGGGAACCTCTAGGTTTTCCCATGTAACACCGCTCCTGCGCGAGCTGCATTGGCTGCCTGTCGTCTTTCGGGTGCGCTTCAAGGTGTTGGTCATCATTTTTAAAGCGCTCCATGTGCCAGTGCCTGGAAGCCGTGCGGATCTGGATGGGAAGTAACGGACTCAGGCTCAACCCGACCAAGACCGAGTGGCTGTGGTTTCCGGCCGCCCGATTCAACCAGCTCACTCCATCGCTGGCCATAGGGGGCGAACATCTTGCCCCTGTGGATGGGGCGCGCAATTTGGGTGTCCTCCTGGATGCCCGGCTGTCCATGGAAGATCAAGTGACAGCCGTGGCCAGGAGGGCGTTTTACCAGGTTCGCCTGGTTCGCCAGTTGCGCCCCCTATTGGATCGGGATGCCCTTTGCACAGTCACTCATGCTCTCGTGACATCCCGACTGGACTATTGTAACTCTCTCTACATGGGGCTCCCCTTGAGGTGCACCCGAAGACTTCAGCTGGTCCAGAATGCAGCCGCGCGAGCAATAATGGGGACCGCAAGGTATACCCATGTAACACCGCTCTTGCGCCTCGAGTCCCTTCTGGGAGAGAGAGCGGGTTATAAATTAAATTATTATTATTATTATTATTGCGCGAGCTGCACTGGCTGCCTGTCGTCTTTCGGGTGCGCTTCAAGGTGCTGGTTGTTATCTTTAAAACGCTCCATGGCTTGGGACCTAGCTATTTGCGGGATCGCATCCTGCCCCATACATCCCTGCGACCGATTCGCTCCCACAGAGAGGGACTTCTCCGGGTGCCGTCCACTAGGCTATGCCAGCGGGCGGCGCCCAGGGGAAGGGCCTTCTCTGTGGCGGGCCCAACCCTCTGGAACGACCTTCCCCCCGAAATTAGAACAACTACGGAACTCCGCTCCTTCCGTCAAAAATTAAAAACGCACTTTTTCTGCTTGGCCGGCCTAGGTTAGTCATCTGTTTATTGTTTTAATTGGTTTTTAAGGGGTTTAGTTTTTAGCATTTTGGGTTTTTAGCGCAGGGATAATTTGTTTAATTTGATTTTTATATATTTATGATGTATTTATGTTTGTATGTTTTTTAATTCCCCTGTGCACCGCCCCGAGTCCCTTTGGGGAGAGGGAGCGGTCTACAAATTAAATTTATTATTATTATTATTATTATTATTATTATTATTATTATTATTATTATTATTATTATTATTATTATTATTATTATTATTATTATTATTATTATTATTATTATTATTATTATATGTCTAGAGTTTATATCCAGCTTGCATGCATTCTCTTTCTCTCACGCAAAGGCATTCTTTGAGAAAAGGCATTTTATAGATATTATGCAGGAGTCCTTTTATATTCAGTCATAACATTTAGAATGCTTTAAAAGATGAGTAAACTAAGGAATTATTTATAAAAAATAATTTTATTTTGAAAACAGTTGTTTTAGCACAAAACTAGAATTCAATGTATGGGATGTAGCTGATTCAATTCTATGTTTATGTTCTTTTCTATTTATTTTTTATCCTATCTTTCTCTTCAATTTCTTCATATCGCAGGAATATTCCCAAGTCTGATTTAGAATGGTGCATCAATGGAAGGATGCTAGTGAATACAATACAATGGGTATCTGCTCTATAGCCAGCAAAATCAATTTGACTTTATCTGATTCCTCCCCCCAAAATAAAAATAACAATAAACAAGCAGAGAGCAGGAAATAATGAAAAGGCACTTTATTTTATTTATTTTATATGAACATTTATATAGCCACCCAACTTGTCCATAGTGACTCCAGGCAACTTACAAAGATAAAACCTTAGAATAGTGATGGCTAACTCTTTTTTCCATAGACTTCTTAACTTTTACATAATTTTTCTTCCCCACAAGGCTTCTGTGGCTGAGCCACTGCATTGCCTTCTCAACCAGAAAACCATGTGGACCTGGGGGAAGAAGGAAGCTGCAGCCTTCAGGGCTGTCAAACAGCTGCTGTCATCCAACCCAGTACTCGCTCAGTACAGCAAGAACTTGCCATTGCTACTGGCATGCAACACTTCCCCTTATGGAGTGGGCACGGTACTAAGCCACCAGCTTCTCAATGTCACTGAGGTCCCTGTTGCATTTTTTTCAAGAACCCTGGCTGCAGCCAAAAGAAATTATGGTTAGGTACACAAGAAGGCTTTAGCCATAGTGACTGGTGTGAAACATTTTCACAACTGTCACAACTCTTTTTCCAGACTGTCACCAATCAAAAGCCTTTATTGGGACTGCTAGCTGGAAACAAATAGATGCTGCAAGTACTGTCCCCAAAGATGACATTTTGGACGGTGTTCCTAGCAGCCTAGGACTACACCTTGTTGCACCGCCCAGGGAAACAACTTGAACATGCTGACGTATTGAGCTGTTGCCCCCTCCCTGCCACGGTTAAAGATCCAGCCCCAGCCTTGTCAGTGTTCCTGATCGATGACCTAGATCTTCTGGTCACCACAGCTGGTGTTGCCTGACAGACCACAAAGGACAAGGCAATTTCCTGGGACTTAGATTGGGTTCAGAGGGACTGGCCACAGGGAACTTTAAGCCCAGAATTCTAGCCTTACAAAGCCTGCCAAGAGAAGCTGTCAGCTCAGCAGGGCTGCCTATTAGGGGAACATTGTGTTGTTGTCCCTCCTCCCAGGGACATGGTGTTAAGGAAACTTTACTGCACCCACCCCGGCATTGTATGCATAAAGGCACTGGCTGTAGTTACCTATGGTGGCCAAGTTGGACCAAGCCATATCGGACTGAATCTCTGCATGCCATCTGTGACAGCAGGCATAACCTCTACCACCAAAATCCCTGCTCCCCCTTGGGTGGGAAACACCCAGGGCACCCTCGTCTTGCATCCACATAGATTTTGCGGGATTGTTCCAAGGGCAGATTTTCTTAGTGGTGGTGGACTCCTTCTCTAAGTGACTAGAATTGGTTCAAATGTCAGCCACCACCTTGGATGCCGTAATAGTAGTTCTCCGAAAGTTGTTTTCAACCCATGAGCTCCCTGACCTGCTGGTGTCAATGAAGAGCCCCAGCTGACCTCTGCCAGTTTTGAGGGGTTCCTGGAAGCCCTAGAAATTTGCCATGCCCTTATTTCCTCATTTCACCCAGCTAGTTATGGCCTGGTAAAACGCATGGTGCTCTCTTCCAAGGAGGCACTCGCTAAAATGGGCCCAGGAAGCTGGCAGGAAAGGATTGATGCCTTCCCCTTGGCACACCACACTTTAACAGGTGGTTAAAGACATGCCTTGATAGGCTGCATCCCAACTATTCCGCAGAGAAACTTCTAGATTCCTCAGGGCTTATAAGATCCTTTAGTGCAGGGGCGGCAATCTATGTCAGAAATTTTGTAGGCCATCGTCTGTGGCTGCTGGGCATAACTGTTGACCAGACTGGGCCCTGTTCTTACAAGGTGAATCTGGACAACCAGCAACTGTAGTGGCACCACTGTGACCAATTATGGGGCCAATGGAACTACCCACCATTGTCTCCACCCAGCCAGACTCCAAGCCTTGTTGATTATGATGTACGCAGGCGCAATGGCACCCGCACAGTTTAAGGCCTACCCCGACATGCCAGACGCCAACCTACCTTTGGAGCTGGGCCAACTCCCACTTCATGCTGTTCCGTCGACCGCCGAGATGAAGGTCCTTGAAATCTATGGTGTTCCAGAGCCACATCCTCCCATACCAAAAGCCAAACCCGACCTGTGTTGATCCAGCTGGGTGAGGTGTTGCCCGGCATATCTGCAGGGCTACGCCTGTGCAAATGTGGTGGGAAGGAGTGTCATGTTCTAAGTCCACACTTCGGTCCGCCATTCTGGTGGGAGCACAGTTAACAGCTGATTGACTGGTTGCCTGATAGCTCGGTATAAAAGGGAGCTGTCACATGGAAGCCTCAGCTGTTGCCTGTCACCGAGCCGGCGTTTTACTGTTAACTTGTTTATGTTTACTGGAATAAATTTGTTAGCCTTTATTCCTGTTTCCACCTCAGTTATTTGGCATCCACCCATGGTTCTCAGTACAGAACATCTTCCACTTGAGCTATTGAAAGGAGAGGGCCAGGAATGTACGCTGATGACGCTCAGCTGTACATCTCTACCCCAGACCACCCCAACGATGCCGTCGAAGTGATGTCCCGGTGTCTGGAGGCCGTGCGAGTCTGGATGGGAAGAAACAGGCTTCAATTCAACCCGTCCAAGACCGAGTGGCTGTGGTTTCCGGCATCACGATATAGCCAGTTGGTTCCATCTCTGGCTATCGGGGGCGAGTCACTGGCTCCCGCAGAGAGGGCCCGCAATCTGGGTGTCCTCCTGGACTCTTGGCTGTCTTTGGATGACCATATGACAGCCGTGGCCAGGGGGGCTTTTTATCAGGTTTACTGGACTATTGTAACACTCTCTACATGGGGCTCCCCTTGAGGTGCACCCGGAGGCTCCAGCTAGTTCAGAATGCGGCCGCGCGGGGGATCTTGGGGGCCTCAAGATGCTCCCATGTAACACCTCTCCTGCGCGAGCTACCCTGGCTGTCTGTGGATTTCCGGGTGCGCTTCAAGGTGTTAGTAACCACCTTTAAAGCGCTCCATGGCATGGGACCTGGTTATTTGCAGGACCGCCTCCTACCACATACCTCCCTTCGACCTGTTCGCTTCCACAGAGAGGGACTCCTCAGGGTACCGTCGGCCGGGCAATGCCGGCCGGCGACTCCCAGGGGGAGAGCCTTCTCTGTGGCAGCCCCTGCCCTCTGGAACGACCTACCCCCCGTCCTACGTACAACCACGGACCTGTGCCTCTTCCGGCGGGCATTAAAAACACATCTATTTCATGCGGCCGGCCTGGTGTAGTTTTTAAATTTGGCTTTTAAATAGGGGTTTTTATTGTGACTTTAGTACAGGCGTTTAGTTTAATTCATTTTAAAGATGTTTTATGGTATTTGTTGTTTGTTGTTGTTTTATCAGTGCCTGTTCACCGCCCTGAGTCCCGCAAGGGAGATAGGGCGGTATATAAATACGAATAAAACTAAACTAAAAACTAAACTAAACTTAATGTTGCCTCAGAAGACAGGCCCCTCAAGGTAGGGTAGGAGGTTAAAAGGAAATATGAACAAGAAGCATTTATGGCAAATCTGCCCTTATTAGCCAGGTGCTTCTTGTGGTGCTTCTCCTTCTTTTCCAATGTACCCGCCCCATTATGCTCTGAAAAAGGCTCACATTTCCCCTGAAGAAGCGCAAGGCGTTACCTCGGGAGCAAAAAGAACGTCGGTGCTCAAAACCAGGCGGGTAACACAGCCACCTCCAAAGGGCTCGGTTTACCTGTGGGGTTTTCGCCTGGAACTGGCCCAAACATGCAAAAGGAGAAGGACAGAGAGGGTTCCCTTCTCTGCCAGCTCAATGCAGCCAACTCATAAGTCAGTAGATTCACTCAAGCCATTGACTTCCAGAGTCGTTCAGCCTTAAATTTCTTTCCACCCAACCTAGGGTGGAAATGAGATCTTGCTGTGAAGGAAAAGCGGCTGGAAAAATAAAGTGTTGAGTTCCTTACTTTATTCGTGCTCGGGACTTACTTTCTTTCCCTTCTTCCCCATCCTCTTTTCTCTCTCTCTAAGTGGCTTGTTCCGTGTGGGAAACTCTAATAAATTCTGAAGATTATACACTTTACTCACTTGCTGTTTTATACCGCAATATCCTTACCAATAACAATTTATATTGATATTGTTTCCTGATTGCTTACTTGTATCCTATGACTATCATTAAGTATTTTACCTTATAATTCTTGACAAATGTATCTTTTCTTTTATGTACACAGGAAGCATATGCACAAAAGACAAATTCCTTGTGTGTCCAATCACATTTGGCCAATAAAGGTGGGGTACCTCAGGGGTCGGTCCTCTCGCCTCTCCTGTTCAACACATACATGAAGCCGCTGGGTGAGATCATCCGTGGTTTTGGGGTAGAGTACCATCTCTACGCTGATGACACTCAGCTGTATATATCTACCCCAAACCACCCCAACGATGCCGTAGCGGTGATGTGCCAGTGCCTGGAAGCCGTGCGGATCTGGATGGGAAGTAACGGACTCAGGCTCAACCCGACCAAGACCGAGTGGCTGTGGTTTCCGGCCGCCCGATTCAACCAGCTCACTCCATCGCTGGCCATAGGGGGCGAACATCTTGCCCCTGTGGATGGGGCGCGCAATTTGGGTGTCCTCCTGGATGCCCGGCTGTCCATGGAAGATCAAGTGACAGCCGTGGCCAGGAGGGCGTTTTACCAGGTTCGCCTGGTTCGCCAGTTGCGCCCCCTATTGGATCGGGATGCCCTTTGCACAGTCACTCATGCTCTCGTGACATCCCGACTGGACTATTGTAACTCTCTCTACATGGGGCTCCCCTTGAGGTGCACCCGAAGACTTCAGCTGGTCCAGAATGCAGCCGCGCGAGCAATAATGGGGACCGCAACGTATACCCATGTAACACCGCTCTTGCGCCTCGAGTCCCTTCTGGGAGAGAGAGCGGGTTATAAATTAAATTATTATTATTATTATTATTGCGCGAGCTGCACTGGCTGCCTGTCGTCTTTCGGGTGCGCTTCAAGGTGCTGGTTGTTATCTTTAAAACGCTCCATGGCTCGGGACCTAGCTATCTGCGGGATCGGATCCTGCCCCATACATCCTCACGGCCGATCCGCTCCCACAGAGAGGGACTTCTCCGGGTGCCGTCCACTAGACTGTGTCAGCGGGCGACGCCCAGGGGAAGGGCCTTCTCTGTGGCGGGCCCAGCCCTCTGGAACGACCTCCCCCCCGACATTAGAACAACTACGGACCTCCGCTCCTTCCGTCGAAAACTGAAAACACACTTTTTCTGTCTGGCCGGCCTTGGTTAGTCTCTACCTCTGGGGTGTTTAGGGAATTTAGTTTTAATGGGGTTTTTTTTTAGCGCAGGGACAATCAATTTAATCTGCTTTTATTTATTGTATTTATTGTTTGTATATATTTTTATATGTTTTAATTTCCCTGTGCACCGCTCCGAGTCCCCTTGGGGAGAGGACGCGGTATACAAAATTAAATATTATTATTTATTATTATTATTAAAGAATTCTATTCTATCCTAGCAACCCAATATTGCTGGAAACGCACATTTATAGGGAAAAGGAAAAAGAACTCTTTTCAACTCCATATAGAATTACAGAATAAGAGTTGGAAGGGACTTTGCAGGTCATCTAGTCCAACCCCCTGCTCAAGCAGGAGATCCTATGCATTTCTGACAAGTGACTGTCCAGTCTTTTCTGGAAAGCCTCAAGTGCTGAAGCACCCACAACTTCTGAAGCTGTTCCATTGGTTGTTTGTTCTTACTGTCAGAACATTTCTCATTTCTAGGTTGAATCTCTCCTTGATCAGTTTCCATCCCTTCTTCCTTATCTTGCCTTCAGATGCTTTGGAAAATAGGTTGCTCTAGACTCTGAGCCTCTAAGTTTCTGTCTGTGCTCAGGCTGGTGCACTTAAATTCACAGAGAAAAGGGGATATATCAGCCAAGAGTCAGTCTTGGGGGGGGGAAAAACACAGGGCTTCTGCAGTGATTGACTTTAATGGGATGGATGAATTAGGATGAAAGATTCACATGGGAGGAGGAATTTTTGTTCTACTAGTCCTAAAAGATTAGGCTACTGGAGGCTAAAACATATGAAGAACGGTTGCAGGAGCTGGGTATGTCTAGTTTGATGAAGAGAAGGACCAGGGGAGACATGATAGCAGTGTTCCGATATCTCAGAGGGTGCCACAAAGAAGCGGGAGTCAAACTATTCTCCAAGGCACCTGGAGGCAGGACAAGAAGCAATGGGTGGAAACTAATCAAGGAGAGAAGCAACTTAGAACTAAGGAGAAATTTCCTGACAGTTAGAACAATTAACCTCTGGAACAGCTTGCCTCCAGAAGTTGTGAATGCCCCAACCCTGGAAGTCTTTAAGAAGATGTTAGATAGCCATTTGTCTGAAATGGTATAAGGTTCCTGCCCACGCAGGGGGTTGGACTAGAAGACCTACAAGGTCCCTTCCAACTCTGCTATTGTATTATTGTATTATTGGCCTATAGAAGTTCTACTACTGCAAATCTACTTAGCGTGTGATTAAAGAGCACCCATTAATACATAACTCCTGGAAAGCATAGCTATAAGAGGGAATGTAGACAAAAGTCACAGCAGTTAATTTGGTTTCCACCAAACAATTTTGTAATTGGAGTTTTATTGCATGGAAGTATCTGCCTAGTGGTTAGAAACAGCATGCAAACTTCTTCCTATTGATGCTGCTAATGACTTGCTTCTTGGAGCAACTACTTTTGTACAGCTGTTCATGAAAGAAGTAATAGGAATACAATCATTTGCAGTTATTAATGACAGAACTGGGATCTTATGGGTCTACATCAAGAGTAAAGTATCCCTTCTGTACGTATGTCAGTTTTCACTGAATTCATACCTACTTCTCTCTTTTTGCAGGTGATGGAATTGGTCATATGCCTAAGAAAAAGAGTCCAGTAAAGTATTATGATAGTTTGTAGTAATAGCTATAACTATTACTATAACCACCATTATATTACTTTTTCTTCAGGAGCACAGGCAGATTACATAAAAGTCAGCCTAATTTTAATTCCCACTGTAATAATGCTGTCAAGTAAATTGCAGAGTGTGTGTCAAAGTTACTCAGGGAGTTTCTAAGGTGAAAATAGACTGAAACAGAAGACTTTGCCAGTTTTTGTCCAATATTTTTAATGACTATAAACTGGAGTAGTGAACCTTTGGCACAGAGTAAGCCAAGTTATATTGCTATATTTAACCCGCTTCATTAGCTGTTAGAGTAGATAGATAGATATAGGAAGATTATATATATATATATATATATATATATATATATATATATATATATATATATATATATATATATATAGAGAGAGAGAGAGAGAGAGAGAGAGAGAGAGAGAGAGAGAGAGAGAGAGAGAGAGAGAGAGAGAGGGAGAGGGAGAGGGAGAGGGAGAGGGAGAGGGAGAGGGAGAGGGAGAGGGAGAGGGAGAGGGAGAGGGAGAGGGAGAGGGAGAGGGAGATAGGGAGATGTAGATAGATAGATAGATAGATAGATAGATAGATAGATAGATAGATAGATAGATAGATAGATAGATAGATAGATAGATAGATAGATATAGGGAGATATAGATAGAGAGAGAGAGAGAGATAGGGAGATGTCAAACGGGGTAGTTGCGAAACATGCGAAACATGCCTGTACAAGAGAAAAAAAGCATTCCTCTTTGAAAGTTAAAGCAGCTGCTACATTATGTGAAAATCTCAACAAAACTGCTTGGAAAAGTAATAACATATTTTGCCCAATTCTATTAGCAAAAATAGCATTTGTTATCGCTTGCCAATTGGAATGCAGATTGAGTTTTAATGCCCTAAATCACCTTATGGTCTTTGCAGACCATATTTTTCATATGCCATAAATCATGCCTTACATGCTTTGTATAAGTTAATTTCCAAAACAATAAAAGGTTTAAAAGGTTGCACTGGAAAGAAACCTGAAAAATAAGCATGTGCAAGACATATCAAGATATGAGAAGTTCCAAGCCAAGTTACAATGGGACACAGAATTCTTGTAAATCTTTTTAAAAATAAAATTCTTGTACTTTCTATGGCCGCGCAAAAATTAAGGAACAGAACATCTTGATCAAATGGAAGACGACCATGTTTTGATGAATTATCATTAGCAAACAAGCTGAGGTAATCAAGAAATGGTTTATAAAACATGGAAGTGTGAAATCCCATTTTCCACTTCATCGATGGTCATTTCAAAAGAGTGCTTGAGGGAATTTTTTTTTTGTTTGGCCAGCTACAAAGACTTTCATATGTAAGATACGAATGAGTGTGAGATGCTTATGTGGCTAAAATGTTAGTAATCTTTTGGGTCTCTTGTATTGTTTTCAGTAAGATTGCCCTTAAATCTACAACAAAGGACAAACTTCTTATAACATATGAGCCATAATAGCCAACTTCACACAATATGCTTAATACTAACCCCAACTGTTAGGGTTGAGCTTTCATGGAAACATATATAGGAAAAGGAATCCTACAAGCAAAAGCCCATATGGACATTACCCTAGCCCAGGGGTCTGCAAAGTTGGCTCTTTTAAGACTGGTGGACTTCAACTCCCAGAATTCCCCAGCCAGCCAAGCTGGCTGGGGAATTCTGGAAGTTGAAGTCCACCAGTCTTAAAAGAGCCAACTTTGCAGACCCCTGCCCTAGCCAATCAAAGCCAGCTTTGTGACAGATAATACACCATCTTTATAAATTCAGACTAAAAGCGAAAATATATAAACATATATGGAAACAATACTTTACTTACATCTCTTTTTAAATAACTTTCAATCATCCAAAATACAACTCCTAAATGTTAAAACTGCTACAATATATACCCGTGATGGCGAAAATATGGCAGTCCCTGGAGGCATGCAAGCCGACACCCAGCTCAGCTCCACTGTGCATACACGCACTTCTCCTGCGGATTTTTGGGTCTCTGCCATGCATGTGGGAGAAGTGAATGCATGCACAAGGGGAAGGGGGGGGGTCACACGTGCATGCGTGGGGGGATGAGTGAGGGAGAATATGGTGCACTCCCTATGGTCCATTTGTGATCCCAGGAGGCTTCAGGGAGGCCTGCTAGGACCAAAATGGGGTGTGGGGGGATCGGATCCATGCACGGGGTGATTGCATATATGCGTGGAGGGTGGGAGAAGCATGGGGGGTTCGTGTGCACATGCACAGGGGGCAGGATGCATTGCATTATGGGTTTGGGCACATGCACGCTATCGCGTGCATATGTGCAATTTATGTATTTCTCTTCTGAGATAGTGTGTGGTTGTAAGGAAAGATACAGCTGAAAGGACCCCGTCTTAGGTGTCTTTTATGTTGCTCTACCCTATTTTGGGCACTGCCAGTCATTCAGCTATGCTGGGTCTCATTTCTGATTAAACATTTACAAGGGCAATGGTTTGTTAAGAACTTGGAAAAGGGAGCAAAGGCAACAACTGCCTGGCACACTTTTTCAAACTATTCATTACTGTTTAAAACAGGCATGTCCAAAGTCAGGCCCGGGGGCCATTTGCGGCCCGGGGGTCGGTTTAATACGGCCCTCCAACAGCCCTCCCTGCTCTGTGTAAATGTGGCCCTCCCTTCCTCCCTCTGTCTCTGGGGCTGTGTGGGTGGGAGGGAGGTGGACGGAGGTTACGGACGCCTCCTCCCGCAGCGGGCGAGGGAGCAGCCAAGGCTACCGTCATCTTAAGCACCACCGAGGCTGTCGCCCGGCAGGGGCGTCAGGCAGGGAAACCGGTCGCGCCTCCATCGCTGCACGTTCTGGGGCTGCGAAGCTGGGAGGGAGGTGAACGCGCAGCCCCAGAACGTCCGCTTGGCGCGTTCACCTCCCTCCCAGCCACGCAGCCCCAGAACGTGCAGTTCCCGCCGCACAAGGTCGCCCGGCAGGGGCGTCAGGCAGGGAAGACGGACGTGCAGCCTCAGAACGTAAGCCGTGGTGCCTGCCGGAGGGAGCCGCGATGGAGACGTGACCGTCTTCCCTGCCTGACGCCCCTGCCAGGCGACAGCCTCGGTGGTGCTTAAGATGATGGTAGCCTTGGGTGCTCACCCCGCCTGCTCCCTCGCCCGCTGCGAGTGGCGAGGGAGTGACTGACAGACACAGAGAGAGACAGAAGGGGAGGGAGGGAAAGACAGAGAGACAGACAGAGACAGAGAGAAAGAGAGGGAGGGAGAGAGACGGAGAGAGACACCGATAGAGAATGAATCGGAATCGGATTGAATCGGAGACAGACGGGGAAAGAGAGAGACAGACATACAGAGAGAGGGAGGGAGAGAATCAGAGAGAGTGACACACACAGAGACAGGGAGAGACAGAGAGAGGGAGGGAGAGACAGATAGATAGAGACTGATTAAGTGAGTGAGAGACAGACAGACAGACACACACACAGAGTGACAGACAGAAAGAGAGAAAGAGAAAGAGAGAAAGAAAGAGAAAGAGAAGGAAAGAGAAAGAAAGAGAGAGAGAAAGAAAGAGACAGAAAGAAAGAGAAAGAGAGAGAGAGAAAGAAAGGGTGAAAGAGAGAGAAATGGAGAGAGAGAGAGAGGAAGAAAGAAAGAGAAAGAGCGAGAGAGAGTGAGAGAGAAAGGGAGACAGAAAGAAAGAGAAAAAGAGAGAGAGAAAGAAAGAGAGAAAGAGCGAGAGAAATGGAGAGAGAGAGAGGAAGAAAGAGAGAGAGAAAGAAAGAGAGACAGAAAGAAAGAGAAAAAGAGGGAGAGAGAAAGAAAGAGAGAAAGAGCGAGAGAAATGGAGAGAGAGAGAGGAAGAAAGAGAGAGAGAAAGAAAGAGAGACAGAAAGAAAGAGAAAAAGAGGGAGAGAGAAAGAAAGAGAGAAAGAGCGAGAGAAATGGAGAGAGAGAGAGGAAGAAAGGGAGAAAGAGAGAAAGAGGTAGGTAAGTTTTTTTTAAATTTATTTTCAATACATTGTGAAAACTCAACTGTCAGTTGATCTTAATGTTATGAAATGAAAAGTATGTCATTTGCAATTAACTTGGAATAAAATAATTTATTTGCATTTAATTGTAATGGTTCAAAGAATATTCGGAAAAATGTTCGGCCCTCCACCATGTTCACTTCATCCAATCTGGCCCTCTTTGAAAAAAGTTTGGACACCACTGGTTTAAAATAATCACTTCGAAAGTATCCCTTGTTTGAAATGGTACACTTTGTCAAATGAACATTCTGCCCCACCTCCAGATACCCCACTTAAAAAAATATAAGTGGGCTGGCCTTGCATCTTTCAAATCTTGCCTTACATTGTGGGAAGGGAAACACTCTTTTGGGGAGGGAGACATCTACAAGTGGAACTCTCTGTGAATGCCTGAGGATGGCCTCTGCCCCAAGAAGCTGGCACCCTACTTTTCAATGACAGATTGCAGGTGGGGGGAGGCGAACAGGTAGAAGCAGGCAAGCTAGCTTGAGTTGGGATCATAGAACTTGGGATGTAATTTGGTAGCAAAAGGGCTTACTGCTGCTAAAGAGTATTGGGGAAGAAGGCTGCTAAATTTTAATACAGGTAGTCCTTGACTTACAATTCAGCCTAAAATTTCTGTTGCTAAGTGAGATAGTTAAGTAAATTTTGTCCCATTTTATGACTTTTCTTGCCAAAGTTAAATGAATCAGTGCCATGGTTAAGTTAGTAACATGGTTAACCTGGCTTTCCCATCAATTTTGCATGTCAGAAGGCAAAAGGTAATCACATGATTCTGGGACATTGCGACCATCAAATATGAGTTAGTTGTCAAGTGTCTAAATTTTGATCACGTGACATGGGGATGCCATGTATGAAAAATGGTCATGTCACTTTTTTTTTAGGGCCGCTGTAACTTCAGTCACTAAACGAACTGTTGTAAATCAAGGATCTGTAGAATGTCTCTGTATCTTGGTTTTTGTTGGATATTGCTAGACAAAAAAACCAAGAACCCTTTGCCTTTGATTAATCTAAACTCTGGGTCAAGATAGCCACAAGGCAGATCCTGCCTTGCAACCTCAAATTACAGGCTGACGTCTCTGCAGAAAAATGACTGTGTAGGTGAAACAGCCCTCTTCACTTGGGAACATCTGTGTCTTGAACAGTTTTGTTCCATGGAAAAGGTAATCTATCTATGAAAGGGCAACTGAAGGTGACTAAAGTATGAATGACCGTAATTCTCAATGACACAATTTTCTCTGATTTTGGTACTCTCCTTTAATTGCAAAAACCACCCAGCAGCAAACTGTCATTGCGATCAGCTAGTTCAATGGTTTCCAATGTTTCTGGGCTAGTGTGCACAACTGGAATTTTGAAAATGTGTTTGTACCCTTCCTACTAAGTGTTTTTTTTTTTCCTCTTGGCAGGTGGACAGATTTCTGAACCACTTTTTATAATGTAAGAAGTCAATGGGACCTCTGAAACATTCTTGAAAATACTTACTGTAAGGGTGACTTGGAAGGCTGGCATTATGCATGCCACCAGCATCTATTTATTTACTTATTTATTAAACCACCATAAACAGGTATATGAGACGAGGAATTTGCTAACCAGCAAGGTGGCTTAAATTCAGGAAGGATGAGAAAGTAACCTGTATGTTATTTACCGAAGCTACTGTGCCAGGCAATTTCACAGGGTAAAAAAATTAGATTTTGGAGAGATGTGAGAAGTTTCATCACCAATTTAGTGGAAGCTTCCTTAACCTGCACCCTCATTTTAAAATCACAATTTCCAAAATCCCCATCCAACAATTATGGTGGCTGGAGAGGCGGAACTGAATATTGGCACAAATGGAGGGGGAGGGTGCACTAGATTAGTTAAAAAAGAAAAAGGAAATTATAGTGACAGAGTTCACTTAGCTGGATTTCTCCCTACCAAAACAAGAGGTGCACAAACAATAGATGCAAACTTAAGATAAACAGCTCCAAACTTGATTGCAGAAAATGACTTCAGCAACAGAGTAGTCAGTGTCTGGAATGCTCTACCCAACTCTGTTGTTACATCCTCAAACCCCCATAACTTTAACCTTAAAACTGTCTACGGTGGACCTCACCTCTTTCCTCAGAGGTCTGTAAAGGGAGAGTGCATAAGCGCAGCCTACTGTCCCTGTCCTATTGTGGGACATTTATTCTTATCTATCCTGTATTCATGTCCATGTTTATCTTTATACCTGTTATCTCGTACATATTTGACAAACAAACAAACTAAAAATAAATGCTTCCAAATCACCCCTTAAATGGTACTTCCTCGGTTTCTCCGAGATTTCTGGGACGGGGGAGAAAAGAAAAAGAAAAGAAAAAGCAATATAACGGATCCCGACGGAAATGAGACATTTTAATGGGGCAGCAGCCTGGCACTCTTGATCCGGGATGTGGGAAAGCACTTCATTCCGATCTCTCCTTCGTTTCCCAGGGCGGAAGGTTCAGCCACCGGGCTTCGCGTTGGCACAATGCCCGGCAGTTCAGTGTAAAGGTTATAGGCCGCTGGGGGGGCTTTTGGAGCAAGGAAAGCCGCGGGCGCATCTTGCCGAGAGGGCAGGAGGGCCCTTCGCCTCTGCTTAAGGCTGCTGCTCCCTCCCTGTTCCTCCTATTTCCGTGCACGGGGGGGACGGGACGGGGGACGCCTCGCTCGCGCGTTAAAGGAGGCGCTCCTGCCTCGCCGGTTTGGGAGTCACAGCCCCGTTAACTGCTGCTGCTCCTCCTTCCTCCTCCTCCTCCTCCTCCAGCGGCGCGGAGCGCTTTCAACGCGGCTTTGCCTCCTTTCCTTCCACGCGACCATGACGGCGAAACCCGGGAAATTCTGGCACGAGGCGTCGCAGCAAATCGTCGCGGGCGGCTCTGCAGGTAAGCAGCCTGCTTACCTCGATCCACGCGCCTTCTCCCACGCTCTGGCCCGAAAGCGCCTCGGCTTCTCCCGGGGCCGCCGCCGCCGCCGCCTCCCGGCTCCCACTCCAGAGGCCTCCCTCCTTTGCGGCGCTCGGTTAGGTCCGCCTCCTCAAAGCAACGAGCGCCTTCCGGGGCTTCCCGGGCCCGCCCTTCCCTTCCTTTCCCTTCTGAACGCGCTAAGGTAGTGCGCGGTAGCTGGGCTTGGTTGAGCTTAGCGCTCGGCCCTGTTGCTCCGTTCGGAGGAGCTGTTACGCCGCGGTAAACTCCGAGGAGGTAGATGGAGTTTTTCCCCTAAACGTGGCTAGGAGAGCAAACTTTAAAAAACTTTTTTTTTGAACAAGGGCTTGTAGCGTGATGCATTGCTGACGATTACTGCACTCAAAGGAGTTAGTTGCTTCTGTAGGCAGTTGAAAGCGAATTGATATGAATGATGACCTTTCTTAAATCAGCAGGGCTGGGATTTAGATACCTGTATCGTTTTGTGATGGCTAAAGGCGCCAGATGTGGACTGTGGAAATCCAGCCAACCTGTTGTATGCTAATTCTAGGAATCGCCTTGAGTGTTGGAAATCGGCTCTTTTAAACCTGCTGTATCTAGATGATGTACTCAATTTTCAGAGTGGCAATGTTGCTCTGTGCTATAATGTTATGTATTAATGGGACGTAACTGCTTTGGCAGATTTTGCTGTGGAAGATGGACCACAAATGCTGTGAATCAGGAAGAGCAAAAGAGGAGGAAGGGCGTGCACTGAGGTTAGGAGGTAGGAAGAAGTTAGGCACCCCTGACAATTATGCAGTTTTAAAACTCTGAGATAGATTAAAGGGAGGATTTAATAGAAGGAAAGGTCAAATAGTCCATAATTGGTGAAAGTCGCTGCATGGGTCTTCTGTGTATTACACAAGGGCTCTGTTAGCCCTACTTGTATGTGAGAGGTTTCTTATGTATAAAGTGTGCACTTTATTAATAAATGCTTTATTTATTAATGTAGTAGTATGTCTGTTTTGGTTCCTTTACATCAGGGATGTCCAAACTTGGGAACTTTAAGACTTGTGGACTTCAACTCCCAGAATTCCCCAGCCAGCTATGCTATGCTGGCTGGGGAATTCTGGGAGTTGAAGTCCACAAGTCTTAAAGTTCCCAAGTTTGGACATCCCTGCTTTATATGTTTTAGAATGCAGGCCTTGCTCTATATTGGCTGATATTTAGGATCAGAATTTGGCAAAGAGGACTGAAAGGAAGTGTTCTATCTCCAGGTTACAAAACTGTCATTTTCCCAGTTTGGGCCTGCTAGCTATGTCAGCTGAAAGGCTAAGTGAAGTGGGGGCTGATAACTAAAGTGGGATTCGGGCCTGATATTATAGGAGATCCACCACTGTAATGTTCTCTAGTTCTGCTTTTATAAAGTATCTTACATTATATTATATTTAAAAAGTCGTAGACAGCAATGTGGCTCCATGAAACTTTGAAATGAATTTTCAGTAGTGCGTAGATTAGGAGTATATACATTCTGTCCAGTTAAAAGAGTAGCATTAAACTTTGTATGACATGAGGAGAATTGCCCTCCACAAAGTAGATGAAGGGAGAGCCTATCTGGGGAAGGACATCTTAAAATAGGGAATAGATGCCCTAAGCATCTGTCCTTTAAGGCATTTCCACATTTTATTTCATTCATTCATCAAATTTATATAATTTTCCATTTCACACAAAGTTACTCTAGGCGTTGCACAATAAAATTAACAATTAAATATTTATTTATATTTCACACTTCTGATTTGACCATTTCTCTCAAAGAGGGCAATATTATAAAACCATTTAAAACATAATTAAATAAGAACAAGATCTTGAGGGTTAAAATCAAAGGGTTCAAATCACTATGTTATATGCTGCCAGGGGATCTCCAGGCCTGATAATGGTTAAATGAACAAAAACGGACCCATATTTTTGGTCGAACTCTCAATGAGCTGGTGGTTTGGGTTATTCACAAAATGGGTGATGGCTAGCTGCATGTACATACCAAGTGATAGGAGGTTAGCTTAATAAATTCTTGTTTATTTCTAGGTCCCATCTGTAACTGAATAGAAATTGTCAACATTGGAGCTTCTTAAATAGATTCAAATATTTGTAGTTGCTGGGCAATATTGTTCCTCAACTCTATAGAAGAATGAGAACCAAGTCATAACCAAGATAACATATCCAAGAATTATGTTCTTCCAAACTTCTCTCTTGTTTTGAAAATATATTATTTCTTTGATGTTTTAAGTTTTTCCATAGTTATATTGCCTTTGGGTAAAAGTATCCATATATTATGGTTGGGGTTGATAGAGAAATAATGCTGATACTGTGAGACATGAGAATTGAGGCTGAAGGAGAGAGGTTTTTTTTCATAACTTTGTAATATAAATCAGACCTGCACAACTTGCAGAGGGAAAGGACAATATTGATAAATTATAAATAATTGCAGGCCACAAAGGAACAGTTTATGTGCCAGTCAGTAGTTTAGTGGTTAGCAGAGCAGCAGCTGCATTGGAGATGACAGTGGCGGTGAGGCCTGGAGGTGCTGGCCAACATGTCGTTTGGGATGGTGGCAGTTAATTTATCAGCTTTTTAAAAATTTGCAGCAGGCCACACAAGGCTACTTTGTGGTTGTGTGTTGGCAGGCCTGATATAGATGAATGCAACATCTCTAGTTTGCAGGCAAGGGCTGGAACTGTTTATGATAGAAAGATAATGGTTTATAATAACTATCTTGACTCATCAGTTATTTTCCAACTAAACCAACTTCCACATGCCTGCAGCAAACATATTGTATTATAGCCAGTCACACACAAAACTATTTGTTAGATTATATATAGCCCATATAAAGGGAATGTGGCTTAATAGTTCTGGTGCTCTAGTCTTGCCCTCTTTTTGCATATCTTCCTTGGTTTGGGTTCATCTCTCTGATCATTTCTGCACTTCACTTGCTTGCTTGATAGGTATGTAATTATACTTATTATTTATCTATTCGTATCCCACCTTTATTTTTACAACTAATTCAAGGGGACGAACAAATCCAATACAAATATCCAACACACCTTCCTCCTCTTATTTTCCCTACAACAACACCTCTGTGAAGTGGTTGGGTTGAGAGAGAGAGAGACTGGCCCAAGGCCACCCAGTGTATCAGAAAAGTGTTCCTCCATCTTCTTTCCTGAACCAAAGAATTAAATAGTGGTCCATGGAACTTGTTTTTTCAGTTCTCAATTGCTTTACGGAGGTCAAGAGTTTACGACTTAAGTGATACAAAAACCAAGTAGACATGCAAGATTCATCCAGGAAAATTATAGTTTAAGCATACAAGAATAAGCATTTTTTACTTCCAGTTGCACTGCTTTCATTTTGCCACATGTCAGACTGGCACAACTCTTTAATAAAATTCCAATCTGATTTAATTTATAGCAGAATTGGTAATGTAATACAGATGGAGTGGTGTTTGTGTTGTTTGGACAAGGACCAAAAGAGTGCCCAGGTCAACTCTATCCTCCACTTCGCATTTCATGGAAGAAAAACAAGCAACAATCTAAAAAAACGATTAAAAGTAATTTCCATCTACAGTTAATAAAATTATGAAATAACTTTTTGCAAGGATATTATAGCATTTTTAAAGATTCTTAAGCCCTTTCTAATAGAAGTGTGATTGTTCATCATGTCTTCGTACCAATCTACCTTTGTACCTGTTTTGTTTTGTTTTTACGACTAGAGCAAATGGATTAGAAAACCATATCTATGAGCACTAGGAAAGGGTGCTCACTCTACTGCCTTCATCTACTCTTTCTCTTGTTTTCCTCTTTTCAAACTTCTAGTTTAAGTAGAAATGGCCTGATGTATTTATTTTAATTAGTAATCCCTATATCTGGCCAATGCCCAAATCCTATCCTTACCCAGCCAACCTTAATCAGACACTTCAGGTTTACTTCTTTACTTCTCCTACTGAAAGTTGAGCCAATTCTTGTTAACAGAACTCCACATGTTCATCGTAAAATTATTTTAATGTCTTTATATCATTCTAAGATGCCGCAGAGCTCTTGGAATTTGAGTTTTCTACAGCTTTGTATATATTTGCCTATCTTAACATGATTTGTGAATTCTGTGTGATATTTTTCTTTACAGTTCAGTGAGTATATTGTTCAAATCCAAGTATGATTATGGTTTATTCAGAAAGTGTAGTTATAAACAAAGCCTGGCTTAACACAGAAACACACCTGTCCCATTTTCTGTAAATATACTTTTGCCTTTTCCAATTCTAATTCTTCAGGGAGGTTTAATAATGTATTTATATAAAGCTAGACTGCCTCATACTGCTCTTCTGCCTTAGACAGAACAACTAACCTCCTTTTCCCATATTTGATTTCTTCCTCTGCTTTATGGTGCCAACCTTTTAGTATGCCATTGTCTTTCTGCAAATGCTTCATTAGGGAAAACCAGACAGAGGGTACATCTTCCTCCTTAAAAGTGATATGCCCACATTAGTTTAGGAGCAGAACAGAGAGCAGTCAGGATAACACTATTCTTAGAACTGATAGAGGATTTATCTGTTGTCAAAGCATAGAAGGAGTAGTGATAGAGGGTAGAAGAGCTGAAGTTCTCAACCTCTATATCAGGGGTCTCCAACCTTTGCAACTTTAAGTCTGAAGGACTTCAGCTCCCAGGCTTCTCCAGCCAGCTTTGGAGACCCCTGCTCTATATGGTATCTCTGCCCTTGTACCACTTTAAATTAAATAGTAAAAGCACTTAGACTTATATACCTTCCCATAGTGCTTTACAGCACTCTTTGAATGATTTACAATGTCAACATATTACTCCCAACTATCTGGGTACTCATTTTACCGACAGTGGAAGGATGGAAGTCTGAGTTAACCTTGAGCTGGTCAGGATAGAATTCCTGGCAGTGAACAGCCTGCACTAGTGCATTCTAACCACTGCACCACCATGGTTCTTAAAGAGTAGCTGTAGTACATCAATAATGAACATAACTTGTGGTTTGATTAAATAATCATTCGTTATGAACAGCATTGTGCTTTTCATCCAAACCATTTCATTGCTGTGTAATTGTGCTGTTGGCTACTGTTATCAATAGTGACACTGCACTTTGTTTGCTTATTGACTTCCTCAATATATATTTAATTAACTATATCTCAGGCAGTCTGCAAGAATATATTTCTTTGGCTTTAAATGTTCTTTTCATTATATGAAACTGTATTTTGCTGTTGTTTCATTCAAAGAAGATACTTGTACAATTATATTCCTAAGCCACAGCTAAACACCCAGTGCATACTACTTACCTGAGAATAAGTCATATTCACTTGCTTCTGAATAGACTTGCATATAATTGTTAGTTGCTATGTATTCCAGCAAAGATTAAAATGAGTTTATATACATCCACTAAACCGGCCACTAGATGGCAGTATAATGCTGTTTTAATACTTTTAGTAAATTCAAAAATTGAGAAAATATTATCAGTTTTCTTTGTGATGGGTTGCAGGTGAATAGGGAATATTATTTTTATTTAACTTCATGTAAAAAGTAGACTAACGGTAAAATTAGATATTAAAATTGCATCTTTATGAGAAATGACTATTAATGAAAACATTAAAAAGCTGTTAGCAATAAATTTTGAGTAAAATCATTAGAGATTGGATGGATACAAGAGGAGAGCTTATTTAGTTGTCTGGAAAGTTATGATCTTTGGAACAGTTAGGCTGGACTTGCTCTGAAAAATCAATTAGCTGAAGAACAGACATTAGACTAATAGTCTATATACCATAGAATAGACTGAGATTTAATGAAGAATAAGGAATGAAGAATAAGGATAAATGGCTTAGGGAAAGGATAGAGTATTACACACTGCCCCCTCCCCTTTTAAAGCCACGTAATAAATCTTGAACTTCTCTCTCTCCATTCTTTCCTATTAGAAAAGTGAGACACCAGCAATAGAACATTTATTCCTTATTTCATCTGATTTAATAGGATTTGGGAAATGATAAAACTCACTAGTTGGTTCCTTTTGTCAGTATCAGAATTCCCATTATCAATCAGTTCATATTCTGAAAGTCAGATACTCTCTGAGACCATAAAGTACCGTAATCAAATGCTTCAACTGACTTCAAATCTCCCCATAGTGCGATTTGATTCCATCCTTTAAACTGCCTCATGTTTGGTTTGAAGGATTGATTCAGTCAAGTCTTGCTTGCTACATTGTCAATCAATTATTGCTTGCTACATTGTCAATCAATTATTTACAGGGCATTACTTAGAAGTTTCGCTTCGTTTTCTTCTAGCAGCAAATGGTCAAACATCACTTGCCAACTCCAGTTTGAGAAGTACAAAATAAAGATATCTTTAATTAAAACAATGATAATATCTTGATATGAGTTTGCAACCCTAAGTGCTCCAGATGTCTTAATAGGGGACCTTTTAATGTCTCTTTACAACTTTTTACATCTCTTTATAACAAGCCCATAAAAATAATTTATACATTGTAGAATAGAATCCTGTAGATGTACAAGAGTATGCAGAATATGCTATGTTTAAATCTTTTCAGAAGAAGTTGAATATGTTCAACCATTAACTATTTCTTAAACCATTTCTGTGACGTTCAGATCAGGTGATTCAGCATAGCTTACAAAAATAAGAAAAACCTTAGTCAACTAATAAAAATGGCATGTCTCATTTAAATTTATTGCAACAATAAGATGAAATAGTGATCAGAATTGAAATCTTTTAACTCCGGGGTCTCCAACCTTTGCAACTTTAAGTCTGAAGGACTTCAGCTCCCAGAATTCTCCAGCCAGCAAAGCTGGCTGGAGAAGTCTGGGAGCTGAAGTCCTTCAGACTTAAAGTTGCAAAGGTTGGAGACCCCTGTTTCAGCTGATCAGTCAGAAAAGACTCAGCCCATCACTGCCTTTCCACAGGCCTGCAGAGTTGGGGCTAATTGCATGCTGGTGGAAACATTGTTTGAAAAGGCAGGAGTCACCACTGAGAAATTGGGAGAGAGGGGGTTAAAATACACAGCATTTCATACAATGGAGTTGTAGTTGCCATTTTTTTGGGACAGAAGTTATTTAATATATTAAATTCAGTTTGAAAATTTATTAGTGAATTTAGATGCCTGTGTTCTTTTCAAGACAATGATAATAAGATATTCTTCATTTGCAGTAAAATCTCAGATACTGCAAATTAGGAGGGATACTCATTCCCCATCAGTTAACTACACTCAGAAGAATTCACCTCTATTTCTATATTCTGGTGTAGTTTTCCTGCCAGAACCTTTTTTAAAATTGGGGTTGTGTATATTAATTTATATATTTAATTTCCCATTTGTTTCTTATTGTTAAGTAAATTGATTTAAATGAATAATAGAAGAAGACATAGTTAGCCCTTTTAGCGTATGGGAGAGGTATGCTTTTCTCCTTTTCTCCTCTTTTCTCCTTTTTATTCTTTTCTTTTTCCAACAACAGAAATGAGAAAAAAAGGAAGCAATATAAAGATGATATAAACCAAGTGTAAAAGAAACAGAGATTTCAAAACAGGAAACAATAAAAATCAGGAGCAGCAATAATCATGGCAATAAGCAGGCATAATTCATAATGATGAAATAGGAATAAAATTCTGAAGTTCTAAAATGCAAAATGTTGCTTAAAATCCCGAGAAGAGGCTAAGATTTTCCCAAGCACTAAAGAAGATCATAACATAAGTTGTGTGGAAATCTTTGTGAAGAATGTTTTACAACCTTGGAGCTACCACCAAAAAAATGTTTTTTATATCAAGTATGTTAAATAGCTTTGTGGTCCACCAAGAGAACTGAAATTATTAGTGAACTAAAATTTAATAAATATATGTCCCAAAGGCCACATGTTTTATGAAAGATGAAGATGCCAGCTCATTCCCAATGGTCTGCACTATTTTAGTTATATAAGGTACAAAGGTTATATAAGAAACCCTTTGGCTTCTTAAGATCCTGTCTTTTTCCTATCTTTTACATTAGATTAGTAGTGAATGCATATAAATAGCACAGAAAAGGTCTGACTAAATTCTATGGGGTCAATAATTTGATATTGAACTTCTCTGCCACTCAAATATCACTCTTTTTTTAATTGTACATGTCACTAATTTGGTAGGAGAGTTAAATAAATTGCACTGTATTGTGGAATTAGACAGTGCATAATAATGTTGCATTGTTATACTAAAGTAAGGATGAGAGAGAAATCATAAAAGGGATAGAAGGAGGGATACATTCAGAGCCACAGTGGACTTCTAGCTTATAAGTGGCCACTGGCTCAGTATTTCTGGATCAGTATTTCTAATTTTTTTCTTAAACTTTTAACTTACATTGAAATAAATGAAAAATAAAATATTAAGGCACTAACCTTAATTTCTGTCTTGTTCATGGCATGATGAAGATCAGAGGAGCATTGAATCCAGGGCTTTTGCAATAAATGAAATTGTGGTGTCTGCATGCATCAAAAGGCATTTCTGTCTGATTTTGTCTCTGCCAGAGGGATGGTCCATCTTTTCAAACTAGGTGCCGTTTGGATAACTAGAGCAGGGTGTCCAATTGGGGTAACTAAGACTTCTGGACTTCAACTCCCAGAATTCCCAGTCATGGGGAATTCTAGGAATTGAAGTTCACAAGTCTTAAACTTGCCAAGGTTGGAAAACTTCTGTTTTGCAGCACCCTTTCTGCCTGGGAATTGCAAAAACTGCAATCCAAATTGCACCACATAGAAAACAAAAATGGATCTGAGATTAAATTTATTCTTCCAGTTGTTTTGTAAAGATAAATATTTTGGTGATCATCCAGGTCTTCTGTTATAATATTAATAGAGCCCTAAAGTACTAAAATTGTCAAAGCTCAGGCCTTGTTTCCCAAATATTGAATCATGGATATTATTCAGGATTAGAGTAAATATAAATCAATGTCATATTCTTGGAAAGAAACTATTTTACTTTAATGTCAATAAACTTTAAATTCAGACTTTTCTTATTAGAATAAATGTTTCCTCTTAAAATGCATGATAATCATAATCAAGAGAAAATTTGTTCTGTTATTTATTTTCTAAATGATTGTACATGTTTAGCAGACTTTTGATTTAAATCCCTATGGATATATTGGAGACAGATGTTTAGATGACCTCATGTTTAAAGTAATGTTATATTTGGACACCAGATTAAATTTTCCTTAAAATCTTTCCTTATAAGTGAGACTGTTTGAGTACAGAAACTAATCAATGTTTTATCTTCGAAGCATACCACTTTATTAAATAGCATTTTTAACATTTTGATATTTTTTTTTGCATCAGTCTGTATTTTAGAAAAGTTCTGATTATGCAACAGTTGTTTACATATGAAAATAAAGTTTCTGACTGGAAAAGTTAAATGAGAAACAGATTTTTGAAGTCACTTGAATTTGAATGCAAGTTTGCCATGTCATATATATTTCTTCCCTTCCCAAAATGGTATAAGTTTGCAATGAGCATTTTATAATACTGACAGTAGAAGGCCCTCTAATTCTGAATGCTAAATATTTTATAATTTAATTCCCTGAATAAACAGAAGAATTCTAACTATGTTTACATAGAAGCAAGTCCAACTGATTTTAATAAAACTTTTAAACAAAGTGTTTAGAATTTCTGTAATTTACTGTTTAAAGTCACAAAGTAGCAGATATGTGTGTTAGATTTAAAAAATTTAAAATATGGAACAATTGCAATAATTATCCCATGTAATATATCTTTTAATTTGAAACTTTCAAAATGATTAACTGTGTGATTGAAATGCCTTATTTTTATAAAAACAGCAGTCTTTTGGAAGGAAAAATTAATAAATTTAGCATGTCAAAGGTTTTTGTGGACTACAAGTCCATTTAAATACAGAGAGTCGCTTTCTACAATGGGGGTACATAAGGAATTAGAAAAAACAGTAAATGAGGAAAATAAAATAAGCTTGCCATGTTTTGTTTAATCATGGTTTGTTGAAGCAATAACAGCTGATTTGCACATCATGCTAAGCCAGATATAAGCAGGCACATAACATCACAATCTTGAGTGTGGTAGTTTATGATATAGTTGCTCAACTATATTGTCCTTAGGAGCTGAATTATTATTATTATTATTATTATTATTATTATTATTATTATTATTATTATTATTATTATTATTATTATTATTATTATTATTTGGATTTCTAGACCGCCCCCTCTCCCCGAGGGGACTCGGGGCAGTGTACAGGTAAAATTAAAAATATCACAATCAACAATACATATAAGCTAAAACCGAATTAAATAACCCTCTGTACAAATTTATAAAAATTAAAAACTTAACCTTAAAACCGAATAAAATAATTTAAAATTACAAACTGAGGTGGGAAGCATAGAATTAGGCCAGGCCGGCTAGCTGAAATAGGTGGATTTTGAGTTTCTGACGGAAGGAGCGGAGGTCCGTAGTCGTTCTAATGTCAGGGGGAAGATCATTCCAGAGGGTCGGGCCCATCACAGAGAAGGCCCTTCCCCTGGGCGTCGCCCGCTGGCATTGCCTGGTGGACGGCACCCGGAGAAGTCCCTCTCTGTGTGAGCGAATCGGCCGAAGGGATGTATGGGGTAGGATACGATCCCGCATTGTATTGTATTGATGCTTCTGCTGCCAGACATATTTTCCATTTTTATATATATAATATATATTTCCTTAAAAAAATAAAACACAAAAATAAACAATGGTTAATTTATTTCTAGACAAGTATTTATATTTATCATTAAATTATTAGCATTCATTCAGAGAATTAGACCTACTGTGTTCAACTTCATCTCATTCTTCTTCTTTTTTGGCCCGCCATTAACTTTCATGCATCGATCGATTATCTCCTCTTATTTCATCTGTCTTGTCTTCTTTTCCCCAACCAAAAGAATGGATTCAAGTTTATAGGTTGATGATAGCTACAGAACCATTGCAAATTTATGTTCCCACTCCCTTAAGTGTTTTTTTTTAAATCAGGGCAACCTGATAAAATATAAATATAAATTTAATACAAAAAATCTCATTCACTAATCACAAGAAAGATATTGCGCAGGTGATTATCTCCACGGTGGGCAAAACCTTTTAGACGTGAGATTTTAACACTAATGATGGGCGAAAGGGAAAAGGAGACTTCGTTTTAATTAGTGCCAAGTATTAGCAGATGATCTCTTTTTAATCAGACTGTTTGCATTTCCATTGAGCTGGTGTCTCACATCATATGTATTGTTACTGTATTGTGAAACTGGCCTCCCTGACTATCTTACAGTATTTGTATTTGCTTTGTGGCCAGTTGCCTGAGAAATAAAGCAGATTTTCTGCCATCTCTGGGGTAGAGGCGCCCTGGGTCCTCTGCGGAGAAGGGCGGGATATAAATGTAAATAAAATAAATAAAATAAAAAAATAGAGGAACAGAAAATGTTTGTGTAATCTTCTCCAGACCTGTCCCCAAAACTGCAAGAAAGATAACCAAGGTGTTCTGACCTTGGCTTCACAAGAACATGAAACAAACTTCTTGTCCTGACAAAAACCCCTTTTATTAATTTACTGTGAATTCTGCTCATTCATATCCAACAAAGTCTTTTGAGTGAGGATTTACAGTCACAGACCTTATCTGACTTGGAGAGCTGACAGGCGGATATCTGAAAAACTTGGCAAGGAATCACGAACCAATTAAGCGAACTAATTGTCTCCTGAAAACTCCACTCCCCTTTCACTCCTTTTTATTTTTATTATTATTATTATTATTATTATTATTATTATTATTATTATTATTATTATTATTATTAATAATAATAATAATCTTTACTGTCATTGTAATAATACTGTAATAAAATTACAATGAAATTGGTTTGAGCGCCGTGCCAACACTTGCACCAGGTGGGATACAGACAGCAGTGACAGCCACAACAGGAATCTCTCCAGGCAAACGAAAAGGCCGACAAATGACTGTTGAAACAAAATGGCTGACAAATGACAGTTGAAAAGGATCAACTGCACCCTGTCTTCTGTTATCCATTTCTTCAAATCTGTTTGGCATCCCAGGAGTTGGTGGAAGAGGAAAATGCACGTCTCTTTTTCTTTTTTCTTTTACAGTAGGTTCAGAGCAAGTTTTGATGTAAAAGTCTGCTGTGACACCAGGAGCAAAAAGCCGCTGCGCCTAAGCGCGCCGCCATCTTGGATGCAAAAATTGCCTGGGAGGAGCCATTCATTTTCCACCTGTGGCCTTACTCCCAAGTCGACCCCTGTTCTTTAGCTGTTCCCTTCATCTGGCAACTTTGCACATGCGCACACTGGGAACAGGCTCCAGGTGTTGTCTGACTGAAGGCAGCTGATAACTGGCACACAGCTCTGGCCCTCTCTCTGTCTCTGACACAGAGCCCTCATCAGAGCTTTCCCCAGAATCCAGGACTGGCCCATGTTCCTCCCCAACATCCTCACTGTCTGAATCTGCTGCCAGCTCCACTGACTGCTGACAGGCCACAACACAAGGAACCAGCTTTCCCCAATTTTTTTCATCTCCACTTGAATGGACAGTATTCAGTATACAGAATTGTGGAACTTTATTCATTTATTAAATTTATATGCCACCTATCTCACTGTCAAGAGAATCTGGTGGGTTTGCAACATCTAAAAGCAGACTTAAAATCATTGAAACAGTTAATCTTTGTTGATTTTAATATTTAGTAAGTTAAAAAATTAAGAATTGAAAAGAAGCACCTGGGTAGGAAAACTATGGCAAATCTAGACAGCATACAAAAAAGCAGAGACATCACCCTGCCAACAAAAGTTTGTATAGTCAAGGCTATGGTTTTCCCAGTTGCAATGGGTGGCTGTGAAAGTTGGACCATAAGAAAGGCTGAGCGCCAAAGAATGGAGGCCTTTGAACTATGGTGCTGGAGAAGACTCCTGTGAGTCCCTTGGACTGCAAGGCGATCAATCCAGTCAGTCCTAGAGGAGATCAACCCTGACGCTTTTTAGAAGGCCAGATCCTGAAGATGAAATTCAAATATTCTTTGGCCACCTAATGAGAAGGAAGGACTCCCTGGAGAAGAGCCTAATGCTGGGAAAGATTAGGGCAAAAGAAGAAAGGGACGACCGAGAATGAGGTGGTTGGATGGAGTCACTGAAGCAGTAGGCATGAGCTTAAATGGACTACAGAGGATGGTAGAGGACAGGAGGGCCTGGAGGAACATTGTCCATGGGGTTGCGATGGGTCGGACACAACTTCACAACTAACAACAATAACAATAGAGTTAAAAAGCAGAATACACCAGAGTGGAGATGGTATCTTCCCAATACACCAACCACCTCCTTTCCTTACACAAAACTTCTTTCTGGCATTCCCAGTTGAAGGAATAAATTTGAAGTTTCCAATATCTTCCTTCCTGAGATGAAGTCCCTGAAACTATTTAGAGAAACCAGGAAGTGATACATTCTTCTGTTTTTCTTCCTTTTGTTGCAGCTCTAATTGTTCCAAATATTTCCTTCTTGCATCAAAGGCACTTTTATTTATTGGTTTCCACCACTTAATTTCTTTTGTGCATTGAATTTGCTGAATGTGAGGTGAGGGTTAATACAGACCATGTGGCATGGGGCTATTACTTAATTTTTTAACAAGGAAAACATTTCTAAGCCATTTTAAAGGAGAATGTTTTGTAGCATTTAAAATATGTTATTATACAATTGTTATTTGCGTGAACTGAATCGCATGTATTTTTTTTTCTTTTCGGTTTGTATTTCAACATTATATTATACTCAGCCGTACGAAGCTGGCACTTCTCAAACCTGTCGGGCTTGTCCCAACTTTGTCATCTAGAGAGAAAGAGCCTTCAACTGCATGTGTAGTGTGAAAGGAACAATTTTACTAAAGCCAAGTGGTTACAAGGTAGAAAAAGCCAGATCTAAAGTTTGAGCGCAAAAGTTGCCTATTTATTTTCCCCTTTCCCATGTCTTCCCAGCAACTATCTCACTTATGTCCAACTGAATTCAAATAAATTGTTTTGGTAACAGTTCTGAGGTTTTGGTGGGCTCGGTCATGGTCCGCATTCCATTCCCATGGTTGTGACCTTGGGGGTTGGTCGGTCGATGTCTTTGGCAGGCACTTGAAGTGGTTTTGGTTTCTTTGTCTTCCCTCCCTACTTGTTAACTCCGTTCCACCCCCCCACCCCACCCTTCAAGCATTCATGGAGTCTGGCATCAGCGAAGCAGTGATGGGGCGAAGGGGGATGGCATCCCTGACACCTTCAGTGATTGGTCATTATCATCCTTTAAAAAAAAATTCTTTTATCGTTTTTATCTTTGCCTTTATTCTTTTTATACATAATTCAAGCTGGTGAACATAACTATTTCTCCTTCCTCCTACTATTTTTCCCACAACAACAATCCTGTGAGGTGATTTGGGCTGAAAGAGAGTAAAAGGCCCCAACATTAATGGGAAATATTTTTAGCACAGGTTACCTAATTTAATTCATTTCAATATTATCATTGTATTTATTGTTATTTGTTGATGGTGTGATTTTTAATTTCCTGTACACCACCCTGAGTCCATCTTGATGGAGATAGGAGCGGTATATAAATCGAATAATAAATAAATAAAAAATAAATAAATTATCCAACCAGCTTTTGGGCCTAAAAAGGACTGGAACTCCCAGTCTCCTTGTCTGGTGCCTTAAAGCAGGGGTCTCCAACCTGTGCAACTTTAAGTCTGAAGGACTTCAGCTCCCAGACTTCTCCAGCCAGCAAAGCTGGCTGGAGAAGTCTGGGAGCTGAAGTCCTTCAGACTTAAAGTTGCAAAGGTTGGAGACCCCTGCTCTATATGGTATCTCTGCCTTTGCACCACTTTAAATTAAATAGTAAAAGCACTTAGACTTATATACCATCCCATAGTGCTTTACAGCACTCTTTGAATTATTTACAATGTCAACATATTGCTCCCAACTATCTGGGTCCTCATTTTACCGACAGTGAAAGAATGGAAGTCTGAGTTAACCTTGAGCTGGTCAGGATAGAATTCCTGGCAGTGAACAGCCTGCACTAGCAAAGCTGGCTGGAGAAGTCTGGGAGCTGAAGTCCTTCAGACTTAAAGTTGCAAAGGTTGGAGACCCCTGCTCTATATGGTATCTCTGCCTTTGCACCACTTTAAATTAAATAGTAAAAGCACTTAGACTTATATACCATCCCATAGTGCTTTACAGCACTCTTTGAATGATTTACAATGTCAACATATTGCTCCCAACTATCTGGGTCCTCATTTTACCGACAGTGAAAGAATGGAAGTCTGAGTTAACCTTGAGCTGGTCAGGATAGAATTCCTGGCAGTGAACAGCCTGCACTAGCAAAGCTGGCTGGAGAAGTCTGGGAGCTGTAGTCCTTCAGACTTAAAGTTGCAAAGGTTGGAGACCCCTGCCTTAAAGCACTAAACCGGCTCCTATCATTGAGTGCTTATCCAGAAGATTAGATATTATCTGCATTCAAATACTTTGTTTTCCCTTAATCCAAATCGTACACTTGTCCTCCTTTTCTTTCTCATATTTTACATACTATTATTATTATGTCAATTGACAAGCTGTAGTTTTCAGGAACAATTCTGATTATAGTGATTTGATCAAACCTTGGTGTTTGGATTCAAATAAAATGTTGCCTTATATTTGATTAAACAATACTGCGTTAATTCTAGTTTCCAAGGGTGAGGAAGAATTGGATCCATTTGGACAATTTGCTGTTTTATTATCCAATATTATTATTCAGACAATGAGCGTCTCACTAAAATTTTGCCCTCAAGTGTGCAGAATCATTGCTCAGTGATAAGACCAAGACTAACTTTAGGCTAAGGATGGGTAGACATTAGCTTAGGGCCATGATGGCGAACCACAGATGGCACGCAGAGCCTTCTCTGAGGGCATGTGAGCTGTCGCCCAGCTCAGCTCCACCACTGGGTGCCTCCCGCTGGCCAGCTGGATTCGGGTCTCTGCTGCATTGCATGGGGAGAGGGGCACAAGTGTGGGGGTCATGTGTGCATGTGTGGGGGGAGTGGGGGATTGTGCGTGCATGCATGGGGTGCATGGGGGGCTGCATGCACATGCGCAGGGGGTGCTAGGGGTGCATACGCATCACATAGGTGCACACACATGCACGCTTTTGGCATGTGACAACAAAAAGGTTAGCCATCACTGGCCTAGGGCATCAAAGTTTAGGGAGGGCCAGTGCTGCCCTTCCTTCTGACGTTCTAAAAATGCAAAACTTCAAAGGGCAATGTGGCTTAAGTGCGCCATATACCCTTAAATTGGCACTGGATAAAATGTGTACTTTTTGTACAGAAAGCTCCTGGGTTCCGCTGCTGGCCTTTCTGGCTAAAAGAGTCAGGGTGAATTTAGTGGTTGAAGAGTAACTAGGACTGTAGAGGCCAAAGTTAAGTCTACCATGAGCCACAGAAGACCACTGGGTGACTTTGACCCAATAATTCTGTGTTAGTCCAACCTATCTATCCCAGAGGTCTGCTGGGATAAAATAAAAAGTGATTCTCCCATAAGCTTTCTTGAAGTTTTGATAAAAGTGAATTAGATGAACCAAATAAATCAGAACTAAGTAGCAGATAATAGGAGAAAACTGCTTAGTATTCTGAGTGTGATCCCAGTCATGGTATATATAAAAATATAGTCTTACTTAATATAATACAACTTCCTAGTTCCTACACACAATATTTACATTTTCACATTCCATTGTGTGGTAGAGCAGGGGTATCAAACTGGACTTTTTTTTGAGGGCCAGATCAGCATTGTAGTTCTCTGTGGACCAGCCGGGGGTGTGTGGCAGGGAGAGGAGATGAGATGGACACCTCCTGCAGCACCCTAACAGCCCTCTAGATTCTAATTCTAGATCCGTTCTGGCCGGCAGGGTACTGCAGGAGGCCATCCAGGCTGAAAATGTGGCATGGGCAGCATGAAAGCCCCCCCACTCCCCCGTGCCCCATTTTGGCTGTCAGAGGCACCATAGGCCGGTCCTTTGCTATTTCCAGACTGGGCCTATAGGCCAGATTTATTTATTTATTTATTTATTATTTAAATTTCTATACCGCCCTTTTTCCTTCCGGGACTCAGGGCGGTGTACAGGCAGCAGTAAAAACACGAATAAAAACATAGAAACCCTTTAAAAATGCATTAAATAATGGAGCCTGTCTTAAAACCTAGTTATAATCCCTACTAAAAACCATATAAAACTATAACATTTAAAACTATGCCAGTTTAGAAACTATGCCAGGCCGGCCACACGGAATAAATAAGTCTTCAAAGCCCGACGGAAAAGGCGCAGGTCTGTGATTGTCCGTAGGTCAGGGGGTAGGTCATTCCAAAGGGCGGGGGCTGCCACAGAGAAGGCTCTCCCCCTAGGGGTCGCCAGCCGACATTGCCTGGCCGATGGCATCGTGAGGAGGCCCTCTCTGTGGGAGCGAACTGGACGGTGGGAGGTATTTGGTAGCAGGAGGCCAACCCGACCTGTATCTGATTGATTTTATCATGCAGATAACACCCAAATTCCTCCGCACGACCCTGCAGAGGGGCATCCCGCACCCTCTGATGAAGGAGGAAGCGGGTCACCCTAAATAGGGCGGCAGGCCGGTTATCTGCAGAGTGGAGAAGTAATTATGCTTTAAGCAGCCGCAGGCCGAATCTGGCCCATGGGCCGTCAGTTTGACACCCCTGCAGTACAGCATTATTAAAATAAATGCTGGTTTTATACATAAGCCTTTTGAGTAAATTATATTGAGCTGATCCCGCCAGAATGGCAGTGAAAGAGATTGCCCTGTAGCAACATTCTGCTAACAGTTTGCAAGTGATTCAAGCATTTGAGAACCAGGTTGAGTTATTTAGTACGGAAAAGCCCAAGGATTATGGTAACAACTTTCATGCAAGTCTTAACTTTTATGTTTAGAGTTGTAAGTGATCGAAAGGCTGCAAACCAAACATTTAGTACATTTTCAAAATATAGATTTTGTTGGAGATTTGGGAAGCTGCCTTTTTACAATTTTCTGTTTGTTTGTTTGTTTGTTTCCTTGGTAAATAGTAATGAATTTCAATCTAGCTGAAATTCAAGATGATCTCCAGATATTCTTTCTGGCTGCTGTCAATGCTGTTCAGTTCATTATTTTATTTCAGATTAAAAGTTGGTGCTTTGATTTGGTTAGTCTGCATTGTAAAAGTTACTTCCTAACCAAACTATAATCAAATTTGTCTATTCTAAATAGTTGCAAATGTAAGCACTGTTGGTTTGTACAGTGTTAAAGATATGTTTACAAAGGAAGTACATTTTGTTGAAATGTGCTTTATTTTCCCATAATCACATTGATGATCATCTTAAATGGGATTTGCATGTCCAGCACCTCCTCTTGGGTTCACCATTCTTTTTTCCCCTTTACTCAGCTTTCTGAAAACAGTTGTTGATTAAACATCGAGTGTGTTCAATCCTCATAATGGTACTTTTTGGAGTACCTTCCTCCACACTTAATCTCCCCACCCCTTTAATCATTTATGGAAACCTTAGGATTTCCCCAAGCCTTTGGAAACGTTCTGTTTTGTTCTTGGGTGGTGCCATTTTGGCTACGAATGTCTAAACATAAAAATCAAGGAGTTGATATATCCTACCAGTACTATCCATTATAGGGTGGGATACAAATAAATAAATAAAATAAAAGTATGCTTTTAAAAGAAGAAATTTGGCTTTTAAAGAAGTGACACATTTTTATTATTATTTAAAGCTAGCTCTGTACTGCCACTAAACGTAATGCCTCATGCTTTTGAATACATATTAAAGGAATTCATTGCTAAAAAAAAAATCATGTGAATATTTTTCATGCTAAAACCAAGCCAGGTTTGGGAATGATGAATACATGTTTTATAAACACATAACCCTCATAGAAAAAATATATTCCACATTGAAATTGGTTTTGTTCCATCTTCTGCTGGCTGAACTTTCTGCCTCCCTAACCAAGTGGAGCAAAATAAAGAGTGGCATTTAATAAAAATAGCTACATATTTGCCCAATATCTGCAGGTATTTCTCTTCTGTTTCCTATACACCGATTTTAGTAGAATAAGCAGGAATAAAAATACGGTATGTGTCAGGCTGCAGATTGGTTACATATTTCATTAAAATTTGCTAGGAAAAAAAGAAGGAAAAGATGCATTGAATTTTGAAGCTAAGTAATACGTCAGCTATGAAGATGGTTCATATCTAGTTTAAATGTAAGTCTTGTAATTCTGAACTATAATTCAATCTGAATTAGGTTTTTTGTCAGTAAAAGTATGGTTTTGATAATTTAGTGCCAGGGAAATTTGGTAACAATTTGCTACATGATTTAAAATAATAATAACTTCTTCTATAATCTCTGAAACATAATGAGTTGCCACATTAAGTGAAGGAATGGAGAACAATATAATTGAATATCATTATTTTTTCTCCAGCCATATAAAGGGCACAAATTGGTACAACAATTTGAACTCACCTTGAATGTTACAGGTTGATACCTGCCACTGAGACTGGGAAAGAGGGCCCTACCTTTCCTTCAGGAACTCACAGTAGCGTGCTTTTGTATCATGACATACGGTGTATCAGTGGCTTGAAGGTGCGGAATTTGTTGTCCAGAGAAGGTCAGCTTTCTGCATTGCAGCAGTTCAAGCCCCAGATGGACTGAGTTCCCAGCACTTGCTAATCTACCAATTTGAAAGCGCACAAATAGATAAATAGGTACCACTCCGGTGGGACTAATGACAGAAGCAAAAAACCATACCAGTGCCATATTGACCCAAATGCGAGGTGAAAACCAGTGAATAAAAAGTCCTGACTCACACTGACACAAATGCCATTAGCTGCTCTGCATACAGAATTAGTTCACTCCCTGTGGTGCACCCTGGATAGCGTGTGAGCATGAACTGAAAGAACTAGCAATCTTAGGCAGCCATACTACTACTCTGTAATGACATTGTGGACTTTCGTGTACCAATGCCGTATCTATCTATCTATCTATCTATCTATCTATCTATCTATCTATCTATCTATCTATCTATCTATCTATCTATCTATCTATCTATCTATCTATCTATCTATCTATCTATCTATCTATCTATCTATCTATCTATCTATCTATCTATCTATCTATCTATCTATCTATCTATCTAAAAATGTAACAAGAGTTTGTCCAAAACCGCTAATCTCCAAAAGTACTGCACCGATCGCTTCCAAATTTTCACCCAATGTTCCTTTCAAGTACGACACCAATGATATATATAGATTGTGTAGATGTCACACCTGTGCCAGGTACACGCAATGGAAATGTAAAAAATTGTAAAAAAGCTAGGTAGATGGATACAGAAAGAGCAGTGTGCCACAGGTATTATGTCATTCTTTATGACATAAAATACTCTGTCCATAAGATTCAAGGAGAAATACAGTAGGTAGGTAGGTAGGCAGCTATAGGGATAGAGAGAGGGAGGGAGAAATGCAGTATGTATGTATGTATGTATGTATGTATGTAGGTAGGTAGGTAGGTAGGTAGGTAGGTAGGTAGGTAGGTAGGTGGAGAAATACAGTAGGTAGGTAGGTAGGTAGGTAGGTAGGTAGGTAGAGGGAGACAGAGGGAGAAGGAGAAATACAGTAGGTAGGTAGGTTGGGGGTTATACGGTGGTTGTGTGTACATGTTTGTGTGTGCAGGTATAGATCTACACACAGATTGGTTGGCCATTTATCCAGACTGGGCCACAGCAACGCGTGGCCGGGAACGGCTAGTGCTAAACAAATAATTAATAATCCCCACAATGACAACCCTATGTGATAGATTGGGCTGAGAAAGAGTAGCTCTGAATCACCTAGTGAGCCTCCATGGCTGAGATAGACTTCAGCCTGCGTCTTCCCACTGGCTGCCCACAGTGAGAGCAGATGTCCATTTGCACAGAACATTGGATTTTCCTGTTACTTCTTTCATTTCCTTTGCCAAGTTTTGCGTTGAAATAGTACATTCACACACTGGAAAGCTGTTGGCTTATTTAGAATTTTTCAGTTTATACTTATTACAGGAGTTGCTTTTTGACTACTGCTGAGCTGGTGCTATTTCCATTTAGAAATGCAAACATATTCAAGTGTTGATTCAGCTAAAAGCTATGTATATTTTGTACCTTTTCATTCAAGTCTAGCCAAGGAGGGTAACATCTAGTGTGGTTGATCTTTTGGTGAATCATGTCTGACCAGCTTTGATTTTGCATTGTTCTGGAATAAATTTAATGATTTTTTTTTTAAAAAAAGGAAAATTCTCCATAGCTGTAATTTCTATCTGGACATATGAATTCTTAACTTTTAAAATGGGAACATGTTTTTTTTTAATTGGTAGAAGACCTTCTTACAGCTGTGAAATATATAAATTTAAAGTTTCCAGTAATAAGAGAATGAAAGCTATGTCAGATCGTGAGTAAGATTACCTATAGGCTGACTATTTTAGAAGCATCTTATGATGCCAGCAGTTTGTATGATTAATTCACTGCATGTTTGTAAAAATGGCATTTGCATTTTAGAGTAAGGCAGTTTTTGGAATCTTCCAATGGTGTCCAAAGGAGTTATGAGAGCAGACAGCTATTATATGAGCAGTTTATGTTACTGCACCACTTCGCTTATTTTTTCTTGAAATGATATCTTTGACACTTTCAGCGTTTTGAAATATATATGACCATGAAATAACATACTAGGATATGTTTTTGCACACTTTATATTATCTATTTGTTTCTCTGGCAGCCAAGCCTGTATTTATGACTTCAGGTGCTTCTTTGAAAACATTAAACTGCAACTTAACAGGTGATCCTTTCTCCTTTGCTGTTTCCTTCATCTCATAGTTCCTGTTCTTTGAAGCTGGAATGGCTGGACCAGGGGTGGGTTCCTACTGGCGTGGGTACCAGCTCGCTTCGCGTGCCTACACTGTAAATTGTTCTGCAAGCATGCAAGGACCCTGAAAAACTAATACAATACATGCCGGAAATGGCAGCAGAGATCAGGGAACTGGTTCAGGGGCATAGCTAGACTGGGTCACTGCTGGTTCTGTGATCCAAGCCAAATTTCTACTCTCGGTTCGCCCAAACTGATACGAGCCGGTAGAAGCCCACCTCTGGGCTGGATCTATTTCTTAATATGCAAAAGGACAGCACAATCTGAAATTAAAATCAATCTGAAACTATGTTTTCATGATTTTTGATTCTGTTTAGTTTTACCTTACGTTAATAGGGCAGATGAAGTTGCTTTTGGATTTCTTTTTTACTTTTTTAACCTTGTGCACATGGAGAAGTTCTGATATGTCCAGGTGCTGCATGTATATTTTTGCAATTTATGAATAGTTGGCCACATGTGTGAGGCAGATGTCTTTCAAGTGTTTGAAAAGTTAATCTACCAAATGAACACTTTCAATTGTCAGCACTTGTATATTTATGGAAATTTTTCAACTTGTGTCCTTATCTTGAAAACCTCCTACATACCTTTGTTTCTGATGAGATTTTTACCTTTTTCCTATGAAAGACTTCCTGAACTATATAAACTCATATATTGTCATTCATTCTCTTCCTCCCTCTCTCTTCCTCCCTCTCTCTTTCACACACACATGTTCAATTGATAGATCAAGTCCAATTTCTGAATCATTACATTTAAAGATTGTGTCATAAGAACAATTTTTATTTTATTTTGATCTCAATTTGTGATGCCTTGATTCATAATTTGGACAAAAATATAAAATATGATATACCTATTCTTGAATATTTTCCTCATAAAATAATTTCTCCTCTGAAAATTTCATCCACACTAATTAACAAACATTACAAAAGATTAACATTTTTAAAAAAATGATAATATAAACAAGTGACAAAGCCACCAAAAGCAGGATCAAGTCAACAAGAAAAGCTACACGAAAGACAGTTATACCGAATGACTAACTTCCTAAATGAATTGGAGCTACAAAGTCTGGTTGCAAAACTCCACGCAACCACTAGATAGTAGCAATGATACAGAAGTCCTCAACTGCTTACTGTCATTTGGCAAATGTCTGGAATTTGCAACTAAACATTCCAAGAACCAAATTTCCAGAAGAAGTAACACCCATTTAAGTACTGCAAGGGCATAGTTTTACATCCTATGTCATCTGTGTCATACAGAATAGGAAATACATTCTTACCAATGATTTCAATATATGGAAAGTTACAGAATAGGAAGATACAGTTTTAAAGGTATAAGCATTTATGAATTTATTACGTTAAAATAAAAAAAAACCCACAACAAAAACACAAAAGGGCATTTTGAATTGGACCTAGGAACAGTATAGCTAAGTATAGACTAGGAATGACGATTCAATTAAACTTGCATTAGGCCTCAGGAAGGGTAGTCCCATTTCTCTTGAGCTACGCTTGATTTCTTTGTGGATTAGCTTGGTATGGTATGTAAATTAGGCTTCAACTGAATGGATACTTTATAAGGACACTTGTCAGGCCTGGAAGCCATCTTTTGCATTGGGCCTTCCGGCTTGCCACGTTCAATGCTTTGGGGAAATGGGAGGGGGGATTATACAGAGTATGGGAGATATCTAGTCAAAATAACGTTCCTTTCTCAGAGAGTCAAGGACATCTTGCCCTGAACCTGGAGGGGTATGACTGGGAGGCATCACCAGTTGGGACAGTGCATGATGGGCCATGTGATGGACTTGTGTGTGCTGGGCAGGCACATGCATTTTCATTTGGGTGGGGAAAACCCGGAAACTTTCAGATTTGGGTTTTCCCAGATGTGCCAATATGACATCTCTAATAAAATGGAACTTTGAGGAACTTCAAGCCTCGGAGTCTTCTTTCATTGGGAGTGTTACTTGGAACCAGTGGTGGGTTGCTCTTACTGTCACTACCGGTATGCTGAACACATGCTCATGTGTTCTGTTCATGCATGTACCTGATTTGCGCTGTGCATGCGTGCGCAATCCACTGCCCCTACAAAGACCAGCTGATTGTTGGGACTTGCACAGGCACCTTATGCTGTGCACATGTGTGCACATTTTCCCCATAAAAACAGGTGGGCGGGCCAAACGAGCCACCATACCGGTACGCTCTAGGCTGCTCCAGGCCACTACCGGTACCCCCATACCGTACCGTACCCACAGCAACCCTTGACAACACTTTCAATTCTAATTGATTACTTTTTTTGAATATTTTTATTGAACAAGTGATACTTAATATAACAAACTAATACATTTCTGTGTGTCTGTATGTGCGTATGTATGTGTATAAATCTTTAGCTTTCCATATTAATTAGCAAAAGTACAATAAAGGTTGTTGGAAATAATAAATACTGATGGTCCTCGGCTTACAACAGTTCATGTAGTGATTGTTCAAAGTTACATCACTGAAAAAAGTGACATGACCATTTTTCACATAACTGTTGCAGCATCCCCATGGCCACGTAATCAAAATTCAAATGCATGTCAACCGGTTCATATTTATGGCAATTGCAGTGTCCCAGGGGTCACATGATCAGCTTTTGCCACCTTCGGACAGGCAAAGTTAATGGGGAAGCCAGATCCACTTAACAACCACATCACTAACTTAACAATTGCAATTGATTCACTTAATAACTGGGGCCAGAAAGGTTGTAAAATGGGTCAAAACTCATTTAACAAATATCTCACTTAACAACATAACTTTCGGGCTCAATTGTGGTTGTAAGCTAGGACTATCTGTACATCTCCAAACAAATTCCCCCTAATCCCTCTCTTCCACTAATTGAAGTCCAATCTTAGTTAAAAAGAAAAGGAAATGTTACTAAAAATAGCCATCATTGTCAATTCTAACTTATTCATGTACAATATTCTACCCTGTTTACCTGAAAATAAGACCTCCCTGGATAATAAACCCAACTAGGCTTTTGAGTGCATGCGCTAAAATAAGACCTTCCCCCAAAATAAGCCCTCCCCCAAAATATTGCAACATAGCAGCAGCCATGAGGTGACCATGCTCACCGCCTCCTGCACCTCAAAAATAATAAGACCTCCCCCAAAATGAGGCCAAGCGCTTATTTCGGGGATAAAAAGAAAATAAGATCCTGTCTTATTTTCGGGGAAACACAGTAGTGACTATAGGAGACTCCATTTATTCAGATTCATGTCTTTATGTTTAACCAGTATTTCATAGCACTGAATGTTGACTGTGATAAAAAAAAAATGGCAGAGACCATGATTGTGTGTCTGTGCTTGAAGTCCTGAAAACAAGGGCCTTATTGTTGCATTCTAGTTCGCCTTGGAATGAACCTTGGCAATGACACGGTCTGTCAGAATCATTGCATAGAACTAGGTAAGTGCAAATATTTGATTCAGCTTGAAAGCCCTGAATCGGGTTTCCCAGTCAAAACAACATTTAATCTGACAACTCCAAATCAATTTGGTTTGACAATCGGTATCAATTATTCAGATTGGAGTCAAATCTGATTTGCATAATCCTTACAGGAATTCTACAGATGAATTGGGAATGATCTCTGTTCTATTCACAAACCTTAGATGGAATAAAGGCGCATGGAAAACTTACTATTGACTGCATCTGGTAACCATCAGCACAGATCTTTCTAGCACAGATCTGACCAACCTTTATTGATTCTGTCTAAAGGATATTTGTAGCTTTGCTAAGCTCTGAGGCCAGAATGCCCATCTAAAACAGGTTGAACATGTTTTCTCAGATCTGTTTCTCAGCTTTTCATCTTGTCTGGATTAAGTATCTATTTCTTAGCTCATAGTTTAGCTATTTATCAGTCTTAGGAACTGATTTCACATAATAACATGGAGTCAAATGGAAAGAGGGAAAACTCTAGTAGATGTTATAACAAGCCATGAAGTAGTGTGCTTGGTTTTGGCCCTTCCAGTCACCATGGTTATGCGAATCCCATGCCATTGTTAAGTATGATATTGTGTAGTTGCCATTTGTGACTTTCTGCCAGTTACCACATTGAATCTACCAACAAAGAAGGCTGTGAATGGTGACCACAGGATGGTGGGACAGCTCAAGGACCAGTTATAAATACCACTCATTTGTAAGTTTGAATGAGGGGTCATTAAATGGAGGTTAATAATACAAGTTTATTTATTTATTTGATTTATATCCCGCCCTTCTCCAGAAGGACCCAGGGCGGTCTCCAGAAGGACCCAGGGCAAGTTTAATACATCAATCTTGTTTAAAATGCAATAGTATTAAAAATATATAAAACATAAAACAACATTAGAGACCCAGGGTGATGTAGTAAGTTATTTGAGTGGAGACACCCAGCTTCTAGTTTATTCCTATCCACAAAAGCTAATGTATTTGTGAGTGGAGGGTTGGATGGTTTATGAGAGTCTAGTGTACTCTTTAAACCTTGAAGGTACCACCTTTCCTCCTTAGAAATTCTCTCTTTACACCCACACCTCAAAAGTAGATTGATTTTTCCCATTGGAAGGACTTTAACAATCTTAAAAGTCTTCCAAATCTCCTAGAATGTAAAGCTCCAGACTCAAAATTGACCTATTCTAGTAAACTGATAAAATCACCTCTATACCCTCTGAAATTCCCAGATATATGGCTGGACATAAGTGTGTGTGTGAGAGAGAATTTGTATATTCACATATTTTCAGGCTGTAAATTCTTTCATCAGCATGAATTCTCATTACCTTTGGGATGGTACCCATGTTAGTTTAGGGAATTCTGTGTTTTTCTTCCTGTATTCTCCTGTGAGTAAGAAATTCTAAGGTGGGTATTTCTTGAGAGAAGATACTATCTAGGAAAGCACACAACTTTTCTCTCGAATTACAAGTCCTTCTTCAGCCTTTACAAGCTTGAGCTCTCTAGAGAAGGTCTGGATCAGCAACTCATTATTCAGAATGTTGATTGCTCTGCTTGAACAACTACTTCCAACTGTCTCCAGCAAATTTCACAAGATTTGGACCACAGATGCATAGCTACCAGGAAATGTTTCTAAAAATATCCTAAACATGATCTAATATTTAGTTTCAATTTTTGCCCTCTCATGGAAATGAAGTTGCCGCCTCTGCTAACATCTCTGGGACCTGATTATCCAAAGCAAATGGTTCTTTTGTTTGCTTTTGGGTTTTCTCTTTTGTATTTCTATTCCTCAAACTTTGAAAGTTGCACTCCCTCCATTTCCAGGTTCAAAATGCTTAATGTGGTTTGAACATGTTTTCCCATTATATCCCTCAAGATCTTTTTGCATTAAGGTTTTTGATTACATTTGTCTTTTAAAAGAAAATGATAAATACCAATATAATCAGAAGCATACAATCCCTGGGAACATTTGTCATCACAGTGTTATTATAGTTTATTTCATTATTGTGTAGCAAGAAAAGCAAACAATGGGACTTTTTTTTTCAAGAGTATGAGAACTGTACTGTTAAGACATGAATAAAATTCTTATTGCATTACATATGTCAATGATATTTGGGTTTTCCTTTAACACATTGTTGCCTGAATTGTACATTGTGAAACACGAAACCTATGTTCACATCTTATTTATAGATGCATAGCATCAACTTTTAGTTTGTATGTTGAACTAATAAAGAAGGATATAGAAGAAGCTGGAAGCTGAAATTCACAGTTGTAGAAGTACCTTGGATTCATTACTGCCTTTTTAATGCCCTATCGTGTCAGTGTTGAGAGGTCTGGGAATCACACTGAGGAAGTAGCTTAAGTCCAAGCTTAATCTTGTTCACAGAGTTGTTGTGAGGATAAAATAGGTTTATATTGTTCAATCATTGTGTTGGAAAGGGCCACATCTAGACAGAATAGGTCTGGTCCTCCTTAGGTGTGACATACTTTAATAAACCTGGGAGTGTTATCATGTCCTCCTCTCCCCTGCACACATACTTAAATCTTCTGAAGATTAAACGTTCTCAGTCCTCCATAGGATACAGCAAATTTAAATTATTTTCCCCACCTTTTTATCCAAGTCATTAATAAAAATGGCTTGAACGACAAGAATAGGATTCAGTATTGAACCATGTACTTAGCTCATAACCAGAATAAATGTAAAGGTCAAGGTTCCCCTCACACATATGTGCTAGTCATTCCTACCTCTAGGGGGCAATGCTCATCTCTGTTTCAAAGCCGAAGAGCCAGCGCTGTCCGAAGACATCTCCGTGGTGCCACGACAGGTGGTCCCTATTTTTCTACTTGCATTTTTGCATGCTTTCAAACTGCTAGGTTGGCAGAAGCTGGGACAATTAATGGGAGTTCATTCCATTACGCGGCGCTAGGGATTCAAACTGCCGAACTGCAGACCTTGCTGATCGACAAGCTCAGCGTCTTAGCCACTGAGCAACCGCATCCCTCATAACCAGAATACCATGGACTATTTTTTCAAATGCTTTATTGAGATCAAGACATTTATGCAGCAATACCACTGTCTCTAAAGAATATACCAAAAGTGGTGCCAAAAAATGATTGCCTTATAGTAATCCCTAAATTGCTCTTTCAGATTGCTCTGAAAAATAATCTGCTTTAGAATCTTACTTGATATCCATGTATAGTGTCAGCCCTCCTAGTTAAACTGACTAGATGAGCTAATTCTACTTTTTTGAAGGGTTCCTTAACATAATCTTGCAAATTTGAAGGGATAAAGTGGAATATAGCTATGCCAGAGGAGCAGGAAGGAGGGGCTTTTTTCCAGGGAGAAAAGAGACAAAGTATTTCAGAATTTTTGGTATGCAGAGAAAGGGTGAAGGCAAACACATGCACACGTGTGCGCACACACACGCACACAGTAGTGCATAGGATATATGTAATAGGTATGCAGATTTGTGTTTTAGTCTGGCAAGATTTCTGTCTATAGGCGAGCAAAATAAATAAAATACTTTGTTCTTGATTCCTTGGACTTCACAAAGTACAAACTTTCAGCCACCACTTTTAACAATTAGAGTGGATCCTTCTTCAGTTTCTTTAATTGTTCAACCACTGGAGACTCCTGTCTCTCTTACCTTGCTTCTTAGGCATCGTTCCTTCCCCTTGGTCCCCAAATTCACCCACACATTACTTTACAACTGGTCCAAGAGCTGTGGTGGCGCAATGGTTACAGTGTAGTACTGCAAGCTACTTCTGCTGATCACGGTCGGCCTGCAGTTTGGCAGATCGAATTTCACCAGGCTCAAGGTTCACTCAGCCTTCCATCCTTCCGAGGTCAGTAAAATGAAGACTCAGATTGTTGGGGGCAATACACTGACACGATAAATTGCTTAGAAAGGGCTGTAAAGCACTATGAAGCGGTATATAAGTCTAAGTGCTATTGCAGGGGTCTCCAACCTTTGCAACTTTAAGTCTGAAGGACTTCAGCTCCCAGACTTCTCCAGCCAGCTGGGAGCTGAAGTCCTTCAGACTTAAAGTTGCAAAGGTTGGAGACCCCTGTGCTATTGCTATATTTTTTCTGACGTTTTTCACCTTTTTCTCTGCCTCTTTTTTTTAAAATCCATTTGTCTGGTAATTCTCTATTTTCCAGTACTTTTCAAAAAATAATAAATGTTGGGCAGATCATCAGCAAGCTCTTCGATATCCAAGAAGCAGTACATTCGGTTGTGGAGCTTTAAATTAGTTCAGAGTAAAAAAAGTTTTTCCTGACCATGTTTTTATTAGTGTTAAACTTCACTTCTGCTCTGTCATCTTGCTCTCCACAACTGGCTGGCAGAACATACAGTATATTCCCTTCTCAAAGAAAAGTGGGGCAAAATAAGAGTTGCTTGAGTCATTTCACATGTTCCTTGTTATAGCTAAGCATCTGACGTTTTGATGTATATTTGCCTGTATTTTTTGAATCAAGACAGAGGGGAAAAAATCCTGCAAGCTTAAATAAAAGCCCAGATTCCCAGCTAGAACTGTGGGTATCTCAAAATGTTTCACGTTCCTTTATTCTTTTCTGTGATTATATCATTTGGCCCAAAATGAAGAAATAAATGTAATGCATAGACAAGACAGAACTTTATTACATAAAAATAGGTGTACTATGTAACTACCTGGCAATTAGGACGATTAAGCCACCAATCAAATTTCAGATACTCTTAGTAATTTATTACCATCATCTTTCTCACAGAGGAGGAAAAAAAAGGGGATGCAGTTCTTTGGTCATTTACTATGCCTGTTGCACATTTTGATTTATTTTCACCCCTAAAACAATATTTCTGCTGAACAGTAGCAAACTCGGCTTTAAAAGTTGAAATGAACAATTAAATCCTATGGATTTTCCAGTGTGTGAAAAACAAAAATCATTGTTTACTTTCTTAGGGGAGATACCCCAGATTCAAAGAGTCTGATTTAGTCCTCGTCTGCACCCAGGGATATTACTCACTCACTTACTTACTCACTTAGCTTTAAGAAGCATTATCAGTATAACATCAAAGTCTAACTGATAGCCAAACAAAGGAATAAGTACTGTGACATTGGATTTCACTCATCACAATGCAATCTTTCATGGACATGATCAAAAGTATTACATCGTGTTTCAGCACGCATACTAGTTCCTCAGTTCCCCTTGTATATGCGGCACAGTAGTTGTCTTCCCTTTGCTCCTTCCCTCTGCGGAGGGGGCAGGGATTTCAAGCAAATGTAAGTTGAGCAACCTATTTTAACAGTCAGTCATTTGTGGGAAAACCTAGTCATCCCATCAGATACATTCAGTAGCTAACACCAAACCACAAAACTCTTGTGAGACCTTGTAGTCTGATATTAGAAAACCTGTGCAGGAAGTACAGTTGACATGTGGTGATATTGGCCCTCGGTCTCAATGCAGAAGATCGATTCCACAGGAAGCCCTCCTCCGCCATATGACTTGTATCTTACAGCTATGTCTATTAGCCCCCTTTCCACTAAGCCTATGACTGAGCCAGTGCAATATATCAAGTTCAGTTACTAAGCACCTGGGAACTCTCCTATTTCCCTCCATTGTACCAATAAAGAAGATGATTTGTAGCTCACGGTTGAAATGAGGGTTCTATGGTGTTCCCTGAGCTCAGCTGTTTCTTGCAGATGTTTCATTACCAAACATTATCAGTGTAGTAAGGAATGGGGTTTACTCTGAGTTTATATTCTAGAGGCTTGCCCTGTGCGTGTTAAAAAGAGAGCTATGTAATATAGCAAAGGATCAATGTAGTCTAATAGACAAATTACAGCCAGACCTCTCTCGGCTACAAATGTCGTAAGAAGGACCTTGGATAACCTAACTTACCTTTCAGTATTTTCATTGAATTAAATGGAATGAGAAGAGGAAAAACTACTTATACCAACTTCTTGAGTTTTATGAAAGAAATGAAGCATAGCAGTGAAATAAACAACTATATATTGTGCTAGATACTTTTTGATGTGCAATGATGAGTATCAAAATGTGCATAGAAACCACTACATTGCACATTTACTATAGTTACTTCATTTTTCATCTCCTCTTGCGCTATTCATGTTCATTACTATTTCATATTATCAGCTGGCTACATTAATAAAGATCCTCTCCTCTCCTTTTCCTCCCCTCCCCTATTCTTTATCACTTTTAATTCAAATGATGGCACCCTTTACCCAAGGCATTTGTGTGGATTAGGGTGCATGAAGATGTAAGATTTAGCTGATTCTGAATATGAATTAAATGTGCATAGGTTTTTGTGCATGCAAATTCTTTCAAGAGGTCATTTTCCCCCCTGTAAGAGTCCTCTATTGAGTATGTACAAGGGAATTGTAGTACCGTACATATTGTACATATCAGGCCCAGAATCCCACACAGATGTGAAGAGACAAGGGCCAGCAGGCACTAGCGCTCTCCCCCCAACCAGACATTCATATCCTGACATATGTTGCATGATTATAAATTGGTATGTGTAATGCAAATGGACCTTCTGGCTATACAAATGTTATATTCTTATTACACAGAACCCACTGAGGCAAGAATTACTTTAATCTTTACGCTTGACAATGCATATGTGTTAAAGCTGTTATTTGACAGCATTCTTTGCTGCCAGTCCAATTGGGGTGAAATGCTCAAAAAACTGATGCAAGCTTAGAGCATCCCTTGAAACCAGATGCAATGCGCTGATTTGGAGCAGGACTGCAAGGTCTTTCCACTAATCTCTCCAAGAAGGAGAAAGAAGAGGACAATCACCATCCGCTGATTATCGGCATTTCCCCATTGTTCTTATGAACTGACTTCAGTGTAAAGGCTAGAGATGGAAATAATCTTTTTGTTTATTATTCTGCCTGTGCAAGGTTACTCTCTCATTATCATGATTTCTAATGTGTATCTAAAGGGTCCCAAGAGAAAAAGATTTCACCACTTCCTTTTCAGATGCTTTTGCAGCCCATAGATTTTACTGCCAGGAAGCTGTTGTTGAGATTTAACTTGCTCCTTCAGCTTCAAGTTGTCCTTTTATCATTTTCCTGCTGTTGAGTGGTTTGTTATCCCAAAATAAATTGAATGCTGGTTGTCAGACATAAAGATTTTTTCTAGTTTGGAAGTGAAGAAAGAGTGATTAACAATAATTTTATTGAACTTCTGAAATGATGGGATAACCGTATTGCTGATATTAAATTAAAACAAGGATGACTGTGTAATGTTGGATTTGTTGGGTTCATTGCTCTCACCTCATGAGGGAATGACTTGTGTTTTTTTGAGAATTTTATTTTGGCAGATTCTAAATATTTCCATGTACAGGAAAGAGGTATGAGGAAGGCTTGCCACTTTCCAGGTTTTTTTTCCATTTTGGTATTTAACCCCCCTCCATCTTGAAGGTAGCAGCATCTACTTTGATCAATTTTTAAAGGTTAGGCAGGATTTTAATTTGTTTTAGGACATGGATAGAAGACCACTAGGAAAATTTAAAAATGTAACCCAGAAGAAGGCAATGGTTTATAGTTGCCAAGAAAATTGTAGGGTTACATCAGGCATAACCAGAGGAACTTTTACTTTTATCTAGTCCAGCCTTATTAACAACAAAATTGAATATGGCAATGAGTCTAAATAGTTATAGTTATAGTTTATTTGATTTATATACCGCCCTTCTCCCTTTTGGGACTCAGGGCGGTGTACAGCCACAATAAAATAAACGGTACAAAATCTAAAACAATATGTTGAAAAGATTAAATAAATGGCCTACATTTTAAAACCCCATACTAAAATCACTATAAAATCCCTTTAAAAACTACCTTTAAAAACTACGACAGGCCGGCAGTGCAGAATAAATGCGTCTTCAGGGCCCAACGGAAGAGATGTAGGTCTGAGATCGTCCTTAGTCCAGGGGGTAGGTCATTCCAGAGGGCAGGAGCTGCCACAGAGCATTGTTTAACCAATGGCACCCTGAGGAGACCCTCTCTGTGGGAGCGAACTGGTCGGAGGGAGGTATTTGGCAGCAGGAGGCGGTCTTGCAGGTAACCAGGTCCCTTGCCATGGAGCGCTTTAAAGGTGGTCACTAGCACCTTGAAGCACACCTGGAAAGCCAGAGGCAGCCAGTGTAGCTCATGCAGGAAAGGTGTCACATGGGAGCATCTAGAAGCTTCCAGAATCCCCCGCACGGCCGCATTCTGAACTAACTGGAGCCTCCGGGTGCACCTCAAGGGAAGCCCCATGTAGAGAGCGTTGCAATAGTCCAGACGGGAGGTGACGAGGGCTTGAGTGACTGTGCATAAGACATCACGATCCAGAAAGGGGTGCAACTGGCGTATCAGGCAGACCTGATAGAAAGCCCTCCTGGCCACGGCTGGCCACGGCTGTCATGTGATCTTTTAGAGACAGCCGAGAGTCCAGGAGGACGCCCAAATTGTGAGCCCTCTCTGCAGGAGCCAGTGTCTCGCCCCCAATAGTCAGAGATGGCATCAACTGACTATACTGTGATGCCGGAAGCCACAGCCACTCGGTCTTGGATGGGTTGAGTCAGAGCCTGTTCCTTCCCATCCAGACTAGCACGGCCTCCAGACACTGGGACATCACTTCCACGGCAATCTCCTAGATCCATGGTTTTCAATCTTTTCTTCACCACAGAACCCCTTTAAATACCACTGGTACATGCCACAGACCATGGCCAAGGACCATCAAGACTTAATTCAAGATTTAAATCATAATATTTTTCAAGTCTTCACATAGCCCTGTGATGACATTGCAGCCCCAGGGGTCCATGGACCACAGGTTGAGAACCACTGTCCTAGTTTATAAATTATTGAAACCAGAACAGAGGTGGTTTAGCTGCGAATGCTGGATTATTTATACATATTTTATCAAAGGGCCTGTAAAATATCTATTTAAAAGAATGTATGCGGCACCCATCTGGAAACTTAATTCTGAAGGGGTCACAACAGTGGAACAAGCCCAAGATACCTAAAAGACAATAAAAGCAAAAACAAAAATCTAGTGCCACCATCAGTCTCCTCCCATGCAGGCAACATTGCTGTCTTTAGGCTCCAACCTCACCCTTTGCTTAGGTGAAGAACTGGCTCTTTATAGCCTTACAACTGGTAAAAGGGTAGGGGACCTGCGAGATCTCAAATAGAAGGCTGCTATGGAAAATAATTGTAAGGCTGAGTGAGTATATTATTTACCCATAACTTGTTAGATGCACTATAGTTCAGAGGTGAGTTGCTCCTGGTTCGGCCTGGTTTGTCTGAACTGGTAATGATAATCTAGCCTACGTCACAGAACCAGCAGTGACCCAGGCTGGCCATGCCCCTGAACCAGTTCCCCGGTCTCCCTTGGCTTTGGTGGCATCTTGTTTATTACCTTTTCATGGTCTCTGTGCATGCGTGCAACCATTTTCAGTGAACTGTGTATGTGCAAGCAATGTGTGGCTGGCGCATGCGAGCAAGCAAAGTAAGCAGTGAGCGAGCCAGTGAACCGTTATCGATTCACAAAAGAACCCATCCCTGCTACAATTAGCTGAAATAATAGAACACACTATATTGTAACTACTATGGCTTAGGCTTAGTGTGCAGTGTGGATGCAGCTTGAACCTATTTTAGGTGTTTGGTTGGATTATCAAACTGCTTTTACTAAATCAGACTTTGCAAGATGCTAAATGTAAAGATGAAAATCCAAATGTGGGGAAAAGATTATATACAGGATTACAGTACATGATTGTGTATGATTTTGGTCCATTCTCTAGCTTTTACTTTTGCAGGTTCTTCAGAAAAGAGAGTTGGTCACTTAAGGAATTTAGCATTTAATTAATAAGGATTTTAAAGTTTAGATATGCAGATATTAAGATTATTAGTGCATTCCAGGTCTTTGCCATTTTAGTCAGGTGCAATATGTCCTTCCTTACACAAGACAAATGTATTTGAAGATGCCTTCTTACTGTACCTATTTGAAGAGATGAGCCATAATGGAGAGCAAGAATTTTAATCAAGAATGAACTTGATACATAGGTTATATGTTCACAGCTTTTCCTATTGTGATGTACTGTATGTATGTTCAAGTTATTTAGTTATGATTCTATTCTATACATATATCAGTTAAATATATATCTATATTCTTTTGTGATTATACATTTTTGGAGATAAACACATTATGAGTTTATAAACCCTTGCTGATTTTGAATCTCTGTGGCATACAACTGTCCCTTTATACTGTCTGAATATTTATTTATTTATTTATTGCCTAAGCAACCTTAAAAATTTAAATCTCTCTTCCATGACATGCATAGCATCTTCACCCATTGATGGAGACCACTCATGCACTGATAAAATCTCCATCGTTGGATGAAGATGCCATGCATTTCTTGTCTTGGAATGGAAGAAGGTTACGAAAAAAAAACCAAGGCAGTGTTCATATGTGTGAAATGCTGCAAAATTGAGATATTGAATATGAGTGTTAATATCACAGAAAATCAAAATGCAATATTATGTTTACATTATCCAAACTCCAAATATTATTTATTTGAAGAAAATAAATTACTATAAATCAACTTTCAGAAATTAATAAGAACCCAAGAATAAGAAAAACAATGTCAACCAGAAAAAAACTCAAAGGAAATGATGAAAAACTGTGCTCTTAATGCAAGTAGTTTTCAACTTATGACCACAATTGATTCCCAAATTTGTTTTGCTAAGTGAAACATTTTTCGGTGGGTTTTGCCCAATTTTACAACTTCTGGCCACGGTTGTTAAGTGAATGACTGCAGTTGGGAAGTTAATAAGTGAATCTGGGTTCCCCATTGACTTTGCTTGTCAGAAGATTGCAAAAGGTGATCACATGACCTTGGGACCCTGCAACCATCATAAATATGAGTCAGTTGCCAAGTGACTGAATTTTGATCACATGACCATGGGGATGCTTCCATGGTCGTAAGTGTGAAAAATGGTCATAGGTCACTGTTTTCAGTGCCATTGTAACTTTGAATGGTCACTAAATGAACTGATAATAAGTTAAAGAATACCTGTAGTATTAATAGATATTTCAGTATTTGGTTTCATCTGCATTTTAATGAATGCAGAAAAATTGCTAAATGCCTGAAAGTCCGTCCTTCCTTCCTTCCTTCCTTCCTTCCTTCCTTCCTTCCTTCCTTCCTTCCTTCCTTCCTTCCTGCCTGCCTGCCTGCCTGCCTGCCTGCCTTCTTCCCTCCCTCCCTCCCTCCCTCCCTCCCTCCTTCCTTCCTTCCTTCCTTCCTTCCTTCCTTCCTTCCTTCCTTCCTTCCTTCCTTCCTTCCTTCCTTCCTGTTTTAGCCATCCAGTAGACTCTGGGCAGCTTACAAAACATATAAACAGTTAAAAATATGCAACAACACAGCCAGCCAGAATTAAAACAACCATAACAATAACCACACCAATTCCCCTACAAACACATTAACCCCAGGGCTGAGATCACATACAGATCTCATACCTACCTTCAGTACTGTCAAAAACATATTCATGTGTATTGCAAACCTAGAAAAAAATAGGTTAGAAATTGTCCAAACCGATAATGCATCCATGTATGCATGGATATAGAAAACTTCTTATGCTGCCAATTTGATAGATAGATGATAGATAGGTAATGAATTATGTTGTAAAAGGTCTAGTGATTCACTTTAAACACATAATGAATCATTCAAGTATTGGGAGCAAAATTCATCTCCCATTTTTAATTCTCCTTCCAACCTGCTACAGTTACTGTTTTTTCGATTACCATCCAAAAAGTCAAGATGCAACCAGGCAAGTATGATCAAAGCTTCTACCATTCTTTTATGACTGCCACACATACAAAAAGAAAACTGGTGGGAATCACAATCTACTATTTTGGCTGCCAACTTGATTTTTCTGACCATATTTTGTGGATGGGAGCGGAGCCTGCCTGTCTTTGAGTGCTTGAAATATCCACCCAAAATGTATAGCCAAGGGAGCCTGCACATATTTCATAAACACAGAGGCATCTCATGTGGCCTTAGAAAAGTTCACTATCTTGCTGGCAGGTTTGCCGAAATACTAATTCTGGGAATTTGAGCAGATTATGTCTGCTAAAGTAAACAAGACAGGAATGGGAAAAAAGGTATCAGTCAATCAATAAGTGAACATTGTACCTTTTCTTTTTTGGTTCTAAGTAAAACAAATGAAGTCAGGGCCTGGAAATTCTCCAGGGCAAACTCCATAGAGGTTTTGTTCTTCTTTGTTTCTCTTCATTCAACCAACTTTTAGAAGAAATCATCCAATACATCAGTGATGGCTAACCTTTTTTGGCTCGTGTGCCAAAAACGGGGGGAGTGCAGGGGGGTCGTGCGTGGGCGTGCCACATCCACAATGCTATGTGCATGACCCCCTGCTTTTGGCGTGCTTTTTCTGCCCTCCCCAGGCTCCAGAGGCTTTCTAGGAGCCTGGGGAGGGTGAAAACAGCCTCCCCTCCCCACCTCCAGAGGCTTTAGGAGCTCCCCAAAGCAGAGGGCAAAAAACGGCCTCAAAAGAAGGCCTAAATCAGCTGGCCAGCGCACACATGAGCGCTACTGCTGACAGGGAAATGCTTCGCGTGCCCTAAGAAATGGTTCCGCGTGTCACCTGTGGCACCCGTGCCATAGGTTCTCCATCACTGCAATAGATTGTGCTCACGGGTCCCAGGTACACTTGAAGCTTGAGTTTTCAAACAAGCTTGAAAGGTAGAAGTCATTCATTCAGATGCCCATCTCAACAAAATGGGTGGTTGAGTGGTTCACAATGCATAAAAACAAGCCAACAACATACACAAAAATCAAAACAACCTAACTTCTATAACCCACTAAAAATAATAGTTAAACACTAGGGGCTGGCTTCAAAAATTGCAGCAACGGGTTCGCTACCCCGTTGCTGGGTGGACGTAGCCTAGTTGACCTCTTGCACCACAGTGTGGGGGGCATTTTTCACCCTCCCCAGGCTCTGGAGGCTTTCCTTGAGTCTCTGGGAGGGCGAAAACTGCTTCTCTGGACTCCGTAGGCTGGAAATGGGCCCATTTCTGAACTTCCAGAACTTCCAGTAGACCCATTTTTCATCCTCCCCAGGCTCCAGAGGCATTCCTCGAGCCTCTGGGCGGGTGAAAACGGAGGGCTCCAGAAGCCCTCCAGAGGCCAGAAACAGGCCCATTTCCCAACTTCCAGAATTCCGGTAGACCCATTTCCCCCCCGCTTCCCTGAGCTTCCGCATGGGCCCTGCACTTACCTGGCATGATGAACAAGCTGTGTGGAGACTCCTGGGAGGGGCATGGTGGGCGTGGCCTGCCAGGGGTGGCATTTGGGGGTTCACCGAACTGGGCAGAATCCTAGCTAGAGGATTGCTCGAACCTGTGCAAATCCCCAGCAGCCCACAGCCCGTTAAACACACATAGCATGCTCATCTTGTTGGATCTGGCCGGACAAGCAAATAGAATATTGGTAGTACACCAACCTACCTGAACAAAGCTGGATCAACCTGGGAAGATAATGAGAATTGCTTTCTTTTGTTGGGGTTGGATAAATTCTTTCTGTGCTTTCTTTGTCCCTGATTGGTTCTTGTCATATTCTGGTCACTTTTCAATTGCAGGTTGAGAAAAACTTTGCATGGAACAGCAAATGAAACAAATCATTTATAAAGCTGAAACATATGATAAATGAGAGCTTCAAATGCAGTGTGATAATTAACCTTGTTTAATACAGTACTAAAAAAACAGGCCTCGTTTAGCTCTATTGTTTCATCATTTTGTTTTAAGTGTGTAACATCCTGCCTGCAATTGGTACGCTGACGGAAAACTGTCACAACAGTGATCATTGCAATCTAGAAGTTAAGTTTGACTGAAACATATGTCTTCAATTTTAATAGCTCAGCTTCCCAGATGCCCTAGAGGAGAATATTGCCTGAGAAGGAGCTTTTCATGTAAGAATAATTTGTGTTAAGTAGCTCAGTGATCTGTTTGTTAGGTTAGAGCTGACAGTTTGTTTATATTTCTAAAGGGCTATGATGAATGGGGGAGAAGTTGATGCTAATTAGCCTAAATTGTTCCTAAGAATGCAGAACACTTTGCCAGTTCCATTGTTTCTGTTTCTTTGCACTTTTTCAATAATTGAATGGAGCTCGGATCATTCATCATAATTTCAGGCAAGCTGGAAATAAGTGAATATAGCACGGGCCTGCCTGTGCAATGGAAGATGTCACAGTAGAGGTCAATTAGGTAAGACAACCTAGGACTCTTGTGTAGATGCAGGAGAGTTGAATGTTGTCTTCAAAGAAATTAATGCTGTCATTAAACACTTGGCTACAGTTCTGGCTACTTAAAAGGCTGCTCAGCCCAGTAAACATACTTCTTTTTTTGCCCTTAGATCTTAACCCCAAGAGGTAGGCTGGTGACATCCTATACTTAAAAACATATTACCTCTCCAGCAATGTATAAAATGTGATGGCCGCAGAAAGCCTGATGGGAGCTTGAGGTCTCTTAGTGGCAGAGGGAAGGTATGCTATTCAGAGGTATTATGGATGTTAAGGAATGGAAATAATCAGCTATACAAGAAAATGAGCACAGAGCCACTGGCTGTAATGAATAAACTACAGGACAGGATCAGCCTTCCTCTATTTCAGGGATAGTCAACCTTTTTATACCTACCACCCACTTCTGTATCTCTGTTAGTAGTAAAATTTTCTAACCGCCCACCGGTTCCACAGTAATGGTGATTTATAAAGTAGAGAAGTCAATTAAATTTAAAAAAGGAAAGTGCTTCTGTATCGGACAAAACTCCTACCGCCCACCATGAAAGCTGGAACGGCCACTAGTGGGTGGTAGGGACCAGGTTGACTACCACTGCTCTCTTTGATGTGCATCAAATAATGTGGAATAATTGTTCTCAGAATTGCAAGGCGAAATGATGAAAGAAATTCAGGGTGTTGTGGACAACTCATATGAAGAGCACCATAGCTTGATTAGCCAGAGTACCTTGCATGAAGGTCTAGATGTGAGTGACACATCCAGGAGAATCCTTCAATTGTCAAAACCAAGTGAGGATTTAAATCCAAATCTTCCTAGACTTGCAGTCGACCAGATTCATGCAGTGTATGCTGGTGTAATATATTTTACTATTTTAATTATGTTTTATTTTTCTAGGCAGCGTTATAACTTGCAGGGAGTGCTTTCTAAATAGCCCCCCTTCCTCCTCTTCCTCCCTCTCTCTCTCTCTCTCTCTCTCTCTCTCTCTCTCTCTCTCTCTCTCTCTCTCTCTCTCTCTCTCTCTCTCTCTCTCTCTCTCACACACACACACACACACACACACACACACACTTTATAAAGACATTATAAAATCCATGTTTAGTGCAAGGAAAAAAAACCTCTTCACATGTCAAATCCAGGCCTTAGCATTCTTTTTTAATTTATGCACATATAGTATCACAGGAAGAGATGGAATAAATTTGTGGACTGTGGCAAATGAGAGAACATTTTTGAATCAGGATCTTTAAAAGGGGTGAAATTTGAGTATGATTAAGTTAGGAAAAAGACTCATATACAGCGGAAGTCAGAGACACTGTATACATTATAGGCATGTCATCCCCTCCCCAATTCCCTTTTATAGCTTGTTTAGGCTTTTTATACAAATTGTGAAGGAATTTGCAGTTCTGAGAATAGAATTCTCTCTTTCTCTAAACTTTTATAGAAGTGCAAAGCACAACAAAATACAAAGGCAAATAGCAATTAGTACTTAGTATTCCGATCAGGAGCAACCCTTGCTCTAGGGCAGACTGGTAGTTTATACTGCCTGGGAGTTTTGTTCACCACTAATTTTCTCGGAAGGAAATGATCCCATGGCTTATGCTATCCATGTTTTGTGCATATTTGCCCTATAATTGGCATTTATTAAAGAGACTTTTGGTTTGATTGATTACTGTCAGGATACAGGCCGCCAGCTTTCATACAAATTACTTCTCTTTTACATTAACTCATTAGAGTTCTGCTCTGTTTAAACATCATCCTTATTTATTGTATAATTAGATTTTTTTTTAAAAAACTTAGATGTTGGGCAGAATTAATAAAGTTTTATTAAAGTGTTTACATTTGTAATGTTGAGAGGAAAAAAATCAAGAAAGTTGGGCATTTTGAGATTGGAAACAGCTTAAAACCTTGTAGTATATTGATTACTTAATTTTCTTCCTAGCTTCACAAGATTATCCTGTATTAATAAATTATAGGGGGTGGGGAATAAGTGGGGGAAGACTGCTACCAAGTTACACTTCTCATATCTGAGCCATCTTAAATATATAAGTAAGCTATATTCTAATTGAAATGCTGTTGTGTAAAATATCCTATTGACCTAATTAGAGTTACTCTAGGGCAGGGGTCCCCAACCTTTTTTGCACCAGGGACCAGTTTCATTTTAAAGAAAATTCTGCGGACCGGCTGGCCTAGAGGAGGAGGAGGGGAGGGGGAACAGGCAGCGCATGCGCGTGCGGGGGGGGGGGGGGTCGGCTCACTTGGCCCTCTAGGGCAGTGGTGGGCAAACCTATTAGTCAATAGAGCCAAATATCAACAGTACCACTACTGAAATTTCTTTTGAGAGCCAAAAGGTGTGGCCTGTTTTGTGGGAGTGACTCAGTGGTCCTGTGACCCGATGGGTGTGGCCAACTTGGAAAATGTGGTGAAACTCACTTAATAGTCTTGCTTAGCAACCAAAATTTTGTGCTCAATTGTGGTCATAAGTTCTTTCTTTCTTTCTTTCTTTCTTTCTTTCTTTCTTTCTTTCTTTCTTTCCTTCCTTCCTTCCTTCCTTCCTTCCTTCCTTCCTTCCTTCCTTCCTTCCTTCTTTCTTTCTTTCTTTCTTCCTTCCTTCCTTCCTTCCTTCCATTTCTGGCTGGTCTTTGGTCTTCTGAAGATGGTAAAAAAGGATTTATGGGTACTCGTTATATATAAAGGCAGCCCATGACTCTTTGGGATGCTGGTTTGAATCCAGGAAATGACTCAGAGGATGTGATTTCTTTGAAATGACCACCGGGAGAAAAATAGATCTTTAACCTGGTTAACCAAACAGGTAGCTTGAGGTGGAATAGGAAAATAGATTTCTTTCCTTCCTTCCATTGCCTCCCTCCCCCTTCCTCCCTTCTTTCCTTCCCTCCCTCCTACCCTCCATCTCTCTTTCTTTTTCGTTCTTTCTTTCCTTCCTTTCCTTCATTCCTTCTTTCACCCCTCCCTTCCTCCTCCCTCCCCCTTCTTTCACTCCCCCCCTCCCACCCCCCATTCATCTTTCTTTTTCTATTTTTCTTTCTTTCTCTTTCTCTGTTTCTCTCTCTCTCTCTCTCTCTCTCTCTCTCTATCTGTCTCTCTCTCCTCCCTCCACCCATCTCTGTCACTTTGTGTGTGTGTGTGTGTGTGTGTCTGATTCCCTCTCTCTATTTCTGTCTCTCTAAGTCTGTCTCTCTGTGTGTCTGTCATTATCTCCCTCACTCCCCCCCCCCCGGGAAGCAGCAGAGGGGCCAGCTGGAGAGGAGGAGGAGGGAGCAGCCCCCTGGGCAGAGGATGGCCGAGCGCGCCTCCACCAGCTCCTTCCGACGGCCACCGCGGCGCACTTTCCAGGGCTTCCCGGAGGGGCCGGCATGTCATCTGAGGAGGTAATGGCTGCCTCATCCCACAGCGAGCGAGCGGGCAGAGGACTCGAGCCTGTGACTACCTTAAGCACTGCCGAAACCGACCGGGTGCCACATGGGGCTGGAAGGGAGATGGGCGTGCTTAAGGTAGCCGCAGGCTCGAGTCCTCCGCCCACCCGCCCGCTTGCTGTGGGATGAGGCAGCCGTTACCTCCTCAGCTGACATGCCGGCCCCTCCGGGAAGCCCCGGAAAGTGTGCCGCAGTGGCCGTCAGAAGGAGCTGGTGGAGGCGTGCTCGGCCATCCTCTGCCCAGGGGGCTGCTCCCTCCTCCTCCTCTCCAGCCCTGCGGCCCGGTTCCTATCAGGCCACGGACCGGCAGCGGTCCGCGGACCGGGGGTTGGGGACCCCTGCTCTAGGGAAGAACCTGTTATAAATGATTTCATTATGTAAACTGATATAGTGTTTAAGGTTTGGTAATCATTATAAATTGATCAGCTATGCCTTGGATGGTTGTATAGTTTGTATTTTTATAGTAAACTCCAATTAGTAATTTTCATTTTCAATGAATACTAGTATTACACTAGTACTACAAATAACAATGGATATAGTTCTTTACTTGTAAGAGTTGATATTAACCACTTTGGTGAACACTGGTTTACTTGTCAATCGAGCTAAGTCCCAATAAATTGTTTCTATCATTACATATTACATTTACAGGCATTTGGTATAATTTTTATTAACTCTGTTTGATTGTGAACGTTAATCAGGAGTCCAAAAGATCCCCCTTTTTTCCTCCCAATCAAATATTTTGGAAGGATTACCTTCTCATTGATAAGCTAAAAGCTTATCATATGTGGTAGGGGAATATATAATAAACTGCAATGATGCCAAAATGATAACACATGTGCCACAATGACATCACTATGCATGTATTGTCTTTGGCTCCCTTATAATCCCGTTAAGGATCCATGTGTCGTATGACATCTGGGACAATGTTCATTTGTTAATTCTGTTCCATGCTTGATTTATTGCATCTAAAGCTGAACATGAACTGCTAAATGCAATTTATTTCACTTCGGTAGAAGTATTGCTTTCAGATAATAGGATGTAATACTTTGATTCCATTCTCTAATATTAGACTCCATCTTAAATACTGTGTAAAGTTTTAGGACATCACATTTGAGAAAGGATTGAGGTAAACTATATGGGCTCAGAGAAGAGTAACAAAAATTATCACAAGACTAGAAATTAAATCCTGAAAAGACAGACTGAATCCTGAAAAGACAGACTGAATGGGTTACCATATGTTGAAACTTCAGAGGACAAGTTAAGGTAGAACATGATAGCACCATTGAAGTACCTGAAGGTTATTGCCCCTCAAAAGGCCATAATTTGTTTACTGTTGTTCCTAATGTTCAGAATAGTTTGACAATGAAACCAAATGCCCAGAAATGTGGTGAGCCCTGGATGTATTCAAGGGAAGCTGGGGCAGCTGCTTGTCAAAATTATTTTAAACTGCATTCTTACACTGAGCAGGAGGTTGGACAAAGCCTAAAATCGCCCATTTTGACTTAAGATTCTGTGATTACCCCAGTAATTAAGCCTGCAGTTATCCATGTAATTCTAACATGGGTTCCACTTCTCAGATGTCAGAGTGTTGCTGGCTGGAGAATTCTGGGAGCTGAAGTCCTTCAGACTTAAAGTTGCAAAGGTTGGGGACCCCCGTTCTAGTGGATATGAATCTTGGGCTTCCATTTCCATTTGAATGATTTCACACTTCTTTTGGAACTTAAATATTTCCTGACGGAAAAGAAGCGTTCTTCAAGACTCTAGGATACATGGGATGCAATGAAAGCAGTTACTAGAGGTTTAATAATAGATTATACAAGAAGAAGAAATAAAGAGAAAAGAGGGCTACAGAAAAGATTAGAGAATGAATATAAAACACTGGAAAAAGAACTACAGAAATTACCACAGAGAAAAGATATTAGAATGAAGATGGATCTGATTAAACATAAAATAGATATTTCAAAAAAAGAAGAATTGGCTCAGAAGATAAGATCTGCAAAACAGAATTATTTTGAAAACGCAAATAAACCTGGAAGATGGTTGGCATACAAACTAAAGAAAGAGAGAGAGACAAGGAAGATTCAACAATTAAAAAATGAACAAGGACAAATACATTACTCAAATGAGGAGAAAAAAAAATTGCTCAGGAATATTATATGAAACTATACGAAAAAGAAAATACACTAGAACAGGATGTTAAAAACTACTTACAAGAGGCAAATCTCCCGGTTATAGCGGATGATAGCAGAAATATACTAAATGCAAAGATAACGATGATGGAACTAACTGAAGCTATTAAAAGACAAAAAAATGGGAAAGCCCCGGGACCGGATGGCCTCCCAGGAGAGTTTTACAAAACCTTGGAGGAAGTACTATCCTTTCCTTTATTAGAATTGATGAATGAAATTATGTCTGGTAGTAAAATGCCGAATTCTTGGTCAGAAGCCTATATTTCACTGATACCAAAGGAAGGAACAGATCTCCTGCAGGTAAAGAATTACCGACCAATTTCATTGTTAAATTCGGATTATAAATTATTTGCATCAATACTAGCAGAAAGGCTCAAAAAATACCTAAACAATTTTATACATCCAGATCAAAATGGATTTTTACCAAAGAGACAAATTAAAGACAACATGAGAATAATTTTGAATACGTTGGAATATTATGAAGCACATTCTGAAAAACAAATGGCTTTGATATTTCTCGATGCACAAAAAGCCTTTGATAACGTGAATTGGAAGTTTATGTTGCAGCAGCTAGAACAAATGGAATTTGGTCAAAACTTTATACATGTTATAAGCACTATATATCACAACCAAACAGCCAAGATAATAATAAATGGAGAGCTTTCAGATAACATCCAGATAAAAAGAGGCACAAGACAAGGTTGCCCACTATCACCTTTACTTTTCGTACTAACGCTAGAAGTGTTAAATAGAAAGATAAGAGAAGACAAAGAAATAAAGGGAATGACAATTAGGAAAGAACAATATAAATTACAAGCTTTTGCAGACGACCTAGTTTTTATCCTCGAAGAACCACTTACAACCGCGTCCAAACTGATAGGGAAAATTGAGGAATATGGGAAAATAACAGGTCTGAAAATAAATAAAGACAAGACACAAATCTTAACAAAGAATATGACAAGAAGACAGAAAGAAGAATTAACAGAAATCTTGAAAATTCAAATCACAAACAAGCTTAAATATCTAGGAATCCTTTTGACGTCGAGATGCAGCACCCTTAAAAAGGAGAATTACTCTAAACTCATGCAACAAATAGAAGTAGATCTTACGAGATGGCAGAATTTACAACTATCATTACTAGGGAGAATAGCCACGATAAAAATGAATATTTTGCCTAAGGTACTATACTTATTCCAGACAATCCCAATTAGATTGGGCAAGGACTTTTTCGAAAAATTAAGGAAAATGGTCTTAAAGTTCATATGGCAAGGGAAAAAAGCTAGAATAAAATTAAAAATTTTACAAGATACCAAAATAAGGGGAGGTATGGGATTGCCTGATTGGGAACTATATCATCAAGCTGCGAATCTGATGTGGATTAAAGACTGGATTACACTAAGAAATACAAGATTATTAGAATTAGAGGGACATGATTTGCCATCAGGATGGCACGCAGCTCTATGGTACCGAACCACCAGGAAACATGGCATTTTCAGAAGGCACTACGTAAGGGAATTTCTGATTGTAAATTGGGAGAAGATCAAGAAATTGCATTATCTCAAAATACCAGTCTGGGTATCAATTACGGAAGCATTTACATACGCAATAATACACAAAAAGGAACGAACAATCAGATATTCGGATTTATTAAACTCAAGGGGTGATCTTAAGACTATTCAGGAACTAAAACAAGAAGGAATGGATATTAATTGGTACACATACACACAAATACACTCAAGATATAAGGAAGACCAAAAAAAAGGAGGGGTTTATGACAAAATGACAGAATTAGACAAAATATTAACAGGCGTCGATGAAAAAACAATTAAAAAACTCTATGCCTACTTATTAGAGTTTAAACTCCAGGAAGAGCAAGTGAAGGAAACAATGATAATATGGGGGAAAAACTTCGGGCATGGGATCGACCTAGATAAGTGGCAAAAATTGTGGACACAGAATTACAAAATGACGATGTCAACAGCCTATAAAGAGAACCTATACAAGATGTTCTACAGGTGGCACCTATCACCCTCAAGAATCTCAAAAATGAGCAAGAACAAATCTCAAAAATGCTGGAAATGCCATCAGACGCCTGGTACTTACTACCATATGTGGTGGACTTGCTCGGAGGCCCAAAATTATTGGAATATGATCCACACATGGTTGGACAAAATAACAGGAAAACAAATAGATTTCAAACCCGAACTCTTCCTGCTTGGACTTAATTTAGAAACATTCGACAAAAATTTGAGATACCTAATTGTGAATATTTTAACAGCCGCTAGAATCGTCTTTGCTAAAAATTGGAGAAATGACAAATTACCATCAGAGCAAGAAATTATTTATAAAATTATGGAATGTGCAGAGATGAATAAATTAACATTTGAAATTAGAGAACAAGACAATGAACAATTTTATGAAATTTGGAATAAATTTTATCAATGGCTGGAAACAAGATAGTCAAATGAAGGTTGAGGTATAATAATTGTAATATATATAAATATATTTGAACTAAAATATGTGATTTGTTATGATTATGACTATGGAAGAGATGTACAGTATGTAACCAACTGATACATTTTCTACAATTTGTAATGGAAGATGGACTTTATGTTTTTTGTTTTTTTGTTATACTTGTTTGTGTTTGTTTAAAAATAAAAATAAAAATTGTTTAAAAAAAAAAGACTCTAGGAAGGTGAATAAGCCAATCATTAAGCATTTCTCAACCTTCTACAAGGGCTATCTCAAATATAATATATATATGAAACTTGTCAAAGTCTGCCAGAGCAACCCCCTTATTATGTTTATATTATTTAAATTAAGCAATGTAATGTTGATTGGGTTGAGGAAAAATGTAATTGGAGTGGGTAGATGGTATGGTTAGATAGACTTTCACCCCTGGGAACATTAATTTAAATTCCACATTGAGCCTGAAAAGAGGGTATATTTGGTGGTCTCGTCTTCAGTCACTGTTGAGGCCCATTATGAACCCACCAAATAATTTAGCATGACTGCCAGCCTCTCATCAAGTGAATCAAGGAAAACTGAAACCCTGTAACTGTTTCTGCATGGAAGAGGCAATTCTGTGGGTTAGTCCCATGTCTAAAGCAAAAGATAATGTCTAATGATCATCCAGTATATATCCTTCCCTCTTCAGTATAAGAGATTGTTACAACTGGTGTAGTGTTTAAATGCTTCATATAATGAACCAGCTTTCAGGAGAAAATCCTTTCAGTGTAGCATTCTATAATCATTACAATGTGAATATTATAAAAGACCAAAAAAACAAATATGAAATCAAGCAGATCAGTACAAAGTAGCCAGCTTGATATATATATGGACTAGTTTTTAGAAAAGAAAATAATAATAATAATAATAATAATAATAATATTTAATTTTGTATACCGCGTCCTCTCCCCAAGGGGACTCGGAGCGGTGCACAGGGAAATTAAAACATATAAAAATATATACAAACAATAAATACAATAAATAAAAGCAGATTAAATTGATCGTCCCTGCGCTAAAAACCCCATTAAAACTAAATTCCCTAAACACCCCAGAGGTAGAGACTAACCAAGGCCGGCCAGACAGAAAAAGTGTGTTTTCAGTTTTCGACGGAAGGAGCGGAGGTCCGTAGTTGTTCTAATGTCGGGGGGGAGGTCGTTCCAGAGGGCTGGGCCCGCCACAGAGAAGGCCCTTCCCCTGGGCATCGCCCGCTGACACAGTCTAGTGGACGGCACCCGGAGAAGTCCCTCTCTGTGGGAGCGGATCGGCCGTGAGGATGTATGGGGCAGGATCCGATCCCGCAGATAGCTAGGTCCCGAGCCATGGAGCGTTTTAAAGATAACAACCAGCACCTTGAAGCGCACCCGAAAGACGACAGGCAGCCAGTGCAGCTCGCGCAAGAGTGGTGTTATATGGGCGTACCTTGCGGTCCCCATTATTGCTCGCGCGGCTGCATTCTGGACCAGCTGAAGTCTTCGGGTGCACCTCAAGGGGAGCCCCATGTAGAGAGAGTTACAATAGTCCAGTCGGGATGTCACGAGAGCATGAGTGACTGTGCAAAGGGCATCCCGATCCAATAGGGGGCGCAACTGGCGAACCAGGCGAACCTGGTAAAACGCCCTCCTAGCCACGGCTGTCACTTGATCTTCCATGGACAGCCGGGCATCCAGGAGGACACCCAAATTGCGCGCCCCATCCACAGGGGCAAGATGTTCGCCCCCTATGGCCAGCGATGGAGTGAGCTGGTTGAATCGGGCGGCTGGAAACCACAGCCACTCGGTCTTGGTCGGGTTGAGCCTGAGTCCGTTACTTCCCATCCAGATCCGCACGGCTTCCAGGCACTGGCACATCACCACTACGGCATCGTTGGGGTGGTTTGGGGTAGATATATACAGCTGAGTGTCATCAGCGTAGAGATGGTACTCTACCCCAAAACCACGGATGATCTCACCCAGCGGCTTCATGTATGTGTTGAACAGGAGAGGCGAGAGGACCGACCCCTGAGGCACCCCACATGTGAGGGGTCTCGAGGTCGACCTCTGCTCTCCTGCCAACACAAATTGCAATCGGCCAGAGAGGTAGGAGGAGAACCACCGTAAAACGGTGCCTCCCACCCCCAACCCCCCCAGCCGATGCAATAGGATACCATGGTCGATGGTATCGAAAGCCGCCGAGAGGTCTAATAGGACCAGGATGGAGGAACAACCCCCATCTCTGGCCCTCCAGAGATCATCGACCAACGCGACCAATGCCGTCTCGGTGCTATGCCCGGGCTGAAAGCCGGACTGGCGCGGGTCTAGATAATCAACTTCCTCCAGGTGACGGGGAAACTGTTGTGCCACCACACTCTCAACAACCTTCGCCAAAAAGGGAAGGTTGGAGACTGGACGATAGCTGTTTAATAGAGCTGGATCCAAAGAGGGCTTCTTAAGGAGGGGCCTCACCATAGCCTCTTTTAGGGAACCAGGCAAGGAACCCTCACTTAAGGATGCGTTGACAACCTCTTGGAGCCAGCCTCGTGTCACCTCCCAGGATGCCAGTACAAGCCAGGAGGGACACGGGTCCAATAAACATGTGGTGGCTCGCAGTCGCCCACGTAACCTGTCCATATCCTCGGAAGTAACGGAGTCAAACTCCTCCCAAACAAGATCTGTCTCGTGGCATCCCACTGGGCCATCAATGGGGGCTAGCTCGTTCTGTATCTGAGCGGTTTTCTCCTGCAGAAAAATCACAAATTCCTCTGCTCTACCCTGTAACGGGGCTTCCCGCATACTATTACATATCATTTGAACTAAAAATACAATTACATTTTCAACATTGCTTGTCATGTTTTAATTATCTGCTTATATTTATATTTAAGTGCAAAACATATGTAATTAAGTATTAGGAAAATGATGGGAAGTACAATGATGTGGTATAACGTCGCTCCATGGTTTTCTGCCTTCTTAAATGATTCCTACTTTATGTTCTTCATAAAAAGGGAGTGCTTGAAAACTAATAATCATTATCTTATAGGGAACTTTACTACTTTATTTTGCTAATGGCAAAGTGTCTATTAATGGAGGTTATCAGAGCCAACTTGCTCAAAGGGATTGAAGAGAAGGGTTTGCTAATACAGATTAAGGAGGAATTAACATAACTGAAAAATGACAGAGGAATGTTGTCGATATAATTTACTTGTACTTCGGTAAGACATTTGATAAAGTAGACCATAACCTACTATTAGATAAAGTAGAAAAATGTGGGTTAGATAGCATCACCACCAAATGGATTTGCAACTGGCTGACCAACCGCACTCAATGTGTAGCCCTCAATGGAACTGCATCTACATGGAAGGAAGTATGCAGTGGAGTCCCCCAAGGCTCTGTTTTAGACCCAGTACTCTTCAACATCTTCATCAATTATTTGGATGAGGGGATAAATGGGGAACTCCCATTTATCGAGTTAGCCCCCATTGATGGCCCAGTGGGATGCCACGAGACAGATCTTGTTTGGGAGGAGTTTGACTCCGTTACTTCCGAGGATATGGACAGGTTACGTGGGCGACTGCGAGCCACCACATGTTTATTGGACCCGTGTCCCTCCTGGCTTGTACTGGCATCCTGGGAGGTGACACGAGGCTGGCTCCAAGAGGTTGTCAACGCATCCTTAAGTGAGGGTTCCTTGCCTGGTTCCCTAAAAGAGGCTATGGTGAGGCCCCTCCTTAAGAAGCCCTCTTTGGATCCAGCTCTATTAAACAGCTATCGTCCAGTCTCCAACCTTCCCTTTTTGGCGAAGGTTGTTGAGAGTGTGGTGGCACAACAGTTTCCCCGTCACCTGGAGGAAGTTGATTATCTAGACCCGTGCCAGTCCGGCTTTCGGCCCGGGCATAGCACCGAGACGGCATTGGTCGCGTTGGTCGATGATCTCTGGAGGACCAGAGATGGGGGTTGTTCCTCCATCCTGGTCCTATTAGACCTCTCGGCGGCTTTCGATACCATCGACCATGGTATCCTATTGCATCGGCTGGGGGGGTTGGGGGTGGGAGGCACCGTTTTACGGTGGTTCTCCTCCTACTTCTCTGGCCGATCGCAATTTGTGTTGACAGGAGAGCAGAGGTCGACCCCGAGACCCCTCACATGTGGGGTGCCTCAGGGGTCGGTCCTCTCGCCTCTCCTGTTTAACACATATATGAAGCCGCTGGGTGAGATCATCCGTGGTTTTGGGGTAGAGTACCATTTCTACGCTGATGATACTCAGCTGTATATATCTACCCCAAACCACCCCAACGATGCCGTAGCGGTGATGTGCCAGTGCCTGGAAGCCGTACGGATCTGGATGGGAAGAAACGGACTCAAGCTCAACCCGACCAAGACCGAGTGGCTGTGGTTTCCGGCTGCCCGATTCAACCAGTTGACTCCATCGCTGGCCATTGGGGGCGAACATCTTGCCCCAGTGGATGGGGCGCGCAACTTGGGTGTCCTCCTGGATGCCCGGCTGTCCATGGAAGATCAAGTAACAGCCGTGGCCAGGAGGGCGTTTTACCAGGTTCGCCTGGTTCGCCAGTTGCGCCCCCTATTGGATCGGGACGCCCTTCGCACAGTCACCCATGCTCTCGTGACATCCCGACTGGACTATTGTAACTCTCTCTACATGGGGCTCCCCTTGAGGTGCACCCGAAGACTTCAGCTGGTCCAGAATGCAGCCGCGCGAGCAATAATGGGTACCGCAAGGTATACCCATGTAACACCGCTCTTGCGCGAGCTGCACTGGCTACCTGTCATCTTTCGGGTGCGCTTCAAAGTGTTAGTTCTCATCTTTAAAGCGCTCCATGGCTCGGGACCTAGCTATCTGCGGGATCGGATTCTGCCCCATACATCCTCACGGCCGATTCGCTCCCACAGAGAGGGACTGCTCCGGGTGCCGTCCACTAGACTTTGTCAGCGGGCGACGCCCAGGGGAAGGGCCTTCTCTGTGGCGGGCCCAGCCCTCTGGAATGACCTTCCCCCCGACATTAGAACAACTATGGACCTCCGCTCCTTCCGTCAGAAATTAAAAACTCACTTTTTCTGCTTGGCCGGCCTAGGTTAGTCTCTGCCCAGGGATTAGGGATTGTTAATTTTAAATGGGAATTTTAGTGCAGGGATAGTTAAATTTAATTTGTTTTTATTGTATTTATTGTATTCATGTATATATTTTATGCTGTTTTATTCCTCCCTGTACACCGCTCCGAGTCCCCTAGGGGAGAGGACGCGGTTATACAAATAAATATTCGATTCGATATTCGATATTCGATATTCGAACTCATCAAATTTGCCGACGACACCAAGCTGGCAGGAATAGCCAACACTCCAGAAGATAGGCTTAAGATACAGAAGGATCTTGACAAACTTGAACATTGGGCACTATCTAATAAAATGAAATTCAATTGTGAAAAAAGTAAGGTTCTACATTTAGGCAAGAAAAACAAAATGCACAGGTACAGTATAGGTGGTACCTTGCTCAATAGTAGCAACTGTGAGAGGGATCTTGGAATCCTAGTGGACAACCATTTAAATATGAGCCAGCAGTGTGCAGCAGCTGCCAAAAAAGCCAACACAGTTCTAGGCTGCATAAACAGAGGGATAGAATCTAGATCACGTGAAGTGTTAATGCCACTGTATAGTGCCTTGGTAAGGCCACACTTGGAATACTGCATAGAGTTTTGGTCGCCACGATGTAGAAAAGACGTGGAGACTCTGGAAAGAGTGCAGAGAAGAGCAACCAAGATGATTAGGGAACTGGAGACTAAAACATATGAAGAACGGTTGCAGGAGCTGGGTATGTCTAGTTTGATGAAGAGAAGGACCAGGGGAGACATGATAGCAGTGTTCCGATATCTCAGAGGGTGCCACAAAGAAGAGGGAGTCAAAGTATTCTCCAAGGCACCTGGGGGCAGGACAAGAAGCAATGGGTGGAAACTAATCAAGGAGAGAAGCAACTTAGAACTAAGGAGAAATTTCCTGACAGTTAGAACAATTAACCTCTGGAACAGCTTGCCTCCAGAAGTTGTGAATGCCCCAACCCTGGAAGTCTTTAAGAAGATGTTAGATAGCCATTTGTCTGAAATGGTATAAGGTTCCTGCCCACGCAGGGGGTTGGACTAGAAGACCTACAAGGTCCCTTCCAACTCTGCTATTGTATTGTAAACCAACTAAAGCCCTTAAAAACATCTTAAGTAAACCAGCATCCCCAGAAGAAAAAAAAACCAGAAATTGTCTACAACATGAGTCCCCAACCTTTTTTGCACCAGGGACCGGTTTCATTTTAAAGTAACTTCTGCGGACCGGCTGGCGTAGAGAAGGAGGCAGCCGCAGCCCCCCCCCAAGCCGACCTTCCTGCCCCTCTGCTGCCTGAGGGGACGGAGGGATGGAGGGAGAGAGGAAGAGCCGCACCCGAGGGGCCAAAGAGCCGACCACTGCTCTAGGGCAGGGGTCCCCAACCTTTGCAACTTTAAGCTTTGCTGGCTGGAGAAGTCTGGGAGCTGAAGTCCTTCAGACTTAAAGTTGCAAAGGTTGGGGACCCCTGCTCTAAGGCCTCCAATGGCGCGAACGGCCACGCCTGCACTCTCCTGCATCCGGTGGGTGCTCTGCCCAGTGGGCTGCCCCCTCCTCCTCCCCTCCAGCCCTGCGGTCCGGTTGCTATCAAGCCACGGACCGGCACTGGTCCACGGCCCGGGGGTTGGGGACCCCTGGTCTACAACATATAGTTTAAGGACTGCAACAGCCACTACATAGGACAAACTGGCAGAAGACTAGCAAAACACATCCATGAATGCCAACTAGCAGTTAGAAGATATGATGAAAAGTCTTTAATTTCACAGCAGATGGACAGACTTGCTCATGCTTCCCAGTTGAAAATATGGTTATTTTAGTCCTTCAAGCCATGTCCAAAAATGCTAAATAATTCCTAGAAGTCTAGCACTCAGACAGATTGGCCATCAACACATAGAGAAATGTAGATTCATAAAATAGCCCAAATGGGAACAAAAAGACCAAAACACATTCTCATCAGCAATCAACATCCATATGGTTAGAGATTAACACCAAGATTAACATGACGTCAACCATAAAGAAGCAAATAATACCCCAATCAAGGAACTGCTAAATGCAGTAAACTTAGAGTAAACAACAGCCCAATCAAGAAACCTCCCCTCAACACTGATAGTGTAAGCTACATGTATATAAAATGAGAGCAAACCCTACTCTTCAGTAATATTGATGATGTAGTTTGATGAAGAGAAGGACCAGGGGAGACATGATAGCAGTGTTCCGATATCTCAGAGGGTGCCACAAAGAAGCGGGAGTCAAACTATTCTCCAAGGCACCTGGGGCAGGACAAGAAGCAATGGGTGGAAACTAATCAAGGAGAGAAGCAACTTAGAACTAAGGAGAAATTTCCTGACAGTCAGAACAATTAACCTCTGGAACAGCTTGCCTCCAGAAGTTGTGAATGCCCCAACCCTGGAAGCCTTTAAAAAGATGTTAGATAGCCATTTGTCTGAAATGGTATAAGGTTCCTGCCCACGCAGGGGGTTGGACTAGAAGACCTACAAGGTCCCTTCCAACTCTGCTATTGTATTGTATTGTATTGTATTGTATTGTATGTTACCTAGTTTGATAATGAAATGTCTGCAAGAAAACAACTAAGCACCAAGGACCCCCAAATTTCATTGCCTTGTACTTCTGCTATTCCTTGTCCTGTTTTTAACAGAACATTACTTGAATATTTTGTTTCCCCTGAAATATAAAAGATGCAGCATCATAATGGGGCATGTGAGAGAATATTGGCTTGTTCATCATAATTTTCTAACAGAGAGTGGTTCCACTATGCAGAATGCAGCTTTTTATTTCTCAACACATTTGGGGGGTCTCAACTCCAGTGACATTTATTTCAGAGTTGAAGCCACACTTTTATTACTATCCCTCATTATCCAGTTCCACTGGTGAATCTGTTTTTACTTTATACCAACCTAATTTTTTTTAAAATTAGAAAAATTGGTTATATTTTCTGTTTATTTAAAATGTAAACTATAGTTGAGATGGAAAGGAACAGAAATTAAAATAAAACCAAAATAAATAATAACTGCAGGAATAAAAGGCCCTAGATCTGATTTATTATTTATTTGTAACAAAGGCAATGCTTGTAAAAATGATGACTAATAAAAAAATAAGAACATAGTAGTATAATCTTGTATATTATTACCCACCCATCTTATTGTGAAAGAGTATGCCCAGTAGTGGGATTTAATTTTTTTTACTATCGATTCTGTGGGTGTGGCTTGGTGGGTTTGGCATGGCTTGGTGGCAGGGGAAGGATACTGTAAAATCTCCATTTCCTCCCAATCAGCTGGGACTCAGGAGGCAGAGAATAGATGGGGGCAGGGCCAGTCAGAGGTGGTATTTACTAGTTCTCTGAACTACTCAAAATTTCTGCTGCTGGTTCTCCACATCTGGTCAGAACCTGCTGAATACCACCTCTGGTTCTGCTGGACTGGACTATACCAGGTTTGCATTGGCCCTCCTGTTTAATCTGAGGCCTTTTGGTTTCCTCTCGTGTGCTGTTCTTGATGGCGGCTTCTTTGCAGTACCACAATGCCAACGGATAGGGCATCCCAAGAGGGGAGAATTTTTCATCTTTTCTTGTGGAATTTTAGGAGTGTTTGAGTGATCACTCGATATTTGCCTAGTTGGAGAATTGCTTTAATGATTCAGTAACTATGCTTCTTTTAGAACTCTCTTTTTTCACCTATTTTTAAGAAATAATAGATATTAATAAAGATACATCATCAGTCTTTCTTATTGTCTACCCGCCTGGGGCGGGGGGGGGGGAATTAAAAGTTTCATCTTCTGTTGAAAAGTGGAATATCTGATTATATAAATGCATAAGTCAGTGTATTTGTGAGGAATAAATTCATGACATACCTGTAAATGAGTTCAGAAAGTGAAATAAAACATAGCTGTCTCAAAACTTCTTTTTAAAGTAAATAGTTTCCATTGTTCTTAATAAATACACTCTGCTAAAATGTCATGTCTATTTAATAATCTGTAACATCCTATTTAAAACTTTGAAAAGAATGTTTTTCATTCACAAGTGGAAAATGGGAATATGTCTGTGTATAATTTAACATGAAGATAGATTAACAAGGTATGAGAGAGGGAAAGAAAGAAAGAAAGAAAGAAAGAAAGAAAGAAAGAAAGAAAGAAAGAAAGAAAGAAAGAAAGAAAGAAAGAAAGAAAGAGAAAGAACCCACATCCATTTGAAATCCAGAGACCTTTACAATGCTACAAGTAAGTAAAAGCAGATGTTGTAAAGTTTAGAAAATCAAGACATTATTTTCCTGTTTCCATTGAATTTTTCTAAACACATTATAAATAAGCTTTGAAGTAATACAAAATACCCTGTTTGTTTTGCTGATAGCATCTTTTTGTAAAAAACTTTATCGATGCTTGTTTAAGTTATAGACCAAATGATACCTTCATCCTCGGTTAAACAATTAACTTTATCCCTTACAAATACAATGCAAAAAGGCTGGCGAGGTCTAAGATGCTAACTTGCAAAAGCCTATCAGAATCGTTTCAAATTTGAACTTTGAGCAGCAAGAATATATTCCCTATTTTAAATGTAAAAAAAACACACCTATACACAGCTGAGTAGCTGCCTCAAAATAGCTTTGTGCCTATTTATGCTCCTCCCCCCACCTCAATATTTATGGTTTTGAATGACTAGCAGTGGATGAAGAAAAGGTGGGGAGAATGGGTGCTTAATTTGCTCCCTTCTGGCTATTTTCTGTTTTCAAATTTGCTCCATTAAACTGGATTTTATTTTCAAGAGAAAAGTGGGAGGGATGTTTCCCATATATTTTCCATTCAGTGGAAAAAGAGGCTTGATTGGGGCAATGTGGAGTGAAAAAGCGGCTATAAAGAAAGGTGATGCTCTCGTTCCAGTGATTATTTTTTGTTTAAGAAACGGATTGGGATGCTCAATTCCGTTAATGGTTGCTTATTAGTAGCAATAGCACTTATACTTATATGCAGCTTTACAACCCTCTCTAAGCAGTTTACAAAGTCAGCATATTGCCCCCAACAATCTGGGTCCTCATTTTACCCACCTTGGAAGGATGGAAGGCTGAGTCAACCTAGAGCCTGGTGAGAGTCGAACTGCCGAACTGCTGGCAGCTGGCAGTCAGTTGAAGTAGCCTGCAGGACTGCACTCTAACCACTGCACCACCACACCTCAGCCCAATAGCTCCATATGATTAATCTGTTAATCTAATCCAAATTGTCCCTTTTTATTAATCTATTACCTTTAGACTGATTAACTTATTGATCTCAATACATTCAAAATGAGTATCTCATTTGGCATGGAACAGTCTCTTTTGTAAAAAGGATATTTTATTGCAGTTCTAACCATGAGATTCACCCTGATTCAATGATAAGAACCAGGAGAGAAAAAAAAACTGCTTCCACTGTGCAAAAGTTTTCCATCAGCAAAAGTGAAGCAAGACTGGTGAAATGCATTGATCTCTTCCTATAAGTATCAGTGTTGTCTAGACATTTTATGATATGCTTTTCATTAGTAAAATCTGGGCCTCATCGAACAATAAACAAAATTAACAGAAAACATACAGAAACGTGCTCACTCTATCCTTTAACCATAAAGCAATGAGAAATATATGTCTCTAAATCAGTCTTTTTATTTCCACAATTAAGAGTTACTCCCAGCAACAGAATAATTTGCAGCTTTGAGTTAAGATTGTTTTAAATTGTACAGTACTAGTCCAAAAACATTTTAATACAGGAAGATTTTCAACATACGAACATGTTCCTTTTCCTGTGCTAGATATTATAGTTGACCTTGGGCGCAGGCTGAAAAGAAACCTCCTGTGGCAGATCTATTGTACAATTAATCCTTGCGTATTTTATCTGCATTTTAAAATGAGTTTTTAAATACGTTTTGTAAAAAATAGAATATAGGCCAGTGGATTACTTCAAAATATTGGCAGTCTGTTTATTGCTGTCAGTTTCCTGGAGAGAATAAGCCATGATTATATTATCTGAACAAAAGCAGCACTATTTGAAGAAAAGTATGAATATCCTGAATAATTTTTGAGAAGGCCTCCATGTTGTTATTATTATTATTATTATTTTGTGAAGATCCTTCTAGGCAGGTGGTTAACTGCAGTGGAGGTGGGAAAAAACCAAATTTGGTTGTTATTTTACTTATCAAACAAAACATTCTGGTAATTTATTTTATTTTATTTATTTTAAACATTTATTTAACCACCCATCTAATATTGAACTATGGGTGCCTCCCGTAGCTTTTAAGAGTTTTTTTTTTAAATTTTGTACATATATTTCATGTGAGTGCACAAAACAAATAAAATATTATTTTTACATATTGACAATTCTGTAGTGGTAATTTGGATTTCATGGTGTTATATTCCAGTAAAAAGAAGGAGGTTTGGCATATTAGTGATCTTACAGAGGAGATAGCATTCTTTATCATTTTAGTTTAGATTTATCATTTTTCTAAACTGGTTTGCTCTGGTTCAGCTTGGAGGCACTATACATTTTTCTAAAATTGACTTATAGAATGTACCTCTGGTTTGGAGATGATGATTATTAAATCGTTCTACTAAGATCTATGAAGTATATGGCAAATATCTCAATGATTAAAAAGAAGCATGTTTGTAAAATTGATGATGGGTTGCTGTAAATATATCTTTCACTGGATATTTATATTTCAATTTATATATTTTAGAAACTATACGTTAACATGTAGCTTGGGTTTGGGCCAAATAAAAGTATTCCATGGATGGAAATGCTTATTTTATAAAAAAAACAAAACTTGTAGCCTCCAGTATAGATTTTCTATTGATGGAAGGTCAAGGTGATTTATACCAATCAAACCTTTAGAAAGAGAGAAAATGATTAAAGATTAGCTTCCCCCTAAATGTCCTTTCTCCTCCTGCTTGTCCTCCTTCACTGCCACTACTTCAGTGGTGGGTTTCCATTATTTTTACTACTGGTTCGCTTGTGTGCGCATGCTTGCGCATGCACGATGCTTCTACGCATGCGCAGAAGGGTCTGGGCGGGTGGGTGGAGCCTCCAACCGCTGCCACAACCAGTTCACCCGAACTGGGAGCAACCCACTTCTGCACTACTTCCATCAGTGTTACTTCTTTTTGGCAGAATAAAAATGATGCAACAAACCAATATTTCTTCCAATGATGTGCCAAATGTTTTCAGTGGAGTTTCATTCAGGTTATTGCCAGTAAAGGCAAATCCTTGAATTAACTTATTATTGTTTTTAAAAAATAATATATACTTCTAATTGAGGAAGAGATGACAACCTTGTGTTAGGCAGGTAACTTGCATCCATTTTTGTGTTTAAAAATGGGGGGGGGGGATTCTCGGCGATGGGGAGTGGGAGGCATCACGACAGGGAAATCCTCAATGCCTATTGGTCCATCAGACTGAGAAACTTAATTAGGCCACGCCTCCTCCTTCTTCCCCATTCCTTTCTCAGTCTGCTGGTCCGAACGGCTGAGGAAAATTCTCTCTTGTGAGATTCATTGGCAAAATTACTAACTGAAGTTTTTTTACTGAGTCTGGAACAATTTGGATGATTGGCGATTTTAAATTTAACAAATTGAATGATTGATTGAGCGCTGCCGCCAAGGCTGCTGCGGGCCGCAGCCGTCTTCGCCGAGGGACTGCGGGGCCTCCGGGCCTCTGCCTTCAAGGCCTTACAGGCCTCCAGACTCCGGGGGTGAGTTCTTCGCTATCCTTTGGGGCCGCGGGGCTGGCGTAGGGCGTCCGATTAATCGGGCGGCCCTCCGGAGGTGGCAGTAGGCCGGAGCGGTTGAGGCCTTCTCCCGCGCCTCTTTCAGGACGCCGCTGATCGCGCCCTCCCTTATCTCCCTCTGCAGCGCGCCGCACCTTCTATAGGTGGCCTGGCCCCCTCCGGCTGTTGCAACTGATCGGAGGGTGAGTGAGCGGCGGAGGCGTGCGTGCAGCCTCGAAGAACACCGCAGGAGTTGCCCGGGCCCATTTTGGCGCGCTTGGCGGCCATTTTCCGGTCACCTCGTGGTGGACGCCATTTTGTGAGTCTGGCCTTTGCTGAAGTTTACCTCAGCCAAGCCCTTAGACATTTCATTTGGACGAAGACTGTTCCTGGGTTCTCCGGCTGATCTCTGGACATTATATAAGGTCGTATATGGTCACAAGTTGTTGGATAAGACTGTTCTGACGTACAAAAAAAAAATCCGACGCTAAGTGAGGTTTGGTCGTTAAGTGAATTTTGGCTAATAATTTCTTGCAAATTTCACCATTTCACTGCTGAGTCTGTTCTGCCTGCTGAGACATGTCTTCTAGGGCGGATGAGATCCCCCAGCCGCAAGATGTGCCGCTGCCACCTCCCAGGATGGCTTCCATCCCTGCTGCCACAAGGCCTACATCGGACAGTCGTCCCTCCAGAGCCCTGCTGCGTGATGAACAGAGGAGGCAGCGTGCGTTAGAGAAGCAGGTAGCCAGGGCCGAGAGTCGCCGGAGAGAGCGTGAGTCTATGGAGTCCATGTCCGCTTCGGGCATCTCCTCCCCGGCCCATTCCAGGGATCCCTCTCCTGCCCCACGTCAGCGCGGGTCCCAGAGAGAGATCTCGACTTCTCCCTCGGTTTCGCCCACGGCTATCAGAGGTGTGATGGGCAACCCGCTGGAGGGCACTTCTAGAGACTATCTGGTGCCACATCCCTCCTTGGCCCCTCGTGGAGGGTCTCCTCGTAGAGATGATTCGGAGGAGGAGGAGTTTGAGGACTTGCAGGACTTGCCTTCTTCCGTTCGTAGGCTAGTTTCTTCTGCTATTGCCAAGGGTATTTCGTTGGGCATGAAGCATCAGGCTCGATTCGCTCCTCCTCCCCTCCTTGCTCACTGACCTCAAAGACGGTCCCCAGCAGACCGGCTGAGTCGTCCACTACTATCCCAATGGAAGTTGGCGAGTGTCCGGGCTCCCCTTCTCTCGCAAGCGACAAGTCTGGCATGGGCGAGGAACCGGTGACTGGCATAGTGTTGTCGGAGGATGAGGACGCCCACAAGGAGGAGGAACCCGCCTATGCGGGTTTGTTCCCACCTTCCCTGTTTAAGCAACTGCTGGGGAAGGCCAAGTCCACCACGAAGCTCGGGGGCACGGGGAGCCAATCCAATGCTGGTCGGAAGGATCCGAGCCAGGCTATATTCATTCGCACTCCTCTGGGTAAGGAGGAGATTCCGGCACCTCCCATGTTTCTGGAGGTTGTTAAAGGTCAGTGGTCTCAACCGGGCGCCTTCCCTGCTCCAGGCTCGAATGATAGGCGCCTATATAATATGGACAAAGACTTTTCCCAAGCCTTGCAGGTTCCCGAGGTGGACACGCCGGTCGCGGCTCTCTCCTCTTCAGCTACGGTGGTGGCCGGAGACGCGGCGGACAAATTGAAGCCGGAGGATCGTAAGGCAGAGCACATCCTGCGCAGGGGGTATGTGGCATCGTCCTGGGCCATTAAGGCGGCGGCTGCCGCCTCGTTCTTTAATAGGACGGTCGTCCTGTGGCTCCCGCAGCTGCAGGCCCGCACACCAGCGGGTGATACCCGTACCTTGAGTGATATCGGTAAGTTCCTGGCGGCTTCGCAATATTCCGCGGATGCCACCTTGGATGCAATGAAATTTTCTTCCAACGCTCTTTCAGCTTCGGTGGCATCCAGAAGGTTGCTGTGGCTCAAGAACTGGCAAGTGGACAACAAGTCCAAATTCTATGTGGCATCTAGGCCTTATGTAGGCGGCAAGCTGTTCGGGGATCCGCTGGACCATGTGTTGGTTGAGAATAAGGAGAAGAAGAAGGTGATGCCGTCGTCTTCTTCCAAAAGGCAGGAGAACCGTTCGGCCCCTTACCGTAGACGGCAGTTTTACCGTCCCCCTGACTCGGATTACCACCAGCCGAGGTATTATGGTTCCAGGGGGGATCGCTTCCAGTTTCGCTCCTCCTTTCAGGACAGGGGCCATGGCCAATTCCATTCCCGAAGACCCTTTCGAGGTGGAGGCGGTCGTCCCTTCCGCAGGGGCAGACAAACCTGAGCACGCCTCCCCTGTAGGCGGCCGCCTTAGAGCCTTCAGTTCGTTCTGGGCTCAGGTCACCACCGATGCGTGGGTGATTGATACTATAGCTAATGGCCTTAAGCTTGAGTTTCTTTCTCCTCCCCCGAATTTCTTCCGTTCCTTTCCTTCCTCCAAGAACCCGGAGAGATTGGCACTTGTCCCCTCGGCCATCCGACATCTCCTAGATATCCGGGCGATTGAGCCGGTGCCCTCCGGGGAGGTGGGCCGGGGGTTTTACTCCAACTTGTTTATTGTCCCGAAGGTTTCGGGGGGTTGGAGGTCCATTTTAGACCTTAAACGTTTGAACAATTATATAGTGTATCGCCGGTTTAAGATGGCTTCCCTAAGGTCCATCTTGCAAGGTGTGCGGAAAGGCGATTTCATGGTCTCCATAGACCTCACTGAGGCCTACCTGCACATCCCTGTCTGTCCCTCCCATCGCAGATTCCTGCGGTTCTCTCATCAAGGGTGTCACTTTCAGTACAGGGCCATGCCATTTGGGCTGGCCTCGGCTCCCCGCATTTTTACCAAGGTAATGTCGGCGGTCGCAGCTTACCTGCGCTCCGTTCCCATTTGATTACAGCTTTACCTGGATGATGTCCTGCTACAGGCCCACTCCTTTGATCAGGCCACCCAGGACCTCAACCTTACCATTGACACTCTTCAAAATTTGGGATTTTCCATCAATTTCCCCAAAAGCCATCTCACCCCCTCCACGAGGATCCTCCATTTAGGGGCGGTCATTGATTCGGTTGAGGGCATGGTGTTCCTGTCCAAGGACAGGAAGGATCGGCTGCAACAGTTGGTTAGCTCTGTCAGGTCAGACCAGGTGTCCCCCATAGTGACCTTATCCCGTCTCCTGGGGTCCATGATTTCCTGTGTGGGAATAGTTCCCTGGGCGCGCTTCCATTCCAGGGAATTGTAATGGGCTTTGATTCCTTATCAGAGGCTCATGGTCAGTAACTCCCCGGTCCCCGTCCCGGTCCCCCCGCGGGTTCGACTGTCCCTCCGTTGGTGGATGTCCCCAGCGTTAAGGCAAGGGTCCCCCCTTTGGGCCCCTACCAGGGTTACTGTTACCACTGACGCCAGCCTCTTTGGCTGGGGCGCTCTGATGGGGTCACAGATGGCGCAAGGCCGATGGACTGCCTCGGACTTACGGCACAATATTAACTTCCTCGAACTGAAGGCGGCACGCCTGGCCTTGCGTCATTTCCAAAAAGACTTGTTTCATGCTCATGTGTTGCTTCTCACAGACAATATTGCGACGAAGGTGCATGTGAACAAACAGGGAGGGACTCACTCCAGAGCTCTTTGGACAGAAGCACACAGACTAATGACCTGGGCGGAGACCCATGTTGGGTCTATCGAGGCGGATCACATTTCCGGCCTCCTGAATCACCAGGCAGATTGGCTGAGCTGCAGCACGGTGGACCATGGAGAGTGGCAACTCGATCCGTTGCTGTTTCGGCAGATATGCCAGAGATTCGGAGAACCGGTGATAGACCTGTTCGCGACGCTGAAGAATGCGCAGCTTCGGAGGTTCATCACCCGTTACCAGACATGGAATGCCGAGGACACCGACGCTCTCCGCTGCTCGTGGCCGACCGGTCTCCTTTATGCCTTCCCTCCCCTTCTCCAGGGCACGATCAGGAAGCTGTTAGCGGTAGAGGCCGAGATGATTCTCATAGCCCCGGATTGGCCCAGGCGTGCTTGGTATGCGGATTTGAGGCAGCTGTCAGTGTTTCCCCCGTGGAGGATTCCGGACACAGAGGTCAGGCTATTTCAGGGGGTGCTCCAGCACCCGGACCCCAGGTGGTTGAAACTGACCACCTGGCGCTTGAGCGGCAGACATTGAGCGTTGGGCACATTTCGGTCAGGGTTATGCGTACCCTGGAGGCGGCTAGACGCCCCTCCACTAATAGGATTTATGACACTACCTGGACTGCCTTCTCCAGGTGGTGTGAGAGGTCCGACATCGTTCCCCAGGCGGCCTCGGTTTTTGAAGTCTTGGACTTCTTACAGGATGGCCTTGACAAGGGGCTGGCCTACAACACTTTACGCAGGCAAACTGCGGCATTAGCCATGGTTATTCCGGGTGACGGTCGCCTTCCCCTCCCTCATCTTCCTTTGATTAAACGATTCCTCAAGGGGGCGGCTAACCTGCCCCCCCCCCCGTGGTGCATAGGTTTCCCACTTGGGACCTTCCCTTGGTTCTACAGGCCTTGACAGGGGCTCCCTTTGAACCCATTAGATCGGTGCCCTTGCAGCTGTTGACCTTCAAGGTGGCGTTCCTGGTAGCCGTCACTTCGGCTCGGCGCATCTCCGAGCTTAACGCCCTATCCTCCCGCAGTGACCTCTGCCTTTTCCACTCGGATAGAGTAGTCCTACGTTTGGATCCCACCTTCCTGCCGAAAGTCAATACTCCTTTCCATAGGTCGCAAGAATTGGTGCTACCCAATTTCTGCCCGTCCCCCTCTCAGGAGAGAGAGCGGCTTTGGCATAGACTAGATGTCCGTAGGGCCCTTCGGGTCTACCTAAAGAGAACCCGTCCATTTGACGGTCTGAGGCACTGTTCCTTTCATTTCAGCCGGCTTCCCAGGGAACCAGGGTCACTCCTAGCACTATAGGCAGGTGGATTAGGCGGACGATCGTCCTGGCCTATGAGGCCAGAGGGGTGACTCCGCCACTTGGTATCACAGCCCATTCCACGTGTAGCGCGGCCACAACGGTGGCCTGGGCGACCAGGGCTCCGTTTGAGGACATTTGCAGGGCGGCCTCTTGGTCTAGCCCTTCTTCGTTCATCCGGCATTATAAGCTTGATGCCTACGCGTCGGCGAACGCGGCGTTTGGCCGAAGGGTGCTTCAGCAGGTGGCTTCAACCTCGGGCACTGTAGTCTAGTTCCCCACCCTAGGACGGTAGCTTTGGTACGTCCCTGTCGTGATGCCTCCCACTCCCCATCGCCGAGAACGTTCGTTGGTACTCACGTGAACGACGATTCTGGCGATGGGAGTGGGAGGCATCACGTCCCTCCCTATTAATTTTTCTTAGTGGCTGGGTGGGGGTGGCTGCCCCTCCTTGTTGTGATTTCTGTTTGCAGGTTTGGTCGGTCATGGCCTTTGAAAGGAATGGGGAAGAAGGAGGAGGCGTGGCCTAATTAAGTTTCTCAGTCTGATGGACCAATAGGCATTGAGGATTTCCCTGTCGTGATGCCTCCCACTCCCATCGCCAGAATCGTCGTTCACGTGAGTACCAACGAACGTTTTCTAACGCTCGCAGAAGCAGAACAAAGCTGGTCCATGTTGATGGTTAGTATTAGGAGAAATTGGAAGTTATTTGGGGGTGGGAATTGGAACTTGAACAAGACTTGTGTGCCATTTTTTTCCTTCTACCCATTCCCTGTTGAAAAACAGGAAATTCCTGTTTGTTGGTGCTTGTTGCTAAATATTTATATGGTACAATTTCTGCAGGTTCTTCAGGACACTATTCTCTTGGGCCACATATGGTTTACAACCATATGCAGGGGTGGGTTCCTGCCAGTTCTAACCTCTTCTATAGAAGAGGTTCCACAAATCTACAGTGCCGTTTAGAACCGGTTCCAGCTCCCTCCCCCCGCACGTGCACACATCATCAAGAGGAAAAGCGAGAGGAGGAATTCTGGGAGTTGAAGTCCACAAGTCTTAAAGCTGTCATATTTGAACACCCCTGGGTTTTTTTCCCTAAAGGATTAGGGGAGCAAGGGTTTTGTAACTTGACAGCTTGAAGACGTGCGTGCTTCAAATGCCAGAGTCTCTGAGCCAACATTTTGGTTGCTAAACAAGAGCGTTGTTAAGTGAGTTTCACCACATTTTACAAGTTGGCCACGCCCACCCAGTCACATGACTGCCAAGCTACTTCCACTCTGTCACATGGCTGGCAAGCCACTCCTACCCAGTCACATGGCCAGCAAGCCACTCCCACAAAGCAGGCCACACCTCCAGAAGAGGTTCTAAAAAATTTTGAAACCCACCACTGCTCCCATGGTAGCAAACTAATGCTAGACCTGAGGATTGCTTGTCTCCAAAGATGGTATCTTTACGGTATAAGCACAAACATTACAAAATTGTAGCAGATGGCTACACCCTAAAACAAATATCCTATCCAATCAATATTCTGGTGTCATTTTTTGCAATCTTTTGACCACATTTCCTAATCTAAAGCCCTTGTTACACTTCCCTCCAGATCGCTGGAGAATTGGAGGAGCATGAAACAAGTGACTCTAGAGAGCAGAAAGTGCAGCTGCACTTGAGAAATATGTTTTATGGCTTGTTTGCATACTGCTACTGAGGGGACCTGCCGAATGCATTATTTTGATTATGAAAAAAATGAAAGTGGCAGTAAACATTGCAACGCTTTGGGAAGGAAGCCTGACATCTGCTCTGTGAAGAGCTGGCTGGGGAATATTCTGCAATAATACGAGCTTTACAGGCTACAGTACTTTTGGCACAACACACCTTATTTGACAGTGCAAATTAAGTATGTCATATACTTAATCCATAGCTGACATTACTTCTCAGATCTAGTTGTGAGCCAAAAATATTTCATGGTAACTTGCAATGATATATACTAATAAATTATTCTAATAATGTGTAGGAGGGTGGATGGATATGAACTCTTAAAGAGTAATTAGCACTTCAGATTTTTACATGGTCACACCCAAAATGTTTGAGCCTTCCCCTCCTACATGGCCTCCAGCTGTTATGTAAGTCCCTTCCCAGATGTGTACATTCCCTCTGATGTCACTGGAGATACTTGGATCAGAAAGTAGTAAACATAAGTGAATCCAAATTTAACTTCAGAAGCACATGGAAACATATGGCAAGCTGGCTAAATTGTTGTGATTGTAATGACAGATGGTATGCAAAGTATGATTTATTAAAAAATAAAAAAGTTAGCACTAAAATGTTCCCTGAACTTGCACAGCTGAAAATGTTTTCTTTCTCCACTTTTCTCAATAAATAGTGAACACATGAAGATGACTTATTTTCTCAGCATTGCCTATTCTGATTAGCAGCAGCTCCAACACTTTTCTGTTTTTAACTCAACTTCCTGAAACCTCCTCCAGTATATAAAACCGTTGGCATGGAAACTAAGCCCTCTGCATGTAAAATATTATTGCACTGCAGAGTTATAATTATGCCCTAAGGAAAAAGGTGAAATAAATGGGTATAGTCACAAACTAAATTTGCTGTAAAATATTTGTTCAAATTTATGCAGACTATATAATATCCATGATGCATTCATATCATTAATATACCAGGAAAGAAAGATGCCAATGAAATGAGAAATTCAAAGTCCCACAGGTGCTTTTTCAAGAGGCAACTCGACTTTCTAGTTTTTCTTTCAAGATGTTTCGCTTCTCATCCAAGAAGCTTCTTCAGCTAAAGCTTCTTCAGAGCTCATGAAAAAGCACCTTTGGGACTTTGATCCAGATGACTGAGAATCTCCAAAGAAATTTAAGATATAGAACAGTTTATCAGTGTTCCAAATAGTATCCAAAGGTAAATCAGAGTCTGAAGCAAAGGATTCCTCAAAAGTTCCAATTTATTAAAAGAGCTATGTTGGCACATCTGGGAAAACCCGAATCTGAAAGCTTCCAGGTTTTCCCCACCCAGCTGAAAGTTCAAGATCCTGCCTCAACACCCACAAGTTCATCACATGATCCAAGCTTCCACTGCCACAAAGACAGATTCCTCCCATTCCCCCCACCTCCCAGTTCTGGCCAGGTGCAGAGACAAAGATGACCTTGAGTTTCTAAGAAGAATGTTATTATGGCTATATATCACCCAACTCCATATAATCCCCCCTCCCATTTTCCCACAATAGAAAGTAGACAGTAGAAAGTGTGGCAGGCCTGAAGTCCAAAAGAAAGATGGCTTGCATCTTTTAGACAGATTTAGAGAATTATCTTCAAAATCCAGAAATTGATGTAGAATTCTTGCTTATCCTAATTACATTAAAAAGGATAAAGTAATTTGGTCTTAGTTAATGAGAACATGCAAACTCTAAGACTGATTGAGCCACAGATCTATGGGATAGGCATTAGGCAGGTGTAAATTAGGTTCATTTCTGCAATTTATACTAGTTTTATTAGAATCAATGTTATGTTTGGCACAATGAGGCAATGTTACAGGTAGTAGATAGTAAAAGGTGGTTGTACTGTTTTGGGAGAGAAGACTGTATGCCATACCTTCCACTGAGCTATCCTACTATCTTCAGACTTTTGCCTCATCATCAATATGGCAAAATGGCAGCTTTGAGGAATGATGAAAAAGTGGGAAAATAATTGTACTATTAGGGGTTTTTTGGTCTAGAATAGGGGTATCAAACTCATGGTGTCATGGCAGCATCATGTGATGTATCAGGACTTCATTCCCCTTCACTAAACCAGGTGTGGGAGTGGCCAGCACATGACACATCGACCCATGGGCCAGGAGTTTGACAGCCCTGATCTACAACCTTCACTATGTATTGCATATCTGTTCTTAATTCACAATGAGGCATTCATCAGCTTCTCACCTGATGGACTAAGTATCTAAAACCTATGAGGACAGTACTTTCAGCAACTAGAGCCCTGTATTTTTAGTTGTAGTTGCCCTCGATAATGAGTTGTTAGAATTATAATTTAGAAAACCTTCCAGATAGTGGATGTTCTCAGATTAGAACTGACCTTGTTGATCCATGTTGAACAAAAAAAGGCTTCCTGTTTTGAGATCAAGTCAGAGCAACAAATCTATCTTGGCTGTAATCTTTGGCTTTACTTCATAGGTTGTTCTGTTGACTCTTATCCTCTTGGGCAAGTTCTGGCTAACCTCTGACAGCTGCCTATGGTTTAACCGTAACATGTCAACATAGTTGGCTCACGTTCAAAACTTGATCTCATTAAGTCCTTCCTTGCTTTCTTAGACCCAGGAAGCTAAAATTTTGGCGTATGTATAGTTCAAAGCATTTATGATTTCTGGAAAAGTCCAAATCAGAGAAATTTCTATCTTTCCCAATAGGGGAAAGGAGAATGAAATGTATCCCTCAAGCAGTAAGGCACTTCTAAGTAGTTTATCAGAGTGAGTTTTAGTGGTTATATGGCCTGTGAGATTCTGATTACTAGACAAACTGACAGTGGAGAAGGAAGGAGGGAGGGAGGGAGAGAGAAAGAAAGAGACCCATCCACTAGTCTTTTCGTTTGCCTCATATTCCATGCTAGCATTCCTGCACAGAGTAACCTGATACATATCTGGAACAGAACAGGACACTGTTGGAATTTTGCTGAACAAGATTTACACTGATGGAAGCAGGAACTTCCAGTAGTGACTAAAAGGACTTTGCTGAATGCAGTGTTCAATGCAAGCTTCATTAACTTGTGTGTGTTGTATCTCTGCTTGCAGAGAATTTCAAAATATGATCTCTGAAAACTTGATCTGCAATGAGTCCCTCATGATTTTGGTACTCTTACCCATCATTTTTGTATTAGTAAAACTGCTAATCTCACAATAGAACACCATGGAATATTTTTAGTAGCATAAGTTTTCCCTTCAATTTTACATAAAACAGGAACCACTCTCAGGGAGCGGGGTGTTGGAAAGATAATGTAAAATTGGTTTTGAGTTAAATTCCAGTACTATTAGTCCCTTAGGTTTTATCAACTGAGAAATGATTTGTACAACTGAAAATCTATTGTAAATAAGAAAATCCTGGCAATGGCCAATTTTGTTACTGTATTTTTTCAACCATATTTGCTAAGGAAGAATGATTGATTGCAACACATAGAAAATAAATACATTGTCATGTACTGTACAGATTTTCCTTTTTGTTTTTCACCACTAATATTTTGACAATGTCCTGATGATCAGGGCAGTGGCGTAGGGTGGGTTGTCAGCACCCGGGGCAAGGCAAGTAATTTGTGCCCCCTAACCCCTGGATTTTAGCACTCGAGTCTCTTCCACTCCATCGCCCGCCGCAGGGCCCCCGCCCGCCGCCGCCCCCTCCTCGGCAGCGGCTGTGGCACCCGGCGGCGAGGCAACCCCTTCGCTCATCCTTCTCGGTGCCTTTCTAGCCCTCCCCCGGGGGAAGCAGCGGCATCGAGGACGGGTAGGGCGCAGCATGCGGAGCGGCGGGGAAGCGAGAAACGGGAAGGGGGGAGAGGAGGGGTGCAGGAAGATCCGACGGCAGCAGGGTAGGGGAGGCAGCCGCAGCCGGCAGGTACCCGAAAGAGCTGGCCTCCCTTCGATCCGGAGAGCAGGACGCCTCTCCCGCCCTGTCAGCTACATCTCCGCGCATTCACAAGACCGCTGCTGAATCAGCTGGAACGCGCGAGCTCTCCCCACCTTCCGCCCGCCGAGCTCTCTTCCTTTTCCCTGCGATTTCCCGCCCCCTCCCGGTTTCCTGGATTCTGGATCCCCCCTCCCCCGCCCGAGAAATAATACTAATAAAAATAGGAAAAATCCCCTAAGATCCTTTCCCCAAGGAAGAAGACGGGGCGACGGGGAGAAAACGCCTCCTCTTGCAGCCGCTCTTGCTTCGGGCGACGCTTCTCCGGTCCCCGCGGCGGTGGCCACATTCCCCGGCTGCCGCTGTTCCTGCCTTACTCAATCCCCTTTCCCGAAGCGACGGGGAGCTGCGAGTGCGAGCGCGCCCCCCCAGATGTTGCGTCCGGTGCGGCCCGCACCCCCTGCACCCCCCACGCTACGCCACTGGATCAGGGCATTGATCAAGATCAGGACATCACCTGTTCCACTGGTGGGATTCAGCCAATTCTAACTACTTCGGTAAAACCGGTTTATTTATTTATTTATTCGATTTATATCCTGCCCTTCTCCACGAGGGACCCAGGGTGGCGCACAGGAATTTAAAAGCATATAAGACAAAATATACAAAATTTAAAAGCATATTAAATTACTAGAGACAATCCTATGCTAAAACCAGATTAAAAACCCCAATTTAAAACTATCTAAAATAGCCCCAGTGGGAGGTTAGGCTAGGCCGGCTTGCTGGAAAAGATGTGTCTTTAGACACTGGCGGAAGAGGCTTGTTAACTTTCTGAGCAGTTTGGTGAACTGGTTGTTGGAAGAAATCATTAGGGCAGAGAAACGGTTATTAAATTATTTGAATCCCACAATTGACCTGTTCCCTTTTATCTTTCGTCAGGAACTTAAAACCCATTCTTCTAAACAACCTTTGCTTTGTATTGCCTGATTCTGTTTTTTTACGTGCTCTTCTTTTCTAGTAATTGTTTTATTTTGGTTGATATGAAATATAATTATCTCAACCTGCATAATTAGAAAAAATACACATTGCCTTCACTTCTGAGTTCTAAAAAAACCCTCTACAATGCAAGATATGTCTTAAAATCTAAAACTAAAATACAACAAAATCCAAGAACATAACGTACGTACAATAATTTGTAAACATGCCTAATTCGCAATTCCAAAACCAACAAATGAGCTAAAATATGGTTGTATTTGTAAATCTGCACTTTTCAAATAAAATGTACAGTAGTTTTTCGGATAATATCTAAAAGACACCCTGTAAAATATTTTTTAAAAGGTATGCATGGAAAAAAACTATATATAAAATCCAGATAGGTCTAAATGAATGTGAACTTTCATGCAGACTATTTACAAACATTGATGTGAACATGGACTAGAAAATAGAGAAACTTAGTAATGCTGAAATTGTTAGATAGGCCATCCCTGCTTTCAGATCCTTGGATGAAAAAACAGTGAATTTAAAATCTAATTCATGTTTACAAAAGGGAAAAAAGTATCTAGAATACTGTTGGAGAAAGTGTTGCTAATTTGTGTTTGATTTATATTTGCCTACTGAATTGTTTGTTTTTACATGTACACATTTTAAATTTGCAGGAATAGTTTATTCTGATTGCACTGATTGCTTTGTACAGATAAAAAATGAGAAACTTTTAAAAACAAAACTGTTAGAAATAATCTAAATCAATGGACATCAGGATAATCTTCAAGCAAGTTTCTTAGCTGTTTTTAATTTGCCTTGTGGCAGGTTAGACTAAGATATTTCACGTTCTGCCTTCTGCTTACTTGTTTCAAAACTCATCGGCATGTACCAGGTATCGGATTTACATGTCTGTTTTTCCAGCACATCAGGGTTACCCAGAGAGTATTATGAAAGGAAAAGCAAGCAGGAAGAACACTGTTTTGAAAAGCAGTTGCTTAGTACCAACGCTGCTGTGAATATTTTTTTAAACACATTGCTTACTGCTGTGGGTTATGTGGACGCAGGTTTAGTAATCTTGGTGCAGTACTTCAGAGTTAATTTAACTTCATTATGCTTCATCGGCTGCCTCTGTTTCGGCCTAGATTAGTTAAATATACTATGCAGTAGTCCATCAGTATCGTGAAAGACATCAATGTGGCCTTTAATGACGACAGGGATATCAAGTATTCTGTTTTACTAAATCTTCTTTTTAAAACCTCCTTACTAAATATGTTCAAACAAGGCTGCTCAGAATACAGCAAGATATGCTAGTTTTCTGCTACAATCAAAATTAATTGCACACAGCTGCAAATTTATTTAAAGCATTTATATATCAGTTCTCATTAAAAATTCCCAGAGTTTAAAATTCAAAATGATAAAAAAAATAGATCAAATCTATGTGGATTTTCCCAATAACTGTATTTTTTTAACCACAATTTGTAAAATGGAGGTGATGACAATTCCTATCCCAAAGGTGCTTTTCCTTCAATTACTTTAGAACAGAAGAAGCTTCTTGGATGAGAAGCGAAACATTTTCAAAGAAAACAACCCAAGAAAGTCCAGTTGCCTTTAAAAAAAGCACCTTTGGGACAGTCATGACTTGGGCATCTGATAATCTCCATAGATATAACAATTCCTACTAAGAAAAATACCATTGATCATATCACTTATGATATAAAGATGTTATAAAATAAAAGGTGATTAGTAGAATCAAAACAATTTTGCCTGGCTGGAATTACCATCTATAAATGTTAAATCTGAATCTTTATCAAATATTATTTTTTTATTTTTTTATTTTATTAAATTTATACCCCGCCCTTCTCCTTGTTAGGACCCAGGGCGGCACACAGGCATAATTTAAAAACACAAAATACAATAAATACCAATTAAAATATATTAAATTAATAAACCCGTGCTAAAACCCATATTAAAACCAATTACCAAATTATAAATTATTTTTCTTAAAAAGTCAGAAATTAAATGACATTACTTCATCCCATGTTTGAATCATTATTTGGGGAATTTGTGAGAACTGATATTTGATAGCTTTGATGTTACTAAAGGGCATTTTTTGTCCAGGGGTCTTCAAACTTGGCAACTTTAAGACTTGTGGACTTCAACTCCCAGAATTCTCCAGTCAGCATAGCTGATAGAAAGCAAGCTAGCTAGTCAGCCAGCCCAACAGGAGAAAAACACTCACATTGAAGTCATATTTTGTAAATAATAATGAGTCTCGTGTATTTACATTGAATTTATGTTCATTTGTGCAGCATTGTAACATACTTATAAATTATGTCCTTCTGTTTTTGAAAATTGCTAGATTTTTAGCATCCACTTGTGAACTTTAGATTTACTGTTACTGTGATCAGAGAGAAGATTGGATATATGTATTTCTGTTAGAAAAGAGTCATAGATGAAATCAAATTCTACATTCATTCTAAAGTGAATGAAATAGTGAAATATAATGGTATTGAAATATAATGGTATTTAATGAAGTACAAGAAATAAGCTTTAAAAATTTTCAGAAAATAGTTTAGTTAGAGCTGCCAGCTATCTGAACAGGCAGATACAACTGGAAAAGAAGAAAAATGGGAGGAACAGGAGGATCGATTAACTGTTTAATATTTGTATTTACATTCATTGGAAGGAAGGGGCTACAAATTTGTAAACAAACACACAATAAGAATACAAATGGAAAGGAATGTTCTAGTGCCAGCTCTTTGGCTCATGAGCGATTAAGAGGTAAAGGAATACATTGTCTAACAGATTAAGGTCAATTTCAGGTAAAAGTTGTTAACTTGCTGTTAATACCTATTAGGAAAGCACTGTTCCTAATAGAAACTGTTCCTAATAGAAAAACTGTGCAAGAAGAGATACACAAAAAGCAGAAATATATTTGATTTTTAAGGTTATGTCTGATGGACAGAGAACATGAGGACAAAGAGAAGGACATACCCTCCTTTTGCCAGGTGTCTGACAAATCTAATTTCCATTCAACTAACATAGACTTTACCTAAATTTGCATTTGCTACACTACAAATCTTAATTCCAAACCAGAAAAAGGACGGTTGTGCTAATAATACAATTGTATATGTGTTTACTTATACAATGAAAGTAAGTAACCACATGTACAAAGTACAGTAAGTCCTACTGATTTCATTAAAACCTGTGACCAGAACTTTTGTTGACTTGGAGTAGGGACACTGTAGTTCTTCATATGATACTCATTCCACAATGTCTTTTGATTTTAGGAAGCCCACTGCTTCATTTGGGATTTTTTTTAAGGAGCTATAGATTTAATTTTATTCTTCAGGTAAAGGGAATGAAAGAAGATAATTAAGAAAGCTGGAAGAGAGAACAACCGATTGAAATAAGGAGTCTATATATTGCTGCAAGTACCACTCACAGATCTTTGTCTAACAATCTAGAGTTGCCTCCCTATAGTTTTTCTAAGTTAATGACTTCCATAACCTCTCACTAACTGGTGGATGTAACAGGTTAAACTCAACTCTTCTCTTTTTCTAATTCCATCAGACCCATCCTGCCTTCAGATAAAGCCACCTGCAATACCATCTGAACCAAAAAATAGAAGACTCGCTTACCCGCATACAAACTGGGCAGCCCTAACTAGGGGAGAAGCCCCAACATTCCATCCTTATTCAGAGACACTCCCTGGATTACCCCAACATCCCATCATCCCATCTCCTTAATGGGAGGTAGGTTTTCCCTGCTTTGCTACTGTTAAAGGCAGTGGTGTCCAAACTTTTTTTCAAAGAGGGCCAGATTGGAACATGGTGGAGGGCCGAACATTTTTCCGAACATTCTTTGAACCATTACAATTAAATGCAAATAAATTATTTTATGCCAAGTTAATTGCAAATGACATACTTTTCATTTCATAACATTAAGATCAATTGACAGTTGAGTTTTCACAATGTATTGAAAATAAATTTAAAAAAAACTTACCTACCTCTTTCTCTCTTTCTCTCTCTCTTCCTCTCTCTCTCTCCATTTCTCTCGCTCTTTCTCTCTTTCTCTCTCTCTCTCTTTTTCTCTTTCTTTCTCTCTCTCTTTCTTCCTCTCTCTCTCTCTCTCTTTCTTCCTCTCTCTCTCTCCATTTCTCTCTCTTTCTTTCTCTCTCTCTTTTTCTCTTTCTTTCTGTCTCCCTTTCTCTCTCACTCTCTCTCACTCTCTCTCTTTCTTCCTCTCTCTCTCTCTCCATTTCTCTCTCTTTCTCTCTTTCTCTCTCTTTCTCTTTCTTTCTGTCTCTCTTTCTTTCTCTGTCTCTCTCTCTCTTTCGCTCTTTCTTTCTTTCCCTTTTTCTCTCTTTCTCTTCCTTTCTCTCTCTCTTTTTCTCTTTCTTTCTGTCTCTCTTTCTGTCTTTTTCTTTCTCTCTCTCTGTGTGTGTTACTCTCTCTGATTCTCTCCCTCCCTCCCTCTCTCTGTATGTCTGTCTCTCCCTCTTTCCCTGTCTGTCTCCGATTCAATCCCTCCCTGTGTCATTCTCTATCTGTGTCTCTCTCCGTCTCCCTCCCTCCCTCTCTTTCTCTCTGTCTCTGTCTGTCTCTCTGTCTTTCCCTCCCTCCCCTTCTGTCTCTCTCTGTGTCTGTCAGTCACTCCCTCTCTCCCCTCTCCTCCCCTCCCCCACCCCAGGAAGCAGCAGAAGGGCCGGTATGCCGGAGGTTACGGACGCCTCCTCCCACAGCGGGCGAGGGAGCAGGCGGGGTGAGCACTCAAGGCTACCGTCATCTTAAGCACCACTGAGGCTGTCGCCCGGCAGGGCATCAGGCAGGGAAGCCGATCGTGGCTCCCTCCGGCAGGCACCACGGCTTACGTTCTGAGGCCGCGCGTCCGGCTTCCCTGCCTGACGCCCCTGCCGGGCGACCTTGTGCGGCGGGAGCTGCACGTTCTGGGGCTGTGTGGCTGGGAGGGAGGTGAACGCGCAGCCCCAGAATGTAAGCCGTGGTGCCCGCCGGAGGGAGCCACGATGGAGACGCGACCGGCTTCCCTGCCTGACGCCCCTGCCGGGTGAAAGCCTCGGTGGTGCTTAAGATGACGGTAGCCTTGGGTGCTCACCCCACCTGCTCCCTCGCCCGGCAGGGGCGTCAGGCAGGGAAGCCGGTCGCGGCTCCATCGCGGCTCCCTCCGGCAGGCACCAAGCGCACGTTCTGGGGCCGCGCGTCCACCTCCCTCCCAGCCACACAGCCCCAGAGACAGAGGGAGGAAGGGAGGGCCACATTTACACAGAGCAGGGAGGGCTGTTGGAGGGCCGTATTAAACCGACCCCCGGGCCGCAAATGGCCCCTGGGCCGGACTTTGGACATGCCTGGTTAAAGGGCTAACCGTTGAAATAATCCCAAATACAAGGACTTGTGTAACTTGTCACATAAGAACTTCAATATTTCCCATCTTGTAACCCTCAATTTCTATAAAATGTTTTGGTTTCTCATTATTTGAGGCTCTTCTTTCTTGTAAAGTTAGGGCCTAATGATAAGTGGTTGGTTATTTCTCCTCAGTGTTACGTACATTCTTGTAAACTTTCAGAAACACCACTGTTTCATATGTTGAGAATGCTCCAGGTTCTAAATCCAGAAGACATACCTTCTTTGTTGCTTTGACTGTGAAAGGCTACAAAAACCTTGATTTTTTCCCCTCTGAACTCTGGGTCACCATTCCTGACTTTTTTATTATGGAAGGTTTACAGTTGCCTTTGGTGCAATAGCTTTTATTATACTCAAGTGTCTTTTGATTATTTGTCTTTAAGCCTGTGTACTGGCTGAATTGCACATCTATTGGGCAACTATATGAAAGGACGAAATAAATAAACGACAAACAGTAGAATTATAAATTGGGAGGTACAAAGAGCAAGATTAACAATGCAATTGAAAAAATGCAATTTGTGATAGTGAATGTATTGGGAACAGACCTTCATTATATCCATTTAATGTTTTTTTAAAGATTCTCAATATTAGTAGCACAATGTGACACATTGACATATTTATAATAGGTGAAGTGGAATGAAATTTAAACTTTTGTGCTCTATTTTCTTAAATTTTGGAGAGGAAGATAGTTAATCATCTCTATGTTATTAATGGTATCTGTCTAAGTTGTTTGGGGTTCAGAAGTTTGAAAAAGTGTATTTCTGACTTTCTAACATTTAAAATGTAGATTTCATCATCTTCAGAATTTTTAATGCGATCATTTTTTTAACATTATTGAAACAATATAGCAATTGGTAAGACAAAGTATTTTGAGAAAATACACTGCTGCAAATGTTACTGGTGGGATAAGTGTACAATTTATAAAGTTCTCAATTTACTTTTAAAAAATTTGGCTGACAGGATTGAGGGCAGAAGAGCTAGAGTTTTTAAACCTCTCCCAACATCTGGGTATTGCAGTGTATTTTTATTCCAAGCACAATAAAACAATCCTACTTGCTGGTGGTATATGACATAATGACCCAAATATGTTTTTAAAAAATCATTTATTGCTGTACATAAACAGCTAAGTTAGCACTAGGGATGATAAAATAACAGTGGTAATTCTTTCTTAAGCTGAGAACCATTGGTGGCCCATTAGGATTCCAGATGTGGCCATGTGTTCTTTTCCATTTGTTTTCCAAAGACTAGTGCCTGGACCTTTGGTATCTTGGTTGTGGTTGTCAGGCATGTTGGCTTTTCAGCTTGAGGTCTTCCTGGAGAAACATATTGACCTAACTAATAGCTATAATGCAGCTTATTGTCTTGGCCCTAGTTTGTTAGGAAAAGCCAGAGCGAGGGCAGACTTTTGTCAAAGGTCAAACACCAGCTTGACCACGTTTTCTGCCTAGTTAAAAAAAAAGGCTTCTGCAAGATGAAGATGGTATTTGAGCAGTGTCAGAGTGAAAGCTGAACATTGAAAAGTCTTTAAAATGATAAATTCCAAGTTCTCTAACAGTGTTTATTTAAAATTAAGTGTGTAGGGATGACTCCCCAGCAAATTTGTGTATGGCAGCAACTACCATAAGCGTTATTCCCTATTCTATGACAGTGATTTTTTTTTGCTAAGAAATTATTGAATTTTAATTTAAATCAGAAAAGTAAGAGAAATAACTAGTATAGGAATAAAGAACACTGCCTCATTTGCAGTTCTGAAAAGAAAATCAGGCTGTTCTGATTTTTTTTGTTTTTGGAAAACTGATAAAAATTGCTGATATTTATTCCTACATAATGTTAAAAAAATGAGCGTGCAAGAACAGTTCATGAAACAAATATGATAAATGGAATTTCTAATACTTTGGGGAGCCATTCCTCATTTAAATATTCCCGGGGATGCCATTGGGCCCACCCACTCAGGATGAACACATCCACATGCAATGCAGTTTGGTGGAGCACATTTTAGTGCTGCCATTCAGAATGAATAATGATCTCAGGAAACTACTATGGCATAAGAAACCGAAACAATTATTCAATTATCTGTTCCTTTGTGAGGTGAATATAACCAAATCAGTCTTTTAACGAGTCTGCGGCATGACAACGTTGAATTTCTATTTTGCATCCTCCAGAGATGCCATCTGGGTTGTCATCCCTGGGCCCCCTTTTTGTGGAAGGGGTATTGATGTTTGTTTGTTTTTATTGTTGTATAACAATTTTTATTGATTTTACAATTTTATAATAGGAAAGGGGTATGTAGGGTATTTAACAAATATTTTAGAGCTTCCATGTCAGGGTTGGTAACCTCCTCCGAGACTTCATACAAAATAATTTCAATAAAAGGTGGAAAGAAATACATACATTTCATATCATAAATTCCATGCATTCAATCATTTGTTCGTGTTAACATCCATGTAGGAGTTACAATACAAATAAAAAAAATCATTTTTGTGATCTTAGCCTCTTTGCTATTGTTTCTTCTTCTTCCTTACCGCCGGTGGGCAGAGCCATGGCCCCTCCCGTTCCCACATCTTCATCCTCCAGGGTTGAGGCATGTTTTTTAAGAAAGGCCTCCGCCTCTTCTACTGTTTTAATTCTAGCTCTGCCTCCCTCCCAGAACACCAATATTCCCTCTGGCATTAACCATTTGAACCACACCCCTTTTTAATATAATTTTTTTGATAAGGAATATTTCCTTCTTATTTCTCGAATTTTTTTAGGGATCTGTTTCAATATGGCAATCTCTTTTTGTTGATCCCCGAGTCCCTTCGGGGAGAGGGGGTGGTCTATAAATTTAATAAATTATTATTATTAAAGGTCCTCCCCTCTGCACTCTCAGAATCTCATCCCTTGTTGACCTTTTTACAAATTTAATATGAATCTCTCTGGGTACATTATTTATTCTGGCATATGCTGAATTGATTCTATAAATCTGGTCTATATCCCCCCAAATATGTTCTTTATTCTTTTTAGTATATTCTGCTAAAATCATGCTCATTAAATCTTTTAAATTCTCAGAGTCTGACTCTGGGATGTTTTGAAACCTTAAATAATAATAATAATAATAATAATAATAATAATAATAATAATAATAATAATAATAATAATAATAATAATAATAATAATAATAATAATAATAATAATAATAATAATAATAATAATAATAATAATAAAATTTAATTTGTTGACCGCTCCCTCTCCCCGAAGGGACTCGGAGCGGTGCACAGGGCAAATAAAACAATAAATACACACATATAATTAAAAACAAATTAAACCTTATCCCTGCGCTAAAAATCCAGTTAAAAATTGCTAAAATCCCCATCTAAAATTTCTAGCAACCCCATCGAAGAGAGACTACCCTAGGCCGGCCAAGCAGAACAGATATGTTTTTAGTTTTAGACGGAAGGAGCGGAGGTCCGTGGTTGTTCTAATGTCGGGGGGAAGGTCGTTCCAGAGGGCTGGGCCCACCACAGAGAGAGCCCTTCCCCTGGGCGTCGCCCGCTGACAAAGTCTAGTGGATGGCACCTGGGAGCCGTCCACTGTGGGAGCGAATCGGCCGTGTGGATGTATGTCTTGAAAAAAAAGACATTTTTTCAAAATCGATTCTTGGCATGTGAGCAGTAATATCTGTAATATCTTTCTGAAATTCCTTCATCTCTTCCCTCATCTCAACTGCCCCTCCCTCCCTCCAACCAATCAATTTTTTGTTTATTTTCTGTTATAGCTCTTTGTGCTTCCAGTAATTCCAATTTTGTGCTTATATTGTCTTTCCGGATCTCTCTTATTTCCTTCATTATGCTGTATTGATATGTTTTAATTCCACGAGGACCCTCTTTTGCATCATTAGGCTTCCTGTTCCCCTTGACTTTGTTGGATTTTAATTTTTTAAAGATTACATTCAAAACTGGCAGAGAGGAGCTTTGCATGCATCTGTTCTGTGAACTGCTTACCACAGTACTGCGTTATCAGTGAACTCACACATACTCACCTTTAGAAACTTTCAACCTACACAGTAAAAGAATAATTTTCTAATTTTTTGCCTGGCCAAAGGTTTTCCAAAAACCTTAGTCAGTCTTTGGACTCTGAAAATTAGCTGGGTAAATAATACAGTTGCTGCCGCCTGTAAATTAAGCCAGATGACTACTCTGCACAGTTCAAGTCAGTGAACAGTGAAATAGTAATTGGAACAAAAATCTGCACCCCGACAAGACCTCATAATAAAGCACAAAGTATACAGGTGTTCCTCATTTAACAACCATAATTGGGACCAGAAACTTGGTCGTTGAATGAAATGGTCACTAGGTGAAACTACAACTTTGCTTATGATCTTATTTCAGCTTTCATTTTCTTTACAGACCGAATAGAGTTGTAAATGCAAGGATTGGTCAAAGTTATCTCATCACTGTTGTAACTGTGAACGGTCACTAAATGAGGTGGTTGCTAAATGAGGATGACCTATAATCCTAAAGAAAGGAAGTAAATTATTCCTTGCTTTCATTATCGTGGCAAGAAGTGGAACTACAGTATTTGGATTTATCAAATGCTTATTACATCACAGATTGGTGAAATTGAGGCAGCCAGCAACAGAGAGTCTACTGCAGTGGTGGGTTTCTGCAGGCTCGCACCTACTCGCGAGAGCCGGTTGGTGAAATTTAGAGAACCGGTGAGAGGGGGTTCCACCGGCGTACCTGGAAGTAAATCTGGCCCGCCGCTGCCAGTGACCCAACGGGAAGGAAAGGAAAGGAAAGGAAGAAAAGAAAGAAAGAAAGAAAGAAAGAAAGAAAGAAAGAAAGAAAGAAAGAAAGAAAGAAAGAAAGAATTTATCATCACAATTGAGTCCAAAATTTTGGTTGCTAAGCAAGAGCGTTGTTAAATGAGTTTCACCACATTTTAAACGGTGGCCACTCCCACCCTGTCACATGACTGCCAAGCCACGCCCACAAAATAGGCCACACCTGCAGAGTAGGTTCTAAAAAATTTGAAACCCACCACTGGTCTACTGGCAAGTTGTTGCAGCTTAAAATGGCATCTGCAACCTGGATGCTAAACCTAAATAAAAATAAAAGCTAATTGAAATGTCACAGATTACCACATCCTGTACTTTGTTGCAAATCTATGGAACGTCTTGTGAGATATTGGGATGCATTTAGTGTATTGTGAGACAATCCCTGGCTCCATAATAAACCTGTAGATTTTCTAAAACACCAATCACCTTAAAGGCAGTTACTGTGAAATTTTATTAAAGAAGCTCTCCTTAGATATTTTGATGTAGGTAATTTCCAGCCAATATATAATTAACTCAGGCCCAAATGCTTATACTTTGGTTGAGGTAATTATTGCTGCACTTTCAAATTGATGTGTGGGAGTTTGATAGTGTCACTTTTCGTTTTGGCCCAGATATTTGAGATGATGATAATATATCCTTCTAGAGTTTCTGGTGAAAATGCACTTCAGAGGTAGTATTGTATGATAGCTAATTTTCTCTCCAGGATTGGTCTCTCAAAGTACCAATGAATGACATTCTTTGTTATTGTTTCCTACACCTTTTTATACCTATGTGTAACTGTAGATATGAAAATATCAATGACATAAGCTTTTTTCTCCTTCGGATGTCGGATGTCGTCATGAATCAGTGCCCATTAGTAATGGGCTGCATGAAGTAATAGAAAAGTAATACTGTCAAAATTAAAATTATTGATTGGAAGATTACCAGGTACATTGATCAATAGAAGTAATTTTTTCATTTTTTAGTCAGGTGGATATATAGGCAGAAGCACCTTTGATCCGTTTTGATGAGATCAGATCTGGCCAAGATGACATATACCTTAGGCACTTTTAAATTGGATTTATGTATTGAGCGCTCCACGAATTATCTTTGGAAATTCTTCCCTCCCTCCCTCCCTCCCCTCCCTCCCCCCCCTCTCTCATGCCACCCATCTCACCAAAGGCAACTCTAAGCAGCTTATAGACATTGAATAAAAATGTTTATAAGCCGCTTAGAGTTGTCTTTGGTGAGAATAAAATACAGAAGAAAATATTAAGACAATAAATAACAATCTTAAATTGAAAAATTATATTGAAAAAATAAACTACCGGTAAGCGGGATGGAGAGGGAGGGACACAGAGAGGAGGTGGGGTGTTCTCTATTCCAGTAGCCACCTCCAATATGTCACCTCCCCCCCACGAGAGCCTGAATGAATTTATTCTATACCAGGGGTCTGCAAAGTCGGCTCTTTTAAGACTGGTGGACTTCAACTCCCAGAGCATAGCTGGCTGGGGAATTCTGGGAGTTGAAGTCCACCAGTCTTAAAAGAGCCGACTTTGCAGACCCCTGTCCTATACTAAGAATGTGATGGATGCTATTTGTTAGGTCTTACTGAAGCTGCCCTATTTTGGTTACCAAACTGTTCCTAGGCACAAATATTAGTGATGATTTTGAAAACTCTAAATAGTTTAGAATTAAAATGTATTGTAGCCCTTTACCTCCTGTACTAACTTTTCTGTATCCTATGTTTTGAAAGAGAGGGCCATTTTTTTATAGTGACGTAAACCTTTGGAAGTTTATTTGGCGTTTTCCAATATGACTTCTCACTTTATGTCAAATTTTTTTTAGGCAGAACTTTGCTTTTCAGATAAAAAACAGATGTGTAGTCATAGTCTTAAATGCCACATCACTTTTTATTATTTTTAATTTCAATTATATTAGCTTTCCTCCATTGTGCTCAGGCACCAGAAGGAAAGGATATGCAATGTTTTATAGTTTTTTATCTGTGTATGTTTCTATATATTTCAAATATTCATAAAGAGGGATTTTAAAAAATATACTTGTAATGTTACTTCTCAGCAGTGTTACAGATCTAGTATCAATGAAGATCTACATTTAAAAATTCAGAATTAATTAAAAAAAATTAGTCAGTATTCTATAATGTTCCTGTTCTTACCATCATTCTTTGTCTGCATGAAAGGTGTGTGGTTTTATCCAATTGTATCTCTTAGAAGTTCTAAGTAGTCCTCGTTTTCTCTTATAGAAAAAAAAACCTTGGATCAGCATATGGAACTGAGCAAATGAAAGATATGAATTAAATATTTTGAGGTTCAACTACCAACAGGAGTTTATGTATCAGAGTTTGATGCTTCCAAATTATCTGATGTCAGTCAAGCATCTCTGTTATGAATTGTTTATGGAGATTTAAAAGCTGAATGTACTAGATCAAAGCAGAATTCGTGCACTCCAGGATGGTTTTCATTAGTAGAGCTATTTCTTTAAAATGCTATTATACTATTTTATATGTATTATTAATAAACTAAGCCAAAACATGTTTTCTAGCAGAAAACTATTGGCCAGTTGGTTTCCAAGAAGAAAGGTAAAATCTGTAAGCCAAGTTTAATGATTCTTTAGAAAAATAGCATGATAGTATAAAAAGTATTTGAAAGCATCCTTGCCAAAACAATTTTCAGTACAACATTCATCATATAGTCTCTAAAATCATACTGGTGTCTGATTTACACTTTGGGGATGAACAGTAATTAAATTTATAATAGGGTGTACTCCTCCAGTGTCTGGATGAATTACAGTTTGAGATGTATATCTGCCTGCCATTTTTATTCTCTTTTTATTCAGGCCTGCATAGAATTTAGAAATTAATTTAACTGAGCTTCAGTAAGTTTCACAGGGAAGAGAGGTACTTTGCAGCTTGTGAGGGGAAGAAGGATTTGACCGCATTGATTGAAGTGTGCTTGCTGGGTTCAGTTTGGCCATAATCCATACAGCAAAACCTGTATGGATATAAAGAATCTATACTTGATAAACATACAATTCAACCAAAAATAGGTAAATATAATTCAATCATTCCTTTAATTCTTCACGTTTGTGACCCTGTTTTAGGCTTGTTCTTACTTTAAACACATATTTCCAAGGATGGTGGAAGAGAGCAAAACAGCAGCTCTTAGACTTGTTCTGTATTCGAGCATGTCAGTTCCACAGGTTGGTAAACGGCATCTATCATCAGAGATCTTACTATTGCTTGCTTTCCATGACCATATAGATGCATGTACTGTAAGTATAATCTGACTGGCAGGAGGACGAGCCAGGCAATCTTCTCTTTCCTCTAGGCTTTCAGGTGCATGCATTGAAACAGTGAGAACAAGGTAAGAGTCCTGTAGGATCACGCAAGATCCTATTGCTGTGACAGATACAAATGCACTAGGCTTGACATGAGAAGGGACTGTAAACTTTTTTCAAAAATGTTAAAGGGCAATATGATTTGAATAGAGCCTTATGCAAAGGCCGCCTGTGCTGCCTTACTCTATTCTTCTTTTCCCTTTTATCCAATGGATGCCAGGATCAAGAAGCGTTAGGGTGTTGTGCCTGACACAATGAAGCTTGACTCCATATGGGGATGTAGTTCTGAACACTAGAAGGGGCCTCTAAATGCTGCTTCCCTTCTTCGGCTGCACGAGAGTTTCTGGGGATGTTTGGCTGAGGGCTTTAATCCATGACAATTGATAGTGAGAGCATCGTTTTTGCCCTTTCCCCTTGATGTTTTTAAATAGCATGGATCTGGGAATCATTCCCACATTGAGAATCATGCAGAGAGGGGTTCAGATTAAGTTTCCATTTCAAAACAGTAGAATGTAGCCCTGTATATATTTAACAGTACGATTATGATTCATTTCAAGAGAATTTGAGTACGAGTTAATGTCTGATCCTTTTAATAACCTACAGCGCGCTGGAATCTTTTTCCTTTCTTTCCATGAAACATTTAATTGCATTATAGGAATCTAAAACATACATGCTAATTCACCACACAGTTGAAGGCACATTTCTAAAGGATTATGTTGAAGGAAAAATCAGACCTTTTTTCCTGGTGTTTTGTCTGAGTAGGGATTATTTGAATTTATCAAAGAAAGGAGAATGCACAACACTGGAAAGGAAAAGAATTGTGTTTTGGAGCTGCACTCCCCTGGACCATATAATCCTTCAATTTATTCCATAGTTTGAACTGGGCTTGTCGTTTCCTGATCATCTTAGTGTATTTTAGCAGCTAATCATTCAAACTAGGAATAAGGCATGGCTTTAGGGAAGTTACCGACCTGGTTCAGTAATGGTGTTAAGACATTATTTACTTTATCAGGATTAAAAGGGCTGTGCACATTTCAAAAAGAATTTTTAAAAAGTGCTTTGGACCTCACACAAGCACGTACTTTTCTGCTAGTTATTAAAGCAGCCCAACTTTTTTTTCCAGGATTCCACTTAAGCCTGAAAGAAATAAACAAGATGTTGCTACTTTTAAGAGTCTCATAATCTTTTATTACTGGATTTCTTAAAATAGCAGGAACTCTTTTTCAGGCTCTCATCGAAGCTGGAAAAAAAAGTTAGGCTACTTGGATGAATCACAGAAAAATACTACACTCATAAGAAAATCATTTTTTCTAAATCATTTTAGAAGAGTACACATTCAGAACTGATTGAGTTTATACATTTACACACTATTATCTGTGATTGATGGAGCACTGAGTTATACACACACACACACACACATGTATGTGTATAAATGTGTGGGTGTGTGTATTGATGGAGCACTGAGTTACACACACACACACACACACACACACACACAGAGTAGTATGGGCTCAGCTGCACTACCTGTCCCATTACATGAAAGTGGATATATTGGTATTGATGCACTTGATAGATTTTCTGTAAAGTAAGGCATAGCAAGTATACTGAACATTTTTCAAACTTTTTTTGATGAAGTTTTAGTTTCATACCATTTTAGTTTCACACTATTTTAAACTAAATTCTCTAAGTACATAAAAATCTAATTCTGAGTGTAAAGGTTTATTATTTAGATTATAGTCTCAGATGCTTTAAAGAACTCCATATATAACTTCAGGGTGACCCAAGACAATGATATGCCTTAACTATGGGTTTCTTTTAATTTATTAGAAATATAAAAAATGCAATAGTGTCTCAGTTTCCTGAAATACCATGAAGCTGTTTTATGCAAAAGCTCAGTTTCTCAATGTGGAATACTTTTATAGCTTCAAATGCGAGTTCATCTTTGCATGCTAAACTTTAAAAAAATTGCTTTAACTCTAGGCTCCAATGTTGTTTTTAATGCAGAATTAATGTTGAAAGTAAATATTTAATCATTAGTTTTCAAACTCCAGTTAGTGTATTTTTAAAAAATGATTGTCCATATGTAATGCATAATATCTACATGCAATACAAAAGACAGCTCCCCCTCTGAACAACTGGAATGGCTTAGCGTTTTAAACTTAAATTATCATTTCCTTAGAACAGATATTCTACCTTAGTATGACATAAGTAAGTGTTGTGTAATTGTGTCTTGAAAGGCAAAATAAATTGGCATTTAGAAAAGCCTATAGGTATATCCATAGATGATTGTACTTCTAGATATTTTTTATATGCGTACAGTGGAATTTCTGATGCTACAGTAAATTAAGGAGTTGGATGCTTGTCATATGCTATCCTATTTCAGTAACACAGAACAACCTTGAACCACACTAGAGCAATAATTACCTAACCTAAATCAGAGACAAGCTCAGCCAAACAGCTGTTTTCATTTTGTTAGGAGATCCATTTGATTTACTCTCTTGGTCAGCTTTCATTACGGTATAAGACAAAACTTCAGTTTAGTTTTTAACCCTGAATTCCCAGGCTTGTTTGCAGGCTGCTATAAAATTGCATGCTTGAACTATCAGAGCCACTCAGCGTGCTCGAGAGCTACTGTTGTGTTTTGTATGTATTCTACTTTCTAGGACAGAGGCCAATTGTACAGGCTAAACAATTGACCCACCTGTTGACATTAAAACCAAATTCCAGTAAAGTAAAGCTTTACACATTCTTATTTGTTCATATGCTGACCAGTATACAATATTGGCTTATCTTTAACTGTCCACTGTGCAAGGAAAGTACATGTAAAATCTCTTTAACTGTCCACTGTGCAAGGAAAGTACATGTAAAATCTCCAAAGAATGGATAAATAATATTTATTTATTTATTTATTTATTTAAATTTATATCCCGCCCTTCTCCACAAAGGACCCAGGGCGGCGCACAGGAAATTTAAAAACATACAAAATACAATAAATATAATTTAAAAAACTATTAAATAAACCTATCCTGCGCTAAAACCCAATTTTAAAAACCCAATTTAAAACTACCTAAAAGTCCCCATGGGAGGTTAGGCTAGGCGGTTAGGCTAATAAATGGTTTTGGTTAGGCTAATAAATGGTTTTGCATTTACACTCCCTTTTGTTCTCTTTCTCTACCAATCAGAATAAGGCTTTTATCAAAAAGCTACACAGAGCTTCATAAAATGTGCCTCTTAGATTTACTCCTGTTCAACAATTCAAACTTCAGACTTAGTTCCAAGGAGAACATCAAATGTTATGAGTGGTATGTACTTGTTACTATGGCACTATCAGGATATATCCTTAGTGGCTGTAAACAACTATCTCCAGAAACATTTCATTTCATTTATTTATTGATCACATATTTGAACCACCCATTCCCTCACAGAGGGGCTCGGTACTAGCATTGCTTGCTAAAGGATAAAACGTGTTATGTGGCTAAGCTGCCTTTGCATAGAAGTGAAGTTGTGAGGTAGCATGCTGTGCTCATAGCATGCTTTACTGTAGCATTTATATTAGACCTTTGAAAAGATACTTTTAAATTATAAAAATAATTCTGTTAATATGCTCGCTCCTTGAAATTATGAGTGAAAATTATGTGTAATAGTTGTTTCTACTTCCCTAATGACAATGGTATTAAAGTTATTAATTAGGAACCTTAAGTAAATTCAAGGAATCTTATGATGAAAATCTATTCTTAATCTGTTAGTGCAGCAATGCATGGGAGTACACCTTTTTTATTGCTACGTGGGCTAGGTACATAAGGAATTGGTCCAGTAAATGAGAGCCAAATTTTACCTGAGAATTTGACCTAAATAAGATAGCTGTTGTTCATTTACATTTCTCATCTAGATGATACTTGCAGTGTTTGGATTCTAACAAAAGTTTCTTAATGGTATTATTATGGGCCACATTCAGAATAATGTTATAGAATTTCCCTTTCTTGTGTCCACTCCATGCCCCCCAACCTTTTTTCAGATGGTTCCTCCAACTTTCTGAAGCAGATTGTCTGTCTATCTACCCAATCTTCTTGGCAAAGCTGTTGGCAGATGTTGTTCAGAAAAATATATTTAGTAGCATATATATAGAATGGATATCAGATATAGTTCCTTATGCATGTCTTTTACTAGATGTAATGCTGGAATCATGGGAAAACTTAGATTTACAGAATTTATTTTCTTTATTGATGTGTAGATTTCATGTCCTAGAATTGTTCAAGGAGCTCAAGATATTTTATGTAAAATCTCCCTTCATTTCACCTCCAAAATGTCCCTATGGGATAGGTTGAGCTGAAAAAAATTTAGTAGTCAAAAATCATCCAATGAACATTCATGGTTGAGGGCAGACTTGAATCTGGGCCACATTCATTCTAATACTCTAATCATGTTGTTTCTACTGTGTTTCCCCCCAAAAAAGACAGTGTCTTTTTTTTTTTTTTAGATCTCTGAAATAAGCGCTTGGCCTTATTTTCGGGGAGGTCTTATTATTTTTGAGATGCAGGAGGTGGCGAGCATGGTCACCTCATGGCTGCTGCTCTGTTGCAATATTTTCGGGGAGGGCTTATTTTAGTGCAAATGGTCAAAAGCCCGACTGGGCTTATTATCCAGGGAGGTCTTATTTTTGGGGAAACAGGTATAAAATGTACATGCTCCCTCACATATCTTCACTTGAGAGACAATTTTATTATCAACAAAGAATCGGTTTAAAATATAATAAAATTAAATATTTCAATGAACACTACCGGTTTTGCAATATGTACTTAACATTTGATAATTCTCCATAGTTCTTTGTTAAAAACATTAAAATAACAAAATAGATCTTATTTCATTAATGCAAAAGCTGTAATGCAAAGTTCAGTAAAACCACATAGGTTTGGTACAGTGCAATTTGAAAGCTTAACAACATATCTGTAATGCCAGGTACACTTTTATATTTGACAATCTGTCTGAAATTGAAAGCACAATGCACATTACAACTATATTACATTTCAATCCATGGATTCTTGAGTTGGCAGTCATGAAAAGCAATAACTTTACTTACCAAGTAGGGTTCCCCTCCCTTTTATTCAAACAAATTGTCAGTCTTTATATCTAATTTAACCAATTCTTCTTCATCTCCATCTTATTCCTCCTTCATTTAGTTATTTAATGGAAGCAAAAGTTACATGAAGTTTCACTGATTAATGCATTCAAATCTACCTAGCTTGGCAGATTTAAAACAAACAAATAAACAGGCTTTAGCCAAAGGCCCAAAACACATAACTTTAGCTACTTTGATCTCAAAAGTGTTCAAGTTCAGGATGTTTTGCCCAACCCCAATATTCAAGACACTTGGATTGATTAATCCCTACCTGTTATCTCAACCAAATCCTTTTGTTTGTTGCAGTTCAAAGAGCGCTCCTACAAAGGAATTATCTTTATGCCTGCTATGTGCATATAATACAATAATAATAACCAACATAAAAATGTGATCTTAAAAAATAAACTTGGTTTTGCAAATGAATATCCTTAAATTGAATATCTAATAATTTGCCTTCAATTTGTACATCTAGGGGTTTAGTACCAGACCATGTTAAATAATCATATTACATTGTACACCCCCCACAGCCCACCACCACTTAACTAACAGAGTTATACTAAGTCAATCTGTTTTATATCCTCAATCAACAGATGATTGTATTTGGTAATAATTTATCGAGAATAAAATCTGTTTTTGAAACTAATCACCTCATGTTAGGTCTGCCCTTTTTCAAATCCACCATCTGATATTCATTTTGTCTGTAAGACAAACATACTGATGAAAATACAAATGCCACAGGATGTGGACTGTGGAAAGGAGCTGTTCTATTACTCTCTTTAAAACTTGTATTGGCTTAGGAAATTCTGTGTTTTTCCCATTCAAAGGTCATATTTTCATATCAAAGTAGAGAAAATTAATGTTATATCATGGCTAAATATTTATGAAATTAGAACCATCTAATTCTAATGAGTTTTTAATCATTGAATCATTTAGTTCAACTGAATTAAGAAGGCAAAAATTAAAAAAATGCCTTGACTAGCTTAGTGATTTCAGGTATAGATATACTTTTTAAAAATGAAAAATAGAAGTACAAGATTACTTTTATGTTGCAAACTGCTATCATAATGGGTCATTGACTGAACTGAAAAATTCTTCATACATTCTCTTCTGGATTCCATAGCAGTATAATGTGTATGCATTCCACATGCATTTCTGATTTCCCTCCAGTATTTTCTTTCAGAGCATGTCCTGTGAACTATCAGACTGACCTTTCAATAGTCCTGAATTGAGAAAACATTTTACACATGTGGATTTCTAAAAGGAGAAATGCTGACACTGCAGGTGGAAAAAAAATACCGTGTAACAATCTATGAGCCAGTTGAGTTTTCCTCATTGGAATTCAATGCCATGCTTTTCCTTGCAGATGGGTCACCTGTGTTGTAAATGCATCTCTAAAAACAGGGATCCCCAACCTTTTTTGCACCAGGGACCGGTTTCATTTTAAAGAAAATTCTGCGGACCGGCTGGCCTAGGGGAGGAGGGGGGGAGGGGGAACAGGCGGCACATGCGCACGCAGGGGGGGGGGAGTTGGCTCACTTGGCCCTCTAGGGCAGTGGTGAGCAAACTTATTAGTCAATAGAGCCAAATATCAACAGTACCACTACTGAAATTTCTTTTGAGAGCCAAAAGGTGTGGCCTGTTTTGTGGGAGTGGCTCAGTTGTCATGTGACCCAGTGGGCGTGGCCAACTTGGAAAATGTGGTGAAACTCACTTAACAGTCTTGCTTAGCAACCAAAATTTTGGGCTCAATTGTGGTCATAAGTTCTTTCTTTCTTTCTTTCTTTCTTTCTTTCTTTCTTTCTTTCTTTCTTTCTTTCTTTCTTTCTTTCTTTCTTTCTTCCTTCCTTCCTTCCTTCCTTCCTTCCTTCCTTCCTTCCATTTCTGGCTGGTCTTTGATCTTCTGAAGATGGTAAAAATGGATTTATCGGCACTCGTTATATATAAAGGCAGCCCATGACTCTTTGGGATGCTGGTTTGAATCCAGGAAATGACTCAGAGGATGTGATTCCTTTGAAATGACCACTGGGAGAAAAATAGATCTTTAACCTGGTTAACCAAACAGGTAGCTTGAGGTGGAAGGAAATAGGAAAATAGATTTCTTCCTTTCCTTTCCTTTCCTTTCCTTTCCTTTCCTTTCCTTTCCTTTCCTTTCCTTCATTCCATTGCCTCCCTCCCCCTTCCTCCCTTCTTTCCTTCCCTCCCTCCTACCCTCCATCCCTCTTTCTTTTTCTTTCTTTCTTTCCTTCCTTTCCTTCCTTCCTTTTTTCACCCCTCCCTTCCTCCTCCCTCCCCCTTCTTTCCTTCTCTCCCTCCCTCCCACCCTCCATTCATCTTCTTTTTCTATTTTTCTTTCTTTCTCTTTCTCTGTTTTTTGTCTCTCTCTCTCTCTCTCTCTCTCTCTCTCTCTCTCTCTCTCTCTCTCTCTCTCTCTGTATCTGTCTCTCTCTCCTCCCTCCACCCATCTCTGTCACTCTGTGTGTGTGTGTGTGTGTGTGTGTCTGTTTCCCCCTCTCTCTCTTTCTGTCTCTCTAAGTCTGCCTCTCTGTGTGTCTGCCATTCTCTCCCTCCCTTCCCCCGGGAAAGCAGCAGAGGGGTCGGCATGTCGGTTGCGGAGGTTATCCCGCAGCGAGCGAGCGGAGGACCCGAGCTGCGGCTAGTGCCGCCAAAGCCATCCGGGCGGCGCACGCCCACCTCCCTTCCAGCCTTGTGTGCGCCGCCGAAGCCGTCCGGGCACCGCACGGGGCTGGAAGGAAGGTGGGCGTGCAGCGCCCGGATGGCTTTGGCGGCATGCAGCTTGGGTCCTTCGCCCGCCCGCTGCGGGATAACCTCTCCAGCCGACATGCCGGCCCCTCCAGGAAACCCCGGAAAGTGCAGTGCGCCGCAGTGGCCGTCGGAAGGAGCTGGTGGAGGCGCGCTCGGCCATCCTCTGCCCGGGGGGCTGCTCCCTCCTCCTTGCTGGCCCTGTGGCCTGGTTCCTATGAAGCCGCGGACCGGCACCGGTCCGCGGACTGGGGTTTGGGGACCCCTGTCTTAAAAGACCAAGATGGATGCCTAAAATTCCATCCCCTTCAGCATTATCACTGCTGCTGAAACTATTCCTGTGATGCTGCCGCTAACAGCACTGCCATTAATCTGCTTGCCCCAGTCTTATTAGTAGTCATTCTGACAGCTCCTTGGGAAAGTTTTATCAAGCAAGATGATGTAATAATTATTTTTCCACAGGCTGACTGTTGTTACATTTGTGAATGGAACAGCTGTGCTACAGAATCATTACTTATTTTTTTTTTTTTTTTATTTACATTTATATCCCGCCCTACATTAACAAAAAGGCCACTCTGAAAGAATTTGGTTCCAGGACAGAAAAACGTGACGCATGAACCATTGGTTGACTTTTTGCCTCTAGTTCACTTAAAACTTGGATTGATGAAACATTTTGTGAAAGTGATGAACAAGGAAGGTGAAGGTTTTCATTATTTGACACAGATGTTTCTGAGGATATCTGAGGCCAAAATTAAGAAAGGCAGTTTTGTTGTTCCAGAGATAAGATACGTCATCAGTGATAAGCAGTTCAAAGATCTGTTAGTGTGGCCAGAAAAAAAATCACCTGGAAAACATTCAAGGAGGTCATTGAGTATTTCCTTGGCAACTACAGAGCACCAAACTGCATCCAGCTGGTTGACAAACATCTTAGCCATAAAAGATCATAAAGTGCAACATGTCACAGAAGAATCATTTTCTGCATTCATATTTGGATTTATTTCCTGAAAATCTAGGTGCAGTCAGTGACAAATATGGCAAATGTTTTTACCAAGACATCGTTACAATGGAAAAAGCATATGAGGGCAACTGGAATCCTGATCAATGCTGGCTGATTATTTTGGATACCACACCATGATGCAATCATACAAGTGAAAACCAAAGCTAAACACTTTTGGCTGTTGAACTCTTGTAGCATGTTAGAAACATTATGCAATTAAGTACATTATAGCAGTTGTGAAATTCATTTTTTTTTTACTACCGGTTCTGTGGGTATGGCTTGGTGGGCATGGCAGGGGAAGGATACTGCAAAATCCCGATTCCCTCCCCACTTCTGGGGCCAGCCAGTGGTGCTATTTGTCGGTTCTCTGAACCACTCAAAATTTCCACTACCGGTTCTCTAAAATCTGTCAGAACCTGCTGAATTTCACCCCTGCATTATAGGCATTAAATGTTAATTTCATATTCTTGCATTTACATGCTGCAGTCACTCTGAAATTATATTTATATATTCAGTTTGAAGAGGTCTATCATAATCACCAAACGATTTTCATGAAGCAACATTTTGGGGGGGAAAACTTGTTGTCCAGTCTTATAAAGCAGGGGTCCCCAACCTTTGCAACTTTAAGTCTGAAGGACTTCAGCTCCCAGACTTCTCCAGCCAGCAAAGCTGGCTGGAGAACTCTGGGAGCTGAAGTCCTTCAGACTTAAAGTTGCAAAGGTTGGAGACCCCTGTTATAAAGAGTCCCCACTTAACTACTCACAAGTAATCACTTAATGACCGCTTTGCTTAAAGACAAAAAGTCCAGTCTCAATTATGGGTCCTCATGACCACTTGGATGGATGGATTTGGGGATCTGTGCATACTTGGATTTCAGCTGCCGAGGATCAAACAGGTTCTAAACAGGATTCTTTTCTTGCCTCTGCAGAGAATTCCACAAGGACCCCATGCTCCGTGCAGACCTATATGGAATCAGTTCATTCCTGATCATATTTTGGTATAGAGAGAAGGACTGCAAGATCCAACTGCCAAAATCCAGGCAGGCATGGAGCTTAAAGTCCTCTCCTTAACTTGTGGAGCAATTTCTGCAGAGGCAGGGAGAGAGGGATTTTCCTGCTGAATTTTGACAGCTGAAGTTCAGGCATGCATGGAGCTTTGGGCCCTTCTTTTCCAGCCTCTGTAGAGACCCCTGTGGAGGCAGGGAGAGAAGGATTTTAAGCTCCATGCTTGCCTGGATTTTGACTGCAATGAACTCTTTCAGCCAGCCCTCAGAGACGAGTATGAGTCCTCTTGGCAGGCAGCAGCAGCTTGCAACCGTCCCTGCTAGCTTCCCCATTGATTTCTCTCCAGGAGAGAAGAGTGGAAATGACGATTACATTTGACTCTTGGCAACACCAGTAAGTGCTGCAGGGGTGTGTGTGACATTTTGTGAGAGTCAGAAGTGCTTTGCAGGCTCTAAAGCCCAGTGGTAGGATTCAATAAGTGTAACAACCAGTTTGCTTCGTGTGTGCTTCACACACACCATTGCATTTGAAATCAGCACTAAATCTTACCTTTTTCTGCAGCTCCACTGAGTAAAACAGTTGAGACGTGGCAATCAGCTCTACTGGGCCAATCATCTGGGCTTCAAATAAAGGAAATATAGGATGGAATAGAGCAGGGGAGGGAGATTGCTGGAACTACTGGTTCTCCCGAACTGGTTCAAACCGGCTGAATTCCACCCCTGGTAAAGTGCCCTTTCTGAGGCCATCTTAATTTCAAATAGTGGTTAAATGACTGGTCATTAAGTGAGGACTATCTATAGCTTACAGGCAGGGAAGAAAGACATAGTTTATCTTAGCTGAGAGGAAGAAAGATGTAGCTCAAAAGGAAAGCCACTTTCATGCAAATTGGCATGATGGGCAAGGAAATCCTTTTGACTAATCAGTACGAACAATACGAGTTTAGAAGAATCCGTGATTGAACTTAGGATAAGGCAGCTTCCTATATTCAGCATACAAAAGTTTGTGAAGTAAGTTGTGAAGTAACTAGTGAGGTCTTCTAAGGAATAATTCTTTTAATCTTCCAGTTACAGCCTCCGGGCTATGCATGGCCTTACCCAGCTTTAAATGTTTAGAAACCGGAAATTCTTTGGGGAGCAATGAATTCCTGTGAAACATAAAATGATCTCTCAACTTGAATATTTAGGGAAGGAAATTCTTAAGTGTTAATTTGAAGCAATTATCTAGGCAGCAGCATGATACTCAATAGTGATATGATTATGTAGTAATATTTATTTTTGAAAATCTTGAAAGAGCCTAGAAAACTCAACTGTTTCATGCCACTTGTATCTTCAATGGAAGTGAATTTATGGAAGTGAAAAATTTCCCACCTCAAAGCTTTGTTAACAATAGGGACAAAGCAGGCCATCTGGAGCTGATTAGTGTGCCCTAAGCAGGTGATTGGCATTTCCAGCACAGACAGTGACAAACAGATATGCATAGGCAGAACTGTACTTCCATGCATAATTTGACATATTTTTCTTAAAAACTTTTATGGTATTCAGTAGAGGTTTCTGAGATTTCATTTCATTTATTCGATTTCTATACCGCCCTATCTCCCAAGATGGGACTCAGGGCGGTGCACAGGAACTATAAAATATAAAATACAAATAAATACAAACAGTCACAATGGTTAAAACGAGAATTAAATAAAATTTGGCCCGTGCTAAGAACATTAATTAAAACCCAACTAAAATAATAAAATAGCTATACCAGCTATGCCAGGCCGGCCATATGAAAGAGATAAATCACTGGTAGAACTCTTGACCACCTGAGGGTAGCTTGTACTGTACTGATAGGAAGTTGGATTGTGTAAGAAGCCCCTGGTACCATTAAATGGCTACTGATACTAATTAGGGAATCTAAGGTACTAGCAAGCCACATTTTTGAATAATAGTGATTAAACTACAGTTTTCTACTGGTCTCTAATAAGTATGAGAATCCTGTCCAATCACTCCAATAATTTTGCAGAGATGATCAGCAGCAGAGTGCATGTGGACCCTATAGATTGTATCTTCTTTCTGGGATAGAGAGATTCACAGTATGTCCATATTACGTGAATCTTCTTCTCTCTCTTTCTATTTGGGAATATTTGCGCACTTATACACACAATACAACTACATACTTTTTATTAATTTTGCTAATGTATTAGCTACCTGGCCCTAAAGCATTTTTGGAGGGAAAAGAATCCTGAAAAGCTGTTTTGGAAAACAAAATCATGGGGGAAAAAATGAAATACAGCTGCTTTCAGAAACACAAAATAGCACAAAGCTTAAACTTCTTTCTACTGATTGGCTGGATTACATGCAGTGTGGGTCACTGCTTTATAATAATTGCCAGTTATTTTCCCCCATTAAAATAAGCACCAACTAAATATTAGAAACAGTCTTAAACTGAATTGGGAATGTGGATATGCCTAGAGCTTTTATTTTTGTTGCATGAATAATATGAAGACCTAAGAAGGCAACATTTCATATGCTGTAATAAATTTTATGTACTAAAAGCTAACTTGATTTTGCAGCATAGCAACACCTAGAATCAAAAATAAAAAATCCTAAAATTCAATATTCTCAGGAAAGCTTGCTACAAAAGTAGATGCCAATGCTTCCAATGTCTCCTAATGTATAAAAATGGCTCTACTAAATTTAATGCTATAATACAATTAAAATCCAATTATCAAATGAAAAATCAATAACATAACAAATTAACTAGTATCCAAATATAAAATTTCCAGAAATTTGAGACAGAAAATTACAATAAAATTCATGAGGCCCCTTCAAATTTTCCCTTAATCTCTATGAAGAATAATTAGTGTACAGGTTTATCCCCCCAAATAGTGCCAAAGACAGCACCTGCTGTCTTCGAGCGGTGGCGCGCTCCGGCCCCCATGGCTCTTCTTGCGACCCAGGGGGTTTAGGATCTCAGGGCCTGGGTCTTCGGCTGATGTTATGTAACGCCAGGTCTGTGGTCAATAAAGCCCCCCTCATCCATGATCTGGTTTTGGAGGGGGGGTGCGGACCTGACGGGTATTACGGAGACCTGGTTGGGCCAAGAGGGGGGGTGCCCCTCGTTGAAATGTGCCCACCGGGTTACCATGCATTTCACCAGCCAAGAGCCAGGGTTGGGGTGGGGGGGTGGCGGTGTTTATAAAAGAGAGTCTGGATCCGAGGGAGACCACTGTGCCGCAGATAGCCGGATGTGAGTCTCTCTGTGTGAAGTGGGGTCATGGGAGGCAGTTGGGCCTGCTGATTGTGTACCTGGCTCCCCGCTACGTATCAGCAGCCCTACCCGAGCTTCTCAATGTGCTAGCCGAGGTGGCGGTTGGCACCCCCTGGCTGTTAGTCATGGGGGATTTCAACCTGCCATCGATAGGCGAGACATCTGAGATGGCATGGGAGTTCATGGCTTCCATGACAGCCATGGACCTGACTCAGTTAATTCATGACCCCACCCACATTGGAGGACACACGCTGCATTTAGCTTTTGTCTCTGGCCAGTGGCTGAGTGATCTTGTTTAGGGGAATTAGCCATCGAACCCCTGTCATGGTCAGATCATTCTCTCCTTTGGCTTGGCTTTCCAACCACTGCACCCCACCGCAGGGAGGCAGAGCCGGAATCAGTGAGATGGTTCCGCCCCAGGCGCCTGATGGACCCAGAGAAGTTCCAGATGGAACTTGGGCCAATACCTGAGACCCTGACCCATGACTCGACTGAGGACCTAGTGGCCACCTGGAATAGTGCGGCTACGGGGGCCCTGAACCGGGTCGTGCCTTTGCGGCCTCTCATCTGGCGCTGACCTGCCTTAGCTCCTTGGTTTTCTGAGGAGCTGAGGGTGATGAAGCGTTGGAAGAGATGTCTAGAGAGCGGTTGGAGGGCTACCCGCTCCGAATCTGACCGGACACTGGTAAGGTCCTATTTAAAGAACTACCTAGTGGCGATAAGAGCGGCGAAACGCAACTATTTCTCTGCTCTTGTCGTGTCTGCAGATAGCCGCCCTGCCGCCCTGTTTAGGGTGACCTTCTTCACCTAGGTAGGGGCGCGGGATGCCCCCTTGCAGGGTCATGCGGAGGATTTTGGGTGTTATCTGCATGATAACCGGGACGCCCTTCTCACAGTCACTCATGCGCTCGTGACATCCCATATAGACTACTGCAACGCTCTCTACGTGGGGCTTCCCTTGAGGTGCACCCGAAGACTGCAGTTAGTCCAGAACGCAGCCGCACGGGCAATTATGGGAGCTCCTAGACGCTCCCATGTAACACCGCTCTTGCGCAAGCTGCACTGGCTGCCTGTGGTCTTTCGGGTGCGCTTCAAGGTGCTGACTATCATCTTCAAAGCGCTCCATGGCACGGGACCTAGTTATCTTCGGGATCGCATCCTGCCCCATACATCCCTTCGGCCGATTCGCTCCCACAGAGAGGGACTTCTCCAGGTTCCATCCACTAGGCAATGCCAGCGGGCGACGCCCAGGGGAAGGGCCTTCTCTGTGGAGGGCCCAACTCTCTAGTACGACTTACCCCCCGAACTGAGAACGATCACGGATCTCCGCTCCTTCCGCCAGAACCTTAAAACTTATTTTTTCCAACAGGCCGGCCTGGCCTAACTTACATCACCTAGGCCACAGTCTGCAGTTAAAATGTTTTAAATTGGTTTTAGGGATATTGTTTTAATATATTTAAATTTTTAGCACAGGGATATTAATTTAATTTGGTTTTATATTTTGTACATTGTTTATATATGTTTTTAAATTGCCTGTGCACCGCCCCGAGTCCCTTTTGGGAAAGGGTGCGGTATATAAATTAAATAAACCATAAACCATAAACCATGATAAAATCGATCAGATTCGGGACGGGTTGGCCTCCGACTGGACTAGTCCAGACGGGCTGATTGAGGCAGGTCCTGAGAATACTATCTGGGAGGAGTTCAATCCTGTGAATCCCGAGGACATGGACAGGATGCTGGGGCGGCTGAACACCACCACATGTTTATTGGACCCGTGTCCCTCCTGGTTGGTACTGGCCTCCCGGGAGGTTACACGAGGCTGGCTCCAAGGAATTATCAACGCTTCTTTGAGTGAGGGGTTTCTGCCAGCCGCCTTGAAAGAGGCGGTGGTGAGGCCCCTTCTCAAGAAGCCCTCTCTGGACCCGGCTGTTTTGGCCAACTATCGTCCTGTCTCCAACCTTCGATTTATTGCGAAGGTTGTTGAGAGTGTGGTGGCGCAGCAGCTCCCTCAGCACCTGGATGAAGCTGTCTATCTGGACTCGCGCCAGTCCGGCTTTTGGCCTGGATACAGCACAGAGACGGCATTGGTCGCGTTGGTTGATGATCTCTGGAGGGCTCGGGATAGTTCATCTATCCTGGTTGTTCATCTATCCTGGTCCTGTTAGATCTCTCAGTGGCTTTTGATACCATCGACCATGGTATCATGCTGCACGGGTTGGAGAGGTTGGGGGTGGAGGGCACCGTCTTACGGTGGTTCTCCTCCTACTTCTGACCGGTCGCAGTTTGTGTTGGCAGGGGGGCAGAGGTCAACGTCAAGGTGCCTCACTTGTGGGGTCCCACAGGGGTCGGTCCTCTCGCCCCTCCTGTTCAACATTTATATGAAGCCATTGGGTGAAATCATCCGTGGTTTTGGGGTAGAGTTCCATGAGGCTTCAGTTAGTTCAGAATGCAGCCGCGCGAGCAATTATGGGAACCACCAGGTTCACCCACGTTACACCGCTCTTGCGCAAGCTGCACTGGCTACCTGTCGTCTTCCGGGTGAGCTTCAAGGTATTAATCATCATCTTTAAAGCGCTCCATGGCTCGGGACCTAGCTACCTGCGGGATCGGATCCTGCCTCATACATCCTCTCGGCCGATTCGCTCCCACAGAGAGGAACTGCTCCGGGTGCCGTCCACTAGACTCTGTCAGCGGGCGACGCCCAGGGGAAGGGCTCTCTCTGTGGCGGGCCCGGCCCTCTGGAACGACCTTCCCCCCGATATTAGAACGACCACGGACCTCCGCTCCTTCCGCCTGAAATTGAAGACTCATCTTTTCCGCCTGGCCGGCCTAGGGTAGTCTCTCTGTCTATGGATTTTTAAATGTATACTATATTTATTGGATGTTTTTAGTTAAGGGGATTTTAGCACAGGATTGATTGAGTTTAATTCGTTTTAATTTGTATGTATTTTGTATATTTTTCATTTTTTAATTTCCCTGTGCACCGCCCCGAGTCCCTGTGGGGAGAGGGTGCGGTCAATAAATGCAACATTATTATTATTATTATTATTATTATTATTATTATTATTATTATTATTATTATTATTATTATTATTATTATTATTATTATTAGTACGCTGATGATACTCAGCTGTACATCTCTATCCCGGACCACCCCAACGATGCCGTGGAAGTGATGTCCCAGTGTCTGGAGGCCGTGCGAGTCTGGATGGGGAGAAACAGGCTCCGACTCAACCCATCGAAGACCGAGTGGCTGTGGCTTCCGGCGTCACGGTATCGCCAGTTGGTGCCTTCTCTGGCTATTGGGGGCGAGTTATTGGCCCCCACAGAGTGGGCTCGTAACTTGGGCATCCTCCTGGATTCTCGGCTATCTCTAGAAGACCATATGACGGCCGTGGCCAGGGGGGATTTCTATCAGGTTCGCCTGATATGCCAGTTGCGCCCCTTTCTGGATCGTGACACTTTACGCACGGTCACTCAAGCCCTCGTCACCTCCTGCCTGGACTATTGTAACTCTCTCTACATGGGGCTTCCCTTGAGGTGCACCCGGAGGCTCCAGTTAGTTCAGTATGCGGCTGCGCAGGGGATTTTGAGAGCATCTAGACACTCCCATGTGACACCTCTCCTGCGTGAGCTGCACTGGCTGCCTGTGGCTTTCCGGGTGCGCTTCAAGATATTAGTGACCATCTTTAAAGTGCTCCATGGCAAGGGACCTGGCTACTTGCAAGACCGCCTCCTGCTGCCAAATACCTCCCACCGACCAGTTTGCTCCCACAGAGAGGGCCTCCTCAGGGTGCCGTTGGCCAGGCAATGTCGGCTGGCAACCCCTAGGGGGAGAGCCTTCTCTGTGGCAGCTCCTGCCCTCTGGAATGACCTACCCCCTGAACTACGGATGATCACGGACCTACGCCTCTTCCGTCGGACCCTGAAGACCCATTTATTTCGTGCTGCTGGCTTGTCGTAGTTTTAAAGTTGATTTTAGCAGGGGGTTTTAATTGGCAGGCCAATCCATTTAATATATCTTAACATATGATTTTAGCTTTTGTATTATCCATTCTTACTGTTGGCTGTACACCGCCCTGAGTCCTGAAAGGGAGAAGGGCGGTATATAAATTCAATAAATCTAATCTAAATCTAATCAAATCAAATCTTAAAAAGCTTAAGGATGGGGACAATTTGGAAGATTTAAAGATCTAGATATATTCAACATATACGCACCTGAATAGGAGTAAGATATATGGGCCTGCAAATATTATATGGCTATAATACACAATAGGGACAAACTTTTTCTCTGTTGAAAGCAAGGATAATACAAGAATCAATAGATGGAAATAAAAAAATAGATTCTGGCTGGGTAGTAGGAGGAATTTCCTGAGGTTATAAGTTGTTGAGCAGTGAATGATTTGCAAAAGATTTTCCCCAGCCACAGGTTTCAAACATAGTTCTATGTCTACCTATCTAGGATGGTTTAATCAATGGATTCTGTACTGAGTAATGGACTAGAATAGAAGACCTGTTAAGGCCCTTCCAAGTCATTCAATCTATCATTCTATTATTCTGCTAAGCAGATTGATTAGAAGCCCAGATATGGCAGAACATGAAGGTAACCTGGACATGATCAATAATAGCTAATGAAAGACCCTAAAAAAAAAAACAGAACACCCACTCTGCATATTCTACACTAGACTAAAGTTCTTTAGTTCTAGACTAAAACTAAAGGACAGAAGAAAGGCAGAGAAAGCACTATCAACATCAAGAACTTACTTTTATCCATATACAACATCAAATTGGGTGAACCTCATAAAGACACCTGCATGGCGTTGCAAAATAGCGGCCCAATTTAGAAATTTTGAAGATATAGAATACTATAAAATAAAAATTATGTTAAAACATTACATAATACAAGCACCAACGATTCCTATGGTCAGTTCTCAAAGGCTCCCTGAGAAAGCCATGATTTTATCACCCTCTAGGGCAGGGGTGTCCAAACTTGGAAACTTTAAGACTTGTGGACTTCAACTCCCAGAATTCTGTGCTGGCTGGGGTATTCTGGGAGTTGAAGTCCACAAGTCTTAAAGTTCTCAAGTTTGGACACTCCTGCTCTAGGGTGAGCGTGAGAGTCATCTTCACCTTGGGAAGCAGGCTATTCCATAGTAGGGAAACTCTAGAATGAATGTGTGCCATTGGTGCCTCTCCAGGTGAAAAGAGGAGAATGGATGGGATTTGTAGTATCCATATGTAATAGGATACAGGATGAGATATTAAATACATTAAACCATTTCTGCCTATGTATTGTAGGAAAGAGACTGGCAGAGATAGGGGGACAAGTTAAATGAGTAATCATTGTAGAGTCTGCAGGCAATCACAAGAGGACAAGGTCTACCTCTCCTCCCTTAAATGCCATTGAACCTTATCTAGTGTTACCCAGATGCAAACTTAGTTGAAAAGATTCCTGTGCATAGACTTGAGCAAAAATAAAACCCAATACAATTTAACCGTTCGTGTTTGGACCTGGTTCTGTACACCTGACAGGTATAGACTGTATAGACTTGATGAATAGCAGCTGCATATGGGTGGAAGAAAAAGATGCCACTACCCTCTTTAGCTTCATTCTCCCTTTCCATCCACTCATCAGAGGTTTTGGATGTCAAATCCTCATAATTCACAATCTGGTAAAAAAGAAAAAGGAAACACACACATGAAGCCTATATGTATATTGTGGAAAATTAATTGTACATTGGGATGGCTTGCTAAGTACCCCTTGACTAAAACAGTGGCTACTTACCAAATGTATGGAAAAGGGGGAATATTTTCTAAACAGATGCCCTAAACCCTGTCATTTGGGAATTAGGTCTATCCCAAGCTCAGACAGTCTAGAGATGAGGACATCTGGAAATTAAGTGGATCCAAGGCAGCTGCAGTTCTTCATTAATATTAGTTCCTTTCTGCTCATCACAAAGTGGCTAATAGACTTCTCTTGTAGCAACCAGAACTACCAAAATTTAATCCAGAAAACAAGGCTCTGTTTAGCAATACACATTAGAAAATTTCCAACACAAGAGTTCCAGTGATACATTATTTTCAAAGAAGAAACCGTCACATATGCAATTTAAGATGGTAATATTTTGGTTAGCTTTCTCAATGTATTTTTGCTGTACAGAAAAGGGAACTTGTGAAGGAAATGCACATTGTATCTGTTGATTGTTTTGGAAATGACTACTCTTCTTATTAATGTAGGAATCAGTTCTAATATTGGTCTGCCGACGCCATTGCCAGCCCTGGTGGATCCTGATGCTAGACAATTTACTAGACTCTGTAACTGCATGTATAAAGAAGAACCTGCTATCCTTTTCAACTTTCCCTTTTCTTTTTATAAAGTGGACCTCAGTACAATCTATAATTGGAATCACATAATAGTTTGCATGAATATTTAACTGCCTTTAACACTTATGAGTAAATACACAGTGAGCATTTTTGGCCTGCCTAGAAGTCCTCAGTCTTCAAATGACTTATGAATCATATTTTTCCAGAATATGTTGGAAAGCATTTTGATAGTTTAATAGGCTGACTTGCTAACCAAGATGCCATTCAAAAGTGGCACCATCTCCTCTAAGGAATTTTACTGTCAGCCAAATTCTAAACTGTTCACAGTAAACAATTATAATGTTCTGTAATTGTTGCGGACCTCTCACAAATTCACAGCCATATCAAATGGCACAAGTGGTTTCCACTTTTGTATCTCTTACATTCCAGTCAGGAAACCAGCAACCTGATTTTCTATCACAGAAGCCTGATTATTTCATTTCCTATGAATCGCCCCCCCCCCCCCTTTCTTCCTGTGGCCTGAAAACTTTGCCTAGCTAGGCATCAGTCTTATGGGGACCTGGGGCCAGAAGGGAGATGCCTGATCTGACTGATCAAATGTGCACCTAGCAGAAATGGGACCCATATGGATATAGGTTTATTATATAGATTACCTTGAGGAATAAATTTCTACTTTGCCTTACCCATTTTCTTGATGATAGATAGAACTGGACCACAATGATCAACTCTATGCACAGAATCTCCTTTTTTTGAGGGAGAGAATGATGCAATTCTGCTGAAAGAGTTGGACATTTTGGTGTAAGTAAAACTATCTGTCTCTTGTATTGTGACTTTTAGTGGTCTCAAGTTAGAGCAGATGTCAAAGCTCTTATTTCTTCCTGCCACATCATGCCAAACCTTCACCACCAAGAAAGCCAAATTGCTCATACTCCATAGTTACTGACAGAAACCTTACAACACAGTTTTCCTCGCCATTATTACTGATATTCACACCTGAATTTATTATTTTATCAAATTTATTATGGCCACTCATTCTAATAGTCTCTGGATGAATCTGAATACCATCTTGGATACAATTGACCTTCTTTCTTTTCATCTCCTGTCATGGCCTAAGTGGTCTGTCAACTTGTTCAATATATTTTTCAGCCCCAAGTTATACCAAATAAATTTGCCTCATTATACTTAATTCAAAGTCTATTTCTGGAAAGTTTTCTCTTCCACCCCGCTCTCTCTGTCATCTTTCCCCCGTGCCTCAGAGGACTATTGCCACCTTTGCTTTGTTGCCATATAAAATATCAGCAACAGAATAAACCTAATCTTTTCCTTGTATCTGAATTCACTCATAATTGCCCACTTCATTCTTCTACTTGAATATCACTAGTTTAGCTTCATACAGCTACCACCCAGTTTCCCAGTTCTTCCCCATGACAAAGATCTCCTGCTTTCTCTAGAAATTTCAGATAGCCAAATAACTTCTCATGGAATAATTGGATCTTCCCAAGGTTTTCTTCAAGCATGCTATTAGCTGTCATTGCAGGTTCCTGTCAATTTAAGGCAAAAAGCCTCTTTGCCATTTAGAACTATTATCGTTTTAATTGCATTTGGAATCTATACTGATTGACTTCACAATTGATAATCTGAGCTAGCATGATCAAATAGCAGGCTTTATGTCTAAAACTATGTTCTACTAGGAAGTCTTTTGTACATAGTTATTCTGTTACAATTAACATAAAGCTAAAACAAAAAGGCCTGAATCTTCTATGGAAAGTAAATTATTGCTTTTTACTATATAAAAGTATGAGTTACCTTACGTATTTGACAATTTTATTCTGTAAGATAGTATGAACATTTAATATCTCAATGTGACAAAAATAAGTTAAGTGGTCTCAAAACCTCTACATGTACAATGAGGGACGTGTATCTTTAAAGGAAAAAAAGAGAGAATTGGAAAACCAAGGGATGAGTTTCCAAGTATCTAATGTATAGTTCTAGGTATCCTTTAGGAGTTGCATAATTAATCAGAATCATGTTAAAGATAATAAACCTACTTGGAGCCAGTTGACTTTCTTAGATATCATAAATAGCTAATGGCAAACTAATACTGTAATTTAGTTATCCAGTTGTGGGATTGACTAGACAACTGTTCCTCTGGGAGTAATTTAAACCTTAATTTTACGGAATGTGTCCTGTTACAGGTTAAACATCTATATACAGAGGTTGTATCTTTGTGGTTTGTGCCGGGCCTAGGCAGTGCCTCTTTCCATATACATTTTAAATTAAATCTGTGTTCTATGAAATCCACATATTGCCTTCAGAGACCACCTACATCAAAACACTGACATCATGTTTTCTTCGAGATTCATTGTGGTAAATTGTACAGATTAGGCTTGCCAGCCCTTTACTATTGTTACAAGTGAACAGTTTTGCTAATCATGCAGAAGAGAGGCAACTACAGCAATGCTGGCTGAGTGCACATTTGTTTATACTTTTAGAGGAAAGGAATAATTAATCTAATCTGCTATCACATACCCCTGTATGCATTGGCGTCCTTCAGCCTTACCAATATCAGTTCCCTGCAGTTTAAAATTGCCTTTATTTAAGCACATGAACCACCTATATCTATGTATTGTTATGTACTTCATCATCCAGTCTAAATTCAGTTTTATACTTTCTTACTACACTAGTCAGACTCTTCTCCAAGAAAATCTGTCAAAAAAAATAATTCTGTTCTTAAGATGCTTGAAGAGTCTTGTTTTGCTACATGAGACCAGATGAGTTCCCTTTGCTTTGTAACACCAATTTGTTTCATATATTATTTTCATGAATGTATATTTTGAAGTTTTTGACCCTAATCTCTACATTTTTCTTGTCCTGAGTGTAGAAGCAAAAATTTGAAGGGTTAAAAAATTAAAAGGGAGCGAGAAAAATAATTTTGTTTTTAAAATGGCAGCTGCCCAAATCTGCTCATGGTTTTGGAATGTTAAAACAACTCCTGGTGAGGTGTATTAATGGGCATGTAGTGTAGTCATAGGTATCACATGCCTTTCCAGTTTATCACAAGGAAAGGAAAGGAAAGGTTGTGTATATCCATTTTTCATTCTCTAAAACACATTTGTATATATACAAGAAAGCTACATTTCTGTGGAGATACATAGCAGAGTTTTTAAATATTCTGTGGTATATGATAGGGTAAAATACAAAATTTGATATATATATATTGTTCCACAACACTCTGTTAGGGCCCCAATTAAGGGAGAAGACACACTGTTTCCTTTTCTGCCTTTCGGCTCATCACCAGAGACCATCTAGACAGAAAGCCATGATTTCCTTTGTGTAATTATTATTTTTTTGCATATCAGGCAAGAGCCTGATATGGAATACAGCCCCGGTTCGAATCCCAGTAAGGGTATGGCTAGCTGATGAGAGCTAAAAAGCTAGAAATAGATCTATACTACTCTCCCTGACTTATTTATTGATCAGCTCAAAAATGTAACACACATATAAAAAAAAAATTACACAACGGAACTCATGGCTTTCTGTCTAGATGGTCTCTGGTGATGAGCCGAAAGGCAGAAAAGGAAACAGTATGCCTCCTCCCTTAATTGGAGCCCTAACAGGGTGTTGTGGAACAATTATATATACTTATCCTCCTGTCTCAGCTGAGCAGGAAGAGAACCTGGCTGGCTTAATGGCTAAGGCTCTCGCCTGGCATGGAATACAGCTCCGGTTTGAATCCTAGTAAGGGTATGGCTAGCTGATGAGAGCTAAAAAGCTCGAAATAGATCTATACTAGTCTCCCTGACTTATTTATTGATCAGCTCAAAAACATAAAAGATAGATAGATAGATAGATAGATAGATAGATAGATAGATAGATAGATAGATAGATAATTGTTTTCACAACTTCCTGTTAGGGCCCCATTAAGGGAGGAGACATACTGTTTCCTATATATATATGTAATTGTTTCCACAACATCCTGTTAAGGGCCCCAATTAAGGGAGGAGACATACTGTTTCCTTTTCTGCCTTTCGGCTCATCACCAGAGACCATCTAGACAGAAAGCCAAGAGTTCCTTTGTGTAAATTTTTTTAGATATGTGTGTTAGCTCATAAAAACTTTATGATCAGCTCATGAAACTAACATACATACATACATACATACATACATATATATATATATATATATATACACACACACACACACTCACACACATACACATACATACACACACACATACATACATACACTAAGTTCTCATTAAGGGTTAAATTAAACAAAAAAAACCCTAAGGAACTTAATAATATATGATTATTTAAATTGAACCATTTTCCGCATTCATATGATACAATATGCTGGTTATTTTAGTCTACTGTAGATGCAATTTCTTCTTGTGGTTTATTAACCGTACTTTAACTATTATTTACCATTATATTAATTATCCATATTATGGTTTACTATGTCATGTGAATGGTTTCATCGTAAAATAATACCCAGCTGAGTAGACCCATTATACTATTCAACTTCTGATGTTCATCAATGCTTTGTTTTGGATTATTTTGAAAACATACTTGTGAATCTGGTATGCTTATTTGTTTACTGTTTGCATTTGGGAGGCATACACTGTTTATAATAGATCATTCACTCTTAATATTATTTTTAGGGGTGTATATTTTCTGAATAACTTCAGAGCATGGTGATTTTGCCACTTGTGTTTATATGAGAAAACACTTGAAGATGCTGCAAAAAGCACCGGTTAAAAAAATATTAACTCTTCAGTTTAAAAAATGGACATGTAAAAATTGCAATGCCCTTCTAATATATTTGCTTGGGCAATTTTTTGGATGGAAAAGCATAAGTGAGTAATTAGATAATTGCTGCCTTGATTGGGCTTAATAGGAAACATTTCAATTAGGCTGGAGCTACATTGGAGAGGAAGTGGGGGCTGGGGGAGAGGGTTACAAAGGGAAACATTCCTTGTCATGCAACTGTCAGCTTTTCCCCACATGAAGAAATGGAATTAAATGGATTTACTCTATGGAAACAGAGAGAGAGAGAGAGAGAGAGGGAGGGAGGGAGGGAGGGAGGGAGGGAGGGAAGGAAAGAAAGAAAGAAAGAAAGAAAGAAAGAAAGAAAGAAAGAAAGAAAGAAAGAAAGAAAGAAAGAAAGAAGATTGCAGCAATTAAACATCCTTGAATAGTCAAAAATTAAAATTATGGTCAAACCGATATAATTTCTTGATGATCCTTAACACCATTAGTTTTATACAGCTCTTGACTGCAAGAAATTAAGGTGTCAAATCTATGGAAGAAATTAGGTTTTCTTCCTGATGAGAGAGAAAAAGGAGAGGGGAAAAAACCTAACAAATTAATATTAACATATTTTTGAACTGTAATATTTGTTCAGTTGGAGCTTTTCCAGTGAGAGGAATCAATGAAGGAGCAAGGATAGCTTCACAATGAAGATTAGTGACTATTTTCAACTGAGAAGATGGACTCTTTTTTCCACTTTGCAAGTCAACAAAGTTTGTTTGAAAATATTTATATCTAGCACCCTGTTCTTTGACACTGGACACCTTCCTTGTTTGCATGCTCAGCTGAACTATAGGACCTGCACTGGATAAGGACTGAAGTAGGGATAGAAGACAAATGCATTTAGCTCATTTTAATATTTGATATTTGAGAAAACATAGCTATTCTTCAATGGTTGCAAAGTTACCAAGTGCAGGGATTCACTTAACAAGTGTGGCAAGAAAGGTCGTAAAATGGGGCACAATTAACAAAGGTCTCACTTAGCAACATAAATTTTGGGTTCAATTGTGGTCGTAAGTCGAGGACTACCTGTTCTACATAGGCTAGCACAGGGATGTCCAAACTTGGGAACTTTAAGACTTGTGGACTTCAACTCCCAGAATTTCCCAGCCAGCTATGCTGGCTGGGGAATCCTGAGAGTTGAAGTCCACAAGTCTTAAAGTTCCCAAGTTTGGACATCCCTGGGCTAGCACTACCGTTCGGGCTGACAGTTGCTCTTTGGAGATTCAGAGGAATTGCCCGGCCTTCTTCTTTCTTGACAGCCTTCTAAGTCAGTGCAGTGAGGCCTGCCTGAACCTTTGACTTTATGTAATCAATACTTGTGGTGCCCCGTGGAGCATCTGCCTTTCTCTAAGGAAACTATGGTTGAAACCTTATTTACAATTCGTTTTTATTACACCTCAACTAATTTTAAAAAATCAGAAGTAAAAATTTTCGGCATAGCCCCACTTTTTTCTTTTATTCGAAAAGGAATAATAGATATTGCCTTGTTGAATCTCTTCTGTCAGAGTATGGTCGGAGAGACTAGGGAAGGCAAAGCCAAAATTACAAGTACATTGAGCATGAAATTGAAGAACTCAAGGGAGGGTTTCATTTTCTCATCTTAAAATCAGAAAGAGACCTCCTGGCTCTTGATCATAATTTTCCACACAAAAAGCCAGACTGACAATTGATTCCCATTGTATTATTTTTCTTCCTCAACTTGATGTTTAAAACCAGGCAACCTTTTGTCTGGTGTTTATTGAAAACTAGATTATTTGTGTACGAGAATGGGTTTGTTCATATAGATATATAATGTGTAGCCAGTGAGTCTCTTTTGAGACCTTCTTCAACCTTGGTCTGGAGTCTGTTTAGTTAGAAATACTTGGCCTGAGGTAAAGGACTATTGGGGGCTTGCATAGCCGCAATTATAATTTAGTCGTTGGTGTTCAGATGATATATGACAAACCGATTAATGTCTGTCCTGAGGAAGAATGCCCGACTACCTATATTTCGGATATTCTCCCATCATACTCAGGTGTGCTAAAGAAAAAGGATTTAATCTGCTGGTCTCTGACACTTTGTATTTTGCTCAACTTGAATTCAACTTGTCTATTCTTCAGGAGCTGGATTTAGATGAAATTCTGTTTTCTGACAGAACCTTGGCATCCTGCCATAAAAACTGGAAATGAAGGCAACTTAAAGTAAATACTGATAATATTTCTCTCTCCCTTCCTTTTACTTGTGAACCTTTTTTTAATAAAAAGAAAAAGCATATGTTCATAGGCTAACTTGTCCCAACAGAGGGTCAATTACAACCATTTGGCTGCAAATCCAATCCAAGAAAAATACCAAGTAAAGAAACAGCAACAGCAGGTACCAAGGGCCCCCACTACAGTCAGATGTTCTCAGTATATGTCAAATGTGAACATAAAGCCTATGGGTAAGATATTTTTCATATTTCACTTTCCCATGAAAGTCCAAAATGAATCAATAAGCCAGCGAGACATTTTTTCATAGTTAGGTATTTTCCTAGATAGTCCTATAAATGTCAGAAAGAAGAAAAAAGAAGAAAAGAATTATTTTAATAACAATCAGCAGTAGAACAAATTAATGGTCAAATCTAAATAGATTACCTGGTCAAGTAGTCATATATAGATATAAATAACTGTTTAGCCAGGTAATATACGCTCACAGAAATACAATTCAAACTTGGCAACCACTTCATTTATATACAATTGGTTCCCTAGAATATTTGGGGTGTACCTGGCATGCTTCCTTCACTGAACATATAGGAGTTACTTTGGAATCGTTTATTCCTGACTGCTGTCTTACAGACCTAGCAGATTGGAAAAGATACAGGTGTGGATATAATAGATTCTACCAACAATAAAACATTTGACAATAGTGCCCAAGGAATGCTGATTAACATGGCAGTTAAGTACAGTCTGGATTGTGTGACAAATAGATAAGTAGCTTACTCAAAGTACACAAAGAATATCAGTTGGTTTGGGAGAAAAGTATCAAGGGGAGGCTATAAGGATCCGTTCTGGTCCTCTTAATTTTTTTTAATGACTTGGGTAAAGTTACAGAAATGCTTATCACATTTGCAGATGACACAATTTTTAGTGCCAGAGGTGACAACTCAAAAGACAGAATAAATGGCAATTTGAAATGTGCATCATACCTGACTTGGTAGTAATACATGTGAATATGATCTTGGAATCATAGCTGATTGCATAGGAAACGTGAACCAGCAGTATGACCTTTTTTTTTAAAGGCAGCTATAGTTTTTGCCTATTTCAGCAGAGTAAAATTTCCAAAATGTGGGAATAAAGGTTCCACATCAAGCTACTACTCAAATGAATTACTGAATGGTTGAAGTGGTGGTGGGGTGCTCATTCACTCCCAGTTCCTTATAGCATTTGATCAATGTGCAGCAAAACAATGTGCCCTTCTCTGTGGAGTGTTTCTTTCCGTTGCCAAAATTTCAGTGGTGAATAAAACTATCATTTCTTACTTTTCACATTAATGTCTCTTGCAATGAATTATGGGCCTGCATTTGAAACGTAGGGTTATTAGCAGGCAAGGCTTCAGATCCTTAAATAAACTGAGCCCCTCACCAACTCATTGATGGTGAGGCTATAAACCTTCCATTGCATGAATTAAATTTCACCATGGCAGTAGAGAGAAACTGGCATATGAGAGGAAAGGGTTTAATTTGCATCGCATGCAGAAATGGTAATGCATATAAGCACCAGGAATTTTTCAGTAAAAATAGGCATAGTCAGCCAGAGTGTAAAAAAATGGAACTTTTATAAGAAATGGTGTGTTTTCTTTATATCTCCCTCTTTCTTTAAAAAGATAATTTAGTTTAAGTATGTAGTATTAAGGGACAGAGCCAGTTAGGTCTAGTAGATAAGGCACTAGTCTAGAAACCAGGAGACTTTGAGTTCTAGTCCCATTTTAGCAATGGCAATAGCACTTAGACTTACAACCACTTCATAGTGCTTTTACAGAGTCAGCATATTGCCCTCAACTATCTGGGTCTCCATTTTACCAACTTAAGAAGGATGGAAAGCTGAGTCAACCTTCAGCCAGTGAGACCGGAACTGTCAAACTGCTGGCAGCCAGTGATCAGCAGACGTAGCCTGCTGTATTGCATTCTAATTACCATGCCACCATGGCTCTTGTCATCTTAGACATGAAAGCCAGCTGGAAGACTTTTGGCCGGTCCCTCAATTGATCTGGCCCTTGGGTGATAGGCCAATTTGACAATTCCTCTCATCATCAATGGATCAACACTTAGTTGATCTGAAAAAAGCGTATCCTGAACTTGTGGGGAAACACTTGTAAGATTTAAAAATATGTAAAGTTAGGGGAGAAAAATAAAAACATTCCTCTAAACCTTTAAGTATTTCTTATCAAATTGGACTCACTTCCAGATTTGAATTGGATTGATCTGGCTACTGCATATTTCTAGTTCCTTAATTTTTCAGTAACTGAACTGTTTCTCAAAGAATGCATATTTCTACTTGGTTTTGGACTCATTTTTAATAAATAGGATAGATAATAGGATTCTATATGCTTTGAAAATTACTTTAAAGAAGCACCTAAGACTTTTTGTGAGTGTAACACTTATCTGATATTCATTAATGCACCCAACTTTTCTCAAATCTAAAAAAAGTGCTGTTGCTTTAAAACTCCCATCAATCTTAGATAACTCAATAACATATGTTGATGTATTAATATAAAATTGCATCAAGCTATTTTTCATGCCTTGGTGGAAAAGTGGTTTGCATGATAAATGATTTTATGTTCTAGAGTTGCTTATGATGATATCTTTGGATTTATTTTGGTAATTTGAATTTGTATTTCTTGATTGTATTTCTTTATCTCCATTTTTCATTTTAAAAAAATCTTCCTACACACTACAATGCACTGTTGATTTTCAAAAGTATATGATATTTTTGAGGAAACTGTTGCTCATATTTAGGTTTTCAAGTTTATGTCCAAGTTTCAAAGTAACGTAGAAAACTATAAAGTGGTTTAGAAAATTAGAGGGCTCTATGATTTTAAAAAGTTGCAGGCTCTTTTACTAATGTTGAGGTTCTGGCATGAGCTCTGGTGTGTGACAGAGATTACATTTTATATAATTAAAGATAAGACACAATACAGTTGAATCAGGAAAGAAGTTTAGAAGATAACTACAAAGGGAGTTGATCAAAAAAATGCTTCTGATGTAAATTATTTATAAAAAAAGAAGCAGACTACTGATCAGATTACTTATTTGTTTTACTGGTTTGTTAGATGTAGACTTTGTCTATCCTCCAGGAACTCATGGTCCCCCTATTTTTCCCAGCAATCATAATAGTGGGTTGATGTAGTAGACTAATACTAGCTTTACCATAGCTGAAGATACATTTGAACCTTGGTCCCTACTGCCTATTTGCTAGTTTTGTTTTGTTTTTAATCATCTGCTTCTTCCAGTAGGTAGAATACTTATGGAACCTGATTAGGAAGATTAAGTTGAAAATGTCTCCTCAGAGAATCAATAATGGTGCAGGCTATCATAGTAATATCACTGAAGTCTGTCTACATCATTATTCATTCTCAACAACTGTAAAACGTGTGGACTCCCAATTCCTGGAATTCAGTCAGCAGGCCAGAATTCTGCGAGTTGAAGCCTACACATCTTAACGTAGCTATGATCCAGAAACACTGGTCTACTCTACTGCTGACTAATATAATACAACTACACAACCCATGCCTTGTTGGGTCATCATTTCAGAAATATTTCTTTACCTAAACAGAGAAACAGAATGACCAAGGGTGGGTTAAAAAAAAGCAATGGGAACGCGAGTGAGTTACAACTTCCTGCCAATTTCCCCATTGAATTTTTCTGTGTGTGAATTTGGTAGAAAACATTGGAAATACTCTTGTCTTGTCTTGTCTTGTCTTGTCTTCCCCTTCCCCTTCCCTTGCCTGCTGAGGTGTGGAAGAGGGAGCAAGGGATGCAAGACTGGCTGGGAAACTGCCCTGGAACGTTAAAAATAAAGATCACATGATTACACCAGCACCAGCTCAGCAGTGCAGCAGCAGCCAGTAGCACCAAAGCAGTCACAACTTTCCCAAACCTCATTCTCTCAGGTCCCAAATTTTGGACACATTCTGTAAATTAATCTATATGAGGTACCTTGGTTCAAAAATCATTGCCATATGATTCACTGTTTCACCCAGTTAAAGGTCACGACAACAAGAGTTTTAGTAGTATATAGATGTAGTGTATACAGTGTATTTAAATCAGCAGTCAGGCTTAGGCTGCAATTAAGAAAAGCTGCATATACATGGTGATGATGAAAGAAAAAGAATATACATTGCTTAGCTCTTTACATTTTGGCAGCGGGAACAGGAAACTCAAGGAAAAGATCTGGTAGTAAAAGAGGTGCATTTTGCTATGTGCATATAGTTTAATCTTTCCATAACAAAAGTGGGCAGAGTCACTTCTTCAAAGGGAAATTTTGATGTAAAATTGCTATTTCCACAGACATCCACAATCTATTCGAAAGTAAGAATTAGGCCTGAACCCTTTCCATGAACTTATTCAGAGATTTAACTCGTTCTGCTTTCCCGCAAATTGTTCAAGCAAATTACCTTGCCACCTTCTGCAACTTGAACGGGCAAGCAGGCACTCAGGCAATCATCCTGGAGTGTAATGAAAGGAAAAGACAACTAGTGAGTGACTATCCACGTGTATATACATTGAGGTTATGCCACTCACTGGGGTGTCTGTCCCAAACCTAGTTTTGGACATGCCTGAATGCTTGTGTTCCTTTCCCTCCTCCTCCTCCTCCTCCTCCTCCTCTTGCTTTTCCTTTTACTGCACTACTGGTGGTCTGCTGGACTCTGTGCAGATGTTTCTCCCATGCTCTGTCATGCTTACTTTAAAATGGCTGTTTAGGAGAGGAATGGAGAATCAACACGTGGAAGACCATCTGCTCCGGTGGTGTTTCTAAGCAAACAGCAGATAGCACTGCTGTTGCCTTTGATCCCATATCACTGGTTTTGGCTTAAGTTTCAGACTGCTGGCAAAGGTGCTTGGGAGCTTGTGCTTTCTGCCCTTTCCTTCCCAGTAGCAGGACTTACAGATGTTTGTTCTGGGACTTTGGATTTTTTTTCCTCCTGTCATTCTTGATGATTACTGGATGACTTGGACTTACTTTCCATTTGACTCGAGTCCTCCTCCTCCTCCTCTATGTCTCTTGCATGCATTTTTTCTTCTTCTATGGAGCTGCTACCAAGATGCTTTTATGCAGGGGCCAGTTTTCAATGTTTCTATTTGGCTCATAGCTGCTAAGTACAAAAAAAGGGAGGGGGAAAGAGAATCAGCACCACCAACATTTCCCCATCTTGAAAGAACAGTCTGAAGATAAGCAATAGTTGCACCTGGTTTTAGTATTGTACATAATCAGGAATGCTGCATAATCAGACTTTGGGAGGAAAGTAGGCAATCTTCTTCCCAAATCTTTGGGTTGTGTCCCAGTTATACAAGAAGAAATAGCATTTTTGTTTTTAAATGTAAACACAGTTATGCTTCTCACACTGATAGTGGCTAGTAACCCTTATCTAAATGACATCCAGATTCAGAGTGATCCACCTCCTCAGGAGAGATTGGCATCTTCCCAATTACACCAACATTGCAAGAGGATGAATGGCTTTGAATTGCCTATATGTAGGGTTTACTTTCGAAAGGAAATTTACTTATCAGAATTCTTGTATACTTATTTCAACCTTTCTCCAAAATGGAAGACCTGACAGAATAGCTATGATACAGGTTATGCAGTTGAATATTGATTGTTGAATACATTAGGAGCAGAATATGGAAATAAACCAATGAAATTGAATTTTTAAGTAGAGTCTTGCATTGAGCAGAGAGCAAAAGTGTAGTGTTGGATGTCCCTTTAGTGGTTTGTTTATATACTGCATATATTTTTAATTAACATCTCTCTGCCAGATCTAATGGGGCGACCTGATGTAATCATGATGTGGTGGTCCCTCAGATTATTTTTATTTTATTTTATTTTATTAAATTTATACCCCGCCCTTCTCCTTGTTAGGACCCAGGGCGGCGCACAGGCATTATTAAAACCACAAAATACAATAAATATCAGTTAAAATATATTAAATTAGTTAACCCGTGCTAAAACCCATGTTAAAAACCTTCCCAAATTATAATTTATTTTTAAAAATTCAGAAACGGGGGGCTATCCTAGGCTGGCTTGCTGAAATAAATATGTCTTAGGACGTTGGCGGAAGAGGCGGAGGTCCGAGATAGTGCGAAGGTCGGGGGGTAGGTCGTTCCAGAGGGCTGGGCCCACCACAGAGAAGGCCCTTCCCCTGGGTGTCGCCAACCAGCATTGCCCCGCCGACGGCACCCGGAAAAGGCCCTCTCTGTGGGAGCGGATCGGACGAAGGGATGTATGAGGCAGGAGGCGGTCTCGTATATAGCTAGGCCCCGAGCCATGGAGCGATTTAAAGATGGTTGTCAACACCTTGAAGCGCACTCGAAAGGCCACAGGCAGCCAGTGCAGCTCGCGCAGGAGAGGTGTTACATGGGTTTGCCTTGAGGCACCCATAATCACCCGCGCGGCCGCATTCTGTACTAACTGTAGCTTTCGAGTGCACCTCAAGGGGAGCCCCATTTAGAGAGCGTTGCAGTAATCCAGCCGGGATGTCACAAGCGCTTGAGTGACTGTGCGAAGGGCTCCCCGGTCCAGTAAGGGGCACAACTGGCATATCAGGCGTACCTGATAGAATGCCCCCCTGGCCACGGCCGCCACATGGTCCTCCATGGACAGCCGGGAATCCAGGAGGACACCCAAGTTGCGCGCCCTCTCCATGGGGGCCAGTTGTTCGCCCCCAATGGCCAGTGTTGGACTTAACTGGCTGAACCGGGGTGCCGGAAACCACAGCCACTCGGTCTTGGACGGGTTGAGTTTGAGTTTGTTACTACCCATCCAGATCCGTACAGCCTCCAGACACCGGGACAGCACTTCGACGGCATCGTTGGGGTGGTTTGGGGTGGATATGTACAACTGAGTGTCATCAGCGTACAGATGGTATTCCACCCCAAAACCACGGATGATCTCACCCAGCGGCTTCATATAGGTGTTGTACAGAAGGGGAGAGAGGACCGACCCCTGAGGAACCCCACATGTGAGGGACCTCGGGGATGACCTCTGCCCTCCTGCCAACACCCATTGCAACCGACCAGAGAGGTAGGACGAGAACCACCATAGAACGGTGCCTCCCAGCCCCAACCCCCTCAATCGGTGCAATAAGATATCATGGTCGATGGTATCAAAAGCCGCTGAGAGGTCTAATAGGACAAGGATAGAGGAACAACCTCTATCCCGTGCCCTCCAGAGATCATCAACCAACGCGACCAATGCCGTCTCGGTGCTGTGACCGGGCCGGAAGCCGGACTGGCGCGGGTCTAGATAATCAACTTCCTCCAGATGTCGGGGAAACTGTTGAGCCACCACACTCTCAACAACCTTCACTAAAAAGTGAAGGTTGGAGACGGGACGATAGTTCTCTAATAAAGCTGGGTCCAGGGATGGCTTCTTGAGGAGGGGCCTCACCACCGCCTCTTTCAAAACGGTGGGCAAGTACCCCTCACTCAGAGATGAATTCACAATGCCCTGGAGCCAGCCTCGTGTCACCTCCCAGGATGCCAGTACAAGCCAGGAGGGGCACGGGTCCAATAAACATGTGGTGGCTCTAAGGTTCCTCCGCAACCTGTCCATATCCTCGGTAGTAACAAAGTCAAACTCCTCCCAAGGTGTTGTCTCAAGACCAGCACCGGACGCCCCGACTGGGCCACTAGTGGAGGGCAACTCGTTCCGAATCTGAGTGATTTTGTCCTGCAGAAATACTCCAAATTCCTCTGCTCGACCCTGCAGAGGGGCTTCCCGCGGCCTCAAATGAAGGAGGGAGCGGGTCACCCCAAACAGGGCGGCAGGGCGGTTTTCCGCGGACGCGATAAGGGTGGCACAATACTCACGTTTGGCCACTCTTAGCGCCACTAAGTAAGTCCTAATATTGTCTCTCACTAGTGTTCGGTCAGCTTCGGATCGAGAAGATCTCCACCTACTCTCTAGCGGCGTTTCATCTCCCGAAGCTCCTCGGTAAACCAAGGAGCCTGGGTGACTCGACGCCGCATGAGAGGCTGCAAGGGCGCGACTCGGTCCAAGGCCACCATGGCCGCACTATACCACGTGGCCACTAGGTCCTCAGTCGAGCCGCGGGGCAGGGATACAGGTACTGGCCCAAGCTCCCTCTGGAACCTTTCCGGGTCCATCAGGCGCCTGGGGCGGAACCAACTTGGTGTCTCCGGTTCCGCCTCCCCGCGGTGATGTGTGACGGTTGGAAAGTCTATCCGAAGGAGAGAGTGATCTGTCCATGACAAGGGTAAGATGACTAAATCCCCTGTTCCAAGATCACTAATCCAGTGTCCAGAGACAAAAATCAGATCCAGTGTGTGTCCTCCCTCGTGAGTGGGGCCCTGAACTACTTGGGTCAGGTCCATGGCCGTCATGGAAGCCATGAACTCCCGAGCTGCCTCGGATGTTTCGCCCGCCGATGGCAGGTTAAAGTCCCCCATGACTATAAGTCTGGGGGTCTCCACCGCCATCGCGGCGATCACCTCGAGTAGCTCGGGCAGGGCTGCTGTTACATAGCGGGGAGCCAGGTATACAACCAGCAAGCCCAACTGCCTCCCTAGGCCCCATTTCACGAAGAGGGACTCACAGCCGGTCATCTGAGGCACAGTGGTCTCCTTCGGCTCCAGACTTTCCTTAACAATAACCGCCACGCCCCCACCCCTGCCTAGGGCCCTAGGCCGATGAAATGCACGGTAGCCTGGTGGGCACATTTCCACGAGGGGTAAACCCTCCTCGGGGCCCAACCAGGTCTCCGTAATTCCCACCAGGTCCGGGTCCCCCTCTGACACAAGGTCATTTATGAGGGGGGCTTTGTTCACCACGGACCTGGTGTTGCAGAACATCAGCCTGGGGCCCCGGCTCTGTAATCCCTGACTGCCTAGCCCATGAGCGGAGTACAGGGGGTTGGGGCAAGCGACCGCTCGTAACCAGCGACCACGAGCCTCCAACCCACGATGGACATCCTGTCTCCCACCGCCCCTGCCCCTCCCCAAGACCAATCGAATGGGATGGCCCTCAACAGAGACAACCCCCAATCCCCCCTCCCTACTTCCGCCAGCCGGCCGGCCCTATATTTCGACCCCCCCTGACTGAATAAGCCCTCCCCCCACCCCAGAACCCCTTAAAAGCCGAATTAAAAATTTGTTTAAGAACCCCCTGAATCATGATGTGGTGGTCCCTCAGATTATATGATCCCAGGCCATGAAGGGCTTTAAATGTTAAAACTGGCATCCTGAATTGGACACGTGGAAACAAACAGGCAAACAGTGCATCTCATAGAGCACAGGTGTGACACCTGCTATTCTAGAAGCACACACAACTGTTTCACCACTGATTCCAAATTCAAGATACTCTTCAAGGGCAGCTCAATATAGAGCGCATTATAGCAGACTAATCTGGAGGTGACTAAGGCTTGAGTGATGAGTGATCTAGAAACATATGCAATTGGCACACCACATGGATGTGTACAAAGTCCCTCCTAGCCACAATTGCCATCTGTTTGAGGAGGAACCATGAGTCAAGAAGGGCCCTCCAGGTCTGTCTGGTGCAGTGTAACCCCATTCAGCACCAAATAAAACATACCCTTGGCATCCACTAGACCCCAAAACCCAAAGCCACTCAATCTTGGCAGGATTCAACTGAAGCCTGTTGTTCAGATCCTGAAGCCTCCAGGTACTTTGAAAGATATTCATAGCATTATAGGACCTACCTCCCCCAATCACCACTGACTGTGATTGATCCTGGAAAAAGGAGGTGAATTAGCACCCTCTCAGCCTTTGAGCCTATTCAGAAGGATACTATAGTAAGTAAATGGTATCAAAAGCTCGGAGGGTTGAAATATTGGATGCACACTCCCCATCTTCCAGTGCCAGATATTATCCAATGCCATTTCCATCCATATCTGGGTCAGGCCTGACTGAAAAAAAAATCCAGACCAGATTCTCTGAAGCTATCATGCAACCATCTTCTCAACTACTTTCCCCCCCAAAGGGAATTTACAGTAGATACTGGATAAAATGGTCCAGTTTGGTGGGGCTTACCAATGGCTTGAAGTGCTTGGTTGGTTAAAGACTTGTTCTCACATCATGGAAGTGATCAGGTTATCATGATTGCCTATATCAGTGATGGCTAACCTTTTTTGGCTTGCGTGCCAAAAGCGGGGGGGCAAGCAGGGGGGTCGTGCGTGGCCGTGCCACACCCATAATGCTATGTGCGCGACCCCCTGCTCTTGGCACACTTTTTTCGCCCTCCCCAGGTTCCAGAGGTTTTCTAGGAGCCTGGGGAGGGTGAAAACAGCCTCCTCTCCCACCTCCAGAGGTTTCAGGAGCTTCCCTGAAGCCTCCAGAGGGCGAAAAACGGCCTCAAAAGAAGGCCTAAATCAGCTGGCCAGCGCACACAACTGCACTGAAGCTGACCAGGCAATGCCTCGCATGCCCTAAGAAATGGTTCCGCGTGCCACCTGTGGCACCCATGCCATAGGTTCGCCATCACTGGCCTATCTTAAGGTATAAATATTTTACAAATAGTTTTTGCAGATATGAAGCTGTAAATATTGCTGCAGGACTCCATTGCAATTTTCAAAATATTTTAAATCTTGAACAGAAGCCCCGAAATATCTGATAGGGCACATTTTGTGCAAAGGCATTTGTGCACATGCCACAGAAGAAATAGAAGTTCAGGCAATTTAACCATGGGCCGCCTGACATCCATCCATTATTTGCTATTGCTGCTGCAAGATGTAATATGAAAGGACCAATAAACTGCTTACATTTCAAAGAAATTAACTCAGGGGAATCACTCAATATGAGAAATGCAAATAAGAACAGCATGAAAAAGAACAAGGCAATCAAAACAGAAGGGAATAAGAATAAAAGTAAGATCAAATCAAACAGTCCAGAAAAAGTTCCAAATCACAGAAGAATATTAAACCAATTTCATTGTATTTAAGTAGAATGACAATAAAGATTATACTTAAAGAGCCTAAGTAATCCATAATAGAACATAGTGCAACATAATGACATTCATTATTGGTGTGGAAAATGGACGATTGCTGCCTCCATGAAGGGAGTAGTTAAACACAGTTGCTCCCACGTAGAGCTCCATAGAGTTGTATGAACTTCTGCAGTCACTAGATAAACATATAGGTACTAATTCTGTTTTTATGGCAATATTTTCTTTGAATCCCTTTGCTAAAGCTAATTATACCACGCTTCTAATGTTATTTAACTATGTATCTTTTGACTTTTTATTCTATATTTACTACTTTTATTTTAGCATATAAACTTTGGTTGTCTATATATTTATTTTTCTTTACATTATTTATGGCATCATAATTATATATTACTTTCACTGATGAATTTTTAGTTTTTGTTTGTGCTGGTTTTGTTCTTTGTGTAAGATTGTAGCCTGTGGTACAACCTTTTACAAGTAATATGAACCCTATAATTGGAGGTAATTCTAATTATAATCAGCAAGATGTACTTCTGAATAAACATATTTTCATTCTGAGGATATTAAATGAGTTCATTCTGGAATTCTATATAAGAAACATTCTTAGATGAAAAAATTCTGCATTCCGTCTCAGTATCTTTTGGAGGAAGTTAATAGAAAGTCTGGTCTCTCTTTTTTCTTACAGACAATTGTAAATTATTGTGCTGCTGTTCTACTTTCCAGATGTGGAAAACAGCTTGTCTTTCCTCTTTTAAAAAGAAGACTAGTCTAGCTGAATTTGTCTCAGATGGCAATGAAATTAGAAGCACACATAAAACTGATCATTTCTGCATTGCCCCACTAATTAAAAGGAGTGATGAAAAATCACTTCAGAAACCTACACTTAACATTCAGTAGATTTCTTAAACCTGGAAACAAAGTTATGACTTGAGTCACTTTGAGTCCATCTTCATTTGCATGTCAATTTAAATCAGTGTGATTTTTATTTTTTAGTGAAACTGGATCATTAACAATGAATACATACAATTTCACCTTCCTGAATGATGAATCCTGTCAAGAAGGGCAATGATGCTGAACTCCAAATCATATTAACACAGGTCTGTGCAGTCAATTCCCAGGGATGGTGGGAGGTAGGTCCAGCTGCAGTATAAGCAAGTTGAATCCAGGCACTAAAAAAACTCAAGCAGTTTAATTTTGTTTAAGAAGCTGAAATAAGCTTTTAAACTAAACCCTCTGCTAAAACACATAGGAGAATAGATCAAGTGAGGTTTGGGAGCACACAGAAAAAAGTATAGTGGTACCTTGGTACTCAACTGCTTTGAAACTCATCAAATTTGGCACTCAATGCAGGTTGACATGACCCCTCCCCCAGTACTCATTGTTTGCTTGATACTCAACGCACAAGTTAGAACTTGTCGGCATTGGCTGCGTTGTGACTCACTACATTATTTCTTATGAGTTAAATTCATTTGATACTCATTGTTTATGGTACTCATTGCACCTCCTGGAACCAATTAACAATGAGTACCAAGGTACCACTGTATTGTAGTATAAACAAAGCCACCTCAAAAGCAGCATTCTTCAGCCCTCCAGAGTAGCTAAACATATTGAATATAAAACTGCTAAATTGAAAACACTTCTACAAAGCCAATGCAGTATTTTAACTTCCCAGATCCGATTGGCAGCAGGCCACTGAAGTTTTCCTTGACACTCTTTGAAACCAGCCAGTGTGTCCACTCATCTTGCATTGCGAGGTTTTCATTGTGAGAAAAATAAAATAACCCATCACTGTGAGGGAGGAGGTTTCACAGAGCAGAGCTCTCTACTCATTTTAAAGAGACAGATAGAGGGTGCTGAGGTGCCATGACATCTTTACCCCTCACCAGAATTACCTCTAACGTTTTGATATTTATCTTTAATATTAATTCTTTGGGGTTCAGGATGAACAACCCAGCTGCCTTATAAACAGAAGCTTTGTATGCAGATGATGCAGAGCTTTGTGTGATGAAACTGAATACAGCAATGAGGAAGCTGTTAAAATCACTTGCATTAATAGCAAAGTCCTTATTTTTCCCCACGTATATATTATATTATATTTATATTTATTGTATTTCTATACCGCCCTCTCAGTGGTGGGTTTCTGCAGGCTCGCACCTACTCGCGAGAGCTGGTTGGTGAAATTTAGAGAACCGGTGAGAGGGGGTTCCACCGGCGTACCTGGAAGTAAATCTGCCCCGCCGCTGCCAGTGACCCAACGGGAAGGAAAGGAAAGGAAAGGAAAGGAAAGGAAAGGAAGGAAGGAAGGAAGGAAGGAAGGAAGGAAGGAAGGAAGGAAGGAAGGAAAGAAAGAAAGAAAGAAAGAATTTATCATCACAATTGAGTCCAAAATTTTGGTTGCTAAGCAAGAGTGTTGTTAAATAAGTTTCACGACATTTTAAAAGGTGGCCACTCCCACCCTGTCACATGACTGCCAAGCCATGCCCACAAAATAGGCCACACCTACAGAGTAGGTTCTAAAAAATTTGAAACCCACCACTGCGCCCTCTCTCCCTAGACGGGACTCAGGGCAGTGCACAGGAGTAATAAAAACAGATAATAAATACAAGCATATACAGTTAAAATTAAATTAAATCAAATTTGCATCCCATGCTAAAATCCATAGTTAAGAACCCCAAGTAAAATCAACGGTGAGAAGGAACTATGCCAGGCCAGCCAGATGAAAAAAGTGTGTTTTTAGTGCCCAACGAAAGAGGTGCAGGTCCGTAATTGTATGAAGGTCGGGGGGCAGGTCATTCCAGAGAGCGGGACCTTCCACAGAGAAGGCTCTTCTCCTGGGAGTCGCCAGCCGGCATTGTCCGGCCGACGATACCCTAAGGAGGCCCACCCTGTGGGAGCGGACAGGTCGAAGGGAGGTATGCGGTAGGAGGTATCCCGCAAATAGCCAGGTCCCATGCCATGGAGCGCTTTGAAGATGGTCACTAACACCTTGAAGCGCACCCGGAAGGCCACAGGCAGCCAGTACAGTGTCATTTGTGTTTCATAACTCTGGCAAATGCAGGTTACATCTGGATTATGTTATTGAAAATGCTCAGGAATCGACAACAACTATACGATATTGTTACTATTGCAGAGGTGCATCCTTTACAATATACCAACAGTCATAAATATATTTTCAGCAAACATCACACACAGATTTTATTTGGAGTCCAACGGGGATCATATACAGGTAGTCCTTGACTTATGACCACAATTGAGCCCAAAATTTCTGTTGTTAAGGGAGACATTTGTTAAGTGAATTTTGCCCCGTTTTATGATTTTTTTCTTGTCTCCATTGTTAAGTGAATCACTGCAACTGATAAGTTAGTAAACTGTTTGTTAAGTGAATCTGGCTTCCCCATTGACTTCTCTTGTCAGAAGGTCACGAAAGGTGATCACATGAACTTGGGACACAGCAATGGTCATAAATATGAATCAGTTGCCAAACATCTGAATTTTGATCACATGATAATAGGGATGCTGAAAAGGTCATAACTGTGAAGAAGAGTCCTAAGTCTGCATATCTGCGGGATCGGATTCTGCCCCATACTTCCTCATGGCCGATTCGCTCCCACAGAGAGGGACTTCTCCGGGTGCCGTCCACTAGACTTTGTCAGCGGGCGACGACCAGGGGAAGGGCTCTCTCTGTGGCGGGCCCTGCCCTCTGGAACGACCTCCCCCCCGATATTAGAACTACCACGGACCTCTGTTCCTTCCGTCTGAAATTGAAGACGCACTTTTTCTGCTTGGCCGGTCTAGGGTAGCCTCTTATTACAGTATTATAGGGTTTAGGGTTTTAGTGATTGGTTTTGGGGAATTTTAGCGCAGGGTCTTATGTTTAATCTGTTTTTAACTGTTTTGTATATATTTATTGTCTTAATTTCCCTGTGCACCGCTCCGAGTCCCCTTGGGGAGAGGGAGCGGTCTAGAAATTAAATATATTATATTATTATTATTATTATTATTTTTATGGACCGTTTTAACTTTTAACTAGGTTACTAAACGAACTATAAGTTGAGGACTACCTGTAGCTACTTTACTTCATTTAGAGATAGGTAGTTAAACTATCCTGAACCCTGGTCCAAGAAACAGACTCTGCCCTACAAGTGACTTTTTCTGCAGAGATATGCATAGAGTCACTTCTCCTCCCCCCACCCCTCTTCCCCCACCCCTTCTCTGTCTGAAGGAGCAACTGAAGGCAAAGGGATCCCCAGTGGAAAAAATGTTCTTAATATTTAGTTTGCAAATTGTTTTTAATTATTTTGGATTGTTGATTTTAGTTTAATTTACTGTTCACCGCTGAGAGTCCCTGCAGTGAGATGGCCAGTCACATAAACTGTTTAAAATAAAGGAGGAGGAGGAGGAGAGAAAAATAATGTGTGTCAAGTGGCATAATGTGTCTCCAATGTAGTTCTGTATTGGAAGACTGAAATAAACAAAATAGAGACCATAGAGACCAAATAAGGAATTATTTTCCTTATTATTTTCTTTAAAAAAAATATTTTTTATTAAACACTTTTTTTGCAATTTTCTTCTCTACAATATTTCCACCTCGGTATACATCCATTGTAAATACACTTCTCCCCCCTTACTTCAGTTTCTCTTTGTTTATACATATGATACTATTATATACACTCCTTAATTTACAATCCTTCATTGTTTACCATTTCCCTTTATACATGTTTGTTCATCTCTACCTATACATTACTATTTTTTAGCTCCTGTGTCTTCTTCATTTACACCAGTGGTTCTCAATTATTTTCTGTCAGGCCCCCCCTAGGAAGAAGAAAACATTTCGCGCCCCCCGCGCGACTGTAAATAGTATCATTTGTCTATAAAATTGTTAGTACACCTCTGCATAACACTGTATCCTTATTAACGTATAAGAGAATAAAAAAAAGAAAGAAATGTGGATCAATTTACAACAAAGAATAGCTTTATTAACTGTAGCAGAAAAGATTTAAAGTGCATTAAATCCTTAATTAAACTATAAACATTTTTTGATTGGACATGTCAAACCATGTGACCGGGTGGGAGTGGCCAATTTGGAAAATTTGAAACTCACTTAACAATGGTCTTGGTTAGCAACCAAACTTTTGGGCTTAATTGTGGTCACAGGTTCTCTCTCTCTCTCTCTCTCTTTCTTTTTCTTTCTTTCCTTCTGTCTTTCTTTCTCTCTTTCTCTCTCTGTCTCTTTCTTTCCTTCCCTCTTTCTTTCTCTCTCTCTCTTTATTTCTTTCTCTTTCTCTTTCTTTCTTTCTCTTTCTCTCTTTCTTTCTCTTTCTCTCTCTTTCTTTCTCTCTCATTTTTTCTTTCTTTCCCTCTTTCTCTCTCTCTTTATTTCTTTCTCTTTCTCTTTCTTTCTTTCCCTCTTTCTCTCTCCCTCTCTTTCTCTCTCTCTCTTTCTGTCTCTTTCTTTCTTTCCCTCTCTCTCTTTCTTTTTTTCTCTTTCTTTCCTTTGTCTCTTTCTTTCTCTTTTTCTCTGTCTGTCTTTCTTTCTCTCTCTCCCACTTTCTTTTTCTTTCTTTCTCTTTCTCTCTCTCTTTCTTTCTCTTTCTTTCTTTTTCTTTTTCTTTTTCTTTCTTTCCCTCTTTCCCCCCCTCTCTTTCCCTATTTCTCTTTCTCTCTCTCTCTCTCTCTTTCTTTCTTTCCCTCTTTCTCTCTCCTTCTCTTTCTTTCTTTCTTTCTCTCTCTCTTTCTCTTTCTTTCTCTTTCTTTCTGTCTCTTTTCTTTCTCTCTTTCTCTCTCTTTTTTCTCTTTCTTTCCTTTCTGTCTCTCTTTCTTTTTTCTCTCTTTCTCTCTGTCTGTCTTTCTTTCTCTCTTTCTTTCTCTCCCACCTTCTTTTTTTTCTTTCTCTCTCTGTCTCTCTCTCCTTTGTTTGCACATCTGTTACTCTGTGTGTGTGTGTGTGTGTCTGTCTCGCATTCAGGCACTTAAATCACTCATTCTGTGTCTCTGTCTATCTTTCTCTCCCTCCCTCCCACTCTCTGTCTCTCTGTGTGTGTCTGTCACTCTCTGGTTCCCCCCTCCCTCCCTGTCTCTCTGTGTGTCTGTGCCTCTCTCTGTCTGTCTGTCTCCCCCCCCCCCCACAAACCTCCTCAGCTCCTGGAAGTAGCCTGACCGGCCCGCCAGCCCGCTGGCTGTATTTACTCGCTCGCTCTCTCACCCATCCACCGGACGAAGGAACCTGGCGTCCGATGGGTGAGCAAGCGAGCGAGCAACCGCGGCCAGCGGGCCAGCGGATTGTTGGGCGCTGCCGCAACTTTCCTTACCCGCCCGCCGGCCAGTCGGCCACAGTTACTCACTCTCTCGCTCACCCACCGGACGCCAGCTTCCTTCGTCTGGTGGGTAGGTGAGCGAGCGAGTAACCGCAGGCGGTGTGCAGGCAGGTTGTTGGGCGCTGCTGCAGCAAGTTTCCTTGCCTGCCCGCGCTTGCTTGTTCGCTCGTTCATCCACCCCCGGACGAAGGAACCTGGCGTCCCCGTCCCCGCCCCCCATCCCCGCCCGCCGCGATCACTCGCCTTAGCCTGCCCCGGCCGCCTGGCTGCGCGCTCTGCCAGGGGGCTGCCCCCTCCTCCTTCGACCTCACCTTTCCACGCTGATTGGCCCGAAGCGCATCCCCTTCCTTATCCCCGCGTCCGCTTTCTGCCTCGTCCAGCCTAGTGGTGCTCAAGAGGCACGGCTTCCGGCTGCTCCTTCTCTGACGCCTTTCTCAGTCGCCTTCGGGCTTTACCTACAGCCGCTGCCGCCGCGGAGTGGGCCTGGGATGCCAAGACGGCGGTGGCAGTATAGGTCTTTCCGGGTGTGCGGCTCCTGACTATCAAACGCGCCCCCCTTTACGGAGCCTCGCGCCCCCCTGGGGGGGCGCGCCCCACTATTTGAGAAACGCTGATTTACACCAAACCTCTAGCCCAGTGGAAGTCAACCTGGTCCCTACCGCCCACTAATGGGCGTTCCAGCTTTCATGGTGGGCGGTAGGGGTTTTGCCCGATACTGAAGCACTTTTCTTTTTTTAATTTAATTGACTTCCCTACTTTATAAATCACCATTACTGTGGAACTGGTGGGAGGTTAGAAAATTTTACTACTAACAGAGATACAAAAGTGGGCGATAGGTATAAAAAGGTTGACTACCCCTGCTCTAGCCATTTGGACCTTATTATTTTCTTATTACTGTTTTCCCTCTGTATTTATTTATTATTTAGATTTATAAACCGCTCCCTTTCCCCACAGGGACTCGGGGCGGTGACTTAGGCTTTTTTAATTTTATTGCGAACTTTGTAATATCCTGGGAAGAATCCCTGCAACAGAAATGGGATTATTACAGGATTTTCACAACGTGTCTTTGTGATGATGGTTTATCAGCAGGCAATGCTGGAACTTAAGCAACGTTTGATGGATGTGGCAGGGCAGCCAAAGCAACCTGCCTTCCTAGAGACATATATAAATGTAATCTTCTTTGCTCCAAATCAAGTAATAGTGTCCAAATTTAGGAGACTTCTAACTTTAATATGCTTTAATGTACTTCCAAAAGCTGTTCTTGATGGAAAATTTTTGAAATGTCCTATTATGCATTAAAATTGCCCTTGTGGTGAAGGGGGCAATGAAGCTATGCTCCTTTTAGAAACATGCACAATTATGTTTTATAACCCTTTTGTTGTTAATTTAGACATTTAGAACATTTTTTTGTATACAGTTGCTGCTGTCTGATCAGAACAGTTTTGTTTCTTTGAATCTAAAAAAAACCCCTTACACTCCATTGTTTGTTGAACTGCCATGATTTGATCATCTTGACAATAAGGCTGTACCTACTTTTATTTTCGTTTCTATTTACTGTTCATTCTGTTATGTATTTGTGGAATTCTGGTTGTTGACCGCAATAAAGTTTTGTTTGTTTCTTGATTTGGCTTTGCTCTCAGATACTTTCCCAGCTCTGGGCACATAATGAGACATTCTTTTTGGTAAATTCCTCTGTCAGTGCCTGCTCAGTTCCCTTTTTCCCTGTTGTGCATGGAGACCATCTTTCTCAATCTTTTCTGTCTTTATGTAGGCCTTCACATGGAGAGTATGGTTTTGCTTGTGAAACTGAGTTGCTTGCCTAAGTAGGACAGTTCCCACTGATATATAATTTTATAAAACGTTCCCTTAATTTTAGCACATACTGGATGTATTAGAGATGTCTGTATTTCTTTCAATCCACTGCTTTCCCAAGGCACTGTATCTACAGGTTTTTTTCCACTGAGTTCTTGTAGAAAGACATATAAAATGGTAAATGTAGACATTTTATTTGAAAAAAAAAATAGAAATCATCATTCTAAAACATTTAGCACAGCCAATGGTCAGCTCAGTTGCAGCACAGCCTCTAGGTCTTTATTTGCCCTAGGTTAGGGGTGTCACACTCAATTTCATTGAGGGCTGCCTCAGGGTTGTGGTTGACCTTGGGGGGCCAGGGAATGTGGCTGACTGGGTGTGAGTGACCAATTGGGTGGGCATGGCCAGCTTGACACCACTCCCCAACTTCTGGCATGTTTCCTCTTTGCATTGAGTAGACCGGGCTGAAGTGATGCGGGCCGGCCCCTTACATTTTCCAAGATGGCCCTGTGGGCCGAATCTGACCACATTGCGAGCCGCATTCGGTCTGTGGGCCTTGTGTTTGATACCCCTGTCCTAGGTAAATCTATGTAGCCACAATTTGTACCAGTGATTTCTGTTCCCACTTTTCTGTTCCCACAAAGAAAATAGTTCTTTACCATCTTTGCTGTAATACAGTTCCATATACCTGAACACTGCAAGATAAAACCAATAATTGTGGTTAATTCTTCAATGAGTGAGAGGGTTGTCCTTTTATCACTTAAAGAGGCCTTGATTCTCCCCCTCTTCAAAAAGCCCTTGCTGGATCTCACCATACTGGACAATTTTTATCCAATAATTTACCTCCCTTGCTTAGAAAATGTTGTAGGGAAGGTGATTGTTCAACAGCTTCAGAGGGTTTTGGGGCAAAGAGGATTGTCTGAATCCTATTCAGTCAGGATTGAAATGAGGATGAGGGAGAGAAACAGCTTTGGTCATGCTTTTGGATGACCTCTGGCATGGATGAGCTGGGGTTGAACATCTATCCTTGCCCTTCTTGACCTCCTGGTGTCTTTTGACACCATCATCCATGGTATCCTTCTGGTTTAGGTCCAGACTGGTGGTGGGTGGCACCTTCCTTCCTTCAAGGCCAATTCCACTTGGTGTTGATCAGAGGAGAGAGTCTCATCCTCAACCCCTACTATGTGGGATACCACATGTTCAGTGCTGTCTCCTCTCTCTTTTAACATACGTGAGTCCACTGGGTGAGCTCATCTGCTGCTATAAGGTGAGGTGTCACCAGTATGCTGAGGATACTCAATATATATCTACCTCTGGTGATTTAAGTGATGCTGTGAATGTCTTATTTCAATGTCTGGAGTCTATGAGGGTCTGGATGGGGAATAACAGCCTTCAACTAAACCCTGGCAAGACTGAATGGCTTTGCATTATGCAGCCTACTGGCTCCAAGACTTTGCCATATTTGCTGCTGGTTGGGGTTGCACTGCTCCTGATAAACCTAGTGCCCAATCTGAGGTCCTCCTAGATTAATGACTCCTGCTCGAGGAACAAGTGACAGTCATGGCTAGGAGAACCTTTTCACAGCTTCATTTCGTATGCCACTTGGGCCTATTCATGGATCAGCAGGCCTTATTCACAGTCACTCATGCCCTGGTCACCTCCAGATTGGGCTACTGAAATGAGCTCCATATGAGGCTGCCCTTGAAGAGTATTAAGAAGCTTCAGCTCAAACAGATTGCAAGCAGAGTGGGCAGTTATGTGAACTCATAGAGCAACACATGTTACACCTCTGTTCCATGGGTGCATTGCTTGCCAGTTTGCTTCTGGGTTCAATTCACTTATTTTAGGGTTGTTCATGTAATCACCTAAATTATTATTTCCCAGTGGCTTTGGAAAGTTCTGTGTCCCTTTGATATGCACTATAGTATACACCCTATACCAGACGTTCCAAAACTTAGCAAGTTTAAGACTTGTGGACTTCAATTCCCAGAATTCGCCAGCCAGCAGAAAGCTCTGCTGGCGAATTCTGGGAATTGAAGAAAGCTCTGCTGGCTGGCGAATTCTGGGAATTGAAGTCCACAAGTCTTAACGTTGCTAAGTTTGGGAACTTCTGCCCTATACTATCTATGCTATACATGTGTCTATTGTTCACATCTCTCCTTCCTGTTTCCTGTTCCTATTTGCAAGTTCACTTTTTTGATGTTTTTCTGGTGTTTAATAAATGAACATCAAACTATATTTTTTTCTAGATGAACTGAGTAGTGTACATGATTGATCTAATCTGGATATAGGGATTACCTAGGAGTGTGTGGGATGCAAACTAAAATGGAAAATACCCACAGTAATTTTTGAACATTTATTACCCAGTGGAAGTATTCTGAGTGCTTTGTGGCCTGCTGAGATCTGGCCCAGCATGAGATTACATCGAACCCTTGGTAGCTTTCCATAGTATGTTGCATATGCACTCTGGGAATAAAATTGATCATATTTGTCATGATCCTGTAATTTTGGCAGCTAATCTAAAGAAGCAATCCAGTTCTGAACTTTTAATTCTTAAAGTCTTCATCAAGTGTGACCAATTAGTCATTCCCTTGACTAATGCTCATCATGGATCATTATATCTTGTAGATAGATAGATAGATAGACTGTCAGATGATAAGGAATTATACATTCTTTCTTGAATAAAGGAGTGATCCCAGCTTCATTACAGAAGGCAATAATGAAATACCTTTTGGAAAAAAAATTACCAGATCTTGAATATTTGAATAGCTAGATAATTTGTGGCCAACATTCCTTTTCTGGACATGTACTGAATGAATTATAATTGGTCAGATATAGATATTCAAGGATTAAACATCTTGTGTAAATTTAATCTTTGCCAGATGAGCAACCAGAGAAAAACAGCTCTGTTGATTCTCATGAACCTTGAAGTGGTATTTGATATTATTGCCCTTAGCAGTGTTTCCTAACTTTTTCTTCTTAGGATCCCTTCCCAGTTTTAAAAACTATGGAGACACACTTAGCAAGCGCTTATCTATGAAAAAGTTGTCTGAGCTAGATATGAGTAGATCAACTTGACTGTGGTTCTGCATATAGTCAGATGGCTGCTTCTAAAAGGTGGTACTGGAGTCTCTGTTTAAACTCATTGATTAGTTGTTTGTTTGTTTGTTTCATGCCATTGAGCTTTCATCAAGTTCTATATTCTCTCCCATGCTGTTTATCATCTGTTTGGAGCCACTGAATGATATCATTCAGGGAATTAGAATGAAGTTACACACGATTGCGTCCCAGTTTACTGACAGTTAGAACAATTAATCAGTGGAACAACTTGCCTCCAGAAGTTGTGAATTTTCCAATATTGGAAGTGTTTAAGAAGAGATTGGATAACCATTTGTCTGAAATGGTATAGTGCTTCCTGCCTGAGCAGGGGGTTAGATTAGAAGACCTTCCAACACTACCCATTTCATCAGAGCAGTGAAAGTACCTAATCAATATTTTGGTATAAGATTAGACTGGATATTCAGTCAAATAACTCAAGTGTCATCTACACAGGAAAGAAATGCTAATACTGGATGGATGCCCAAGTGGCCATCTTATTCTGAAAGAGGGTGCATTTACACTAAAAAAGAGTTCAAAACTTGGCAGTATTTTAAAATTCATCTTAGTCATTAGGGAAACGCTATAAGTGCAGGTAGTCCTTGTCTTACGACCACAATTGATCCGAACATTTCTTTTGCTGAGACATTTGTTAAGTGACTTTTGCCCCATTTTATGACTTTTCTTGCCCCAGTTGTTACGTGAATCACTGCAGTTGTTAAGTTTAATGTAGGAATGATAGAGCCTTAGCCAAATTGGATAGGTCTTAATGGGATTTTTAGCACAGGTTTATTATTTAATTTCTTTTTACTTTTGTACATATGTTATTTATTATTGTATATTTTTAATGTCCTGTGCACTGCCCAGAGTCCGTCTCGACGGAGATTGGTGCGGTTTATAAATCAAATAAATAAATAAATAAATAAATAAATAAGTAAGTAAGTAAGTAAGTAAGTAAGTAAGTAAGTAAGTAAGTAAGTAAGTTAGTTAGTTAGTTAGTTAGTTAGTTAGTTAGTTAGTTAGTTAGTTAGTAACATAGTTGTTAAGTGAGTCCAATTTCCCCATTGACTTTGCTTGTCAGAAGTTTGCAAAAGGTGATCCCATGATCCTGGGTGTCTCGTGATCCTAGGACACTACACCCATCACAAATATGAGTCAGCTGCCATATGTCTGAATTTCACATGGCCATGGGAATGCGGCAATGGCCATAAGTGTGAAAAATTGTGATCTTTTTCAGTGATGTTCTAATTTTGAACGGTCGCTAACTGAACTGTTGTAAGTTGAGGATTACCTGCACTATAAAACATATCAACATTGGCTCGTTTGCCAGTTACACCTCTACTTTTCTAGCTTTGCTACTATAATCCATGCCCTAGAATCTCTTTGTTTAAATTACAGCAGCGGATTACGTAGGAGACTTCTTGTGAAGACAGCTGAGAAGCTTCAGTTAGAATAAAATAATATAACAGGAATAATAAGTGGTATTAACCTACAAATCCATTTGTAGTTTGGGACCAGTAACTGAGAAAAATACCTTTTCCTGTATATTTCTACCTGTTCCTAAGATCATCTACAGCCGGGATGTCAAACTCGCGACCTGCAGGCTGGATGCATCACACATTGGCCACATCCATCCCCATTTTAGCGAAGGGGGGGGGAAATTGCGATGCGTCATGTGACAACGTGTCATTACGTGTTTGACACCCCTGATCTATGGAAGTCAATTGACTTTTCAAGCTGATTACCTGTTTTATCTCCCCTCTTTGGGATGCCTTTTACAGCAAATGCCCAAGATTCACTTTACTGTCTTTTCAATATCAGCAAATATGCTTTTATTCCTCCTATTTTTAGTCAAGCACTGCCTTGTTTTTCACTTAACAACCTTGTGACTAACTTAACAACTGCAGGGATTCACTTAACAACTGTGTCAAGAAAGATCGTAAAATGGGGCAAGGCAAAACTCACTTAACAAATGTCTCACTTAGCAACAGAAACTTTGGGCTCAGTTGTGGTCATAAGTTGAGGATTGCCTCTATTCCCTGAGAGGGTTCCTTCACTTATTTGAGTCCATGGATCAGATTTCTGCTTGCCAATGTCTTTTATAGATCTCTTACAAACAAAACGTCTTCACTTCCATGTTGGAAGGTCAAGGTCAAGGATCCACAAGCACATTCCAGCAAAGCCAGTGTATAGATCTCTCAGTCTTTCAAGATAAAGAAGAAGAAAAATCACATTGTTTTCCATCAAAAGCATGTTGAGTTGCTAATAGCAAATGCATTGGTATCAGGCTTCTTCTGTGGTATAGTTTGAAAAAGAACATCCCAAAAAGCTTTGCACTCTCATATTGTTGCGGCTTTTTCATTTTGTCAGGTGTTATTATTTGATCTTAATACAAAGTTTGGGGGAACAAAGACGTGGAAGCCTGGAGAATGACACTACGGGTCAGTGAGATTTACTATGGACAGCTGCTCCTTCAAAGTTGCTCTCTGTGCAGAAGCCTATTAAGAAGTGGTAGATTACTTTCCTGCAGTTTTGTGTCATATGATGGATGGTGTTCTGAAAAGTGAAAAGACTTCCTGGCCGGAGAGGCCATTCCCTTCTACCTACTATGTTCTCAATCCTTAATGCCACAATTCTGTTGAATACAGAATATAACTGCCAGTTATATTTTGGTGGCTTTTGCCTGAACACAGTTGTGCCATTTAAGGCCTTTGCATTAGGTTTGCGGGATCGGATCCTGCCGCATACATCCTCACGGCCGATTCGCTCCCACAGAGAGGGACTTCTCTGGGTGCCGTCCACTAGACTTTGTCAGCGGGCGACGCCCAGGGGAAGGGCTCTCTCTGTGGCGGGCCCAGCCCTCTGGAATGACCTTCCCCCCGACATTAGAACAACCACGGACCTCCGCTCCTTCCGTCTGAAATTAAAAACATATTTTTTCTGCTTGGCCGGCCTGGGGTAGTCTCTCTCTATGGGGTTTTAGTTGTTTAGGGAATTTTAGTTATAATGGGTATTTTAGCACAGGCATTGTTTAATCTGTTTTTAAGATGTTGTTTTGATTGTATTTATGGTTTTAGTTTCCCTGTGCACCGCTCCGAGTCCCTACGGGGAGAGGAGCGGTCAAGAAATTAAATATATTATTATTATTATTTATTATTAAGTTAGGACACCAGTATCAGACAATGCCTCACCCCCATCACAGAGGGAGCCTAACAGCCTTCAGACATATTTTACCTTATGGTTTTATTTAAATAACAACTTTCCAGTCTACAAAATTGAATTTTTATTTTATTTGCACCATTTCCCTCTAAAAGTTATATATGTGTGCTTTCTTATATTTCATTGAGGATATCTAGGACCAGGTCCACAATAAGGCACTAAGTAAACTGCTTCTCAGGGTTTTTGAGCAATTTAAATTAACTAAATATATATCAGTATTTTAAATCCCCAAATACAGACAGTTTTTCTAGACTTTGTGTTAGCATTCATGGCCTTTTCATTTATTGATTAGATAATTTCAGTGATTTTTAAAAGTTATATCTACACGTACAGTATTTATATCTTTAATAATAATTTCAAATTAATTATTAAATAACTTGAAGTCTTACAGAGTGTAACATTAGAAGCAGAAAGGAGATAGCTCAATGTTGAGATTAATTGACAGTCCTAAATTCCCCTTAACTCTTTTCTTTTAAACACTTGAATGTGTTTTTTTAAAATCCTAAAATGATATCTAAGGTGCTCTGAGCACGAAAAGTTAAACCTGGCCCTTATTTATTTCTATGTAAATAACTGAATATTCCTATGTATCATTCATTGGATTAATGATCAAATTCATACTGGACTCCCCCGCCCCCCGAATTCTAGCTGGAAAAGTACAGTGTATTATATTCAGCATAGAATATTATTATAATTAAATTAAAGGGCTAAAATTCTTAAAACTAAAAATTTGTCTTCAGGGACAAATTTCCCTATCTGATATTCTACAAAATATTGATTTACAAGTCCTAGATATTTCAGACAACAAGTTCTATTAATCAAAATATCATGCACAAAAGTGTTTTATGTGTCTAACAAGTATTAAATATCTGGACATATTGTGACAATGGAATGGATTTGGGGAGAGGTAACAAGAATGTCAATACAATACAATAGCAGAGTTGGAAGGGACCTTGGAGGTCTTCTAGTCCAACCCCCTGCCTAGGCAGGAAACTCTACACCATTTCACACAAATGACTATCCAACATCTTCTTAAAGACTTCCAGTGTTGGGGCATTCACAACTTCTGGAGGCAAGCTGTTCCACTGATTAATTGTTCTAGAGGGTTTAATGTATGAAAAGATAATATGAAAAGAAATTGGGATGTTTTTCTTTGGGGGAAAAAGCAGCTAAGGGATGGTTGGATAGCACCTTTACCAATATCTAAAAGGTTAACACTTAGAAGAACAATTTGTTGTGCCTGGTTTCAGAATGCAGGTTACCAAGTAAATGTTTTAGGTTCTAGGAAGAAAAGTTTTACAATAGTTATAAACTTTTTAGGAAACAAATCCTAAGACCAGTTTGATTGGAGGCGGTAACTTATCTTTTATTAGATCTACTTAAGTTAAAATTAGCCACCCATCTAATGAAAATTACTTAATTTGGATTCCTGCTGAGTTGGAAATTTAGCTGAGTAATACAAATTACTTTTTCAATTCTAAGACTGCAAGATTGAATATCATGGGCACCAAATGATATTTGATAATGATAATTTTCCTGCAAAATTCCCCTCAAATGATAATTTTCCTGCAAAATTCCCCCTACAATTGGAATGGGGAAGGCCCTCAGAAAGGCCCTGTTTTGCATAACTATCTCAGGAAGGATTCAGGAAAGATCAGTCATAAACTTCATCGTCGTGGCACAGAAATCAGAGAATATAACTATCTGTCACAGTTTTCTGTTTCAGAGTATGTACAAAAGTAGGAACTTCGACATTTTATTCTTTGGGACTATATGAAGTGTTAAGTAACTGGACACCATGTGTAAAAACTACAGTTCCAGCTGTGCAGGATGTGCATGAAGGCAACCCTGCCTCCTCTCATCCTCTGGCAGCCTTCCCTACCACAAACGCACATTTTTTGTTTCCTCCACCCACATAAGCTAGGGTAGCATCCGGTCCTTCAGCGAAGAAATACTAACACAATGCAGTGAACTATAGTACGATTTCCCTGTCAGCTTAAGAAAATAGAAGCGATGATACTGACAGATTTTGAGGGATCCCAAATTATTTATGTGGTCCTGCAGGTGCTTTGAAGTTATTATGTGTAGAAATCATCTGATAGTTTCATAGCATCACTTTTAGGCCTGTCATCACTGTAAATTAATAGTTTTGTGGTGGTATGACCCTGTGCTTTTCATATGTGAGTTTATTAACTTGCTGAATACAAAAGGGAAGCTCTACTTTCAATACTTAATTCCATTAAGTCCAGTAGCTTACATTGTACTTGTGTCAGAAGCACAGAGGCACTTCCAGGTGAAAGGATTAGCTGGTTACATCACAGTTGTCCAGGGCATGCACAGTTGGGGATTCCTTTTATGTCCCCAGTAGAAGCTGGAGTGAAAGACGGGAGCTTATCCCACCCCATAGCAGCACTCGGATCTCGAACCCGGGTTGCTGGGTTGCTCTCCAACCCAGCATCCGAATCACATGAGCCACCATGTTCCTTAGTCCAGTAACTTGATGGGATGTAAACTGAGCACCCTATCTATGATAAGAGAGTTTATAGTCCAGTGGTGACCATCTTCCGTTCATTGTTACTTCCCATTTCTCCCTGAGCCAACAGGGCACCATCTACATTGTTCAGAAGGAAATATCAATGGAGCTGCTGCTTCTCCTTCCATTATGAAGCAGATGTTCTTATGCAAATATATTCACATACTTACATCCATTGGGAAGCATCCCTGCTGCAAAACTGATTCACCAGCTCTGAAATCCAAGCTGTAGATGTCAAACCACACAGAGTATATGAATATTTCAGCACAGATTTCTGGCCCCTTTAACAGCAAAAAAAGAAAAAGAAAAATGAAGAAGAAGGAAAAAGGGTGTGTGTGTTTCTTCTTTATTGTTCACCAGTGGTGGGATTCACTTACCTTCCCTACCGGTTTGCAAATGTGCTGAAGGTTGTGTATTACATCGGGGTGGGTGGGCGGAGCATCTCGCAGCCACTGCTAACAGTTCACCCGAACTGGAGAGAACCGGCTGAATACTACCTCTGTAGTTCATCATAAGTTATTTTGTCATTCCACTTTTTTTTAAAGTAACTGTGGTGCTTTTTTGTTCTCCTGCTCTCTGAAGCTAGATCTAGCAGTAACTTTGGGGTATCTTTCCATGTTATTTTGTGTTGAGTGAATTGCAAAAAATGTATTTGCTAGAGTAATAGAGTATAGTAACATCCGCCCATTCTCTTTTCCTGCTTTAATATATTGAAAACAAGGGAAGGAAAAGAAAGGCCTTGTTTCACTGCCAAAAAGGAGGAACAGATTAAACCCTCAGAAAGCTACCAGGGATTCCACATTTTACTTTAAAAAACTTGACCTCCCTCCTTTGCAGCAACACAAGGGAAAGAGGATAGGCCATACAAGCTGTAAATCATTTCTCATCACATTAAGTAAAAGTCCCATCCCTAAGACCCTGCTGGGAAGGTGAGAAGAGCAGAGGAGAGGGCAAATAGCAGGAGCCTGGTTTTTATTTGGTATTCTCACCGGCTCCGAGAAAGGAGATGAAAACGGCACAGACAATGAAGAGACTGTCACAGTCAATTTTGCTCATCTGCTAAGTCCCTGGCTGATATTGGCACAACAATCGCTTATAGCTAAAGAAAGGGTCAGATGGGGAGATCTGAAGAGAGGTGCTCAAGGGAATGTTCTGTGTGCGGAAAGAGCTAAGAGCAGCTCAGCTGCTGTGGAAGCTCTGGGCTCTCTACATTGTGCTGCATTTGGGAGATTTCCAATTTAGCTTTGCACTAAGATCCTGCTACGGTAGTGTTTCTTTCCTTGGGATACAATCCTGGCAGCTCACAGACCAAAAACTATTGAGGTTTTTTTGTTTTTTGTTTATATTGTAGTGTGTATAAAACTGAACAATAAATTTCCCTCTAGATTCATTCTCACAATGGGCAATGTGTGTCACCACCATTTCAGCAGTGAAATGGTCCAGGGATGGTATTATTCCATGAGAATCCATTTAAGCCTCACAGATGGAGCCTCATGTGAATGGTTGCATTTCTTCCCATATTCTTCTTTGTTAATATGGGGTTTTGTCACTCTGATTCTCGAAGCTGCTTTTTATTGGTATTTTGCTGCAACATTTCTGGAAATTTCAAAAGCTAAAACAACTTCCCAATGAACTTTGAACTTTTCTTTGATTTTCTATAGAGAGAGGCAATTGGCTTCCTTGGTCCCTATAAGGTTCAGTGTTATTTTTATATTGCCATCCAAATTTGAATTATCAGCAATTGAACCTTATCATAGGCAGAATTTCTATTCTTATTTAATCCTTTTTTCAACAGAAGGAGGGGAAAAAATCCTTCTCCTGGTTTTATTCCATGCTATATAGTAAAGATGTATAGGTTCTTCAGATCTTTATCAAAAAGAAAATAGATAGGTTTTATTTTCTTTGCACCTTTTTCACAGCTGAAAAAACACTAAATATAATTTTCTGAATGTAGCTAGATAAAAATCTTTAGTATAAAATCTCTAGTTTGCATGATACACAGGTATGTTTATTTGTTTCCTTTTCTGTAATACAGAAATTGAAAAACTAGTGCTCTTCATTTGGAATATAACCATTGAACATACATCTGGAGCTAGAAAGAATTGTCAAAAATATCTGGAATGTAGCACGTTATCTTGCTGTAGTTACTCCATTATTTTTAGCAAAATATCTCCCAGATTTGATGCTCTTTTTTTAGGGAAATATGAATGACCCTCTCTGCTTTTATTCTTGGGAGAACTCTAAATAAAATGTCTTCAATTAATACTTTGGTACTGCTTTTGAATGATGCTAGAATTTGCTTTACAAATATTCTATCTTTTGATAAACATATGGCTTAAACTATCAAGAAGGGCTTTTTATAGAAATTGGAAAACATATAAAATTATCCTACATAATTTCTCAATGTATTCAAAACCAATCAAATATTTCCATATTAACTCAAACCAAACAGAATGAAGTTGTACTACATTGGAGAAGTGAATTCAAGCAATGCATTGATGAATGATATGGTTTCAAATAGCAAACATGTATTAAAAGTAAGATAAGTTCAGGGGAAGCATAAGAAACTGAATATTTTACAAAATTTATTATGACGTTACCATATTGATAATACATTGAAGGAGAAATAATAAGTAATGTTGGATTTTTATCTAAGAGACCAATTCACATCAGGCAGTTACGCATAGAAGAGGTTTTTTTTCCTTTCCCATGTACTAGAGAAGAAATATTATGATTAGCCATATAGTCAGCCAAATGTTTAAGATGGATTTGTCATTTTTATTCACCTGTCAAGTCCTTCCCAATAGGCAATGATATTGTTTGCAATGATATTGTCTACATTTAGGCAACAAAAATGAAATGCACAGGTACATTATAGGTGGTACCTTGCTCAATAGCAGTAACTGTGAAAGGGATCTTGGAGTCCTAGTGGACAACCATTTAAATACAGTATGAGCCAGCAGTGTGCAGCAGCTGCCAAAAAAGCCAACACAGTTCTAGGCTGCATAGAGGGATAGAATCAAGATCACGTGAAGTGGTAATACCACTTTATAATGCCTTGGTAAGGCCACACTTGGAATACTGCGTTCAGTTTTGGTTGCCACGATGTAGAAAAGATGTGGAGACTCTAGAAAGAGTGCAGAGAAGAGCAACAAAGATGATTAGAGGACTGGAGACTAAAACATATGAGGAACGGTTGCAGGAACTGAGTATGTCTAGTTTAATGAAAAGAAGGACTAGGGGAGACATGATAGCAGTTTTCCAATATCTCAGGGGTTGCCACAAAGAAGAGGGAGTCAAACTATTCTCCAGGGCACCTGAGGGCAGAACAAGAAGCAATGGGTGGAAACTAATCAAGGAGAGAAGCAACTTAGAACTGAGGAGAAATTTCCTGACAGTTAGAACAATTAATCAGTGAAACAGCTTGCCACCAGAAGTTGTGAATGCCCGAACACTACAAGTCTTTAAGAAGATGTTGGATAGCCATTTGTCTGAAATGGTATAGGGCTTCCTGCCTAGGCAGGGAGTTAGACTAGATGACCTCCAAGGTCCCTTCCAATTCTGCTATTGTATTATTGTATTATTGTTTGATGTTGTTAAAGGTATTTATTTATTTTATTTATTTATTTATTGGACTTCTAGACCGCCCCCTGTCCCCAAAGGGACTCGGGGCGGTGTACAGGTACAAATTAAAACCATGCAATCAACATACATATAACTAAAATCGAATTAAATAAACCCCTGTACAAATTTATAAAAATTAAAACTTAACCTTAAAACCAAATCACAAAATTTAAAAATACAAACTGAGGTGGGAAAGCTGGAATTAGGCCAGCCCGGCTAGATGAAACAAGTGGGTTTTGAGTTTCTGGCGGAAGGAGCGGAGATCCGTGGTCGTTCTAATGTCAGGGGGAAGGTCATTCCAGAGAGTCTCGGGCCCGCCACAGAGAAGGCCCTTCCCCTGGGCATCGCCCGCTGGCACAGCCTAGTGGACGGCACCTGGAGAAGTCCCTCTCTGTGTGAGCGAATCGGCCGAAGGGATGTGTGGGGCAGGATACGATCCCGCAAATAACTAGGTCCTGTGCCATGGAGCGCTTTGAAGGTGATAATCAACACCTTGAAACGCACCCGAAAAGCCACAGGCAGCCAGTGCAGCCCGCGCAGGAGAGGTGTTACGTGGGAGTATCTAGAGACTCCCGAAACTGCCCGCGCGGCCGCATTCTGAACCAACTGCAGCCTTCGGGTGCATCTCAAGGGGAGCCCCATGTAGAGAGCGTTGCAGTAGTCTAGCCGAGACGTCACAAGCGCATGAGTGACTGTGCGAAGGGCGTCCCGGTCCAATAGGGGACGAAATTGGCGCACCAGGCAAACCTGGTGGAACACCCCCCTTGCCACGGCTGTCACATGGTCATCCATTGACAGCCGGGCATCTAGAAGGACGCCCAAATTGCGTACCCGATCCACGGGGGCCAGATGTTCGCCCCCAATGGCCAGCGATGGAATCAGCTGGTTGAACCGGATGCAAATTGTTCTAAGGATGCAAATTGTTCTAAGTACAGCTGCCTTTTAAAATTAACTAATGGTGATTTTGTAAATGCCAATGGTATTCAAATGGTGCTCCAGCTATTTGGGGAGTGTATCCAAGACACTATCACTACTGGTGCTATCTTTGCTTCCTTTTGCCACAATTGTTCTATTTCTATTTGCAGGCTTCTGATTTTGTCCAGTTCTCCCATCCCCCCCCGCCCCCCATCCAGTATCTAGGCTTTTCTGTCTTTCTTATCAACAATTGTTAAATCTGAGAATATTTTTTTCGTTGCAGATGCTTGTCTGTTTGAATTCTAAAATCCCTGAACACTTTAGTTTCTTCATGTTCTATTACTTTGTCCATTTTATGGTCCCACCAGTTCTTGGCTGCAGACAAATGGTATTTGTTGCAGATGTTTCAAAGCTCTATTGTTGCCACTTTGTGGTGATACTGTTTGTAGTCAATTTGCACAATCTTACAACAGCTAACTAGGTAGTCCACAGTTTCTTCAGCTTCTTTCCAAAGGTGGCCTTTGCTATCTGTTGCTGTCTTCTCAGTTTTGGCTTTGTATGCATTTGTCCTTAAGGCTTGTGTGTGTGTGTTTTATACATACAAATATATATATTATGAGAGATGTTACGTCTCTCATAATATATATTCATATTAATGTCTATGAAATGATATCATCTGGTGGGATCCAGAAGAGAACCCTTTTCTGCCATGGTGCCTGTACTGTTTCTTGATCCCACCAGATTATATTTTTTCATAGACATGCCTCGTAACATCTCTTTTGCCTGATGGGATAGGTACGTGTAACTGAGAGAGGCTCTCCTTCAAATAACTTGGTGTCATGCCATACTCATTCTCTCTGCCTGCCTGCCTGTGTGTGTGTGTATGTGATGAATTCCTTTGGAAAATTAGGGAATGACAAAATTATTCATGAATAAATACCGGTAGAAAAAAGTTTTCTATCTCTTTAAAACATTTTATTGTATCAGTGCACAGCGTATATAATACTCATGATACTGTTGGCAAAAGCCTTATCCAAAATACTTCCTCCATCTTAAATATATTATATTGTCTTATATTTAGTATATTATAACTAATATTATTGTAATATGACCTATGATACTAAGCACGTTAAATGAGGTAATTATTAAATTTATTAAATAGTGACCATCAATTAAAGTTATCCTGAAAAAGAGTAAAACTTGTAACTATTTCACTTCTTTTTGATTAAACGTGAAATTTAAATTTTTAGAAGAAAAATGATTTTTATTTTCAATTGGTTGTTTGACCAGTTTTAAAACATCAAACTAAAAATTGCAAGTATTTGCAGGTATTGTTACATTTCTGCTGTTTCTGTTTATGTACTGAGCCCATACAAGGCAAAAATATTGCCGCACAGGCATTCTAGAATATTTTTCTCTTAGACTATTTCTCCAAGGAGCATGCAAGAACTCCTTAATAATCAGCACCCTAGATGTAAATGCTCTATTTTTATACATTTGCAACTGACGCATGAACTTCTTGAAGAGTATAGTTGATAACTTGAATTGAGCCATTGAAACATCTACAAATTAAATTGGGAATTATATTTCCCTCAGAGTTCTGGTGACTAAAACTGGAAAACTGGAACACAAAACAGTGTTTTTCAAGCACATTTTGTTTACCAAACTTATTTTGTAAAGTGCTATTTTATTTCAGTGTTTAATTCCATAGTTATCCTTTTAGTTATATTCTTGTCACTTTAATTTTTTCCCCCTGAAACACAAAGAATGTGTTTCAATCTAATTATCTCAATCTTTTAACTCAAAGGTTTTCAAGTTGTCCTCTTTTAAAGTGTTAAAAGATAATTATGTGATACTGTTTTGTCTTGAGGGAACCTCTGACTTTATTGGCCGTTGCTGGAACGTTAAGGAGTCAATATTCTGGGCAGAGAGTGTTACTAAGAAATCAAGATGTAATTTTTGCTTGCATTTCCGAGCGGCCACAGAAAGATTGGTTTGCCTCCAAACTCTGTGAATCAAGCCACAGGGGCCTGTTTTGTGAAGTGAGCACTGCAGGATTCACACAGCTGTCAAGAGTAGGCAAGTACCAAATCCAGCTGAAACAATTCTAAAACCTGGTCAAGACACACAGCCAATTGTGTGTGTGTGTGTGTGTGTGTGTGTGAGTCTGTCTGTCTGTCTGTTTTTCATATTCTTGAATTATATTGAAAAGAAGAAAAACTTTTCTTTCCTTTGCCTTCTCTTAGCTTGAGGAACAATTATTGTAGTCATAAAGCACAACTAGATGATAACCAAAAACACTTGATATAGTATAGGGGTGTCCAACTGGCGGCCTGCAGACCAGATGCATCATGTGCAGGCCACACCCATTCCAGCTTCATGAATGGGAAAAACATCGTGAAACATCACGTGAATGGCAAAGTGATGTGGCAGGTTTGACATCCGTGATGTAGTATTTCCTTTGAAACAAAGGAAAGAATAATGAAAGCGGTCCTATTATTCCCAGTAGCAATAGACATTTGTGATCAAGACTTTACTGATCTGACTTCAGTTTTTTATTTGACTTCAGTTTTTTTATGCCTTGCTAACAACCAGAATAGTTCGTAGAAGGTGTTGCATATGGGGTTGTTCATGTAGATCTGAAGGTTGACCTTGGTGGCCTCAAGAAACAGAATTTTTATTAGGGAATCCTTCATAGCCCATTGAAATTGGCTTTGTTCTCCAACTTTTCTTATACTGTGACCCTGCACTAAATAAGGATACTTCCAAAATATCCATGCTAGCTATTACTACTCTCTTGGGGCAGGAGACAAGGCTTCTGGCTATAGGAGCAGAAAAAGAAAAGAAAAGGAGCTTTAAGTCTCATTGTGCAATTGCCTTGGAGAGTTTTCTCTTGCCTTATTTGCACTGCCTTGGTTTTGGTTCATCATTTTGTGTAAGGAAAGTTTTAGTCGCTATGTTCGAACAATTAAACAGATCACGTATTGTAAAACCCTGCCAGAGTTTGAGCAGAATTGGAAAAGATTTACATGTGTCTGAACTGAAAGAGAGAAGCACATAAATTCACATAGTAATTCTCATAACACTCATGCTTGGCATGAGCCTAATTCAATTTTGTGACTTTGGAAAACTTTTAGTAATATTAATGCTTGATCGTTATAGGTGGGGGCGGGTTATTCTGACAGACATGCTGTTGATATAAAAACTTGAAAGAATGCACAGCAGATTTTACAGGTGCAGAGAACATACATCTGTAATGACTAACTGACCTTTTTCTTAAAGGCTGACATAATGTTGAAAGGAATGTTTTATTTATATATAGTGCTGTAGTTTATTGACCAGTACCAAAATGTATGACCAAAGGGGGATTTTGTATGACCGGTTTTTATTTTTTCTGGAATCATTCTCTTTATTCCCTAGACCACCAGCAGATCAATTTGGGTAATTATATCATTATTTCAAAAGAAGGGGGTATCACTTAAAATAAAGAATAAAACAAGATTTGGAATTTGTACAAAAGCAAACATGCATCAAATAGATATAGAGTTGCTTTCTAAAATGAATGGAAATGCACTTGCTGTCATCATCCATGTCATATGTCTCTAGGTCTCTATCCTGATGGTCTTTATTGACTTTGTGTCAAGGAATGCTGGATGCCAGATGGAATGGCAAGCAACAGGGGGAGGGTGTCAGCTGGAGTGCACAGCTGGAGTGATGTCATCACTCAGCACCAAATGCACAGCTGGCTGTAAATTGGGCATGAAGGGTTCAGAGGAAGAAGGAAAGGCTAGCCTGAGCTGTAGCACTTCTAATGGCCCCACCAACTTTTGTGTTGTCTCAAGGATGGTCACCTTAATTTCTGCTGTTTATGGAATTTTGAAATCAATGCAGTGAGGCAGTAAAAACTTATCTTGGCAATAAATACTTCCGATAACATCAAACCAGTAACACCATACTAAGTATGTAGTTCCTGTGAATTCCTGTGACTTATTATTTATTTATTTATTTATTTATTTTTTATTTTATTAAATTTATACCCCGCCCTTCTCCTTGTTAGGACCCAATAATAATCAAGCATTATTTGTGCTGCCATCCAAGCTATAAAAAACACAAAAATAAGGAAGGATAAGCTAGTGAACAAACTTTTAAAAAGGATTTCCTTGACTTGTCTTATATTAGTTTCTGTGTGGCTAAATTTCTCCAGTTTGATCTGCTTCTTACCCTTTCTTCTTTATAACATATTTTCACCCTGTTTCTCTTTTCTTCTGAATTCCTTCTTAATCTTCTCTCTTTGTCAGAAACCAGTCTGCCCTCTTTGGCCCACATCTTATTAGAATAATAAGAAATGATTAGAATGATTTCTTCAGAAAAATAGATACAAAACAGATATATTATTATAGTGCCCTTGAGATCGTTATCTTTATTCTAAGAATATTTTTGTCCTTTATACCGCCTGCTTAAGTTAAAGGTATTTCAGCCCATCTCTCATGTGTGGAATTAGCGGCTCCATCGGGACAAGTATCATATTTTGTACAAATCATTCTGAGTTTGTGTAACAAATTGGAGAGGAAAAGAAATGATAAACAACTAGGTGCTTGACACTGCATGGCACATACATTAAAAATATCATCAGGTATGAGTGTTAGGAGAAACTGGGAGACTTTTAGGAAAACTCTATGTCATCATGCATTTTAAAGGAGACATGGTAAATCTATTCATCATAAAGTGAAGACTACCACAGTGTTTGCAGAGCAGAAATCCAGCCTCCCCCCTCTCTCTTCTTCTTCTTCTTTTTGGATAATAAATGATCATGGTACTGGAAGTGAGTCATACTGGCCAAGAGACAAACTATCTTTCATTCGTTTTTGGATTCACCTGTAAATATTCAGGTGCTCAGCAGAAATGGTTTTGTCTTCAAGGCTGAAAGACCCTGTAGTTTAAATTAGGGGCATTTCATTGGACTTCCCTGAGAAAGTAAAATAAATTTGCTAGTGGTTACAAGTTGTAAAAAGCTGTTAAAATACACAGATTCTGCCTCATTTCCAATGAAATGCTGTGACTTAAGAACACTCGTTTATTGTTACACATGATGTTGCCAGACAGTCCAGGTAGATGAAACTAGATAATCTTTCTTTAAGCATTTAATTATCATTAATGGTTTGTTTCAAAGGAGGAGGGCTGTAAAGAATAGAAAAGAAAGAAAGAAAGAAAGAAAGAAAGAAAGAAAGAAAGAAAGAAAGAAAGAAAGAAAGAAAGAAAGAAAGAATTTTTTTTACCTTTGTCCCATAACAATCTTAGCTTCTATTACTATAGAAATACATTTTCTCAATCCTAGTGCCAACAAAGCTGAGATGAATAAAATAAGATGTTAAATAATGAAATATGAAGAGACATACATGAAACTTTAAAAGCCTTACTGGGGAAGCCAGCCTATGTCAATAGTGCATTAAGAACATCTATCCAACTTGAACATTTATATACATACTGTGAGACCATGACTGCATATAAGGTATGTGGTAAGAGTAAAGTCTAACTTTTCATCAGTAAACTGTTATACAGTATGAATTACAATTGTGTGTGTAGATGGTGGTTAGGCTAAGACCTTTTGACTATGATGTACACTCTCCTTTGGGGAGAGTGGCGCGGTTTATAAATTTAATAAAATAAATAAATAAATAAATAAAATTTTGATGCCTAGAGATAAACATTATGATATTTGGCAGTGTAAATAATAATGCCTTTGAAAGAATTATCATCTAATTTTTCTTTATATATAACTAATTTAATTGTGAATCTTCTATTTCATATTATAGAAGGTTCTTAGCATCACTGAAAATTTTAGCATACAATAGATTGAATCCACAGTTTGTGTATTCAGAAAATGAACTCATTTGATATGATTAATATTTGGGGGGGGGGAAACAAAGCAGCCAATTTGACTTTTTTATTTTTTAAATATTTTAACTATTTTTCATTTTTTAAATGAATTTGTGTGTGACAATGGGGCAAGAAAAGGTAAGACAATAAACATTTGGATATCAACCAATGTAGAATCTCTTGTCATATATAATGGTATATATCTAGAGAAGGCTACATGGAATTCCACTCCCACTATTAGAAATCCCTTCCTTCCTTCCTTCCTTCCTTCCTTCCTTCCTTCCTTCCTTCCTTCCTTCCTTCCTTCCTTTCCATTTCTGTTTTTTTAGCATAACAATAAACTAAACTATAAGATTAATATCAAGTTCCTTAACTTGGCAGCATTTATGATTTCAATATACTATTAAGATTATCAAAAAAGTATCATGTGTAGGTCAGGGTTGAACTCTGGAGTCCTTGGTGCTCTCTAAAGTTGCTTGCAGATGCATCATTACTTGACTAAACAACATAATTAGTGCTATATGCAGTAGCTGCCCAATCAGTGTTGGAGATGTGGTTTTCTCCTTGGTAGTTCCTTTATTAGGGTATCTGCTCTGCTTGATTATTTGTCTGGTGTTAATCTCTGCTTATCTAAGTGTGAGTTATGGAGATATATGTTCTAGCCTTTTTGTTTCCTTCTTAACTTACATTTAATTGTCTTTTTAATGGTATATAAATGTGCTTTATTTCTAAGTATAAAGATTAAATCATGACATTAATTATCTATTGATTTTAATGAAGTTTAATTTCAACAGAGTTTTAAATCAATTCATCGATCATTTCTATACTTAATTTTTAAAAAATTACATTAAAGGCATTGAAAAAAAAGCTTCAAAAAGCATATATGAGGGAAAACAAGGAATGTAAAATAGAAATAATACTTAATAAAGCTGAATACAATATTCTTTAGTTATTTATCATATTAATTATATTGATTAATTTGTCACATTAATTTCAGGAGATGAGTTCAGTGAATTGAAAAAGCAGTTTGGTATCTCAAACTAAATTGTAACTAGTAGAAGATTATTTGTTAAGACTAGAAATGGATGACAATAATGAACAGCAAAAGATAGCATGGACCCGTCTTTGGTATTCTTGTACATAGCTAATCTACAAGACCAATTTGTGCAGGGATATGTGAGAATGCCTAGTTTTTCTGTAGGGGGATTCCCACATGAAGATGCAAGTTTTGATAGGAGATGTATACAGTGGCGTAGCGTGGGGGGTGCAGGGGGTGCGGGCCGCACCGGGCGCAACATCTGGGGGGGCGCGCTCGCACTCGCAGCTCCCCGTCGCTTCGGGAAAGGGGATTGAGTAAGGCAGGAACAGCGGCAGCCGGGGAATGTGGCCACCGCCGCGGGGACCGGAGAAGCGTCGCCCGAAGCAAGAGCGGCTGCAAGAGGAGGCGTTTTCTCCCCGTCGCCCCGTCTTCTTCCTTGGGGAAAGGATCTTAGGGGATTTTTCCTATTTTTATTAGTATTATTTCTCGGGCGGGGGAGGGGGGATCCAGAATCCAGGAAACCGGGAGGGGGCGGGAAATCGCAGGGAAAAGGAAGAGAGCTCGGCGGGCGGAAGGTGGGGAGAGCTCGCGCGTTCCAGCTGATTCAGCAGCGGTCTTGTGAATGCGCGGAGATGTAGCTGACAGGGCGGGAGAGGCGTCCTGCTCTCCGGATCGAAGGGAGGCCAGCTCTTTCGGGTACCTGCCGGCTGCGGCTGCCTCCCCTACCCTGCTGCCGTCGGATCTTCCTGCACCCCTCCTCTCCCCCCTTCCCGTTTCTCGCTTCCCCGCCGCTCCGCATGCTGCGCCCTACCCGTCCTCGATGCCGCTGCTTCCCCCGGGGGAGGGCTAGAAAGGCACCGAGAAGGATGAGCGAAGGGGTTGCCTCGCCGCCGGGTGCCACAGCCGCTGCCGAGGAGGGGGCGGCGGCGGGCGGGGGCCCTGCGGCGGGCGATGGAGTGGAAGAGACTCGAGTGCTAAAATCCAGGGGTTAGGGGGCACAAATTACTTGCCTTGCCCCGGGTGCTGACAACCCACGCTACGCCACTGGATGTATATCTTGAAGATCCAATGATAGAGCAGCAGAGGATTTGCCATTCCAAGTGCCTATCAAGACAATAAATGTTGAGGGAAAGTAGTCAAAAATCCTGAGTTAGATACCTTGTTCTTTTGAAAACCGAGGTAATGCAAAAACAAACAAGCACTCCAGGTTTGGAGATTTAGAGAAAACTGAAGACTAAATGTGTCTTTTACTGCTGGATGTCAATTGAAGGGAAGCATCAGGCAAAACATTGGATGAATAAGAAATTAGGAAATATTTCTTCAAAGTGAAAGTGAAAGGAAGCAGAAAATAGTGTTTAAATAACTGCAGAAAATATAATTTAGTAGAATTTAGTAGAATTATTTCTTTCAAGTGTGTATTAATACAGTTTCTGTCTGATAGGACAGGGAAGAAAAAATCTTGCCTAAAAAGGTATAAAGTACAGTCTGGATGGAAGTAAACCTTAGCTACCATTTTAGTGCCTCATATTTACTTCATGTTATTCTAGGCAGAAAATGTACTTTTTCGTGTTTCATGATAAAGAATGAATAATTAAAATCTATACTGAGGGAGAACCTCGGAATAACACTAGAATATCATCCCTAGTATTATGCTACCTCATACCTTTTTTCTTTCAGTTTAATTGTAACAATAGCGACAGTAGTTTGACTTGCCATAGAATTTGAACTTCTGAACAAACGCTAATTTGCAGGACTAAAATGCTAGGTAGATACTTCTACTACCTTTATCCACTAGGTGACACTACAACCCTTTCACCTTTCTATTATTAGACAAAGGTAATGAAAAGAGAAAGAAAGGTAATTTAAAGAAAAGAACGCTGAATGTGTGCTGCCCAGTTGAATAAATATTATGAATTATGAAATTATCTCTGACTTTCATATTATTGTGAAGAAATGGTGGGTTTTTTTTGAAATTGCTCTTTTCAGGAAGAGATTTTATTAGGGGACTGTACTATTGATTATGGGCAAAAGAATAAATAATGGAGTTGAGGGAAACGAGCCATTCTTAAGGTAAGAAATGAAGAACATTTGAACATTATCACAGAAAGTTTGCATAAATAAAATACAATATTTGTACTGTTTTATTCTTCATGCTAGACCAAATAGACTTGATCAAATATAACTTATTTTGATTGAATAAAAATTAAGATTTTTTTATTACATTTCTTAAGAAAGGATACTGAAAAGTGATGAACGCTACTGAATTCAGCAGGATATACTTCATAGTATTTAAGACTGCAAGTTCTGATCCTCAACGTGATTTTAAATACTATATTTTAAATAAATTATGAAATAACTTCATAAGGTTACAATAACACTATTTAAATTGAACTGTTAAAATCTGAAATCTGAATATTTTATATTACAAAAATATTAATGTTCATTCAAAAGTAAGTACTTTAGTGTCCAACAGTCTTATTATCAAATAAGTATGTTTAAAATGTAATTTTATTATTACTATTCATACAGGTTTTTAATATTAAAATAAAAAGTTAATTTTATTTATTTATTTATTCATTTATTCAATTCTGTTTGACATACTGTGCCTGCTATATAATTATAGTTTACAAACTGAATGATAGTATGTAAGCAGCACATGTTGTGAGAATATTATCTAGAATTTAATTTGTAATAAAACTATCGACAATGTTTTGTTATGATAAAATATGTACAACATATAATTTCCATTTAAGGGAAAAGTTTAATAGTTACATTAAACATAAAATACAAATTAAAGCACCTTTTTAAGCAAAGTAGGATAGCTCTATAAATTTATCGAAACAAAATAAATGTTCTTACTCTTTATAGCAGAAAGTGGTATTTGACAGCATTTATTCAATTTATTTAGAAATCACAGGGTTGATGAAATGGCAGGAAAAAGTCCATATTTTTGTGATTTTGGAACAAGAAGATTTTGCCCTATTACAGAGTTCTAAACTTGGATTTCTCATAATTCTTAGGTTGGTGCTGCAACAACAGTTTATAGACGAAGTCTCCTCTTATCCAGGGTTTTGTTATGTAGGAAGATGCTCATCCTTAATCTGCATGTGCAGACCTACTATAGCTAGCAGTTGGAATGTAGTTAGAATGTTCATAGACCCTGTATACTGCACTGGGGATTTTGTACTGCACTGATAATCTATGTGAACATTAGCCTGAGTAAATTTCCATTTGGCTGAGAACAGGACATAATTTTGGAAGGGTATATAAAAACTGTACAAAAAACTGATGCAAGGGTATATAAAAACTGATGCAAAGGTTTTTCAATTTAAGTCATTTTATTTCACTATTTATAATAATAAAAAAATATTTCTCTCAGGAAGACATAGGTATTCATATCCAGCAGACAAAATGAACAGCCCATTTAATTTTCTGGAAAGTCACTGTCTATAAGGAATTATAGTATCACTTATAACAAATAAGAAGGAAAAACTTATATATATATGGTCTTTTTGGTAATAATAATGACTTGTTAAAAGTACTTTTACACTTACAAAATTGTAACATAGAAATGCCTATAAATTTAGCATACTATACATTATAAAATGAAGTTTGCCTTACTTGTTGCATAAAGTAGTTGCTTAGAGTATGTAATATTTTAATAGTTTGTATTATTTTGCAAAAATACATAGATGGCAAGCCTATAGAAAATATATAAGAGTGAGTCCTATTAAAATCAATGTAGCCGCCTTCTAAAACTAAAGTGCAAGACTTTAGTTTTAGTGAAGTGTCACATTGTTTCTGTAGGATTTCTATAGTTCCTCTCCTAAATTAGAAGAAAGTATTTTTAAAAATAGCAGAGCAGAGAGTGTGTTTGGCCGGTTTTGTTCTTCTCAGTTGAGTTTGGTTCTAATTATTGATTTATGAACATTTAGGTAACTATCTTTTTATAGACTTGTATTAAACATTTCGTTATGATTAAACATTTTTGAATATATATCTGAAAGATTTACAAATGATTTCCAAGCTATTCCAGTTTGGGTTGGGGGTGGAGAGGGAAAAACTAAATGTCTAATCCTTTCATATTTAAAGTTTTTTTCTGGAAATATTTCTCATTCCATGCGCTTCAAATTGCTATGCAGTTCAAAAAACAAATACAGCCTCCCCACAAACACCTTGGTATTTTATTACTAATGAGATTATGTACCTCACAATAATATCTTCATATATATTAAATATGTATATATGTGTGTGGGTGTGTATCCCACTTGCATTCAAATACTTTATATTTATAAGTAGCAATTGCTTTTTTTCTATTAAGATCTTATTCTAGAATATAATGTACAAGGTAGAAATAGTTTCATCTTGAATGGTAGAAATAATGGGGACACGTTTACTCCTACTCTCACTGCATGAAAATGGCATTTAAACCAAATATTATAGACACAGGTTTTCAGGCAGAAAAGTATCTCTTTATATTGAAATGCTCCCTTTAAATGAGATCAACTTGGAGAAAGTGCTTTTGTATGAATTTAGAAATTATGAAAGTTGAAAATGTAATAACTTTTGTTTCCTTTGTCCCTATTGTTTCCTAAGCTGCAACATTGAAGAAACACACTTTCCAATAAAGAAATATGTATGCTTCATAGAATATATAAAACTATCTTTAAATATCAATATCACATGAACATATGTGATATGTTTTATTTTCTTGAATTTTGAAGTTATGAAAGTTTAAATGTGATGTACAAGTGTTTATTAAAATTATAAGGAAAATCTATGCTCAAGATATACTCAACTGGTTTTCATGTAATGTGACCTATTCTTCCTTAATTGTTTTTTTTAACTCAGAACAGAGAGGGCCTTCTCAGGGTGCCGTCGGCTGGGCAATGCCGTCTGGCGACACCCAGGGGAAGAGCCTTCTCTGTGGCGGGCCCTGCCCTTTGGAACGACCTACCCCCTGAATTGCGTACCATCTCGGACCTCCGCCTCTTCCGCCAGTGTCTAAAGATACATCTCTTTCAGCAAGCCGGCTTAGCCTAACCTCCCGTTGGGACTATTTTAGATAGTTTTAAATTGGGGATTTTAATTTGGATTTTAGCATAGGATTATAATTTAATTTAATATGTTTTTAAATTCTGTATTTATTGTTTTGTATGTTTTTTAAATTCCTGTGCGCCGCCCTGGGTCCTTTGTGGAGAAGGGCGGGATATAAATGCGATTAAAATAAAAAAAGAAATAAGAAGTTAATTATAATCAGTTATATGATGTATTTTCAGTCCTTGAAGCTGTTGTACTCAGTCAATCTTTCACACGAACCCAACTAGAAGAAACTCTTTTGAAAATATCATTCTCTCATGTCAATGGAGAATAGCGAAGTTGTGAAAAACTCTGTTATCCTGTAAACACAGCCTCTTTTTGCAGATGTGATTAACAAACAAATCAAATATGAGAGAAGCATAGAAGCCAGTGAGTAAAAAAAAAAATGTTTACCTTCACCACAAAAGCAACTGCACATTTTGAGTACACAGTGAAACAGCCACAAGTTTTCAAAAAGCCACTACAAATAGCTGCTAATTAAGTCTACAAAAAAGAAAATGGTTAGTAGAGCATGAACCTCATTGCTGCTGGTCTTGCCAGAATATTATTTTTGAGACTCTCCATCCAACACTTGTTTTACTCATGGGCAGCATTGACTCCATTTTATAGCTACCATTCTTAACCACAAATCATATTCATTTGCTGAGGTGAATGAGCTGTGTTCTGGAAATGCCCAGCTTGCCTCCACTATCCTCCATATTTAATTTAAAGATGACACATCTTTTTGGCATCGTGTGACAATTGTTCTCTGCCTTCTAGAAAGGAGAACTGAATTTACAAACAAAACAGTTCTGATAGACACAATTCCTATAATCCAGAAGAGCTGAAATAGATTGCATCAAAAACATTTTTCCTGTTAAATATCTTTTAACAATGTCTTATTTAGCCATGAAAAACAGTATCTATTTTCCCATGGTTTTCTTTCACCCTGCGGTGGGAATTTTTTTTTTTTTTTAAATTTCATACAGGGCCAACTTTCAATGACCTCAGGAAAGCAAGACCAGCTTAGGAGTGCTGTGACTCTGAGGTTGCTTTTCAATCATTGAAGTAAAGTAAAATAACAGTTGTAGAATCCCAAATGATAGATTTGTTGCTTTCCATTAGCAGTTTTCTTCTTCATTATGCCAGCAAGAAAGTAATAGCGTAAAAGTAAACAGTAAAGAGAAAGGACTGGAAAACAGCGATGGGGAAGAACTCTACCTTTTGGGAAACTACTTTCAAAGGGGTGGGCTGGGGGGGATTGGGTTTTTTTCCCCATTTTTTCATGTTTCTTCCAGAAAAGGGATGTCAGTTAGGTTTGCAAATGCAAAACTCATATTCATTCTGTTGCCATTTGCTTTATACCTTTTAAAGTCACAAATCATTAGCAAAAATTAATGATCAATCCCATGCCAAGGAAAATACAGTAAACATAATGAAAACAGACTTTAAGTATAAATGTAATCTTTATTGTCACTGTACTTAAATACAACAAAATTGGTTAATGTAGTAAACAAATTGGTATGACAAGTGAGGCTTCTTTCTATACTCTTAGAAGTGTAGATGAATTCCACTCCCCTTTAATTTGACCATGTATAGTTTTATTTGGATAATTAATTATCATAGTTCTGGTGAAAATTTAAAACGAAACTTAAGGATGAATGTATTGACTGTTTTTTTAACCTATAGAATACCATAAAAACATATGTGTACGTTGTTGATTTCAATCACTCATTTTAAAAACTGTTTATTGACATATTTTGTTGGAGAAATCACCACTGTATATTGACATGTCTGTGTTTGAGTATTTAGCATTAATGCTTCATTGCAATAAAATAAATGCCTGATATTGGGATATTACTATTATTCCATGACTTATGGTGTAGTTTCTTGAAGGCCAGGGATGTCCAGGGTTTTAAAAAAAATGTGGCTACAATCTATTGCGATCAAAACTTAATTAATTTTCAGTTGTACCATCATGGCCACCAGTCTCACTTTTTTTTTTTTACCACACCTCACGGATGATTCTGTCCAAAGCAATGTAGCTATTTATAGAAATACGTGCAGGATTCAGTGCTTGTGTTTCTTCTTGCATAGTCTCACTGCATCTACTTCTGTTTCCCCTACAGCAGGGGTCTCCAACCTTTGCAACTTTAAGTCTGAAGGACTTCAGCTCCCAGACTTCCCCAATTCTGGGAGCTGAAGTCCTTCAGACTTAAAGTGGCAAACGTTGGAGCCCCCTGCCCTACAGTATCTCCATGCATTCCCCATCTACTCAAAAAGATTCTCTGAAGCAAATGAAAGACATGGAAAAATATCCAGTAAAAGTTAAAGTCATTTTTCTGGCAGATGCCATTCTATTAGCCGAATGTACACAAGAGTACATATTCCAAAGTAACTAAAATGCCAGGACAAAAAAATGTAAATTCATGGTACATTACATTATCATATATTATTGGAGAGTTTCCCCCCCAAATACTATTTTTTGCCCACTTATTCAAAACATTTTCTCCCAAATATTTTATGAAGAATAATTCTGAAAAAATGTAGGGTTCTAGTTAAGATAATTAAGCTGTTTAATATATACATCTTTCCATTCCTCAGGGAAAGTAAAAATGGGTCATTTTTAAAAAGTTCAAAGGATCAAAGACTCTATAATAGTAGATTAACATTTGCATTTTTAAATGTTTTGTTTTTGTTACGTCCACATAAGATACTCATCCTTATGTCTGCAGATAGGAATTTTTGTTTTCTAAACAAAAGTGAAATCTTAATATATTCAAGAAGAGTATCAAGGATCAAGGATTGTCATTTCCTAAGATTAACTACATCTGTTACTAATCATAAAACCTCAGGCTAGTTTTCAAGTAACCATCTTTGATTTTATTGAATGATTAATTAGTAGTCAAAGTCAAATGTTTATTAAAGTCAAAGACCAGTACAATTAAAAATACTAAAGAGTATCTAGTTAAAAATTCTAGAGTAAAACAGTAACAAATAAAATCTATGTTAAAATCATAATTTGGAATCCTATCTGTCAGTTGTACATATACAAGAACACAGCCTAAGCTATAATATAATATTAATTCTTAAATTGTGCAATTAAGTTTTAGTTAAATTAGTTCTTAAATTGTGCAATATAGTCATTAGATACTTATATGCAACATGGTGATAATGCCAAAAGATTTAGTGCATTAATTGTGTAGAAAAATATAGCGGATTATTCATCAGGTTCTGCTGCTGCATAGAATCTAACTACCTGTGCTGACCTCGATCCATTTATCTTTAAGCAGCCACTGAAGGTAAACGGTGTCGGAATGACCAGGATATCTATTAATTATCGGGAAAATAAATTTTGTTCAAATGTCTCTATAAAAAGACCAGCAAAGAAGGAAATTCCCAGAGGTATCCACTCTCCAGAATCCTAGGCACAGAGCCTTTCAACCAGTGGTATCGCTTTGCCATCCAGAATGGCTGATGGAATTGTATAGTAATGTGCAAGCGAAAATGCTTTCTGATGAGTTGATATTTCTAACAGGCTAAGATAACTGGCAGGGGTGACAGTATATTTGATAGAATCTGGAATCAGAAACAATGAAGCTTTCTCTAAGTCCACTTGCCTCTCTGTGTCCTCTACTCTTTGTTTCATCGTTTGCTTTGCCTGATCACACAGGTAGTCCTCAACTTACTATTATTATTATTATTATTATTTAGATTTTTATAATGTACAGGCATTATAAAAATTTTATTATGTACAGGCAACGATAAAAATCAATACGACCACAATGGAGCCCAACATTTATGTTGCTAAGTGAGGAATTTGTTAAGTGAGTTTTGCCCCATTTTACGACTTATTTTATCCACATAAAATACAGTACTATCCATATGTCTGCAGATAGCATTTTTGTCTTCTAAACAAAAGTGAAATCTTAATATATTCTGTTTGTTAAGTGAATCAATGTAGGTCTTAAATTAGTAACGCGGTTATTAAGTGGGTCTGGCTTCCTCATTGTCTTTGCTTGTCAGAAGATCACAAAAAGGGACCATATGACCACAGGACACTGCAACTGTCATAAATGTGACTCAGTTGTCAAAAATCTGGATGTAAATCACGTGACCATAGATATGCTGCAATGGTAATAAGTGTGAAAAAGTGTCATAAGTCACTTTTTTCAGTGCCATTGTAACTTTGTTGAACTTACAACAAACTGTTGCAAGTCAAGGACTACCTATAGCCTATTTCTAGTTCTGAGGTTGGGGAAAAGCCTAGTTTAACAAGGTTGGACTCAAGAGGCTTGATCTGTGAAAAGGAGAATTTATCTTGGAGGATTAATGGTACAAGACCTTATGGCTTGAAATTAAGTTTTAGCCAAAGATTTAAGGAAGCTGTACAGATTCTTGCTTCAACTTTTATCAGTTCTGTCTCCAATGCAGTTGGAACACTAATGACTTGACTTGAAAAAACTTAATTGCACAGGAGCATAGTATCCTTCCTCTGTGCGGAAAAAAATGATAATAGTATTAGCTGATCTTTGGCCAGAAGTAGCTACAAGTTCACACTGCACTTTTCTTAGCCTGTGACATGTTTGACCCCACCCAGATACTTAAAGGTGGTCACTTGCTCTGTGTGATGTCCATTAAGATACTATGAGTGGAGTTTTGTCCTTTTAGGAAAGGCCATAATGTTAGTTTTCTGGTAGTTTATGTCCAGTTTGTCACTATACTGGATGAGGTCTAAAAGGCTGTTTTGAAACCTAACAGGTGTCCTGGACAGGATTACAGCATTATTTGCGTAGAGCAGTGGTGTCCAAACTTTTTTCAAAGAGGGCCAGATTGGATGAAGTGAACATGGTGGAGGGCCGAACATTTTTCCGAACATTCTTTGAACCATTACAATTAAATGCAAATAAATTATTTTATGCCAAGTTAATTGCAAATGACATACTTTTCATTTCATAACATTAAGATCAACTGACAGTTGAGTTTTCACAATGTATTGAAAATAAATTTAAAAAAAACTACCTCTTTCTCTCTTTCTCTTTCTCCCTCTCTCTCTCTCCATTTCTCTTGCTCTTTCTCTCTTTCTCTCTCTCTTTTTCTCTTTCTTTCTGTCTCTCTTTCTTTCTTTCTCTCTCTCTCTTTCTTCCTCTCTCTCTCTCTCCATTTCTCTCTCTCTTTTTCTCTTTCTTTCTGTCTCCCTTTCTCTCTTTCTCTTTCTTTCTCTCTCTCTCTCTTTCTTTCTGTATCTCTTTCTTTCTCTCTCTCTCTCTTTCTTTCTTTCCCTTTTTCTCTCTTTCTCTTTCTTTCTCTCATTCTTTCTTTCTCTCTTTCTCTTTCTCCCTCTTTCTCACTGTCACTCTGTGTGTGTGTCTGTCTGTCTGTCTGTCTCTCACTCACTTAATCAGTCTCTATCTATCTGTCTCTCCCTCCCTCTCTCTGTCTCTCCCTGTCTCTGTGTGTGTCACTCTCTCTGATTCTCTCCCTCCCTCCCTCTCTCTGTATGTCTGTCTCTCCCTCTTTCCCCATCTGTCTCCGATTCAATCCTTCCCTGTGTCATTCTCTATGTGTCTCTCTCCCTCCCAGCCACACAGCCCCAGAGACAGAGGGAGGAAGGGAGGGCCACATTTACACAGAGCATGGTGGGCTGTTGGAGGGCCGTATTAAACCGACCCCCGGGCCGCAAATGGCCCCCGGGCCGGACTTTGGACATGCCTGGCGTAGAGCAACAGAGTGGTGCTTCAATCCCCTATTTTCAGGAGGTTAGTGATTTGGTTTATTTAACCATTTTACCATATCCTTAATGTAGAACTTAGGTGGAAATGAGCATCTCACTACGCTTCAGATATTTCTAGGTTGAAAGGATTAGCCAGTTATAAGCTGTTGCCCAGGTGACACCCGGATGTTTCTGGACCAGATCTGTTTAATTTGTACAAATTTTAATCTTGTATTTTAAATTTAAAGTCATATAGTATGCCTTATTTCTCATCATCAGATGCTTCTGATAGGAGTAAACAGCCTAGAAGTTGAAGATCAGAGGCCCCAAAATGCATTGATGATTAATTAGTATCCTACCTGTCTTCCCAAACAATAATAGAACAAGCTGAGCATGTAGTCATGGAATATTTTCTGTATTCGCACGCAGCACATCTTCATAGTTTGCAAATTTAGCGGGTTAGATTTTGTATTCTAGGCATTAGAAGCCACAGGAGATTTAGGGAAATCCAGATCAGTACAAGATAGGCAGAAAGAGGAGGAAAAGCATTGTTAAAAGAAGCATTCCAACCCCTTCGGCAGCTTCGCAGATCTTAATGAGAAGATAACTCATCAACTCATTTGTTGTTTTCAGGAAGTGCACCCAACGTAAATGAAGGAACTGTTTGGAGAAGGATCACAAGAAGGGAGGGGACTGTTTGCAATTCAGCTTGGTAAAGGCAGACACCAATTTACTTAGGAGCTCTGTAACTCACAGGTTTTGTTCCCCCACCCCCACCTCATCTTATTGTCTGGTCTTTATCTGGTGTGATTCATGGCTTGGGAACTGAGGAGATGGAAAACATTTCAGAAACGGATACCTTTGTTTCACCAGATAAACAAAGTGTATGAGATTTACCTTTAGGAAATAAGACGCACCAGGAAGCATTCGGAGCCAGAAGTTAAAATTTGAAATATTTAATTCATTTCCTAGATTACTTTGGAGCAAAACTATGTAAAAGAATAAGGGCTTTACAGAATGAATTGCAGATTGCATGTTATCATTTCCCCTATCTTCCTACCAAATAGCATACAGAAAATGATTGAATGCAGAAAATGATTGCATATTTTATCAGCAAAGCAGTTTTGTGAGGTAAAACCCAAACTATTCATGGAACAAAAAGTGTCCTGGCAACAGGATTTAAGTTAGAAAAATAATTTGTTTCTCTGATTTTCTAAACAACTACCCAGAATACATCAAATAGAAAGCAAAGCTGTGTCTAGTTTGACTTTTAATGAATGCAGAAAACGGTGCATAAACACAAGCTCCATTATGCAGTTCTGATCATCTTACATGTGAGATGCAAGATAACCAAATGCTGTATGCAGGTGTGCTTATATGAGGGCAAAAGGCATGCATTTCCTCACCTCTACCATCCTTTTAGCCCTCATGTGAACAGTCCGAATGCCTGCATAGGGCAATCAGTGGTGAAGATTCCACATTCAGACTTCTGCTGGTGGAAAGAGTCTTCCTGGCACCTGCTAACAGAAGTGAAGGTATAGGTAAAGTTAAAGGTTTCCCTCACACATATGTACTAGTTGTTCCTGACTCTAGGGGACAGTATTCATCTCCATTTCAAAGCTAAAGAGCCAGCGCGTCTGAAGACGTCTCCGTGGTCATGTGGTTGGCATGACTAAATGCAGAAGGCACTCAGAACACTGTTACCTTCCCACCAAAGATGGTTCTTATTTTTCTACTTGCATTTTTACATGCTTTCAAACTGCTAGGTTGGCAGAAGCTGGGACAAGTAACAGGAGCTCACTTCATTATGCGGTGCTAGGGATTCGAACCACTGACCTGCTGACCTTTCTGATCGATAAGGATCTTAGCCACTCAGCCACCGTGTCCCTAAGAGAAGGCATAATATTTCTGTTATTCCCTCAGATCCTTGCAGGACTGCAGAAAAGTTTCTGCTGAATTGAAATCCCCTCTGTTTTCCAATGTCAATGTGTTAAAAACTATTTAACCCCTATTATTCCTTAAGCTTTTCTTTCTGATTTGCACTTTTCCTTTTCTGGAAACTATTACTATCATACAGGTTTGTAGGAGTTGACTGTGAGTAACGAGTTGACTCATTATACTTCTGTCAAATTGCAGGAAATTGCTCCTTCAGTGAAATCTGTAATGATGGTTTCTTTTCAATGGACCAGGCAAACTCAAAGGACTTTCTACGGCCTTTTTAAAATATACCATGGGAAGACCTTGTACTCCTTCACCAGCTGCACAAATCTTAAACATTGTGTATTGAATAGCAACCTAAATATTAAACAAATGATACAACACAGTTTTATTAAATTATAAAATGTCAGCGAGCAGCAGAAAAAGAAAAAACTGCTGAACCATTGAAAGATCTTTTAGGAAACTCTTATTATACTACTACCAGCTGATAATAAATCTTAGTGCTCAGGAAAAAAAATAGGAAGGGTAGGAAGAATAAAAAACTTCTGAGAAAATAAAATTATTCTCCCTTTTACCATGAAGGGGTTTCTTTTTTCAAAACTAGGTTGTTAGCAGTTAATTAATTATTGACTTGATTCCTGTCTGGGCAAAATGCCAGGGGATCTTTTTCATCAATCATTTTTGTTTCCTGAAGAAAAATTCTTGTTTGGGCAGCTTAGAAAATTGTTCCAATTTCTTTCCAGCATGATTTTTTTTACCAGAAAAAAAAGAGTACTTTGCAAAACAGGCATTTTATTTGCACAAGGTACAGTTTGATGGATTAGTCTGATAGAAAGACACTGGCAGTCTAATTAAGCAGCTCACCATTCTTCACATGAAGAGATCAAATAAAATAACCGTTGTGAGCACCGGGCATCAAGTTCATAGACAGAGTTATTAAATATTGTCCTTTAGTTTAATCTTCATCTGCCAGCGTGGTAATTCCAATACCCATAGCAAGAGATAAAAACAGTTGTTGTAATCTGGCAAAGCAGAATGGTACTGAATTGTGGGAACCTGCCTTAGATATTGGCTTTTCCTTGGGAGTCTGTATTTCAAGAGACATTGATTTATTATTTACTGTATTGAATTTGATGCTCCCAAACTTCAAATTATACTGGATGGTTCATTATACATCAGGCAGTATATAAAAAAATACACAGAAATAAGTAATATAAATAACAACAACAACAACAACAACAACAACAACAACAATAATAATAATAATAATAATAATAATTTTAATATTTCTAAACCGCACCCTCTCCCCACAGGGACTCAGGGCGGTGCACAGGCACAGTAAAACAATAAATACATACAAACATTTCATTAAAAATAAATTAAATCTAAACCTGCGCTAAAATTCCCCATTAAAACTGAGCTATTTTATAAAACTTCCCAATAAAACCCCAAAGACAGAGAGACTATCCTAGGCCGGCCAGACAGAAGAAATGAGTTTTTAATTTGAGACGGAAGGAGCGGAGGTCCGTGGTCGTCCTAATGTCGGGGGGAAGGTCGTTCCAGAGGGCCGGGCCCGCCACAGAGAGAGCCCTGTGTGAATAAATGAATAAAAAAGAAAAAACAAGATGACAAACATGTCAGATATTTCCATACATCCCATCAATATCTAGCATCTTGTATAGCAGGGGTGTCAAACTCATATTGTCACAGCGGAGTCACATGACGTATTGGGACTTTTTTTTCTCCCTTTGCTAAACTGGGCATGGGCGTGGCCAGTAAGTGATGCATCTGGCCCGTTGGCTGGGAGTTTGATAGTCCTGTTGTATAGGGAGCTCCAGCTCCCTTAGTCCAAGGCCTGGGAGAACAGCTAGTTCTTTGTGGACCTCTGAGCAGGATGAGAGGCATCCAGATTTCAGAGGAAACTTCATTCCAGAAGGCAAGTGCTTTATAGATTGTAGTTGAGGCCTGCAGTGGGTAGGGTGTCCCGGTGACATCTCCAAAGTGTTCTGCATTTTCTGCAGTGGCTGGAGCTGACGAAGAGAAAATATATTCTATATCTAACAGGACTTTCTATTTAGTAAGTGAAATCATGAAAAATTTCCTACCCAAACTAACTGTGCACAAACTCCAAAAGCTGCAGCATTGCTCTAATTTAAAAGAAACAAAAAACAAAAAATAAAAACCAGCCCACAAACAATTCCCCAAACCCTATGGTGGAGAATTTGGCATGTGGTACAAGCCACAGTTGCAACAAAGTGATGAAACAAATTATGACCCAAACCATAGGCTTTTGTTTTTGAGTCCTGACATTGGACGCAAGTATGTATATCATGTGGCTTGTGCCACAAAATCTCAATGCATAGATCATCAATTGGCTCTCCTTGTTTTCCCACCCCACCCCATGTGCCCTTACAAATGAAGCAAGGAAAAAATAATTCGCAGAACAATCTTAAGCAATTGCCAATGTCTGGCATTGGTTTTGATTGGCCCAAAGCCTTCTGATGCAGATGTTGACTTGTTTTAAAATCTTGACAGCCCATTCTGTCTACCCTACTAACATTCAAGGCACATGGATCAGAGGGAAGCTCAAGGAGATCTTTTCTCCACTTCAGGCTACAGAATGTTTTGCTGTTATTACAATCTCAGACAACTTGATCTTTAGTTTAATAACCTTTAGCCTAATTGCTTACAAGTACCGGTAAATGTGTTGAAACTTTTTAAAAATATGTATATCACTGTCTGGATGTTATTATTGCTGCATCTGCAGTTTTTTTGTTTTTGCATGTTGTTATAATTATATAACAATTATATATCTAACAATTAACCACAGTAAACATCAATAGGAACATGGTGGCTCAGTGGCTAAGATGCTTGTCGATCAGAAAGGTAGGCAGGTCAGTGGTTTGAATCCCTAGCACTGTGTAATAGAGTGGGCTCCTGTTACTTGTCCCAGCTTCTGCCAACCTAGCAGTTCGAAAGCACATAAAACATGCAAGTAGAAAAATAGGGACCACCTTGGTGGGAAGGTAACAGTGTTTGATGCACCTTCAGCATTTAGTCATGCCGGCCATATGACTACAGAGACATCCCTCTTTCTTGCACAGTTTAGAAATTTCATTATTACTCTTTTTATGTACTACTATTAGTGAAATGATAATAGTATTTCAGGTTTTTATGCTACCTTCCCACACAGAGTACACATATTAAAAGCTATTAAGCCCAATATTTATTGTTTAAAATTTATCAACAAAAGTGTACAGTATAGTACACTTTACCAAAGTACCAGTATCAAATTGTCTGGCCTTCCAATCCCATATTAGTGTTTTCAGATCATTAGTGAATTGATGTTGTATCTTTAAAGTGACCCTATTTGGGAATTGCAGAATTAACCTACTGCCTTGTTCCTTCTATCATGTTTGACTGCAGATGGGCTTCATTAGTTCATCCTGTCAGCCTCCCCACGCCACTCTTGATAAATAGCTGCTCTTCCTCACGTCAAGGAAGGAAAGCCGTTTCAAAAGTCTACATGTTGTTCTACACTTAAAAGCCAAATCTGAAAAATAAAACTTTTTACAATTTAACTCGCGGAGATTTTTAAAGTGTGTTTTCCATTAGTTTATCTGAGAAGAGAGTTAAAGGCATGTGGCAAAGTATTAGGTTGTTTTCACAACTGTTTTTATACATGGTTCCTTAAAACGGTGGACTATAAATTCTTCTTTTTTAACAACTGGCATTCAGTTGTCCTGGATGCTATAAAGTTACATGCTGTGAACACCTCCCCTGATCCCCCCCCCCCCTTAAAGCTCTAGTACTTATTTGCTTTCTTACTGAACAAAATACTATTGTGTATTAATTTTCACTGAACAGTTTATGACAATACTGATTCATTTGTTTTAAAGAAATGAAACAACACAGGTTTTAATAATGTTTATATATCTGCAGAAGCCCAAGTTGGTTGCCCCCAAAACAGGGTCACTCTTCACAATTCTCACATTGCTTTAACAAATAGTTCTAAGATGCCACAATGTTTCATCCTGCATTAGGCATGGTGTAGTTTTTATAAAGATTCTCACACTATGCATAATTGAAAGCAACCATGTATAATATAAATGGATGAAAATTCTTTTAGTTTTGTAAGAACAATAGAAAAAGTTAGGTGATTTTATGAAGATTTATGGTTATGAAATAAAACTTAAGGGAACATGGTTTGTTTAAAATGAAGGAATATTAATGCTAATTAAATGCATAATACTTAATGAGAGTGAAGTATTTAACTATGTTTGATGGACGATTAGTGGTTGTATATGTAATAGCATAGATGGAGGCACAGAGACTTGTAACCAAACGACATGCCTAACGAAACTGATGAAAGCTTTATATATATATTTAAATTTTTATTTATTTATTCTTGTAAAAAACAAACAAACATAATTTTAAAGATATTTGCCATCACAACACAAAAACAACAACATATAAGTAACCAAACTTAACAATAAAATCCTAATAGTAGGCATAATATTTAACCCCAGCATTTATGCTATATACAACCCATCTAGATAAACTACCTACTACTTCATCAATTCTTATTCATCATTAAATTTCTTATTAATATAGTTCACCAATATCCAAATTAAGCATGTATTATTGCTTCAATCATTGCTATTCCATCGTTTCCCTGTCCAATTATGCCACCTCTTGCATGAATTATAGAATTCTGAATCCTTTTTCCCTTTAAGTAATTTTGTTAATCTGTCTCATTCTGCGCACTCATTGATTTTGCCCTATCCGTCAGTATTTGTTCACTTTTCCACTCTTGGGCAAATGCCAATCTTGCTGCAATAATTATATGCAACGCCAGAAACCATGTATCCATACTAATATCTGGGGGTTTAAGTCCTAAAAGGAAGGTTTCCGGTTTCAGTTCCAATCGATATTGGGTAATTTCTATTAGCCACTGTCTTATCTTTTTCCAGAATTTGACTGCCATTGGGCAGGTCCACCACTGATGAAAATAGGTCCCCTCTCTGTGGCTACATTTCCAACAATAGGCACTGTCCCAGGGACAGTAAATATTCGTAGCACTTAGAGAGCATCCCTTTCTCCTTCCCAAAAAGAACCATATCCAATTCCTGTTGAAAGCTTTATACATTATGTATTGCTTGTTTTAAAAAAATCATATTATGGTTTTATTATGGAGATTTACTATCACCAAGTCAGTAGCAAGCACAATATCCAAATTAGTGAAGTATGCAATTTGCATTGATCACCATGGATTCAGATTATATAATTCATGTCGTTTGCACACTAAAAGATTGGTGTGCATGATATTGCCTGGACTTCTGATAAATAATTGTGGCAACAGATTTATTCAGAAACCGAATAGATTTTTGTCCCTTTTACTTCCAACACAAATGTTAGAAATAATTTTGTTGGGCAGTAGTGAACAATGTAATTTTCATTTTGAATGCATGCTTGAATTGTAGCTCACACATAGATAGGATCTCAGGATTGAGGCTTCCTGACTCTTGTATTCTATTACATTTAAGGTTTTTGTGTCAAACGTTGTTGCTCTTCCCTCACTATCAAAGACACACAAAAGTACAGACACATACAAAGCATGACAGAACTGAGAAACACAGAATTTATGATCACAGAATATGGTGATATAGGTTTGAGATTCATATTACTTAAACTTATATATTAAGTTTAATATTAAGTCTATATTAAGTCTACCATTAAATTTATTTATTTATTTATTTATTTATTTATTTATTTATTTATTTATTTATTTATTTATTTATTTATTTATTTATTTATTTATTTATTTATTTATTTATTTATTTATTTATATAATTGGATTTATAAACCGCCCTATCTCCCTGAAGGGACTCAGGGCGGTGCACAGGAGACAATAAAACAATATTCAATAAATACAGTACAAAATAATTAAAATGAATTAAATATACAAGCCTGTGCTAAAATAAATTTAAAACGCTATTAAAAACCATCTTAAAATTATGCCAGGCCGGCCATCTAAAACAAGTGAGTTTTTGTGGGGGAAAAAAAGTTTTATTGGTTTTTACAAAATTTTAAAAATAGGAAAAAGGTATAAGGTATTAAGGAGATATTTTGAGGACATCTATGTCGGAGGTGTCAGCCCCCTCCGAGGCTTCATACAAAAAAATAAGATAATACAATACATTTTTCATTTCCCTACAAAGTGGAAAGAGATACAGATATATCATTTTATATTCATGCAATCAATCATTGTTTCTATAAACATCCAGATAAAGGTTACACTATATAGAAAAAAGTCATTTGTGAGATCTAAGTCTTTTAGCAATTGTATCTTCCTCTCCCTGACCTCCAGTGGGCGTAGCCGTGCTCCCCCCCCGTTCCCCCATTTTCATCCTCCAGGATTGGGGAATGTTTTTAAGAAAGGCTTCCGCCTCTGCAATTGTTTTAATTCTTACTGTCCCCCCCCTCCCAGAACACTAACATTCCCTCGGTCATCAACCACTTGAACCACACCCCCTTTTTATATAATCTTTTTGATAAGAAGGAATATTTCCTTCTTATTTCTCTAATCTTTTTTGGGATCTGTTTCAAGATGGCAATCTCATTCTGTTGATATATCTTTGTGCTCTCAGGATCCCATCCCTTGTTGACCTTCTTACAAATTTAATATGTATCTCTCTGGGTACTTCATTTATTCTGGCATATGCTGAGTTAATTCTATAAATCAGATCGATGTCCCTCCAAATATCTTCTTTGCTCTTTTTGGTGTAATCTGCTAACATCGTACACATTAAATCTTTTAAATCTTCAGAAGCAGCTTCAGGAACATTTTGAAACCTTAAAAAGTAAGACATCCTTTCAAAATCCATCCTAGACATATGACCAGCTAAATCCACAATTTCTCTTTGAGAATTTTTTATCTCTCTCTTCATCTCAGCCGTCCCCCCCTCCAGTCCATCAATTCTTTGTTTGTTTTCCATTAGTGCTTTCTGTGTCTCCAAAAGTTCCAATTTTGAGCTAACATTGTCTTTCCGGATTTCTTTTATTTCTTTCATGATATTTTGAAGAGTTTCCTCTATTGCTGATAACTGTGTAGCTTCCACCTCTGTTTCTTTGGATAACATTGAAGTAATCTTAGGTTGATGTGGCTGCTTTTTTGAAGCCATAATGAAAGTGTTAAGTTCTTGTCACTGATATGGCGTCTGTTGGAGAGGTAGTCCGTGAGGCAAGGAGAGAGTAAAAGTCAATATCCAAATTCAAAGTTCAATTTGCTTACAATCCAGAGAGAGAACAATTTTTAAAAACAATCAAATAAAGAAAAAAAAAGAAGGCACATTTGGGAAAAGTCCTAATAATCAGTTACATCAATCCACTGGTAAAAAGTTCAGTCCCAAAGACGAGGGAGTGTCAGCAAATTTCACAGAGAAGTATTTCTTGCTGAGAACAAAGGAACGCCATCTTCCCCACCCCTCTGGAAGCCGCGGAGAGCTAGTGAAAGTCCATATGAATTGTTGCAAGACGGAGATGCAAAGTATCATTAAAAATCTGAAAGTGAAAGACTTTCATTTGTAGTTTAAAAATCGGATGTTAATTTCTCCACCTCCCCAAGCCTGGGGAACATTCCAAAATGCCGCTTTTTTTTCTTTCCAAGGAGGGGTTTTACAAACTCCCTCCTCCTTCTTCTTTTAAAATGAAAGTTGAAAGCATTAAGTTGGAATCACTCATGATCCACTCTGTAGCCATGAGCCTCGGTGTTGCCTTCAGCCCCGGCTTTTCTGCCCGTCTCTAATTGCAGCAGCTGTTCCGGCTCTCCATTGGCAAAGGGGACGAAAGAGGAACTCCCCCCCCGCGACTCGTTCTCCGGTGCCTAGGATGAAGCGGGAGCCACCCCCCTGACTGCCGTCAAGGTGGGGGGACTCACCGCAAGCCGTCCGTGCGGTGGGGGCTCTTGCTAAAGAGTCCCCCCACCTCGACGGCGGTCAGGGGGGTGGCTCCCGCTTCGTCCTAGGCACCGGAGAACAAGTCACAGGGGGGGGGGAGTTCCTCTTTCGTCCCCTTCGCCAATGGAGAGCCGGAACAGCTGCTGCAATTAGAGACGGGCAGAAAAGCCGGGGCTGAAGGTCGCGGGGGGGGAGTTGCCCCTGAAGGCGCCGCTGGAGCAACCAAGCGGTGGACGAGTCAAAGACCCGACCGTCGCCTCCGGCTAACCGGAAGGAAGTCAACAAGTGAGTTTTTAGTGTCCGGCAGAAGAAGCGCAGGTCTGTGATTGTACGAAGGTCGGGGGGCAGGTCGTTCCAGAGGGCGGGGCCTGCCACAGGGAAGGCTCTTCCCCTGGGCGCCGCCAGCCGGCATTGCCCAGTCGATGGCACCCTGAGGAGGCCCACCCTGTGGGAGCAGACAGGTCGAAGGGAGGTGTGTGGTAGGAGGCGGTCCCACAAGTAACCAGGTCCTGTGCCATGGAGCACTTTAAAGATGGTTACTAGCACCTTGAAGCGCACCCGGAAGGCCACGGGGAGCCAGTGCAGCTCACGCAGGAGAGGTGTTACATGGGAGTATCTAGAAACTCCCAAAATCCCCCGCGCGGCCGCATTCTGGACTAGCTGGAGCCTCCAGGTGCACCTCAAGGGGAGCCCCATGTAGAGAGCATTATAGTAGTTAAAGCATCTTTCTAAGCAGCCTCCAAGTTTCCAGTGTCTTTTTCCCCACTTGGAACTGAACCCAGGTGGACATTTCTTCCAACAGAATGATCATTTGTTACAAAGTGGGATACGTTCTGATTTTCAGATGGAGAAGGAGCACTTTAGAATAACTGATTTACAGAAAAACCTTCCCTGAACCTGAGCAGCTGTTGGAAAGTGTGCCCCACATCTTTTACACCAATTTCATTAGAAATACCTGCACAGGCCCCATAATCTACCACTACAATCAATATTCAGTGTGTCCCAAGGTGAAGAAGATTGTGTTTCCTGACAAGACAGATTCTCCAGGACCAGTTTGTAATAGAAAAGGGGAGGGTCCAGCTTCCATCTGTCCTGGTGTGGCAAGATTTGCTTGTTGACTTTGGGAAACTGCCAAGCAGGAATGGGAGGAATGAATTATAGAAGTTTCTCATAGTATAACATGTCTGGGATGTATTTACCTGAAGAAGGGGCGGTTGATTTTGATAAGAGGTTGTATAAAGGGAGACAGAGGTAATGTTGGAAAACAAAGAGCCATTAAAGGAAGAGCCTTAGCAGACTCTAAGCAAAATTACAATCCTGAACCTATAGTAAGCGTAGGAAAACAACTCAAACATACTGTGATTTTTCATGATTTCTGCAAGAAAGGACAGAGCAACTCTAGTGGGTTTTCAAGGTTTTGTTATACCTCACAACATTAAAATTATAACCGACTTCGTGGTTTTGTTTCCTGGTTTGATTTACATCAAAAGAATTATGCTTGCTCAGAAAAATACTTTGTTTCGCAGCATCCAACAAGGTACAAAAAAGTACCTTAAAAAATTCTTATCCACATTGAAATACTTTGGCAAAAGCTTGCAAGATATTGAGTCTGAAATACACGTTCTTGTGTCTTTGCAGTGGACAAATACTATGAAGTGTACTGAGCCCTCCAACCATTTTCTTTCAGGAAAGTGATTGCTAATACATTCCTATTTACACATACCCCTACAGGTACTTTTATATACTGCATACAAAGCTCAATTGAAATCATGCACAAAACATCAAAAGCCAAAAATCTGCAGGCACACTAAGCAATTTCTAAAAACTGCATTCTATTCTATTCCCCTATTCTACTTACTCCTATTCCTGGAATAGCACAATGCTCAAGAATAAGCCTTAGCCACAAATTGCATGGAGGCAAAAATTCAGCATGTTACCACCAGCAGCAAATGCTGCCTTTGTAAGGAGAAAGATGAGACAGTCGACCATTTGATCAGTGGGTGCAGCAAAATTTCACAAACTGACTACCAACAACGCCATGAATAAGTTGCTAAAATCATTCACTGGAAACTCTGCCAGAAGTTTGGATACAACAAAAACCACTAGGAACATCAGGTTGAGAAGATTCTAGAGAATGAAAAAGTCAAGATCTTTTTCAGATTTCAGAATTCAGAATTCAGAATTCAGACTAACAGGCATTTGTCCTACCACACACCTGATATCACAATAGTTGAAAAGAAAAAAGTATGATTCATTGACATTGCAATACCTGGTGATGCACGAATTGAAGATAAGCAGCAAGAAAAAATCACAAAGTACCGGGACTTGCAAATTGAAGTTGAGCAACTGTGGAAAAAGAAATTGTGTGTTGTCCCGATTGTAATTGGAGCCCTTGGAGCAATACCTAAAGGGCTACCTTGCTATTTGGAAATTCTAATTTATCCGACTTGAACATTCTGATTCTACAATAATCACCCTACTTGGAACAGCTTATATCCTCCAATGTTACCTTAACAGTTCCTAGATCCTTGGTTAGGACTCGCGCTGTTGAGCTATCAACCAGCCCCAAAGGCTATGAATCTCACCAAATATTAACCAAACTACAACAATAATAATAATTGTTAAGGATATCTCTGTTAGGAGACCGAAAATGTGCAACGGAATGTAGCAAGAGATATGTTGCTAGGTTTCCACACTAACAGTCACAGACACTGATGGTAAAAACAAGTAGAATTTTACTTGCGGTGGAAAAATAAAGTAAGATACACTTCTTCACAAACAAATGATAAGTAGTCCTGAATCATATACACAGTCTATTACTCAAACAGTTGGCTTACAGTTGCTCAACTCACAATTCTCTTTTCTTTGCTGATCTAACCGACATACAGAGCCTTCATCCAAGGGATCAGCATCTAACAGTGATTCTGGCTCCCTCTTATGGCTGATTGAGGAAACAGCAGCCAATCACATTTCACTGTAGCATTTAAAGTTACAGATACCATATTCCAATCATGGCTTATATATATTGCCAACCCAACACTAGGATTACATTCCTAACAATAATAATAGTTGTTGTTATTCCTATCATCATCATTATTCTGAAAAGCAAGTTTTTCCTCTGGAGTTTTGTTTTGTTTTGTTTTAAGAATTGGAGAGTTACCATTACTGCTTTTCCAGTCCCTTATAGCAGATTTGTTTGGACCCTCTGAGAGCTGGGGATGAAACCCTTCCATTTCTGTTGACTGGAAAATCTTAAGCCCCTAGATTTCCTTTTTTTTTTAAAAGGAGGAAAACTAGCTGCACATGAAAAAAAATCCAAAATAATAATTTTAAGCTCCTCTATGCTAAGCAAAGCAAATTCCTAATTAGCAGGAATTAAACACTTAAATTAATTAATTATTTATTCCAGCTATGTTAATAAAAGGAACTATAGAAACTATATATTTATATAACTATATAGATATAGCACGGAAAGAGCACTGCTTCAATTGAGCAAACAGTCTTTCCCTAGCAAAGAATCTAACAAACAGGCTTACAGCAAGCCAAGGAGGGCTGACAATATCCATTTCCATCACTTCTACAGTTGCCTGCCTTTTCTGGTAATGGACGGATACAGATAAGTTCTTTAAAACAGCAGAATAACAGAAAGCAAAAAAATAATTGGAAATAGTGACAGAGAAGGAAATGTATTGGGGGGCAACAAGGAAGAAGGATCTAGTGCAGTGATAGCTAACCTTTTTTGGCTCACGTGCCAAAAGTGGGGGGAGCGCAGGGGGTTGTGCGTGGGCGTGCCACACCCATAATGCTATGTGTGTGACCCCCTGCTTTTGACGCGCTTTTTTCGCCCTCCCCAGGCTCCAGAGGCTTTCTAGGAGCCTGGGGAGGGTGAAAACAGCCTCCCCCCACCTCCAGAGGCTTCTGGAGTTTCCCTGAAGCCTCCAGAGGGTGAAAAATGGTCTCAAAAGAAGGCCTCAAAAGAAGAACACATGTGCGCTGGAGCTGACAGGGCAACACCTCGCGTGCCCTAAGAAATGGTTCTGCGTGCCACCTGTGGCACCCGTGCCATAGGTTCACCATCACAGAACTAGTGTGTCTGGAGGGATTTGATTTTATAGAATGGGAGGCAGAGGAGTGGGAAATAAAGGAAGTTTGTTTCATCCTTAATTTTACATTTGTTTAAAAAATTGACTCCTCATGGCCGTCTGGATAAGTTCCTGAAGTTTTCTAGACAATGTTTCAGAAGTGATTGCTTTCTTTGTAGGACTGAGACAGAGTGACTGGCCCAGAGTTACCCAGCTGGCTTTGTTCCTAAGGTAGGACTTTGACTCACAGTCTGCTGATTTCTAGTCTGATGCCATAATCACTACACAAGCCCAGTTCTTACATGGCTACTGGTTTTACACATGGCTAGTATTTAATCCAGAGTAAAACAAAATATCAGAAATATTCTACTCTTGCTATAAAAAATTGGAGAATATGTATAGGGTAACTCCTCCTTTCCTGTCTTAACAGTGTAAATATTTACAAAATTAACTGTATCTCACGGGTAGAACTGAACCATGGGTGCAGAATATTTAGACAAGCTCCTGGCATCCATTTGTAAGCATGTAAGAGAAATACAATAAGAGTGTAACTATAGGAGATGAACATTGAAACACAAAATCTGTTTCATGTGTACTTGCATGTGGTGCAAGTACAAAAACATGGAGCTTGCATTATGATATCACACACACATTGTGATCACTGTGGTGTCATCATGATTAGGCATAGATGCATATAAAGAATTGCACAGGGGAAATATAAGAATGAGAGAATCTAGCACTGACAGAAAACAGAGTACAGACGTTGCAAAGTTCTACAGAAGTTAAATTAGTATAAAAAATCCATTTTTTTCCAATTTAAACTGATATGTGCTTTTTAAAAATTGAAAACATATTCCACTTGAAACAAAGAGACTATGGAATACTACATATTCTGTTATGGTTTGGAAAGTGCATAGTTCATATAGTAGGATATCTAATTTGAGATAAGAATCACCACTAAAGAAATGGAATTGCATTCCACTACAGTATTTAAGAGCATTTGATTCCTGAAAGTAATTATGGATAGTTTCTTTAAAAAAAAATCTTGCACCTGTCTAAAGTCAAGGATACAACTGCATAGTAACTACAGGTAGCCCTTGATTTAACAACCATTTGTTTAGTGATCCTTCAAAGTTCAATGGCACTGAAAAAAGTGACTCACGATCGGTTTTCAAACTTACAGCTATTGCAACACCTCCATGGTCACATGATCAAAATTCAGGTGCTTTGGCAACTGGCATGTATTTATGACAGTTGCACTGTACTGAGGTCATGTTATCACCATTTGTAACCTTCCCAGATAGCTTTTGACAAGCAAACTTAGTGGTGGCAGGGAGATTAAGCAGATTTGCTTAATGACTACCTGATTCATTTAATAACTGCAGTGATTCACTTAACAATGGTGGCAAAAAGGTTGCAAAATGAGGCAAAGCTCACTAAACAACTGACTTGCTTAACATTGGAAATTTTGTGCTCAATTGTGCTCATAGGCCAGGCACTACTTGTAATTCTAGCTCTTTGGACAAGTGAACATGTTTTTAAATGCCTCCTTAAAACTTTTTTTTTAATGTGCAGATCCTAAACAGTAGGCACATTTTTGACAGAAATTAAAGCCCCTGTTGCTACAGTTTAGGTGGTTTTTCTGATTTCATTTGAGTGGCAATACTTCAGTTTCCTTTGGAAATGCTAAATCTAATTCTAGGTATGACTTTAAAAGTGATATTTCCCAGTCAACACACAATTTATGGTAGATTTCTGTTGAAATTCTGCCATGTTATACTGCCAGCAATTGAGAGTGGTGAAAAATGTTTGGAAGAGTAATGAAGGCTAAAATAACACAAAATAATAATACTGTCATCACTTGTTTCCTAGGGTGTATGCTATGTGAAGATTGTTAAATATCCCTAAATTATTGCCAATCATTTTTAAGTGTTAGCCTTTTGCATTCTGTGTATCAGTCTGTTTGAATACACACGTGTGTGTGTGTGCATGTCTGTGTGTAGGCTGCTGGGTTGATGGCAGACTCCACCGTTCCAACTTTGTGATTATCATATTGATGTATTCTCGTTGTTTTTCATTGTTTGTTATCGTTCTATTATTTTACTTCTGTTCTGTTTACACTCCTTTCATTTCTTCCTCTTTATTCTTGTAAGTCATCTAAATCAGCCCCATTGCTACATAAGCAGAAAATAAATTTAACAAATAAATAAATATATTATACTTAATGTTGTTAATGAAAATTAATGATGCCAGTATTTTCTCCCTGCCTTCACACATATATACATAACATATGAAATTAGGTATATGCATAAACACATAGAACCTGGGACCAAAATTGCCATTGCTAAGTGAAGTGGTCATAAAGTGTGACATTACATGACTATGTCACTTAGCAACAGCAATTCCAGCTGTGCCACTTGCCATTGTTAAACAAGGACTGCACAGGTCATTAAGCAAATACCTCACATGAGTGCGATTTCTGACTTCCTGGTGGCTACTTCATTGATTTTGCTTGTGACAAGCCAGGAGGGGACATTGGAAATTGTGATTGTGTTATTACAGCTCATTGTGACATTCTAATTGTGAGTTGGGTGCCAAGTGCCCAGATCATAATCATTTGACTGTAGGGATGCTGCATGAGCCAGAACTATGAGGTCCCGTCACAAGTACCATTCATTCATCACCATTGTAACTATTCAGTCACTGAACAAATGGTCATAACCTGAGGAAATGCTCAAAAGGTCTGTGAGCTTTTAAATACAGTTGTATGTCAAAGAAGACTTCATGTGGAAAAACTAACCTGAACAACGTGCAATCTTTTCTGCTGGCTTCCTCATTTGCTTATGGGAAGTGAGCAGGGAAGGTCTCAGATGATGATCACATGACCATGGGATGCGCAACAATTGTAAGTGAGAACTGGTTGCCATTGCCCAGATTGCAGCCATATGATTGCAGGGGTGCTGTGGCAGCCAGAACTTTGAGGACCAGCCTAAAGTATTATTCATTCAGCACTGTCATGCATTTGAATGGTTGCTGAATGAGTGGTCATTAACTGAGGGCTAGCTGTATTCTTTCGTAGCATTCCCATTGTTTTAATTTTATCTAAAATCAGTTCATCCTTAGGATATCTCAGTATGACATCCATAAAGAACCATACTGTAAAATACATTCACAGGTTGGGGCAAACAGTGCCACAAATTTGTAACAATAAAGCGTAGTAACCCCGGCAATTTTTAAATCCATGTCTTTAAAATAAACTGCAGATGCGGGCCTTCACAGTGTATAGATTTGAAACACTGATTGTAGTCTTCAATTTCTGCATCATAAGCATGTCTGCTTATTTGCTGAATAAAATGATTTGCCCTTTGTTCTGCATTAGAAATTTTAAAATTGATTCTTTCAGGAATTTTATTTCCTTGGGCATATAGTATTTCACCATGACAGATTGGGGTTTCCCCTTTTTCAAACAGATGTTTGAGAGAGAGACAGAGAGAGACAGAGAGAGAGAGAGAGAGAGAGAGACGAACAGAGGGGTTTCCCTTCCCTTTGGAAGAAGATGATATTGTAGAGGGAATAAGAAAAATGTTCCCCCTTTCTTTGCTGATGTTCATAGTCAAGCAGCTGTAAGCGGAGCAGACTCAGAGCCTTCTGGAAAGTAACTATTAGATGTCTACTGGCACGGCTCACCAACATTTTATATCCATGTAATAGAAGCAGTTTCCCTCAGGAGAGACAAAAAAAATGTTTGGTTTTGATTTTGTTTAACCCTTAGCCAGACTACCTGACAAAACGCCAGAGACAGATGGGTACCAGTCAAGTACAAGGTCTCTCAAGGCCAACCGGCCGCTGATGGTATGTAAGGGGTGGAAAGTTATCATTCAGCATCGCCTTGCAAGAGGGACCAGGCTCTCTTTCCCAGCAACTCATCTTGTCATTTTGGCTAATGCAAGGGCAGTAGTAAGTGAGGACATTTAAGAAGCTGTTTTTAGAAAAGGAAGACCCTGAGGTGCAGGGCAGGGGTGGGTTGCTGCCGGTTTTACTACTGGTTCACAACGCATGTGCAACCTACACGCTGTTCAGTGTAAATTGAATACTACAATGTAAAATTGAACACTGAACAATGTAAATTGCACTGGTTTGGGGGCATGGTAGGCCTGGATTGCTGCCAGTTCTGCAACCCAGCCTGAATTCCACTACTGGTTTGGCTGAACTGGGCCAAATCGGGAACACCCCACCTCTGGTGCAAGGCTGTAGCTTAATGGATGGGCGACATAATTTGCACACTATGATCAAGCTGGGTCCACTCTGTATTCACTGGTAGAGTGAGGAAAGACTTCTGTCTGAAAACTGCTGTCAGGTCATATACTGTACCTACTCCTTATTTACAAGGCCAAGATTTAACTCAACACAAAGAGGTTATTTTGGGAGATTGGGTATTTTTCTTTGGGGCACTCTTCTCTGGTGTGGATGCTCTGACCCCCAAGGTCTCTCCCTCATCAGCCATTCTTTTTTGGCGAACACACTGTGGTGATAGACACAAACCTCAGGCACCATTTGACAGAAGAGGAAGGAGATGTTTATGGCTTAAGGTAGAAGAGTGAATGGCCCAAACCATGATGCATAAAATCTGTAGCTGGTTATTTTTGGCATCTGAGGTGGAAAATCTCATAAGTACCTTTTCCTGTTTCTAGAAGATTTTTTAAAAAGCATAATCTATTACTAATAATATGGTACATTTTCGCACCCTGACTCAAAAAGCAACTTCCTGGGCTTCTACCCAACTCTAAAAAAGAGGAGCTATGGGAAATAATTTGTGAGATTCAGAAAGTCCTAGATTAGTTTTCAATCATCTTGCCTAAATGGCAAGGTGTTTAGTTTGTAAATGAAGCTGAAAGGTCATTAGTAAGTAAGATAGCTCTCTATAAATTAACCAATGACCTCTATATTAAAACTATGGATGAGGAAAGAGTCCTAGTAAATGGATCATTTACAAAACTAGAAAAATAAAATAAGTTTAAAATAGATTGTGAAATCTGAAAAATCCACACTTTTGAATAATATTGTGTTTTAAGTACCGTAGTAATATTTAAACAGCTTCTTGGGCACTCAAGGCAGCATAAAGAATTTGATAATTTGTAGGATAATGTGGTGGGGTTTTTTTTGAGGATGTATCATCCATTGCATGAGTTTAACATGCAGTTTGTAGTAGGCCATGGCTTTCAATTAATATATACAATTTTTAAAAAATATTATGTCTATTAGTAACTAGTAATTAATTTTTTAAAAATAGAGCAGATTTCCAAACAACAAATACCTAGCTATGCTATGTATTTTTGGTAATACATATATTTTGAATTCAGTCTTAGGGGTGCCTTAAATCAGGAATGGAGCAGCCTGTAACCCCAGAGAGCATATTAGCTCTTTTCTATGTAACCCAAAGGCTTCTGAGTACACCAGTGGAATTCATGAAGGCAATTGCCAGAGAATGGTGCACCACTCCTATCATTTAAAGAACATGTGTTCAAAAATAGGCTTTATATAATTTTTAAAGAAAAAAAAAGGAAATTTCTATTCTTCTGCCCACATGTTTGGACCCCACTCATTCTACTTCGTTGGCCTGTCCTTTGCAAGTGTTGGTTTGCCCTGCAAATTTAAATTGTAACTCATAAGCACCTCTATCTTAAATCTTTTTTGTTGCACCCGGAGGCTCCAGCTAGTACAGAATGCGGCCGCGCGGGGGATTTTGGGAGTTTCAAGATACTCCCATATAACACCTCTCCTGCGCGAGCTGCACTGGCTGCCTGTGGCCTTCCGGGTGCGCTTCAAGGTGTTAGTAACCATCTTCAAAGCGCTCCATGGCACGGGTCCTGACCACCTCCTACCACATACCTCCCTTCAACCTGTCCGCTCCCACAGAGAGGGCCACTTCAGGGTGCCGTCTGCCAGACAATGCCGGCTGGTGACCCCCAGGGGAAGAGCCTTCTCTGTGGCTGGCCCCGCCCTCTGGAACGACCTGCCCCCCGACCTCTGCACTATCACGGACCTGCGCCTCTTCCGCCTGGCCCTAAAAACATATCTATTTCATGTGCCCGGCCTGGCATAGTTTTAATGGTTTACTTTTAATTTAGTGATTTTAATAGTTTTTAACCACAATTTTAGCACAGACCCCTAAATTTAATCCTTTTTATATTGTTATTGTATGTATTGTCTTTTTTATCTTTTCTGTGCACCGCCCTGAGTCCCACTGGGGAGATAGGGCAGTATACAAATGCAACTAATAAATAAATAAATAAATGTTAGAAAGAAGATTGACAAAAAGGACAGATGTGATCCCTTTTAATAATAATAATAATAATAATAATAATAATAATAATAATAATAATAATAATAATAATAATAATAATAATAATAATATTTTATTTATAAACCGCCTCCTCTCCCCAAAGGGACTCGGAGCGGTGCACAGGGAATTTAAAAAACCAATATAAATACATGAATAGATAAATAGATAAAATACAAATTAAACAAAAAATTATCCCTGCGCTAAAATCCCCTGTATTAAAATTACGCTAAAAACCCCTAAAACCCTATTAAAAGACGGAAGACTAACCTAGGCCGGCCAAGCAGAAGAAGTGTGTTTTCAGTTTTTGACGGAAGGAGCGGAGGTCCGTAGTTGTTCTAATTTTGGGGGGAAGGTCGTTCCAGAGGGCTGGGCCCGCCACAGAGAAGGCCCTTCCCCTGGGCGTCGCCTGTTGGCATAGCCTAGTGGATGGCACCCGGAGAAGTCCCTCTCTTTTAAAGCTGAAAACATCAACCACAAATGTAGTTTCAATTTGTTCTCCTAAGTCATTTTAAAATGTATTTATTTTTACAGTGTTCACTGCCTCAAGCAAATGGAAATTTGGTCTGCATATTTAAGTTCTGTCTTTATGCACAAATGCAATGTACGTTTATCATTGAGGAGAGGAGACTCAGGGGTAGGAGGGTATGGTAGCACTCTTCAAATAGTTGAATGTATGCCATAAAGAAGAAAGTCAAGACCTGTCCTATCTCATTCTAGAGCACAGAACAGAGAAGAATGGATTTAAGTTGATGGGATTCACTTTATTGGTTTTGTTCAAGGGAAAGCTAGACAGCCATGCCTTTGGAATTTGGATTCTTCCTGGCAAGAAATTGGACTCAGTGGCGAAATTTGCCTGTTCCAATTACATCACTGTATGATTGGATGCATTGGATGTGCTAAAGTTCATTATATGGTGAATTGCTTTCAATTAGCAGGTCTTAGCTTATACAACTTTGCAGCATTTCCTTCAAAATCAATGTATCTTTATAGTAAGCGGATTGCTGTCAACGAGTGATGTAGAAAAATGAAGTATTTGTGCAAATTGTTTCCCTCCACCTTCCAAACACCAAAACTATTAAACTTTCCGTGAATGGAGGATCATACTAGGATAAAGTCCAAAACTGAGATTGTTGGCAGCTGTCAGAATCTCATGAATCCCATTGGTCAATAAACCAAAGAAAAATACATTTCCTGTGAATACAGAAAAAATGATTCTGTGTGTGTGTACATTGATACTTGATTTTCAGTGAAGAGTAACACCTGTAGTCTGCATGCAACAAATACCATCCATAGTAGCATCCACCTTTCTGGAATGATCATAGCATTTCAAGATCTCTTCAATCCCCATGTGCCATGAGTTTAGGAATGCTAAATATTTTGATGCTATACTTTAGCAGAAAGATTGCTGGCTTATTGGTTCTACTGCATCTGCCTAAGACAAGACTTCTCCTTGAGTTAAATTAATAAACAGTTTCAGATTTATATTTTGTTGAAATGGGTGCAATGATACAGAACTTTGGAACAGGTCATAGGGCATATAGATTTGAACTTGTGCCAAGAGTCTGGACAGATGAAGTTAATTAAGAGCAAATGAAGGACAGCTGCCTTTTATGTTTCTACACCTCTTTGATCTGACCTAGTCTTCAAACCTCTATGGACAAGGCAGTTAAATGCAAAGACATCATGGCCCTCAAGGGTGATAGTCCATGCAGCCAAGAGTTGTTAGCTTTGTTCATTAGAGAACTTGAAACCTGCTGAAATCAGACGGACACAGGAAGAACTATCCCAGTCAGTTCAGTTTCAGCATAGGAGGATTAAAACAGTTTTCAGCAAATGTTTAAAAAAGGTTTGCTTCTTTCAACAAAACAAAACAATACTCTATTGTTTACTAATAGGGATATATATCCCTATTCATTTGCTGAAAACTGTTTTAATCCTTCTATGTTGAAACTGAACTGACTGGGATAGTCAGTTCAGGGCTTAACACCCTGTTAAGCCCCAATTAAGGGAGGAAGCATACTGTTTTCCTTTTCTGTCTTTCGGCTCAATACCAGAGACCATCTAGACAGAAAGCTATTAGCTTTATTGTGTACAGCAAAACCTAACACACACACACACACACACACACACACACGCTTGTGTCACAATACCTTGTTAAGCCCCAATTAAGGGAGGAAGCATACTGCTTTCCTTTTCTGCCTTTCGGCTCATCACCAGAGACCATTTAGACAGAAAGCTATGAGTTCTGTTGTGTACTTTTTTAATATGTGTGTTAGGTTTTTGAGCTGATCAATAAATAAATCAGGGAGACTAGGATAGATCTATTTCAAGCTATTTAGCTCTCATCAGCTAGCCATACCCTTACTGGGATTCGAACCAGGGAAGTATTATACGTTAGGCAGATTTTTTAGCCACTAGACTACTGGTTCTTATCCTGATCAGCTGAGACAGGAGGATAAGTATAAGCTTGTGTCACAAAAACCTAACGGAACTCATGGCTTTCTGTCTAGATGGTCTCTGGTGATGAGCCGAAAGGCAGGAAAGGAAAGCAGTATGCTTCCTCCCTTAATTGGGACTTAACAGGGTGTTGTGACACAAATATATATATGCTGGCATTGCTGGCTTCGGGTATTTTCCCGTGTATATAGCATGGAGATGTTATTGCAACGTTTCGACAAGATCTCACTTGTCATCATCAGGCAGGTTTCTGTCTGTGACCAGAAGCCTGCCTGATGATGACAAGTGACATCTTGTCGAAACGTTGCAATAACATCTCCATGCTATATACACGGGAAAATCCCCGAAGCCAGCAATGCCAGCATACCTACACCCGTGAAAATCTACGAAAACAAATATATATATATATATATATATATGTTAGATTTATATATATATATATATTAGGACTCCATTCAATGTTCGGGTTTTTTAAATTTTTAAAGGCCTTGGGATGGCACACATAGAAAACATTTTGAGGGTTTTTTTCCCACTGATATTCTTAAGATGCTACTGGTCAGAATTTCTTCTTCACCATGCAGTCCTTGGTGCGCTCTGAGCTCAGTTGTTTTCTTGCAGACATTCCTTTATCCGAAAGTGCCTGGTAAGAAGATAACTCCTTCATTGCCTGGTTAGAGAGTTACTGGAGGAAGGCCTTTTTCATTGCCAGGACCACCACTCTGTAATTTGTTACAAAAAGTGACTTGCTCGCATGTCTCCATCAATAACATTTGTTTTCACAATGGTCTTTTGTTTCTAGATTCCAATCTGGTTTTTTCATATTGCTTCTTGCTTATAATTTTAATGTACTTGAATACTTCTTAGGTTTTGCCCAACTGCATAAATTGTCATCAACACTAATTATATCTTGCCCTCCATATCAACACCAACTTTCTTCTTATTTCCTAAATCTTCAAGTATACATGTATTTAAGTGCTATGTTATCATATAGTTGCCACATGACTGATTAACAACTAGAAATATAAAAGCTAGGCTTCAAACTAGCTTGACCTCCTTATATCGTCGTAAGGAAGATTACATATTTTTTCACCCATTATTTTTTTGAGATACTAACATTTCCACAAGTTGGGTTTTTTCCCTCTGTTATTTTGGCTTTAAGCCTGTTTCTCAAGCATGTGCAAATATAGTGTCATATTCTCATCTTATAGATAGTGACGTTTTTTAGAAAGGCTATAATCAAAAAGTTTATCACAGTTGGATTGTCAACAAAAAAGTACTATATTTAATGCAAATTTTAAAACAAAACTGCAATACAACAGTTCTGTTGTTTGAAAACTATTCTCAAATGTGATAGCCCTCTTTCAGGTAGGATTTTGTTCCTTTGCATGCTTCCTATTAAAGTTATTATGTTTCATTACACTTATTTCTATTTGTTCTGATTTTGCAGAAGAGGAATTAAGTATAATATATGGAAGTTGAACAAAAAACACTCTTCATATTTCAGAATTTAGATAAATTGCAAATCTTAGTATGGACCACAGAAATAAATTATCTCATGTATGCATCCTGAAATAAACCAGAAATCATGTTTAAATGGACCTTAGGTTAGAATAATGGTGTTACTTTTTCTATTCAGATATAGTAAATGATATAAAGGTTTGTTAGATCCATAATAGCTTTATTTTGTTTGGCTCACTCTCAAATCATTATGATTGGTTTCTTTGAATCTTCACTTAGATCACTAGTAGCTGCAGATCAGAGGTGGTATTCAGCAGGTTCTGACCAGTTCTGGAAAACCAGTAGTGGAAATTTTGAGTAGTTCAGAGAACTGGTAAATACTATCTCTGACTGGCCCTGCCTCCATCTATTCTCTGCCTCCCGAGTCCCAGATGATTGGGAGGAAATGGGGATTTTGCAGTAACCTTCTCCTGGAGTGGGGAGGGAATAGAAATTTTACAGTATCCTTCCCCTGCCATGCCCACCAAGCATGCCCGCCAAGCCAAGCCACACCCATAGAACCAGTAGTAAAAAAAATTGAATCCCACCACTGCTGATGATGTCTGCATTATAGAAAATCTTCACAAAATACTTATCTAATATAAAACCATTCTTGCACGCAAAGATAGTTTTGCTGGTTAACAAGAATATGTCATTCTTTTTACATAGTTCTAATGAAGCTTGTTAAAAGTTACATTGCAAAATGTTCAACTTAGGTTTCTAATGATCTATCATCTTTGGGCAAGATACTTGAAACTCCAAAGGAAGCCAACTTTCTACATTTTTCTACATTTTACATCTTTCCGGACAGCCCTAGAGATGAAAATGATTTGTACTCCCTGGTGAACTATCTGTTAATGGAAAGAAACAGATTGAATGTGACCTTGTTGGTTTTATTGTATTTCTCTGTGACTTTTAATACATTAGACCCGTGATGGCGAACCTATGGCATGCGTGTCACAGTTGGCACATAGAGCCATTTGTTAGGGCACGCGAGGTGCTACCCTGACAGCTCCAGCACACCTGTGTGCACAGGCCAATTGACTTCAGCCTTCTTTTTTGGCGGTTTTTCACCCTTCAGGGAAGCTTCCAGAGGGCGAAAAACCACCCAACACCCAAACTGGAAGTTCGGGAAGCCACCTGAAGGCTCTGGAGGGCAAAAAACAGCTGTTCAGGTAACCCAGAAGTTCGGGAACGGTGACTTCTGGTTTGTAAATAGGGTGTTTTTTGCCCTCCGGAGGCTTCAGGAGTCCTATGGGCAACCCGGACTTCCGGCCATGTGTGCATGTGTGCAGGGGGGGGGGGTCGCACGCACATAGCATTATGCGTGTGGGCACAACTGGGTACAATCCCCCTGCCCTCCCCCCACTTTTGCCATGTGATCCAAAAAAGTGTAGCCATCACTGCATTAGACCATACCGTTCATGGGGCAAGATGGAGAGCTGGAGATCCCAAGCTCTGGTAATTCTATTCCTAGCTGCAGAGTCTATGCCAGAGGATATCCGTAGGTGATTTCTATTTGGTTCCATTGAGCCCTGTGGCATTTTCTAGTTTCATTGCCTTCTCAGGTGAGGTAGCACCTGTCTGTGTGAAATCATAGGGATTTGGAACAAAGTACCATCAGAACACTGATAATACTTAGTTCTGTTTCTCACTGTGTATAAAGGCAGGTGCAGCTATGTTGAATATGATTGATTTAATTACAACACAATACAATAGCAGAGTTGGAAGGGACCTTGTAGGTCTTCTAGTCCAACCCCCTGCGTGGGCAGGAACCTTATACCATTTCAGACAAATGGCTATCTAACATCTTTTTAAAGACTTCCAGGGTTGGGGTATTCACAACTTCTGGAGGCAAGCTGTTCCAGAGGTTAATTGTTCTAACTGTCAGGAAATTTCTCCTTAGTTCTAAGTTGCTTCTCTCCTTGATTAGTTTCCACCCATTGCTTCTTGTCCTGCCCCAGGTGTCTTGGAGAATAGTTTGACTCCCTCTTCTTTGTGGCACCCTCTGAGATATCGGAACACTGCTATCATGTCTCCCCTGGTCGTTCTCTTCATCAAACTAGACATACCTAGCTCCTGCAACCGTTCTTCATATGTTTTAGTCTCCAGTCCCCTAATCATCTTGGTTGCTCTTCTCTGCACTCTTTCCAGAGTCTCCACGTCTTTTCTACATCGTGGCGACCAAAACTGTATGCAGTATTCCAAGTGTGGCCTTACCAGGGCACTATACAATGGCATTAACACTTCACGTGATCTAGATTCTATCCCTCTGTTTATGCAGCCTAGAACTGTGTTGGCTTTTTTGGCAGCTGCTGCACACTGCTGGCTCATATTTAAATGGTTGTCCACTAGGATTCCAAGATCCCTCTCACAGTTGCTACTCACAGTTGCTAATTACAAACAAACAAACAATTCATGTTTATAGATAAATTTTAATTTTTTTATGATGTGTATGCATGAATAAATAATTGCTTAAATCACATATTCAAGGTACATTTTTAGTCGGGTTCTGAACTTCTTCTGCTCTTATTGTTGATTTAAAAAATTACTTGGTATATTTTTTTTAACTTTACTCTGGGAACTTTTAGTTATGGGGTTACTATAGGTTCCACACATGAACTGAATTGAATTGAATTGTCTGTGTGTGTCCCCACAAATGCCCACAGCAGTGCTAGTACAACTTTCTCTGTATAGCTAAATACCTACACCTACTTTGACAGAAGACCTATTCCAAAAGTGCTTATTTAGTAACAGACAACACTGGCATTCCAATCCATCCAAAGGTGAGAGGGGTAGCTGGATGGGAGAAGGAGGAGGGAAAAGGTGGAGCCAAATGGCAAGTACAGGTGGTCCTTGACTTACAATTGGGCTCAATTACAACTAAAATTGAGCCCAGCATTTCTGTTGCTAAGTGAAACATTTGCTAAGTGAGTTTTGCCCCATTTTACAACTTTCCTTGCCACAGTTCCTTGCAGTGAATCACTGCAGTTGTTAGGTTAGTAACAGGGTTGTTAAATAAATGTCAGAAGGTAGTTAAGGGTGATCACATTTTATTTATTTATTTATTTTTTGAATTTATATACCGCCCTATTCTCCTGGGAGGGACTCAGGGCGGTGCACAGAAAAGATAAAAACCCACATCAAACAAAGACAATATAAAATGGAATTAAATAATTAACTCTGTGCTGAAATAGTTAAAAATTATTAAAATGCAATTTTAAATTATTCATTAACCTATGCCAGGCCAGCCAGATAGAAAAAGTGCGTTTTAAGTGCCCGGCGGAAGAGGCGTAGGTCCGTGATGGTACGGATGTCGGGGGGGGGAGGTCGTTCCAGAGGGCCGGACCCGCCACAGAGAAGGCCCATCCCCTGGGGGTCACCAGCCGGCATTGACCGGCAGACGGCACCCTGAGGAGGCCCTCTCTGTGGGAGCGGACAGGTCGAAGGGAGATGTGTGGTAGGATGCGGTCTCGCAGGTAGCAAGGACCCGTGCCATGGAGTGCTTTAAAGATGGTAACTAACACCTTGAAGCGCACCCGGAAGACCACAGGCAGCCAGTGTAGTTCGCGCAGGAGAGGTGTTATACGGGAGTACCGTGAGACTCCCAAAATCCCCCGCACGGCCGCATTCTGCACTAGCTGGAGTCTCCGGATGCATCTCAAGGGGAGCCCCATGTAGAGAGCATTGCAGTAGTCCAGGCGGGAGATAACGAGGGCTTGAGTGACTGTGCGTAGGGCGCACATGACCCCGGGACCCCGCAACTGTCACAAATATGAGTCAGTTGCATTTTGATCATATGACCTTGGGGATGCTATAAAGGCCATAAGGGTGAAAAATATTAAAAGCCACTTTTTTCATTGCTGTTGTAATTTCGAACAGTTATTAAACTAACTATTGTAAGATGGGGATTACCTGTATGTGCTTCTGGCTGCATCTTTAAGTTTAACGTAGCGATGAGAATAACTTTTTAATACTGTTATCCTATTTTTATACTAAAGTTTTTTTTAAAAACAGACAAAATGTGCTATTCAGAAGGTCTAATGCTGCTGTAGAATTATATCTCATTACCATGAAGAAGAAAAGTTTTAAGTTTACAAGCATGCGTTGGAACAGATCTGGCGTTTTAATGTTGCAGAAACTATAAAGTAGAACTAATCATTTAATCTATTTTATTTCATATTTGGATTATGAATGAAACCTTTTTTATAACAGCAGAAACATTTACAGTGTTTCAACCATTCGTCAAATAACGTAAGCATTCTTTTGGCAGCAAAGGTGTTGATTTTGACAGAACATTCTTTTTTTTTAAAGCTTTATTTTTCATAAATCAAGACCTAATAATTAATTCTTGGTCCATATGTAGCAGTTTAACAATCAGATGTATTTTTACAAGGCAAGGCAAGGCACATATTTCAATATTTATTATTATTTTGTATATTCTGACACTATGCATTCAAATGCCAAAACAAATATGTATAGTTCCAACTATGTAATATGCAGTGCCTGACATGTGTTTCTCTCTATGAGCAAATTTCCATTGTGTTCTATTTCCTCTGTGACTATCTTATTCCAGGAAAATAAGAAAAGCCCACTGAGAAGGGTGAATAATGTTTTCCGCACTAAGGGAATCGGGGGTGGGTGGGTACTGCAATAAACTGCATGCATCATTCTTCCCAGCACCTAGGACCTGATCTGACCAACACATAATTAATTTAATTTAATTTAATTTTCAAATTTTTATACCGCCCCATCTCCACAATGGGACTCGGGGCGGTGAAGAAGGACTGTAATATGAATGGATATCATTCCTAAAGACATTTGAGAATGTACAGAATATATATATATATAATTTTTTCCACAACATCCTGTTAGGGCCCCAATTAAGGGAGGAGACATACTGTTTCCTTTTCTGCCTTTCGGCTCATCACCAGAGACCATCTAGACAGAAAGCCAAGAATTCCGTTGTGTAAATTTTTTATATGTGTGTTACGTTTTTGAGCTGATCTGACTTATTTATTGATCAGCTCAAAAACATAACACACACACATATATATCTTTCTTTCTTTCTCTCTCTCTCCCTCTCTCTCTCTCTCTCTCTCTCTCTCTCTCTCTCTCTCTCTCTCTCTCTCTCTCTCTCTTTCTAGCTATCTATCTATCTATCTTAGCAATTTCTCTTGCAAAGGATATTATTTTAAGTTTTTGGCTGGCAAGATTTTTTTTCTAAGCAGTTTCCCTACAACCTGGCACAAAACCCTGAGAAACTCAGCGGTTGCTAGAGGCTCTCTGCTGAGCTAACACACTGGCCCATCTTGCCTCAACTCGGTAGAATAACTAGTAATGGATGTTATGTGAGCCACAAACTCACACCCACAAAACTGGAAGTAGAAAATTAATATGGCAGAGAAAATACTATTCTAGAAGCATAAATGATTCTTTTGGCAAGCACAGATGTAAATTGCAATAGTAGAGACTATATATAGCTCAGGGTTGATTTGTTGGGTTCTCGATGTTCTGTAAGCTTGGTTTTCATCTCCCCCACCAAATGAGGTTTTTTTAATCGGTCTGTTGAAATAATTTCTGGTTTCATTTTGAAATGAACCCTATTAATGAGTTTTTTAGAAAGAACAACCCAAAGTCAAAGAAAGTTGCAAATAGGCCTGACTGTTAGGATATTCAGCCTTATATTGGGTTGACAATATATATGAGCCTATGTTCTTAAGGAGTTATGTAGCTTTAAGACTTGGTATAAGCTGATTGGTTGTGTTTCCCAGCTCTACCATAAATTAAGCTCAGAATCACAGTCCATTCCCTTTTCGATTCCCTGTGCTGAGGAGCTGTGACTGAAGAAGGAGGAGGAGGATTTGTTTTGCATCACTGTAAGATAACTCTGTTGGGTGAAGGACTGTTATTTTGAGAAGTTAGTTGGAAGAAGTATTTTAGTTGCTACAAAATAAAGACTATTTATTTTCTTACTATCACTGTTTTAGAGTTTGTTTGTGGTTACAGCAATGTATCTCTCTACTGTCTGATAAATTACACTATTCCGCATTTATTTGCTAACACTGGTTAAGGGACCAGAGTTGTAACACTGGTTCTGAACCCAGAGTTGACCATATCCTCTCTTGTCACACACCTATTAACCAACAGACAAGTAAGCAGGAACCAGCATCTAATATTTGCTGTGAGCAATAAAAAAAAAATAGCAATGTTTCCTCCAATCAATAAATACTGCTCAAACCACCACAAGCTCCTCTATATAAAAGAACCAACAAAGCTCAATTCTTCACATTAGAGCAGGGATGAAATGCTACCAGTTCAAGCCGGTTCTCCCAGACGAGTAGTAAAAAAATGCTTTAAAAAAGTAAAATAAAAGTTTCGACGATCAGATATGGGACAATCAGCTGTGCCATGCGATCATCAGAACTTAAAAAAAACTTTTTAAACTGCTGGTTTAAAAAGAAAAAAAATTGGCACGCCTGCGTGTGCAAGCAAACCAGTAGCAGACTTCAGAGCATTTCACCCTTGCATTAGAATATTGATGATATTACCCAGACTGGTAAGAAAATGATTGCCAAAAAAAAAAAAAAATTAAGCTTGGAGAATATTGGAAACACAACAGGTATAACTTAATTGAATTGTGTTAGATATTTTCCAATTGAAATCTATAACTCACAATTGCAGGGGGGGGGGGGAAATTCCCTCTTCCTGAGTACATTTATTACTGATATTCAAAGCCCTTTGTAGAGTTTCTTATGATTTACTGAAATCTGCCTTATGATGCTTTTGTAAAAGCATCTTTTTTTGTTTCTTTTTTTCTTTTTTCAGAATTCTTGAGAATTTCATTCAAATTTCTGTTTGTGATATTTTTGAGCTTATTTTATTGTTGCAGGCTGTGAGACTGCTGCTGTTATGCATCCAGTGGTTGTCACAATGATGACAATGGTTGTTATGCAAATGATGACGATTATGGGATTTGCATCATTTGTGATGTTGGCATGTCATGCCTTTTTCATTCCACTGCACCTGCGCACGTGCCTCCTGCCAGCCAGCTGGTCTTTGGGTCTCTGTTGTGCATGCGCAGGAGGCACTCTCATTGAATTTGGGGGGCTTGGGCATGCGTCCCTCTCTCACCCATTTTTGGCTTCCAGGTTGGTGCAGGAGGACTTCCATGAACAAAAAGGGGCACAGGGGGCACGCCCAAAACAGGGTGTGGGGGATGCGCATGGCCTCCAGTGCCCCAGTTTGGACATGGAAGGCCTCCTACACCAACCTGGAAGGCAAAACAGGGAGCGGGGGCACCTTGCGAGGTCCCCATGTGCCTGGTTTGGGGCCTGGAATGTCTCCTGCACCAACCTGGAAGCCAAAAATGGCCGAGGGGAAGCGGGGCAAGCAGAGGGGTTTGTATGCGCATGGCATTATGGGCAAGCTTTTGACATGCAATGACAAAAAGGTTAGCCATCATTGGCATAAGGCGTCTTACTTAAGCAGGGAGTTGGGCTAGAACATTTCCAAGGTCCCTTCCAACTCTGTTATTCTGTTATGCTGGTCATGATGACGTCTTAAAAAGGACCTTCAAAGCTGACAGATACAGTATTATGTAAGAGAGTAGCACACCTTTAAAGTCCTGGATTATTTTTCAAATTGTCAGAAATATAGCTAACCCGGCATATTTTCTGGAGTAGTATTATTAAAATGGTAATATAGAAATTATTATTCGTTGCACAGACAGATGTTCAGTCTGGGTTTGGCATTTTTGTCTACCTATCGAGTCCTTACCAAGGACCTGGGATAGGCAAATCTGGATGTTTGATGGTGTTACAGATATCATCACAAGATGGAATCAGTTCCAAGTAAAAACGCCTTCTGCAATTGACTGATGGCAAATTTGTCAATGCCTATGGTGTTCAATAATAAATAATAAATAATAAATTTAATTTGTTGACCGCTCCCTCTCCCCGAAGGGACTCGGAGCGGTGCACAGGGCAAATAAAACAATAAATATACACACATAATAAAAACAGATTAAATGATATCCCTGCGCTAAAAATTCCCAGTTAAAAATTACTAAAATCCCCATCTAAAATTATTAACAACCCCATAGAAGGGAGACTACCCTAGGCCGGCCAAGCAGAACAGATATGTTTTTAGTTTTAGACGGAAGGAGCGGAGGTCCGTGGTTGTTCTAATGTCGGGGGGAAGGTCGTTCCAGAGGGCTGGGCCCGCCACAGAGAGAGCCCTTCCCCTGGGCGTCGCCCACTGACAAAGTCTAGTGGACGGCACCCGGAGAAGTCCCTCTCTGTGTGAGCGAATAGGCCGTGTGGATGTATGAGGCAGGATCCGATCCCGCAAATAAGTGGTGCTTAAGTGGTTCAAGTGGTGCTCCAGTTGTTTTGGGACTGCACTCAAGGCACCTATTATTATTAGTGCTACCCTTGCTTGCCTTTGCCATAGTCATTTTATTTCTGTTTGTAGGTCTTTGTATTTTGTTATCTTCTCCAGTTCTTTCTCTTCTATTCTGCTGATTCTAGGCACTGCTACATCCACAATCCAGACTTTTTTGTCTTTCTTATCAACAACTGTTAAGACTGGGTTGTTGTTGTTGTTGTTGTTGTTGTTATGGAATGTATGTTGAGTTTTATCAGTTTAATTACAACACTTGCAGTTGCTGTGGTTATTGTTCGTTTGGCTCCCTTGCTTACCTCTCCCATTCCTCCCTCTTTCCATCTATCCATCCTTCTTCCATATTTGCATACAATATTCTTGGCTATCATGCAGAGAATGCTGCCTTGGGAAATGAAGCAACTAGACAAAACTACTATATAATTAAATGATGAGAACAAAGAAGAGATTTTTATCTTTTAAGAAACACCAAAGCAGATAAAATGTTGAAGTTACCAAAATATGTTTGCTGCCAATGGAAGTGGAATTCATCTGAGTTATTTGCTGGAAAAATGCCTGCAAGAAAAGGAGAGGAGAGGAAGCTAAGAAAATTATAATGAATGTTATAGAAAATGTTCATGAGATGTTATATTTATTATTAAAATAGGCTTTAGAAATTGAAAAATACCCTCTTGCAAAAAAAGAGATTTCCACTGAACAAACTGCTGGTGGAAGCACCCTTGTGGCTAAGAGCAGGAATTAGAAAATACAGTGATCCCTCGTTTTTCGCGGCCTCGTTTTCCGCAGCTTCAGTCCTTCGCGGATTTTTCAATAATAAATAAATAAATAAATAACCACCCTCCCAAGCAGCCGGAGCTTGCAATAGGCGGCGTTGCAAAGAGGGTCGTTCTCCTGACCCTCAAGACTCTCGGGAAACTCCTCGGCGGGGGAAAAGAAAGAAGAAGAAGAAAAAACCACCCCGTCACGGGAGCAGCCCCACTGGCGAGAGAACGACGGGACAGCTGCGAAAAAGCGCAAGAGGGGAGATTTTGGGAGGGGGGGGAAGAGGTATTGACAGCAAGGGTCCGTCCCGCCACTCGCCTTTCTAGCCCTCGCCTAGCCGAGCTCCGGGGTTGCAGCCGCCGCTTGCCATTCCCTCAACCCTGCCACATACACACACACATACACACCGCCCGCTCGCTCCGCCTTACCAGATTTCGGGGGGTATCTGTAGAAGGAATTGAACGGGATATCCACCTCTTCCAATCCGGCGTTCTGCCGGCTGGTGAGCGTTCCCGTGCTTCAGGCGCCGCCGCGGCAGCGGGCATCCGGGGTTATGGAGTGGGGGGGGGGAGAGAGAGAGATGGGGGGGGTGCGTCAGCTTCCCAGTTCGCCCCTTCTCCCGCCGAGCTGAAGTCGGCGACGGGACGACGGGATGCGCGGGGGGACGCGCGGGGGTCGGTCGGTGGCTCGCTCGCTCCACCTGCCGCGGCGCTGCTTCCTCACTGAGGAGGCTGCCGCATTGACTTGCCTCCTGCTGCTGTCCCCAGGGGGGGGGTGCCTACTGCTGCTCCCCAGCCGAGGAGGGAAGCAGCCATTTCGGCCACCCCTCCCCTCCTCACTCCTTCCCCAAGTCCACCACTTTTCCACAGGAGCACCAAGGCTGAGGCGCGCGGGGGGGAGCATTCCTAGTGGCGAATCCCACTTCGCGGTTTTTCATCTTTCGCGGAAGGGTCCGGTCCCTATTACCCGCGAAAAACGAGGGATTACTGTACCGTATAGTTGGACACAGTTCAGAAGCCCGGGACTATGTAAGGCAAAGGAGAATCAAAGGGAGGGAACAGAAATCCTGGATACAGATGAGATTGTGAGGAGGATTATGTTGAAAAGTAGGTGCTCCATTACTGGTCAATGCAATTTATTGGTCAGGTTAAGAAAATAAATGTGGAGAGACTATTAAATATTATAGTATTACATTAACGTAGCTAATCTTATACCAAATGCAATTCACTTTATTTACTCAGGGTGTTTTTTACCATCAGACCAAAGAGAAATTGAGTATGAATAGTAACAGATTATGTAACAATGATGAAATATGTCTCATAATTTCTGGTGTGCAGCTAATGAGTAGGCTGGCTTGATTGCTCAACAGTGAGACACTGGTGAAGCAGGCATAGCAGTGGCTGCATTTTCTGTGTTGCATGAGAGAAGTACATCTTTCTTCTGCTGTCCTTACCACTTTCCATAGAGGGACGATTGAGAGCATCCTGTCATATTGCATTACTATCTGGTTTGGAAGCATTACTGCTTCAGATAGGAAGGCGGTGCAGAGAGTGGTGAGGATAGCAGAGAAGATTATTGGCAGTCCACTTCCATCTATCCGGGCTACAGCATGCAAGTGATGCTTGACCAGGATCTGCAGTATTGTCTGGAACTCTACACATCCTCTTCACAACCTGTTTTTCTTGTTACTTTCTGGGAGGAGGCTTCATGGTATCCAAAGCAGAACATCTGGATTCAGTCAGTTTTGTTCCATATAGTATCAACCTTGTGAAGTCTCAAGCTTCCTCTTTCCAATATGTATTCAAGATGGACAGTGATTAATATATATATTAACAGATTTACAGAGTTGGAAGGGACCTTGCAGGTCATCTAGTCCAACCCCCTGCCCAAGCAGGAGACCCTACATCTGCCTCTACCTAGGATTGAACTCACAACCTCCTGATTGGGAGGCAAGAGCTCCACCTCTAGGCCACAGCAGCAGGTTTATGTATTTATATGTATAGGGGTGTGTCCGTGTCCGTGTGTGTGTGTGTGCGTGTGTGTGTGTGTGTGTGTGTGTATGCATATAGCATGTATTGTGTGTTATGTATATGTACACTTTTGAGAGCAGGTAACAGAAATTTATTTTTAATGTGTGCCAGTATGCCCACAGTAAAATATGACAATGAAAGTTATCTATTTATAACGTCCCAACACAAATCCAGCTTTTTGTATTTGCATTCTGATGTTGCATGCAGGTAAATAAATTTCATAGCATGTACTGTGTTTTTGGAACATCTTATCATTTGCTCCTTTTCTGTGAACCAAAGATTCTACCACTTAGCATTAGTATTCTAAGATTCCAAAACCACAGCTTGGCACTGCTGCAGAGAAATAATATATTGGCAAAATTACAGATTGAATTAGTTAGATATCTTTAATTTCAGCTTATAATGCCTTGACTCAACTTTTAACACTTTAATACAGTTTTTAATCAAGGCTTAATTTTTCTCCAAAAATTTGACTGTCTCAAAAGAAGATACTGGGCTAATTTGAAAAGAACAAGCTTTTGTGTTATTCTTGTTTCCCATGCTAAACATGCTCAGCACTAGAACATTTGATATTTCAATAGTTGTAGAGATCAAGTATATTTACCAGGCTTCTCTCTTCTATCATCTTACAGGTCTTGTAGAAATTTGCCTGATGCATCCCCTCGATGTGGTGAAAACCAGGTAAGGTTCTGCTTGAACAAGTTTTATTGACATTGGAAGGCATCCAAATTGGAAGCTGTCAGAATTCAAAACGCTCAAACTTGTCCAACTAAGATAACTTCTCCCTTTAATGGCATTTATATTGACTTAATCTTTTTCATAGTGCTTGACAGGCAGAATTTAAATGGCATGATGCATTTCTGCTTGGAGGTCATCTGGAGGTGCTAAATACCTCTTTATAAAATGCACTCTTCATGTGACAGCCTGAGATCCTTTTTGTTTTAAAAAAAAAAAGTGGAGGAGGGGCCCCATAGAAAGGTGTTTGTGTGTGTGTTCCTCTGTATTGTATATATCATCTGAGGTACTGTTTTGACTTGAAGCTGGAAATGACATATTGCTTTAGAAATAAAATAATATTGATCGCAGATGTGGCCTGACACAGCCAGTCATGTTCTAAAAAGTCATCCAAAAGTATTCTTTCAATCTCTGTTTGCACCTGGGAGTTGGTAGTTTCATGGTAGCCACCTTCAGGCAAGTTCAAAGATTAATGGATGGCAAGTACGACTTGTTCAATTGCTTTTAAAAATACTAACATGTTTAGTGCTAGCATTGTGGGTATCATGGTATCATCATCATCATCATCATCATCATCATCATCATCATCATCATCATCATCATCATCATCAAAATGTAAATGTTCCAGATTCTGTTTCTAAAAAAATCACATCCAGTCAGTTAGCATAAGAACACTGCACCTGGCTCATTTTGGAAAATGAGTCTGCTGGGGAATTTCTTTCTGCCTTTTGCAAAATAAAAGTTACAATATATTAATATTTTGATTTATTTATTTGTTAGACTTACATTAAACCTTACTTCACAAGCTCAAGACAATTTATACAGTGCTTAGTGTAGTTAACTGAGGGACAGAAAGCTTCTGTGACTGAAGGTGGACTTGAACCTGGACCTCCCTAGTGCTAGCTCAGTCCTTTAACTCCTATCCCATAGTGGCTATCACAAATTCTGCATCCTGGATATTTGAAATTACAAATTTGGAGCAATTTAACCCACTATATTTTTGCATGGTTCCCTTTCTGCAGCAAACTGTAAGTTGTTTTAACATTTTATAGGAGCCATAGTGGCGTTGTGGTTAGAATGCAGCATTGCAAGCTAACTCTGCTACTGCCAGGAGTTTAATTCTGAACGGCTCAGCCTTCAATCCTTCGGAGGTCAGTTGGGGGCAATATGTTGACTCATAACCACTTAGAAAGTTCTGTAAAGCATATGAAGCAGTATATAAATGCAAGTCCTGTTGCTATATGTTTAACAAAGTATATTAGCTTGGTTCAATTTTGTGCTAAGTCCAAAATAAACAATGCATAACCTGGTTGGTTATTTATTTATTTATTTGATTTGTATAGCAATCCATATCAACAAGTGACTGCTAAATTACATTTGTAAAATTAAAACAGTACAAAATAAATATATATGGCACATCTCTTTGGATGTAATTCAGCCAGTCAGTTCACTGTGACTGTGTCTAGAACTATTTGTGCAGTTAAGTGTCATGAAGTTTCCCGAAGAAGAAAAGTACCAGAAATTTCCATGAGCTTTATCTGAAACCAAACAAATGCAGAATTTGTGAGGATTGAGATAGATAGATAGATAGATAGATAGATAGATAGATAGATAGATAGATAGATAGATAGATAGATAGATAGATAGATAGATAATTGTTTTCACAACTTCCTGTTAGGGCCCCATTACTGATGAGAGATAATAAGCTTGAAATAGATATATCTTGGTCTCTCAAATTTTAAATTTATTGATCAGCTTATAAAAACTAACAGATAGATAGATAGATAGATATTGATATATTTATTTATTGATATATTGATATATATTGATATATAATTAAAGAAAAAAATCATAACTTTTGAACAAATCTCTCTTATCCATAATTAGGAATATAGAATTACCAATTTAATTATCTGTTACTTTGTGCAATGCATCTCAAAATTGCATCACTGACATTTAATTTGACCCATTTGTTGGGCAAAAGCAGAGTCAACTGTAATTAAGAAAATCTGTTTACAGTGAAATGAGGTCCAAGATTTGTAGAAGAGATGGGAAAGCTGACATAGGAGCATTGTTGTCAACAAATATGTAAGAAACAAGTGGAGCATATATTTGAAAACAGTGCTTGTGAGCCGAGTTGATTCTCTTTTTTTCAGGAGAATGAGAAAAATACCGATAGCTATCTTCATAATTTTTCAAAGTATGGTGATACATTGAAAGACCTATGCTAGGTACAAAATCAGAAGTTTCTCCTTCATCAAAGAATACATTTAGTGTTCTGAAAGCATTTTATTTAGATATGTGTAAGAGCATACATTTAGAAGTATGAAGTTTTAAAATATTTTAAAATATTTGCTCACGTGTAGATTTTAACATGCAGATTAATGAAGAAACGCAGTGAAAAAACATGACACAGCTCTGTCCATCTTTGTTTGGGAATGTTCTATTTTAATCAGTTTACAATTCTGAGTATTCCTAGAATTATGTCCTGGAAATAAAGAATATAGCAGCAATCAGAAAAGTTCCCCAGCTCTATCTTTTATTATCTGCACATGTGGAAGAGAAATGTCAGGAAGACAAAATCCAAGAAATCTTCAATCAGATAGGCCAGTATCTGGGCTATAGCTTAGTGTAGAGTACGTGGTTTATACCAAATGGTTCCAAATTCAGACTCCATTTGAAGAATGATGGAAAAGATTCTTGGAGAGAAAGTGGCAGGCTAATGAAGACACTGTAAACAAAACTGAGCTAGACAGACCAATGATAGAAGGCAAATGTTGTCAGCCATCATATCTGAGCTTAGTATTAAATCATTGAACTCCTGATATTTCTCCTGTAAGTTCAGTTCTTTCCTTGTCTTGGCAGAAAACTCACAGTGCAACTCAGTGAGATTAAAATCATTTTCACAATCAAGAATGAAGCCTTTCCCAAAATTGATGTCAGAATTTTGTCAGAGTTCTAAAGTTTTCTGCTGTTTTGAATTAATGGCTATATGGCACAGAGCTTGGTGGCCTTGAACTGAGGGTAGTTTTGACTTGCCTACTTAATGGATTCCCACCAGGCAACCTTTTATCTTTACATTCAATTAAGGACGTGGGATTTGCTTTTTAAATATAAGAAAGCCATGATACATTCAGTCCTCCAATCTGAATTAGAAATAAGAAATAGAAGTAGATGTTTCCAGGAAGAATTTCACAAGATTTTGTTCTCTGAGTAGCTTGACTCATACTGCAGATGAGAAATGTTTTGATTTGAAAGATGTCATAAGGATTAAAAATTAGAGTGTGCAAAGACATAATCATTGAGTAACATCAATTGAAAGGTACAGTATCCTTCTCAGTATGCTCCAACCACATCACATATGTAGATACAGCGAACATTCCTGAATTTAGGAGAGATGTTGATTTTAGATCACGCAGTTTGCTATTGCCTATTAGTTAAAACTTTAAGTCGGAACTTCCGGTTCCGGCTCCAGCGGCGACGGGCGAGCCTAGGGTTCGTCCGCCGCTTTGTTTCTTTTCCTGCCCCCCCCACGGGGGCGAGACGCCCCGTTTTTGGGGGGTTTCCCGTAGGGCCGGCTTGCCTGGGTTGCTCCCCCCCACAGCAGTGGGGAAGCGACCCTTGTCTTCGGCTCAGGTGGAGGAGGACATGCTGCGGGGGGGTTTCCCTTCGCCAAAGGAAGACGGCATCGTTCACTAACATGGAGAGAGCTGATCGGATGAGTCGGAAGGCTTCCCGGGGCTTCGGCTGCGAGGGGGAGAGTGAGTGATTTAAAACTTTTTTTTTCTTTGCTGTCAGCCTGGCTGAAAGAACTTGGAGGGGGATGCTTGCTTGTTAAACCCCCCCTCGGATTTAAAGCGGCACTTGAAAATGGCTCCTCGCTGCGAGGAAGCGGATATCTTTAATCCGGATTGTTTGCAACAAGGGAAAGTGATCTGCGGCTTCTATTGCAACAAAGTTTCTAGGTCTGGCTGGCTTGAAACAATTTTTTTTTCCACTCTCTCCTTCTGGCTTTGAGCTTGGGCGGTGGAAGATGGCTGCCCTTTGTCCCTGAATGACTATTTTACTTATGGAAAATTCCCAGCGTCTCTTTGTGATTTGGACTTCCTCTTGTTACTAAAGAAGAAGAAATTTTTTTTTTGGGATTTGTGATCTCTTTTCTGGAGTGCTTTCGTTATTATAATTATTGATCTGGAAAACTGTTTCTCTCTTGGTTCCTGAACTTTACAATCCTGATTTGAACTTTTGGCTCCTGATTTGCCTCAACAGCCCCACCCAAAAAACGCCATTTTAGTGGCATTGACTTTAACAGCTAATCATGGCACAAGAATCAGCTTAGAATTAAGGATGGCTTCTCTTGAATCTGTTATACAAACTTTGGTACAAGAAATCAAGGCCCAGAGAGAAGAAAATATCAACTTTAAAAAGGAGCTATTGGACACACGGAAACAAGTGCTGGAGAACACACAGAAGAATGAAGAGTTGGAAGGGGGGCTGGCGGGGACTAAGGGAGAGATTAAAAATGTTACCAATGAGGTTGTGGAAATAAACGGGCATGTGTCTAGGATTGATATGGAAAGGATGACATATTTTTTTGAGATTTCAGAATGTTTCTGAGGAACCTAGTGAATGTCTCCCTGAACTCATGAGCACAATTATAGCAGACTATTTACATAAACCTAAGGATGAGATCAGGGGGGACATTGACCTAGCCTACAGAATAAACTCTGCATATGCCAGGATCAATGAAGTACCCAGAGAGATACATGTTAAATTTGTTAGAAGGTCAACCAGAGAGGAAATCTTGAAAGCGCAAAGAGGAGGTCCGTTAATTTACCAACAAAAGGAGGTTGCCATCCTGAAGCAGATCCCAAGAAAGATTAGAGAAGTAAGAAGGAAATTTTCCTTCTTGTCCAAAAAATTGTTTGATCACGGGATCTGGTTCAGGTGGGTGACGCCCGAAGGGATGCTGGTGTTCTGGGAAGGAGGAAGAGTGAGGATCAAAACAGTTGTTGAGGCGGAAGCCTTTCTTAAAAAACATCCCTCTGTCCTGGGGGAAGATCCAGGGGGGGCAGGGGGGGCCACAGCCCCGCCCGCTGGGGGCCTGGAAGGAGAGATAGAAGATACAATTGCCAAGAGACTTAGATCTAAAAAATAACTTTGCTTTGATTTTTTGAGTAATATTGTATAACATGTGTATCTGGATTTTTGTAAATGACTGACAGCATAGAACTGAGAACTTAGAAATATGTACTTGCTTTCACTTTGTAGTGTATGAAAAATGTTTTTTGTTAATGATCTATTTTGAAGTCCCGGAAGGGCCGACGACTTTGACGTGAATGCTCTCAAAATTTCTTTGTATCCCTTACCCCACCCTATTGAAAAACTGTAAAACCAATAAAACTTTTTCAATTAAAAAAAAAAAAACTTTAAGTCAAACATTTCTTTGATGAAATGCAAGCATGAAATTCCATGGTAAGGGCCATTAATAGCAAAAAATTTATTTCACATTTCTCTATTACCTATTCTTTTCCAATTAATGTTTGTGACTAATTTCTGATGGTTTGGACTTATTAGAACAGCTCTGTTTCTTGCATGTTTCTGATTCCTTTCCAGCCGTTGTTTTTTAAAGGGTCTTTTCCTTTTATCTTATTAAGGTTTTTCCCCCATTTTTATTTAGGAAATCTATTCTGAAATATTCAATTTGAAGATTGTGCTTATTATCTGAGGTCCTGTGTTTCTATATCTTTGTACAATTTTTTTCTATTGAATTTTTGTACATTTTATTTGTTTATTTGTTTCTCGTTTACTGTATGGCATCTACAATCTTATTGTACGGCAGTTACCAATCTGTGGTTGCCATGCTAGCTCAGGAATTCTGGGAGTTGAAGGTTACAGTTCATAAAGTAGCCACAGCTCCCTACCGCAGATTTAAACTGACATATTTCCAGTATCAAATGGGGTGCTCTAAATAATTTATTAGCAGCATAAAGGATTCCTTTTCTCCTACACACTTGCAGTATTACCTCCTTATTGAAAAATCAGACTGGCATAGCATACATTGATTGTTCATATCTCAATTCTCTGTGGCTAAGGCAGAAAAGAAAGCTGTTTGAAATGTGAAATACATTTGCTTGCCCTGGAAAAAGCTGCAGCTGATTAACACTATTCTCATGCCAGATAAGATAGTTGCATTTATTATGGAAAGTTGTTTCTTAAGATACTTTTTAAAATATTGTCTTTAATAATAAGGCACCAGACTGAATTTTCAGTTATATATTTGGCAGGAAAACAAATTCAACTGGGGATAATAATAATAATAATAAATTGAGATTTATTAACCGCACCCTCTCCCCACAGGGACCCGGGGCGGTGCACAGGCATAATTAAAAACAATATACAATAATACAAACATTACTTAAAATAGAATTAAATAGAATTACCCGTGCTAAAAATATAAATTAAAAACCCATTAAAATATTTGTAGTTAAAAGACAGAGAGAACTATTCAAGGCCGGCCAGTCGAAAGAGATGGGTCTTCAATTTTACACGGAAGGAGCGGAGGTCGGTGGTCGTTCTAATATCAGGGGGAAGGTCGTTCCAGAGGGCCGGGCCCGCCACAGAGAGCGCCCTTCCCCTGGGCGTCGCCCGCTGACAAAGTCTAGTGGACGGCACCCGGAGAAGCCCCTCTCTGTGGGAGCGAATCGGCCGTGAGGATGTGTGGGGCAGGATCCGATCTCGCAGATAGCCATCATATATAAGGGGAGGGAACAGGGGTGGGCTTCAAACATTTCAGCAACGGGTTCTCTGCATGATTGCTGGGTGGGTGTGGCCTAATTGGCTTCTTGCACCATCCCCGGGCAGATGAAAACTGCCTCCCTGGGCTTTGAAGGCCCTCCCGAAGCTGGATATGGGTTCATTTCTGGCCTTCTGGGACTTCTGGGAGGCCTGTTTTCCCCCCTCCCCAAGCTTCTGTGTGGGCCCTGCACTTACCTTGCATCCAAAATGGTCCACTCATGGGAGGGCGGGGTCGGGTTGGTGGGGCCAGCCAGGGGTGGGATTTGGAGGTTCTCCGAACCAGCAATAACGTTAGCTATGGGTTCTCCCGAACTCGGGCAAGTCCATAGCAGCCCCTCCCGGGTTGGAAACTTTCTGGTATATTACTGCCCTACCCCTACATGTAAGTTTATTCTACAAAAAAACTTGGTCATGGGAATGAGGTGCTCTCTGGAATGGGATCCTGTGGCTGTGAAATTGCCAAAGAAGTATGAGCACAGCTAGTCTCTTTCTTTTCCCTTCTGAATAAAATACTATTGTCTGTGTCCTTATATTTAATCAGATAAGTAGACTGAGCATTGTGTTCAGAGACCAGGTTAAAGATATTGCAATAATTAATTTTTGTTTGTATGATCCAGTTTGATCTTTGCTTGTACAAATTCGTAGCCATTCCTACTGTTGTCTGCGAAAAATCTATCATTTTCCTACCTATCTTTCAGCCTATTTATGTGCCTCTTTGCAATGTTTTGGGGCAGTTTTCCTAATATTTATAGCGTACGCCTCCATGAATAAGTCTTGTAAACTTCCTTTTTTTGCTGTTATTGTTGATTCTATTATCATTCTTCAACATCTTATTTGCCACAGCCCCACAAGTTTAGATAACTGTTACGCAGGACAAGAATTATTTTAGAATTACAGTATCTGCTACAAAGAACAAAAATTCCCTCAGCCTAGCCTAAAACACCATCAAGGTCTAATTTATGATTCTACCTGTTAAATCAGATGTGAAATCAATTACTGTATGGAGCACAAGTTAAGCTATTCCTTTGCCATCAAAATGTGTTTCTTCCTCCCTAACAGGAATGCAGACCTTGTTATACAAGCATCTCATCCTCCTCAAAGAATTTTTAAATGTTTTTTTCCCCTCCTGTTCTGCATTTCCAGATATCTTTCTTCCAAGCAAATTTCTGAGATAAGAAAAGTAGTAGAAATGGGTTTGCTAGCAGGGATAAAATCTAATGCGATGTTCAAATGACATAGTTAAATGCTTTGCATATTACAAAATCATAAATATATATTTGGAATCAGAAGATATAGTAGAAAGTACAGTGGATTACGTTTGCAAGAAAAGCATATGCTTAAAATGGATTTTGGGGGGAAAGCAGATGTTGGAACTAGAGAAGGAAAGCCACAGCATGAATACAAAAAAGGGGGGTGGATTCTTTTTTGTGTGTACATTTTAAAAAGGGATATTTAATCGAGCAACTGGGAAAGTTTAAATGGGATGACTCTGGAGACATCCATGGTGCACATAAGATATTTCAAAACATTTCAACAGAGTGGGTGGGTGGGTTATTAACAGATGTTAATGATTTGTTGGTGGCATGAGACATTAAATCACAATCAGGGTAGATTGTGGTCATGCCTAGTTTCTTACCCACAGATGAAAATTCAGAGTTAGACCACTGTTATGCCTGATTTCTAACCAGTGATGGACCATGTGTGCATTAAATAACCACTTTGTTTTAAAGATAATATCAGGTCCCCTATATTTAACTATTTTTCATGTCACTGAGCTAACATTAGGTAATTTATGAGTACAGTCTCTTTAACATGACCTTTTGGATATGTCAGTCTGTGAAGTTTCTCAGGCGTGTGTATGTATATGTGTGTTTCAATTCACTGACAACTAGAAATTGCAGATACAAAAGAGAGAATGCAAATGGTTAAAGTACTGCATAGCCATATCATCATCAATTGTTCCCCCCAAAAATCTGACCATTAACACTATATTTAAATAAAGCTCTAAAACAACAGCATTATGCTTTAGGTTGCTAAATCCATCCTGTAAATGAATAAAACTCAGATAATATCTTGCATTTTGTGCTTTCAGTGTGTTTTTGTTAGCAGTGTGTATTCTAAGTCTAGAGGGATTTTTTTTAAGAAACAAGAATCTTCTTATTGGATTAAAAATATATATGTTTCATTGTGTCTTTGGAAAAATAGGAGTCTTATTTTATTGCTCATTTCTCAAGAGGATGCAAAGAAGCAGTTGCAATGTTTTAATTGTTGCTCATTATAAAATGGCATTTCCTGAAGCCGGTAAAGGGCATGAAAAATAGTTTTCTCAACTTCCTTTTTTCCAAGTGTTTTGGAACCAGAATGCGGTCAAAATTTGAACACATTTGAGACATACCAGATTTCACAAGGTGACCCAGGTTGGCAAAACTGTGTGATTGCTTAGCGTAGTGTTGTACATTAAAATACTGGAGATTTAGTATTAATAAAATTACTATATTGAATACAATTAATATTAGAATTGTAATGTGCTATTAGAGAAATTCTCCACCATGTTTTCTGTACTTTCTTTTTCCTAGGAGGTATCACACATTTTGAATCATGTTAGATGATTGCTATTATTGATGTCAAACAAAGCCAGTTTGGAGAACAATGACACAAATTCCTGATCAAATGTTGTCATTACTCTAGTGAATAGTTCTATTTCTTTGCAGAGCAATGCTCCAACAACCACCCGAATAACATTTGTTTCTATTACATTTTGTGTCTGCATGCCCATTTTTGGTTATATTTATTTTCATTGCTTGGAAATTCTTTTGATGAAAAGGAATTGCACATATCCACATAAATGTATAAATAACCAAACTTCCAAAAAATGCCTTTCCCCTTTCTCATTTCTTGAAAGACTGTGTACAAATCTACAAATTGTATTGTGTTTTTAAAAGTATAAAACAGAATCAAATATCTTGTTGCTTAGAACAGCTCCCCTCCCAATTCATACCCTTACCAAAATAACTTTCTGCATTCATTTTTATTATTATTTTGACAAATGATACAATATTAGAAAGTCATGTGTTTTCTTTACTGTTTCATGTTGATTTACGATTTGAGGTTTTTCCTGAGATAATAAGGAAGTGCTAGAAATGCTTTCGGTTATACACAAACAAGAACCTTTTTATATGAAAAGAATTAAGCATTATTATATTCTGTTTATTTAATTCCACAGGTACTTGCTTTCATGTTAGATTAATAACAGTGGTGAAATTCAAAAATTTTCCCTACCAGTTCTGTGGGTGTGGCTTTGCGGTCATGTGACTTGGTAGGTGTGACTTTGTGGGCATGTGACTGGGTGGGCGTGGCTGCACAATTGACTCACAATGTAAAAACAGCTGGACTTCACACAAAATGACCCCTGCAACAAGCAGGAACCTCACAGAGTCACAGAGAGCTCAAAAACCAACTATCATACTTAATGAAGTATGAAGTACTTAAAGAAGCACTTAATGTACTTAATGCATTTAATGAAATATGTAGTACTTAAGGAAGCAAAGCACGTTTGAAGTGAACCAGTACCAACTGGTACACGAACCCACCTCTGATGCATAGTGTGCATTTTATATATATGTTGGTTTCAGCAAAGGAGAATATTTGTAGCTCAGTGTTGAAATGAGGGGTCCTTGGTGCTCTCTGAGCTTGGTTGTTTTCTTGCAGATATTTCATAACTCAACTAGATAATATCATCAGCGCTAGTAACGAGTGCTGTTTGCTGTCAGTTTATATTCTGGTGACTTGCTTGTCTGTGGAGGTGGGGGTGGTTTTAGAGGTTCTTTGGTTGAGCTGTTTACTGATGACTCGTTGGCAGTTTCTTGATTTTAGGGTATTGTTTAACTTGATTATTGGTCTGAAGTTAACCTTGGAGTTATGTTATGTTGCTGATTCCTGGTGGAGAGATACTGGAGTCTTATTTGTTCTCTTTTGGGCTGGTTGATTGTCTCTTCTGCATAGTCTTTAGGTGTTTTTAATGTCTATGTGTCTATTGATGGCTGATTTGTCAGAGTACCAGGCTTCTAGAAAGTCCCTGGCATTTTAAGATTTGGCCTGGTCTAGGATTGTCACATTTTCCCAATTGAAATTATGGTTAAATCTGTCTACATGTTGATAAATTAAAGAATTTTCATCATGTCTTCTGACTATCCGTTGGTGTTCATGGATGCATTCTGCTGATCTTCTGCCTGTTTGTCCTACATAGTGGTTGTTGCAGCTCTTACACTGTATGTTGTAGATATATTGGTTTTCTTTATTTGGGGATGTAATTGTACTGAATACAGAATAAATGGCACTTTTGTGTATGCATTTATAATAGGTTCACCTCAATCCTGAAAGTATACATATTTACTTTAAAAAGCTATTACTATGATCATCGTCTTTTAATGACCCCATAATCCCTTGTGGGCAACTGAATGGAGCTAGCAGAGTGTTTTAATGGCCAGATGCCCTTACTGTCATCAATGCAGAGTTTTGTTCAGCAGATATATTCTCAGTGTGCCCAGAGAGAGAAATATCTACCTCTACCTAGAGATCAAACTCACAACCTCCTGATTGCGAGGCGAGAACTCCACCTCTAGGCCACCATAGTACTCCTTTAATAACCTATTACTATATCCATGTCAAATCAGACAGAGAAGCAAAGTATGTAATTTTAAAGCTCTTAGAGACAGTGTTGCATACCCGTGTCATTTTTGCCCATCAGCTAAGACAGGACAAGAAAAGGAGGGTTAAGGAATAGTGGTTTTTTTTAAAAAGAAGGTGAATATCCAAAAACATGGGTGTTTGGTGGGGGGGAAGGAACCCCCCTCCCCCAATCCTGCTTTCCATAATAGGAAGAGGAACAAGCCACATCTTGGAAAATAAATAGCTTCCCAATGATATCAATGGATTACTTCTGCAAAGTGTGGTCGGAACACTGAAAATTGCTCAAAGAGATAACATTTAGGAATGTTTAACAGTTTAACGGACTGCAAGACAGTGTATTAAAATGAATTGAAATATGACACACTGTTAGTATGCTGTATAGAAAGCAAGCTCTGTATCAATAATTGAGTTATAATATCTGATAGTTCTCGGAACAGCTCAAAAGATCTCAGAATGACCAGCAACATAAATCATTCATTTACTCTGGGTACCCCCCCTCTCCTTATAAAATCTAAAGAAATCATACTGATGATTGCAAAAACAGGGAATTCACATCTTCTTCTGAAAGTTTGATGGTAAGGAGTCTTGAATAATAGGAGTAAGAAACAAGAAAGGATTGCTTGTATTCAAGCGCCTTTTGCCCCATTTTATGACTCTTCTTGCCACCGTTGTTAAGTGAATTGCTGCAGTGGCTAAGTTAATAACATGGTTGTTAAATGAATCCGGTTTTCCCATTAACGTTCCTTGTCAGAAATTACAAAAAGTGGTCACATGACCCCAGAACACTGCAACTGTCATAAATCAGTTGCAAAGCATCTGAATTTTTATCATGTGACCATGGGGATGCCGCAAAAGTCATAAGTATGAAAACTGGTCATAAGTCACTTTTTTCAGTGCTGTTGTAACTTTGCACTGTTGTAAGTCGAGAACTACCTGTATTACTCCAGAACTGGTCTTATTTTTACCTAATCCTTACAAAAGGAAACATCATATAAAATTGCATTCAACTCCCAAGCATACCTTTGAATTAAGTTGTTTAGAAACTGACCATATGAGCAGCATAATTTCCCAGTATAAAAATACTAGTTTTACTCAAACAAAGGTTTTAGAACAGGGGTGTCAAGCTCAGGGCATCACATTGTTGTCACGTGATGTGTCACAACTTTTTTTTCTCTTCGCTAAAATGATGGTGGGTGTGACCAAAATGTGACGCATCCAGCCTGCAAGTTTAACACCCCTGCTTTAGAAGGATTAAAGCTAGCATACAAATCTTATAGTCAGATAAGCATCAATATTTGCCATTCATGGTGTATCATGACTTAGATTTAGAAAAATGATTTATGCTGTTGATTGCCCAGATTTTCATATATTTCAGTGATTAGAAATTTGACTATTAAAAGTAGCAAATTGTTTAATTTGACCATGTTTAAACCATTGTGTTTTATTTGTTTTGTTTTTCTTTCCCTATAAAAAGCAATAAAATATTATCATGGCAAATATCAGCATGAAATTCCATTCAGCAAACAGCAACAGTCAAAAAGAAACTTTTTCTTTTGAAAAAAAATACGAATAGCAACAATGACAACAAAATAGTGTAAAAGGTAACACATTTTCCTTTAATTCCATAATGGATTAAAACAGTGAGTGATTCTTAAAATGTCTTCTCGTCATTTGATGATAATACAGTGCTGGATAAACTGATTTGGAGCTGAACATCCTTGACAGAAAGCTAATAAAATGAAGTGTGGCATTACGCAAGATGCTTTTTCAGCCTACATGTTGGAAAGAAGCCTGTTAAGAATTCAATTTCAGCTATTAAGGGATTATAAAATGCCACCGAATAGATGATGACGACGACAATGATGATGATCATAGCAATACTAATACATCAATCTTTCTGTCTGTCAGAATATAACAGCATTCCTTAAATTTTATTATAGTTGAACTTCAGGAATGTTTCTGTAGATTAAGAAGACATAACTTTTTAGCTCGGCTTCTGAAATGGTGTCGCAGTTTTTCATTAACCTAGAAACCTCCTCTTTACATGGTTCACAGCCTGGTCTCAGCTCGCTTGGAGGTAACAAAGGGTGTCAGGGACAAGAATACAGCAGGGGGTTTGCTCCACGAGGGCTGCCATCTGACTTTCATCAGGTCAACTGTTTTAACTCCTGCCTCATTAAGTAAAATAAAATGGAGATTACGGTGTGTGGAAGGATCAGATTGCCTGGAGCTAGCTTTGCCTCTTGACAGTTGCTGTTGACTCTGTATTTGGACAAGACTGGGCTCCCTGTGTTTTCCATTTAGCACGGCAGCAGGCTTTAAATTACCTCGAAGACAAGACCATTTGCAAGGCATCCCCTTTGACATTTCAGAGATTAGGTGTGGAGAGAATATTGTAGGACAGGAAGACACCTCAGCCTCAAAGTTAGTTTATCTACTTTAGAGATGTCAGGGTCTGGTATGGGTTTAACTGTGATCAAGGCAATCTTTCATATCAGGTCATAGCTACCCCTTCGCTTTCACAGAAGGCTCTAAAATAGTTTTTAAATTAATGCAGAAAGTTTGGCAAAGTGTATTAACTCCCCATGTTATTGAAATTATATTTTTATTTCGGAGAACATTTTGATCGGACAATTTGAACTGAAGCTCAGGAGATGTTATTACAGATTTTTATTTTGTTTATTATATTTCGAGACCACTTATTTCCCTCATAGAGCAACATAATCAAAGAACAGACATAAAAAGTGGAAAGATCTGGCTAGTTCTTACAGGGAAGTATGGAAAACAACCTCTCTTACAACCAGGGCATTATAACATGTTCACACAGGCAAGGGTAAGGGTTCAGTAGCTATTGACCCAAAACTATTCCATTGAACAAGCTAATAGGGAGAGAAACTGCAGTTTGCCACAGAATTCAGAAGGAGGAAGAGACAAGAAGGACCAGAGAAATTAGGGTTCTAGTGTAATGTTTGCTCAGCTGTGAAAAGAAAAGTCATCATCTGAATATCTGCTGACTGTGAGGGATGTGTTCTGAGAGCTGCGGATTGCTAGTGAGATACTTGAGTAACTGCTTCTTGTTCAGTAAGCAGAGACTGTACGGCGAACAGGTTCTCTCTACATGTACCATTTTCAAATTAAAGAGAATAATAATAATCATACCTGTAATCTACAAAGAGATGTTTGAAAGTCTCTACTTCTCAAGCAAAATAGATGGGCAATGGGCATGGAATGTTGCACGTATACAAGACAGTTGAAGAAATAAAGGCATTGGCAGAAAATCTGAAGGACAATGAAGAATGAAGAAGATGCACTGAAGCTAGTATACCATAAAGGCTTACTAAATACTGGAGAGACTAAACTAGCCTACAAGAAAGACCAAATGAAGAATAGAAAAGAGACATGACAAGGCAATATTGTACAGGTTCAAAGAAGGGCAAAAAAGGTCTGGAAACTCAGTTGTATGAACAGAGATAGAAGAACCCATCTATGCTTAGCTTTCATAAACTATTAGTAAACTTGAAAATGTGTCACACAGCAGATCAAAAAGTAGTTTTATTGTTCCAGCATCTTTAAAATGAATGTGAAAAAAATCTAAACAGAGCCCTAGTCATAATTCAACTAAATGTAACTTTGCAGGATACAATTATAATTTTGCTTGGGTTTGTACAAAGCTGATAGATCTCCCTACAAGAATTTAGGGCCATCCAATGAAATTAAAGAGGAAAGATCCAGGATAAACAAAAGGAAGTACCTCTTCATCCAAGATATAGTGGTTGCTGCTTGTTTGATCAGTGATTGGGCAAGTTCAAAGCGGATAAGATTATCAGTATTTGTTAGTTATCTGTATTACATCTGGTATAGGGAACAGTTTTCTTCTGAATATCAGGGACTGCAAAACGCCAGTAGGAAGATGCTACTGAACTTGTCCAGACCCATACAGGAACAAAATGTTGAACCAGATAGATTTTTGGACTTATTCACAAGGCTGTTCTAATTCATTAATTCATTCTTTTGCTCTTTATTTAAAATATTAAAATGAAAAAAGCGAAACAAATTAAATAAATTGAACAATAGGTATATTAACAAATTAAGTAATCAGATCTGATAATATTTTATCACGTGTAATGCATATTAAATACATAGGAGAACTGGAAATGTATATGTTAAGCACCACAAGGACATTTATGTCAAGAACATAACATCATTTCCATCACTGTTTCCACCTCATCCCAACTTCCACCAAGTGTGTAGTTCAGAACAACCACAAAAGTATCACTATATCATGTTACCCTCACAATTGGAACACAATTTTTAAGTGTAGGGGAAAGACACACACTGAAGCTCAGGAAGATTTCTCCTGCATTCACAGCTCAGATTTTGGGAAGTCAACTGACTTTCTTTATGCACATAAAATTGTGGGAGAGGATTGCTGTTGAGAGATTTATAGTAGTGCAGCCAGTTTAGACTTTGATTGAATTATGATTTGGTGCTCTGCTGTTCATTGGCTTGTGCTCTTAGGGTTTCAAGCAATGAAGTTATCTGCCTGAGCATTTCCAAGCAGTTTTTGGAAGCCTGGGGAATGGGAATGTAACTGTGCCACGAGAAAGGGCTCTGCTTTGCAATATGGGAGAGATTGGCTTTGGAAGAATCTTTTTACTTCAACCCCCCTGCCCTCCATAAATCTTAGCCATCATAGCAACAGTTAATAAATTTTAGTCCACAATATCTAACCTAGTAGACTGGAAGGTCATAGGCTGAGAAAGCGAAATGTTAAGGTAGGATTTGCAAATTGTGGCCATACGCAACACTTCAGCATCTCTTTTTCTAACTTTCAGATCATCCCTGGAATTAGTAAGGCCATACTTTCTTGTTGGCAGACAGACTCATGGGATTTTTAAAAGGTGTACAGAACCTATTTTACATCTTAACTCCCTCAAAATAATAAGTAAAAATGTTTAGTCCAGTTGGTTGTGGGTTGTCATGTTGTAGGCACATACCTGGGAAGCTTCTGGGAAGCCAGAGGAAAATGTATATTAGAAAGCTACACTCTTTCTTCAGGAGGGAGGGGGAAGGAAAAGGAGGAAAGATTTCCACTCACTTTTATTAGCCATCAGGTTCTTAGCTGGAAGATGCTGCTGTCAGCATGTATAGCACTTCATTCTCTGAAGTAGCTGTTAGATGAAAATTTGGGTGTCCCAAATGGGCAAATTCAGGTCAGCTCATAGTGAGCTTTCACTTACATCTATAGGCAGCTTCCTTGGCAACAATACAGAAATGTTGTCTTGTTCTTTTCTTCCAGGAAGGTTTGCTATTGTTATTGTTGTTAATACCTCATGGTCTAGTCGCTTGAGAGATCCTATCAAAGGATTTCCATATCCAATCAAGATCAGCCACAGGCTGCCATCTGCTGAGGGTATGGAAGTATTATACTGATTGCCTGTTTATGATTCAAAATTATTTTTTAAGATATGTCTTACAGAGGAATAAAGAAGGGCCTTTCCAAACATATTGGGATTAATATACTCCTCTTTTCAATAAGAATACTTTTGAAGGTTAGTTATCTCCTAACATTACACAGAATCCCAGTTTAATCATCCATACACAAGAGCGGATAGAGCAGTTAAAGCATCAGCCTAGAAACCAGAGACCATGAGTGCTGTTCACAATGTCAGCTGGATGGGTTTGGGCCAATTATTCTTCCACATCCTAGGAAAAAAACAATGGTAAGCCACTTCTGAAAATACAGCCAAGAAAATTTCAGCCTCCAGGAATCAAAACTAGTCTAAAAAATCCCATACATGCAAAAAAAAATCCATACATGTTTTAGTATAAAAGGGGAGTTCTGTTTTCCTCCTAAGCAACAAATAAAAGTCATGTGAATGATGCTTCTACATTATGATTAACAAATTTGTGTGAATGTGTATATGGTTTCAAATCAGTGACTATGTGAATGAATCATGCCGTTTCCTTGGCAACATTTTCAAAAGTGGTTTGCCATTGCCTTCTTCCTAGGGCTGAGGGAAAATGGCTGGCCTAAAGTCACCCAACAGCTGTGTTTAAGGCAGATCTAGAACTCAGGACCCTCTGTTGTCTATTTCTGGCAACGTAATCACTAAACCAAGCTGGCTGGTTGACTAAAATCTTAACACTTTAAAAATGAATGCATACATGGTAGCATTGTTTTCTTGGCATTCTAATAATAATAATAATAATAATAATAATAATAATAATAATAATAATAATAATAATAATAATAATAATAATAATAATAATAATAATAATAATAATAATAATAATAATTTTATTTGTATACCGCGTCCTCTCCCCAAAGGGACTCGGAGCGGTGCACAGGGAAATTTAAAATAGAAAATACATAAATAGAGAAGTAAAAACAAATTAAACTAAAATTATCCCTGCGCTAAAATCCCCAATTATAAATTGACTAAAAACCCCTAAAACCCTATTAGACGGAAGACTGACCTAGGCCGGCCAAGCAGAAAAAGTGTGTTTTAAGTTTTTGACGGAAGGAGCGGAGGTCCGTAGTTGTTCTAATTTCGGGCGGGAAGGTCGTTCCAGAGGGTTGGGCCCGCCACAATATTTGCACTATTTGCACTTAAAAATATTACTGAATATTTATTTTGTCTGTGTCAAAATTATATTCATTTGTGTATAGAAAGTGTATTTATAATGAAAGTGAATGTGTTTACTCATGGTGAATCAATAGAAAAGACTGTTAAAAAGCATTACACATAACCTGTGTCAAATGATTTGAAAGAAGGACAATTGTGCTTCCTCCCCCCCCTCCCGCAGTCTAGCATGTTAAAGCACGCTTTGGTCAACAAGAGATATGATTCAGAAAGCACCTGGATCTATTTTATTCGTTCGTCTATCATGAACTTGTACTAACTTGCACTGATAGGTATTAATAATAAACTAATTGTTTATTAAGGAATCAATATGTAAGCTAGCTTACGTTTATTCAACGTTTAACTGTAAATTTGGAGTTTTAAAAGTCAACCTTTATGAAGAAATAAAATAATCAGCAAGGGTAAGCTCAATATTTTTCAGGCTTGGCAACTTAAGATAGCTGGGCTAGTAGAACCAACCACTGGGTTATCTCCCTTCCAATGCTTCAAAGGTAACCTGCAGCTCCATCACCACTAAGTCAGTTTTGAACTATACAGTGGATGCCTCTTTTGGCCTGTCCCTGACTGATATATATGTCAGGTTTTGCAGATTTTTCAGATAATAATATCAGCATTGGGCAACAAGGAAGAGTTTTTTTTTTTAATAGATCAGGGATGTCCAAACTTGGGAACTTTAAGACTTGTGGACTTCAACTCCCAGAATTCCCCAGCCAGCTATGCTGGCTGGGGAATTCTGGGAGTTGAAGTCCACAAGTCTTAAAGTTCCCAAGTTTGGACATCCCTGTAATAGAGAGAAAAGGGGACAGGGAGAGGTCTAGGACAACTCACCACAGCCAACACTCTGCGGCCAATTAGCCATTGCCAACATGCCACAAACAATTCACCATAGCCAAGTATCCACAGGACACCCCTCCACAGAACAAGGAGATATTGCACTAATATCAAGACATGGTGGAATAGAATCATTAAAGAAAGGATACCCAAGGAGACTCAAAATGAAAGTTGAATGACAAACATTAGAATAATTTTTAGATTATTTTAAATAATTAAATAGAATTTTTGAATTGTCACACAAGAAGTTCTCCGGTGGCGAGTTGGCCATGGCTTCTCCAGCAGGGACAAAAAAGAGGAACGGTTAGAGAAAGATAATGGAAATTTATTATTTTATTTTTATTTTTCGAATTTATACCCCGCCCTTCTCCTTGTTGGGACTCACAGCTTGCTTCAGCCTACTTACTATGTGTTCTCCAACAGATTAAGCTTAAGAGGGTGTGAAACTGAGAAAAGGATACCTGCCTCTCCTCATAAATCAAGTAAAGACTTCCTGGAGTCAAGGCTGACTCCTCACAACTTCAAGGAAATCTTTATGCAGCTTACCTGACAACAACACTATGGAAATCATTTGCCCTTGCCTTTTACCAGGCACAGCCTATAAAAGGTGACCAGATGCCAAGTAAAAGGAGGACATGTTTTCCTGTTTGTCTTCGTGTCTACTGTCCAAAGCCTTAAAATCAAATAGTGTCTAGCTTTTTGAATGCTTTGGATTTTTAAAATAATCAGAAAGGGTAACCAGAAAGCTTTCTTAACAATAGTCATCCCAAAGTTTGTGTCTTATGACCTTGTAAATTGTGTGCTTCATACTTTCCTTAATATGAATATTCATATGAATATTTCTATATTCATGTACTTATTTATACTTCTTTGTACTTCATTTGAAATGCTAAAATGAATTTGGGATTTACTGTAAAAAGTTCACTTAGGAGGCCCTTTTTATAGTAAACCCCAAATTCATTTTAGCATTTGTCCTTATATAACACCAATGATTGATGTTATTTTTTATTCTCATTCAGGCTTGTGCATCAGTTTTACTTGCTGCTTATGCTTTATATTGTCTTATATCTGTTGATGTATTGTAAGCACATCTGCATCTAAGATAATTGTGGCTCATTATACAATCATGAAAAAATAAGTGTTGCCTATTCTCCATATTCTCTTTTAACCACATTTAATAGTTCTTGGTGCTTTGCAAAGATCTTGTTTCAAGCCCTGTTTGTTCTGGGTCATTCCTAGGCTCCGATTCTACTAAAAAGTGGAAGAGAAAGAGCAAGTACTTTGTTAGTCATACAGTATGCACTTGGTTAAAAAGGCAAGTGTACATGCTTTATAATAACACAAGCATTTTCTTGCTAATCCCTTGGCAGGTTCATTATCCACATTGCCTGAGGCCACGGTGGCCCTATCGTGAGAGAGAAGTTTAACTTAGAGCACAAAATTAATCCTTAAAGACCTGTGCCTACCCATTCTTAAAAAAATAAATCTGTTGAATTTAGAATTTCCTTCTAACCTTATGCTGCTCTATGGCACACCTGTCCAATATGCTGTGTAAGAGCAATAAAAATGCCGGATTTGCATTGGTAAATTGAAAAATGTGTGATTGAATCAATGAAGCATAACTATAATATTTAGTATTTAAATATTTATTTGTATATCATATTTGTATAGCCACCTATTTTACATGTAAGCGATTCTGGGTGGCATACAACACTTAATTTAAAACAATGCATAAACCAGTCACAATTAAAAATAGCTATAAAATGCACGTGTGTAAAGTGATGGTAGCTATAGTTTGCTCCTTGATATGCTATGTGCTACATTTGTCAAATTCATCACAAAGAGATGTTTTGAATTTTTAAAAACTTTTAAAGAAAAATTGTAAGGATCAACTAAGCAAGATTATACTCACGGGGTTAGTATATTTTCTATCAGAAGCTAATGAATTTTGTTGCTATAGTTTTTTTTATTTTGTCAGCATGAAGGTCATATAAAATGATCGATTTTTAAACTTTTTGATAATTTGTTAGCATTTTCTTGTTTCCTTATGATACATTTAGTTTCAGTTCTTAATCTCAGGGTCATTAATCTTAATGACACTGCTTGTATACAGTATGTGTATACTGTGATTCGTCTGGATAGTACCGGTATGTTCTTAGCTCTTCGGTACAACCACTGCATTGGCACCAGTTGAAGCTGCTGTGACAGCAGCATTCAAAATGGCTTTATTTTTAATAAAGTCGGGCATAGAAAAGCATTTGATCTAATAATAACAGCTGACCACTTCATATTATCTAAGCATCTAAGGTAATAAAATCAGGATTTAGAATCAGCCTCTTTAAACTGGCTTTTCTGACAGGTTGGAAGCCAAGGTTTCTCTTAAGCATATGTGAAAGTGAAAGAATATTCAAGTGTGCAAGAGGCATCTATACTTTAATTAAAATGATCCAGTATGCAGAAGTTGTTGTGTTTTTTTTTACAAATGTGACTTTGCTTAATTGTTCACTAATTACTTTAAATATACTGACTAAATCACTCATGAATTTTAGGGTAACCTTTGGACACTGTGAGAGTATATTTGAATACTTTGCCTATGTTATTAATATTCTGAGGAGGAATGGAAAGATATTCTGTCTAGGAATTAAAAAACAGTAATCTTCAACACATCTAGAAAACCCAAAGTTAGGACGCAACCGTGAATAGGGTACAACCACAAACATGAATTCATGGAAATCCACTACTAACTTCATGGAAGGGAATAATGGAATAGGACAGAAGAATAGATTAATATCCTCAAGCAGTATTTTAAATGCTTTTACTATTACTAATACTATTTATTAAATTCGTATACCGCCCTTCTCCCTTGCGGGACTCAGGGCGGTGAACAGGCATAATAAAACCACAAAACATCAATATACAACATACAAAATACTTTAAAAATCAATTAAATTTAGGGCCTGTTCTAAAACCAGGTAAAATTCTCTGATAAAATCGATTAAAAACTACACCAGGCTGGCCGCACGGAATAAGTGCATTTTCAAAGCCCGATGGAAGAGGCGTAGGTCAGTGATCATACGAAGGCCGGAGGGTAGGTCATTCCAGAGAGCAGGAGCTGCCACAGAGAAGGCTCTCCCCCTAGGGGTTACCAGCTGACATTGTTTGGCCGATGGTACCCTGAGGAGGCCCTCTCTGTGGGAGTGAACTGGTCGGTGGGAGGTATTCAGTAGCAGGATGCGGTCCTGCAGGTAGCCAGGTCCGATGCCATGGAGCACTTTAAAAGTGGTTATCAGCACCTTGAAGCGCACCCGGAAAGCCACAGGCAGCCAGTGCAGCTCGCGCAGGAGGGGTGTCACGTGGGAGCATCTTGGGGCTCCCAGAATCCCCCACGCGGCCGCATTCTGCACCAACTGGAGCCTCCGGGTGCACCTCAGGGGCAGCCCCATGTAGAGAGCGTTGCAATAGTCCAGGCAGGAGATGACGAGGGCTTGAGTGACCGTGCGTAGAGCGTCATGATCTAGAAAGGGGCGCAACTGGCGAACCAAGCGAACCTTTTAATGTCTCGTGACTCTGACAAAGACAAAGGAAAATACAAAACTGTTGTGTTGAGTATCTAAAATAATGTGCAAAGAAATAATAAATATTGTGAACAATGAGATTTTTGTTTAATATTATTTTTTAATATAAAAATCAGTTCTCACAAAAGAGATAGTAAATCTGTTTACCTTTGCAAAACATATCTTTCATAAATTATTGGATGTGTGATGATTTGACTAGAATATTTCTCCCTTCCACAAAAAATCACCTAGTTTTATCATTTGAAAATATCAGCACAAAGTATTGCACAATTTTGTTCAAAACTGTTTCCCTTTAAATTTAACAGCAATTTGGATGGTAATGAAAAAAAGGGGGAAACACTTCTTTTTCTCTTGCAGCCAGTAAGAAATGTTATGGAAAATTGTGTTAACTCTTGCAAATCCCTCTACAACTATAAACGTACAAATGAGATTGTGCCTGCTGTTTTAGTCAGTTCTGTGAACCTCAGAGCACTAGGATATTTATAAGAAAATTCCAGACATAGCAGTGGAGCCATGATCCATATCATTCAAACTTTCCAGTCTTTGTCCTCCTGTCTTTAAGGAAAAACAGAGGGACATAAAATAAAAACTTGGAAGAGCACAAATCATTGTTATGACTCGTTACAATGGATAATTTGCATATTGCTTTATACATCAGTTAAATTCAGCTTTTATTGTTTAAAAAAATCATCATTATTTTTTCTTTACCACCTCATGCTCATAGTTAAAACAGCAGCTTTCGTTTTGCAACAACTATCCTTCCATCTTTAGCTTCCCTCAACAGAAAAAGTATGTGGTTTCATTAAGATGCCAGTTAACACCATTTCTTGTTATGGATTTCCTGGTGCTTCCATTTCAAAATTAAGCCTGTTTTCATATGTTTATAACTTAGTGGTTAAAAAAAAGCCAAAAGTTACTAGATTTCACAAACTAATCTGTTCTGTGTGTATCTGTGTGTGTCTGGGGTGGGGTGGAATAGGCAAAGGAGGAGTGGCATGAAGATCCAGGTTTCAATAAATATTTAGAAGTTATGGTAAACATTTAATGTGCGTGTTTCCATATGTTTTCCTATTCTTCAGATTATAACGAGTAGTAATTTTTGCAATTACTTGGCTAGTGTGTTGATGAGAAGGATTGCAGGATGACTTGATAACATCCTTGCAAAGTAGAATTTAATTTCAGTACATTTAGATAAATGTTATATTTTTGGGACTGTAGTCTTAAATTTTTTCAGAATAGATACATACTGGATTGCTCATAAGGCTACATGTAAAGTTGTACAAGCAGATTTCTGCTTGCACAATATATATATCGTTTTCCCTTTCCCTTTCTTTCCAATGCATTCTCCCAATCTGAAGATACCCCAAACCGCAGATAAATAGTCACCAGGCCTGTTGAAAAGTAAAGAAGGAATCCATTCCTCACTTTAAATGTGCATTTTTTTAAACTTCTACCTTTCTGAAGGCAAGTATTTAAAAGGTCTTTCTTCCAAAAAGAAGAAAGAAAGAAAGTTATAAATGTATAGTTTTGGAGCACGGCTGGTGGATCAGAATAGGTTTTAAAGAATTGTTTTATTTCACACTTTACTAGAGCTGTTTGTGGCTTGACAGTATGAATTGGAGCCAGACATATCAAATTTAGCTTTTCAATATAATTATTCAAAATGTTAACAAACGAAAGATATGATACGGTATTTTATGGATCTGAACTGAATACATCTGAAGGAACAAAATTATGTATGAGCCCAGTGTCATAAAATTTAATTTTGTAACTGTTAAAATTATATTTTAATACAGTTATTAGCAAAAAGCAAATTGCTGTATGTACTGCTGCTGATTCAGAAATGGATGTTTGGAATATTATTGGAATATATTCTGAACAGAGGACGAGATCTGTTGTAGCCAGCTTAGGAGTCATGGCCCCAAGTGCTACCACTACCACTGGGACCACATTGTTTTTTACTTCTTGAGTTCCTCCTTCAGGCCCTGGTACTTCTGCAGTTTCTCATACACTTTCATCCTGACATTGTTATCACTTGGCACCACTACATCCATTACCTCTGCTGACTTCGGGTCCTTGTCTACTACCACAATGTTTGGTTGATTCAGTACCTACCTGTCCGTCTTGATCTGGAATTCCACAGGAACCTAACTTTGTTATTCCCTACAGTCTTCTGTGGAACTTCCCATCTGGATTTACTCTAGCCCATTCACTATGCAGATATTCCTTACACAATGCCAGCTACTAATTGTGCTGTTCAGTGTATGCTGTTCCTGCCTCTATCTTATATCCTGCTACCATATGTTGTTCTATCTCTGGAGTCCCTGTGCACAATTTGCACCTTGCTTCTAGGGAGCTGATGTTTAGAACCTGTTCTGCTGCTTCTATGATCAATGCTTCAATACTGTCTTTTAATCCAGATCTTTCCAGCCACTGGTAGGATTTTCCAGTGTTACCTACCTCAGCTGTGGTACATCCCATTCTTTTTCTTTGATACTTCTGCTTGATCTTCCTCCTATCGTAGCTGCTTGCTGCCTCAGGCAATCTCTCAGCAGCTCATCATCTTATCTTACTGATTTATTCTAGTTCTGGATGCTCTAGTTTTGCCCAGGACAGTGGCTTTGATACTCACTTAGTTAGTAATATGTTTATTACTTTTGCTTTCTTGTATGGTGTTGAGATGATAGGTAGGTAGGTAAGTAGGTAGGTAGGTAGGTAGGTAGGTAGGTAGGTAGGTAGATAGATAGATAGATAGATAGATAGATAGATAGATAGATAGATAGATAGATAGATAGATAGATAGAGATAGATAGACAGACAGACAGACAGACAGACAGACTCTGTGTGTGTGTGTGTGTGTGTAAGAGAGAGAGAGAGAGACAGAAAGAGGGAGAGACAGAAAGAGAGATAGACAGAGAGAGAGAGCTGCCCATTTCAAATAAATGACTCAGGAGAAATATACATATCGACCAGTCATTCCATCTTATTGCACATCACTATCATCCTGTATGACAAGCCAGCTGAAAAACAAAAGCCCTTGTCATTTTATGGTTCAAAAACAAGCAACTAGTCAAATGCTAAGACTAACAATGTATCATAGTAATAAAATGAAATAACTCTTCATTAGAAACTCAGTTGCCATTTCCCTGTTTGCCTATTAAAAAAGGAAATGCTATGGCATAGAGGAAATAAAAGTTGTTTCTAGAAATGATGCAGTACTAGATATATTGATCTAAGAAAAATCAGAAAAGTAGATTTAAGGCTTGATTCAGCTTAATGTTATGTATTTCAAAGTATTTCAAATTAGTTATGCCTAATAACAATTCATTTGTCAAGGATTTCTATGTTGGAACTAACGTCATGCACAGATAAAACTATCTGGTAACATTAGAACTGATTCATGCAGGACCCATGGCTCACATAATTTGTTTACATTGCAATGTATCAGGTTCTCAGGAGCGGCAGTAGCAGCAGGGCCTTTTCCGTGATTTATGAAGTACTCTTTAATGGTAGCAACATTTGACATTTTCACTATCCTTGGCATCTGCCCCACCCAATCCCAGTGTCTGAAAGATTAAGGTTCTCACAACCTCCGCGCTCTCAGTCCTTTGAGGTAATGCAGGTCAGGAAACAGAAATCCAGGAATACAATTTTATTGTTATAAGGTATAATAACAGCCCATCAGAGTTTTCTCCTGCCCAATCTTATTTCAAACAGAATCAAGTTTTGAGTTTCTTTCTCACACTGGGTTGTCATTTAACTTCCTTTAACAGTTCTTCCATTCCATTATTTCTACACTCCTTTCTAGCTGCTTTTCTGATGATTAAAAAGTTCAAAATACAAAACTTGAAATAATTTATCTAACACTGTACCTCTTCCAGTCATATAGTATAGAGGTATTTGGCTAGATTCCTCTCTTTCTTCATATCCTCTCCTTCGGTAAGCTCAGAAGAGATAAGAAAAACCCAACTTCATTTCACAAGAAAATACCAGATGTAATAACATTTTTGAAAATGTAAGATACGATGTAAGTAATGTTCATTATTGAGGAAAATAAATACAAAGCTGTTCAAATCATAGTGTGAGATGATTGCAACCTAATTAAAAATCAAAAAGAAAATACGGTGTTCTGGTTACACCACAAGATGGCAATTGTATGCTACATTTAAAAAAATCTCTGTAGAGAGGTTCAGTAAGATTAAAATTGTTACAGATCACAAAAAGTTGCTAAATAAAATATCTCATTTCCCAACCTGAGGTATAAAAATAAGAGAGTTCACTATCCAATTTTTTTTTAACATATAGAGAAATTATTTATTTACCATATGGCAAATACATGGACTTGTTCAGATGTTAATGTGATGGAGCCAACTTTCAAAAGGCTGAGAGTGCTTTCTTGATGGTAGTTGAGTACCTGGGGTTTAGAAGGCCCTTTTTGTTTACCAGTTGCCATGTATTTAGAGAGCCAGGGGTTCTACAAAAATGTCTAGCTGCCGACTGCCAATTATTGCTAGTCATTTGGTTCTCACTACCATGCTATCCAGGGTGTACCACGTGGAGGCAAACTAGCATCACACCCCATATAGAGAAATAAAACTATAACATAATGAAATTATAAGACTTAGCATCACAGGGGAAAAAAATATTATTATTTTTTTTAAAAAATTGGACTATAAGATGCACCGGACTATAAGACGCACCAAGATTTTGAAGAGGTAAATTTTTTTTTAAAGGTTTTTGCACTCTGCATGCCTCCTAAACCCTCTGCCTGCCTTGTTTTTTGTGAAAAATGGGGCATGCAGAGAGTTTGAGAGGCCTGCAAAGTGTTCCTGTGGGCTGCAAAACAAGCACAAAATGGCCCGTTTTCCTAGTTTTCCTGCCTAAGGTGGAACGTAATCAAAGGCTTTAAGGAATTATGTTAATCCCTAGCTTTTACCAGCCACAGCTCATAGCTTCTCTCTGAGGCTATGTTTTGAAAGGAACACCCATCTTTTCTATCTGCAGCAAAGTTGGGGTATCTGACTCTGTGAGTATATGATAAAAGTATCTCCCCTTATAGAAATGTGTATTCCATGCTTAGCTGTCAATCTGCAACATTGTGAAGTCTGGCAATTCTTGAAAACTTTCATAACGAAGGAAAGAACATCCCTAATGGCATCCAAAGCCTATTTGATCACCAAACCAAGCCTAAATTCAGACTGATATGAGTCTGGAAAATTAGTGTTCTTCAAGAGAATCTGGGGCTTTCAGGTTTTCACCAAAAATAAATGCAGACAACTCACTTATAGTTCTCTAATGCAGGGGTCTCCAACCTTTGCAACTTTAAGTCTGAAGGACTTCAGCTCCCAGAATTCTCCAGCCAGCTTTGCTGAATAATTTTATTCAGAAGATATACTTAATTCCACCACAACCATCCCCCTCAGGCAATCATAAGTTTATCATGGACTCCGCTACCTAATCCCACTAACTTTAATTAGTTATGATGTACATGAGTCAAGTATAAATGGTCAGCCTTTCCATATAAGAGAATAACAAGATTTAAAAGAATAGCTTTTGTAAAGGCAGTACATTATAAGGTGGTATTGTTTAAAAGCTTAGGTCCTACATCATTCACACCACTGTGATGTATCAGAACCAACCCTTTAATTAAGGATAAAATTAGTGAACAGCATTCTAATTTTCTCATTAAAAAACAGCTTGATGGACATTTTAAATTTGGATTAAAATAGTAATAATGATCACCCTAGAGATGACTTGTGAAAAATATTATCTATAATTTAGAATATCAACGAAATTTGTGCTAGAACTTTGCTGTGAGGTTTTTTTTTTTAACAGAATATATTTCATGCTACAATGAGACACCGATGATTAGGGTGGGTTTCCCCCCCCCCAATTAGTGTAATTACTGACAGTTTTAATTTATATATCTGAGGTAGCCAAGAATTATAAGTGTCTTAATTATTTTTTAACATACATCTTAATTCCCCCTTTGAAAGCTATTGTAATTGAACAAACCTTTCTAACTGATTAGGTTTAAGGTTAGGATTAGGAACTAAAATGTCTGAAAGCCAAGATGGATTCTTGTATCTTTTTAGTGTATTTGTTTTTGTATTTGTGTGTCGTATTATACACTACTTTCTTGAGGATTCTTCAGCCTCTTTGGCTTTTTGCTCTTTTTGTGGGTGCCTTTGAGTCATTGTGGATTCCTGGCGACTGCTTGGACATGTCCCTGCAATTTTCTTGGCAGGATTCTTTGGAAGTGTTTTTTTTTTTTAATTTCCTAGGGCTCAGAAAGATTAAATGGCCCAAGATCACCTAGATAACTTTGTGCCTAGCGTAGAACTAGAACTCACAGTCTCCCAGCTTCTAGCTCAGTAGCTTAATCACTACATCAAACTTCTCTCATTTGAATTGTTTGTGATTGCAAAATGTGACCACTGATGCAATTCAGTGCAATAGAACTGCAAGAAAGAACAGCAGTAGCATTTAGCCACCTCAAGCAATATAGTAATCTCAAAAATATAGCTGAGAGAAATTCAGAATAAATACTGTTGAACTTTTAGATTAAAATAGAAAAAAAAATTTCTAACACTAGGTCAGAAAACCAGGAGAAATGTAGGCATGACGCCATAGTGAGATTTTGAACTTGACTTTGCTTTAGATTATCCCAATGCATCATTATAGCATAACAATCCTTAACAGTGTCTTGTTTCCTACTCTGTTGCCCACCAAATGTATTAGGCTTCAAACTACTCTAAATCCCAATCAGCATAGCTATAAACCAAAAACTGACCCAATGAAAAAGAGTTGCACATAATTTTCTTTTATTACATGGCCCAGCATTTCTGAGAATTCTACAATAAATTTTCTAAATAGAAATGTCCCTCCATACCAAGCACACTTAATGTAAAGCAAAACAACACTTCTGCATATAGAAAACTGATATATCTAGGCAAAGTCTAAACTTAAACCTATTTCTGACACATGCAGTTTTTTTGTTTGTGCAAAAGTATACAAGAATGTGTACAATCATACAGATTCCCAAAGCAACGCAAGATAGTTTAATCCAAATTCTGTGCAGGGGCCAATCATTCTCTCTCAGCCCTAGGAAGCAGGCAATGGCAAGCCACTTTTGAGAAAACTTGCCAAGAAAATTGCAGTGACCTATCTAGAGAGTTGCCAGGACTCAAATAATTGACTCAAAGGCCCAATAAAATAAATCATTGCAGTACCACAGCCAAAGTAGAACCCTCCATATTGGTAGAATTTATAGCTCTGGGGCTTAATATAATTAGCCATTTGTTTTGAATTTGAACATTCATATTGTCAAGGGTAAATCTTTCAGTGAACTGAAAGATTCATTCATCAAATAAACGGCAGAAATATATTCTCAATTTACATATTATCCTAGGTAAGTTAAATAAACAATCTACAAATTCTGTTCCAGATGTTGAAGTCAGTTAACAGTTTTTTATTTTTATCATCTGGATCCTCAAGATGTCACAACTCCCATCTCATCATCAACCCAAGCCTACTTTCAGGTCCACTTCATTGATGTCACAGTAAAACTACAATGGACACATAACCCTCTTATACAGAAAACATACCACATAGGGCATGCAATACATACCAACATACTTCCAGCTTTCATCTGGAATACACTACTAAATCTATACCTTTTGTTCTGATCAATTAGAAAGATATGCTCAATTGATTCATTCAGGAAACTAAACTACTTACATATGAAAAACAAATCAATGCAGCCAAATGGATTCCCAGGAAGGATTTAAATCAGATCAGATAACACAAGCACACATTACTAGTTGTCACTTCTCTTTCTGCTCTGAACCTCAATTAAGACCAGAAGCTACTCAAATGCATCTATATAAATAAAAAATGTAACAACAGTTTGTTCAAAACCGCTAATCTCCGAAAGTGCTGCACCGATAGCTTCCAAATTTTCATACAACGTTCCTTTGAAATACAGTACCAATGATATATATATAGATTGTGTACATGTCACACCTGTGCCAGGTACACGCAACGGAAATGTAAAAAATTGTAAAAAAGGTAGGTAGATGGATACAGAGAGAGCAGTGGGCCACAGGTATGTCATCCTTTATGACATAAAATATTCTGAGGGAGAAATACAGTAGGTAGGTAGGTACGTAGGTAGGTAGGTAGGTAGGTAGATAGAGGGATAGAGAGGGAGAAATACAGTAGATAGGTAGGTAGGTAGGTAGGTAGGTAGAGGGAGAGAGGGAGAAATACAGTAGGTAGGTAGGTAGGGGGTTATACGATGGTTGTGTGTACGTGTTTGTGTGTGTAGGTGTAGATCTACGCATAGATTGGTTGGCCATTTAACCAGACTGGGCCACAGCAACGTGTGGCCGGGGATGGCTAGTTACTAATAAATGCAGTGATTCACTTAGCTGTGGTAAGAAAAGTCATAAAATGGGCCAAAAATCACTTAAAACTGTTTCACTTAGCAACTGTAATTTTTAGCTGAATTGTGGTTGTACGTCGAGGACTACCTAGTACCGTATCAGGAGTGAAAGTGTTTTTCTGGTGACACCTGTATATCTGGGCAACTTGATCTACCCGAATATGGGAGATAGCATGCTACTTCCCCTTTTGCCTTTCAGTCCCAATCCAGGAGCTTTTGCAGGCAGTCGCATCTGTGACAAACTATTTCCTGTTAAATTCAAATATACCGACAAATTTACCAGGAGTGAAGTTATCATCTCAATTCAAAGCCTGAATCTGATTCCACTGTCTTGCTCTCACTCCTGTATAGTCCTGTATCCTGGACTATTATAATAAAATTACTCCTTTTTTATTATCCTTCTTCGCTTGATATTTTTACCCATCATTCTCTAGCTTCTGCTTCCTTCCTCAGAGAAGGAAACCAAACTAAATTAAAATGCCAAAGAGTACATTGGTTTCTCATAACTTCCTGTTTTATTTTTCACACTAGCTGTACCCGGCTACACGTTGCTGTGGCCCAGTCTGGTTAAATGGCCAACCAATCTGTGTGTAGATCTACACCTGCACAAACATGTACACACAACCACCGTATAAGCCCTACCTACCTACTGTATTTCTCCCTCCCTCCCCCTCTCTATCCCTCTACCTACCTACCTACCTACCTACCTACCTACCTACCTACCTACCTACCGTATTTCTCCCTCTCTCTATCCACCTACCTACCTACCTACCTACCTACCTATTGTATTTCTCCCTCTCTATCCCTCTACCTATCTACCTACTGTATTTCTCCCTCCCTCTCTCTATCCCTCTATCTACCTACCTACTTACCCATTGTATTTCTCCTTCTCTCTCTGTATCTCTCTACTTTACCAGCAGAAGCTCCTCTTGGCCCCTACAGGTAGGGGCAAGAGTCCTGGAGGAGGAGGGCGGCGGCAGTGGCAGCATCAGTTCCTTGTGTGGGCGTGGACCGGCGTTATCGTTTGTGGGGTCGCCAACAGAATATTTTTTTAGAATAGAATAGAATATTTATTTCTATAACCGCGTCCTCTCCCCGAGAGGACCGCCAACGATAACGCTGCTCCATGCCCATGCCTCCTCAGCAACCTATCTCACCGCCGGCAGTTGCTGAGGAGGCAACCATTGTGCTGATGACGGAGAAGCGTCGGGAGGGGTGGCGGCACACACTGCTCCATGTGCTCGTGACACGGGAGAAGAAGCGGTTGGGTGAGTGGGGCCACGAAAGGGAGGGGGACGAGTGAGTGAGTCAGGGAAACACACAGAAGGGTCGCACTCCGTATTTACATTTCCATGGCGTGTACCTGGCACAGGTGTGGCATCTACACAATCTATATATATCATTGGTGCCGTATTTGATAGGAACATTGTGCAAAAATTTGAAAGCAATCGGTGCAGTACTTTCTGAGATTACCTATTTTGAACAAACGAACAATTACATTTTTATTTATATAGATTGTTGTATTTCTACTTCTAGCACAGAATTATGATTTTAAACAAAATAATCCATTTCAGACTAAGGAAAGTAAATGTCTGCCTTTATAGATATCTTTTCAAACACCACCTTTGTTAGTCTTAAAATGTACTAGCAACGGTTGCAGATTTGGGGATGCCATAAACTTTCTGGTACCCAGTAATGTTGATTTAAGATATATATTTTAGTCTGAATTTTCAAAAATATTTAGACATATTTACTTTTCAGAGGTTGATGGGGAATGGGAAAAAATGATTCTAAGGTAGCTAAAGTATGATAAGCTGCACCTTCTGTGCTACCAGAAATACCATTTACTGGTTCAGTGATATATGTGTCTACTCAGGAATAAGCCTGTGTTTCCAGATAAAAAGATAAATAATTGCAGCATAAAACTTTAAATACATATTTAAATGTGTTCTTGATTAATCATAAACTTGTGTATCTCAGGAAGAAGTTCTCAGAGGATGTTTACTGAGTTTCTTTTCTTTTCCCATCTTAGTCTCATGTCTTGTGCACTGATTTATATGCCATGTAAAACATGTGTTAGTCAAATAACCAAGTGAGTGTTCACTACCAGATTTTCCTGTATCTGAATCCCTTAAGTGCCCTGCTGGGAAACAGCAGATTATCTGGGATATTTGCATCATATTTGCTAACAAAATGGAGTTATAGACGCAACTGCCCAGAGTAAAAAAGAACAAAGCTGCTGGAACATTGGCTTAGCTTCTCACTTTTTAAACATAAAATCATATTCTATATAGACAGTCCTCAACTTACGACCACAATTGAGCCCAAAGTTTCTGTTGTTAAGTGAGACATTTGTTAAGTGAGTTTTGTCCCATTTTATGACTTTTCTTGCCACAGCTGTTAAGTGAATCACAGCAGTTGTTGAGTTAGCAAACTTGATTGTTAAGTGAATCTGGCTTCCCCACTGACTTTGCTTGTCAGAACGTCACAAAAGATGATTGCATATGATCCTGGGACACAGCAAAGGTCATAAATATGAACCAGTTGCTAAGCATCTGCATTTTGATCACATGATCATGGCATGCTGCGAAGGTCATAACTATGAAAAATGGTCATAAGTCACATTTTTCAGTGCTGTTGTAATTTTGAATGGTCAATCAACAAATTATTCTAAGTCAAGGACTACCTGTAATTAAACACATCCTGTCTAGGTTCACAGATTCCACAAAATCATGAAGTCACTCATTGGATTTTGGTATAAGCTGGTGTGAGAATCCAGTAGTTAGACTCCATAGACCACAAATCGTGACAAAGCAGGTTGTATAAATCCCGCCAAAGGTAAATCATTCAGTAAGTGTGTGAAAGGCATCCTCATCTAATGAAAGCCTGGATGTTGCTTTCACATCCCTCAAGTGTATTCAGTGTTCGATGTTACCGAAGGCCTGCAAAGAATTTACGGTGATAAAATCTGTCTCTTTCCTATGTTATTTTACACTTCTATATTGTGTTCTATATCAATACAATACAATACAAAACAATAGCAGAGTTGGAAGGGACCTTGTAGGTCTTCTAGTCCAACCCCCTGCGTGGGCAGGAACCTTATACCATTTCAGACAAATGGCTATCTAACATCTTTTTAAAGACTTCCAGGGTTGGGGCATTCACAACTGCTGGAGGCAAGCTGTTCCAGAGGTTAATTGTTCTGACTGTCAGGAAATTTCTCCTTAGTTCTAAGTTGCTTCTCTCCTTGATTAGTTTCCACCCATTGCTTCTTGTCCTGCCCCCAGGTGCCTTGGAGAATAGTTTGACTCCCTCTTCTTTGTGGCACCCTCTGAGATATCAGAACACTGCTATCATGTCTCCCCTGGTCCTTCTCTTCATCAAACTAGACATACCCAGCTCCTGCAACCGTTCTTCATATGTTTTAGTCTCCAGTCCCCTAATCATCTTGGTTGCTCTTCTCTGCACTCTTTCCATCAGTATTGCATCTGAGTCACATCAATCCATTTTCTGTCCTGCACATCTGCCAGATGTATTTTAAGTAATTTTTCAGTTATCTTCCCTGATTAGCTTCTTTTTGGAGGGGAGGGAGGGAGGGAATCATCAATACATAATCCTTATATGACTTTTGGCTTATCAAATTAATGTGTGTGTGTGTGTGTATTCATGTTTAAATAGCGTATTCAATTCAACACACACACACACACACACACACACACACACACACACACACAGGAACTGGGTATGTCTAGTTTAATGAAAAGAAGGATCAGGGGAGACATGATAGCAGTGTTCTCAGAGGGTGCCACAAAGAAGAGGGAGTCAAACTATTCTCCAAGGCACCTGGGGGCAGGACCAGAAGCAATGGGTGGAAACTAATCAAGGAGAGAAGCAACTTAGAACTGAGGAGAAATTTCCTGACAGTTAGAACAATTAACCAGTGGAACAGCTTGCCTCCAGAAGTTTTGAATGCCCCAACACTGCATGTCTTTAAGAAGATGTTGGATAGCCATTTGTCTGAAATGGTATAGGCTTCCTGCCTATGCAGGGGGTTGGACTGGAAGACCTACAAGGTCCCTTCCAACTCTGCTATTGTATTGTGTTGTATTGCACTTCTGGTTGACTAACGTTCTTGTACTTAGTGCAATGCCACTGGAGGTTGTGAATTTTTCTAATCCTCCCAAGAGCTCTTTGAAAATAAAAGAAACTCATGCAACAAATTCTTACTGGAGTGTAAAGCTGCTGAAGAGTGTTTTGCTGCCCTGCCAACTTGGCAACAGTTTTTTTTTCTTTAATAAAAGAAGTTACCGTAGACAAAGATTCCAGATGTGCCAGAACTATTTTTATTAGGGGCCCAACTGAAAGCTCATTCAAGTGAAGTATGCATTTTCTTTCATAATTGCCAAATGTATTTTATTATGTCTCAGGGAAAAGGGCACAAGAAATAAGCATCATTAGTATATTTTTATGACTCATTAATTTTAATACATCTCTCTTTCATTAAAATTATTGTAATTAAAAGTCATTTATATCAATCTTCCCCTGATCTGGATTGTTCCAGATGTTCTGAATTATAACTACATAATCATTGGCTGTTGTCCATCGTGACTAGGAAGGATGAAAATAGTAGTCCAAAACGCAAGGCTGGATCTGTATATACACTGAGAAATGTTTTAGGTAGATTGCACAATTTCATTTATTTATGTTGATTTTATTTTAATAATTTTAAAAAATGCAAAAGTGTAAAACACTTAAAATCTGCTTGAATTATGAATGCTAGAAAAAAAAGACAATAAGCCTTCTACATATTCTTATTGAATTGTCATGAATCAAATCTTTATTACTGCCTTTGACCAGCCTATACAGTAAAGGAAAATGGCAATTTAATGTAGCAATTTTTTTATTACAAGGGGGAAAACTGCATATTTAATTAAAAATGCTCACTGAGCTTGTTGCTTTCTGAGCTTAGCTGTTGTTGTTGTTTTGCAGATATTTCATAAGAAAACTAAGTAAAATGTTAAACCTGGAGCTACAAATATTCTGTAATTTAAATTTTTGCCCAATTGTATCACTTAAGGAACATTTCTGGCCAACTAGTATGTGAGTGTAGAGTTAACACCTCTTAAAAAGTAACAAACATACAATTTTAACAGTTTGGCCCCCAAATTTAGAGATGATTGGGGAGTTCAGACCACATGTTGGAGCAATAGAAAAAGGAAACCATATGAGAATATGAGCAAGACTTTCTACCTCACTTGACCCAAAGTCTCTGTAAATAAGGAACCCTATCAAATCTTCCCACCAAAAGTGCTGGTGGAAGGGTATGAAAGCAGGATCTGTAAAAGCCCCATCTCTATTTGCTTAGTTTTTTATTTGTCTGGTTGTTTGTTTAGTTTTAGATTGCATCAATATCCTGCAGTAAAGATCTTGTGGTTATCTTCTTCTTTTTTTTACTTTTTCCCTTAAGTCTCTGTCTAATATTTGATATTTCCAGTGAAAATACACCAACATTGTACTTTTCATGACACAGAAGAGTATATAGCATACCTTCTTTATAGAGTTAAATGTGTGCCCTAAAATATGATGTGAAGTAATAGAAACACGAACCATTATAAAATTTGCTTCAGGCTTGATTTTAGGAGATTGGAACTTCAAATCTTATAACTGCTGCTTGTCAACAACAAAATACAGAATTCTGTAGTTCTTTGCACCCATCTCGTAATCAACTACTTAGCAACTGGTGAAATCTACAAATGGCTTCACATTTTTACTTTTTTAACAAAATGGGACAGAATTTTCAGGCACCAAAGCCTGTCTGAATAGATAAGGTTGTCCAGTTTCAGACACCAGTTTCAGTTAATAGTCACCACTATTCTCTTACATATCCCCTTGAATAGCATTTTGTAGGCAATAAAATCTATAGTATATGTAAGCTTTGTGTACAGACATCTGTTTTTATGAAGGGTTCCAAATTACAGATTCACACCTTGAGACTTTTGCCTGAAGGAAGACTCTACCTCAACTCATAGTGTGACTGAATTCATCCAAAGCAAATAGTTTCATTCAATATTCGTTATCCATACCTGATACACTAAGGGATCTTAATGAATGCATATTTGGTAAAATAATATTGGTCAATAGCTTTTTAAAAATGCTGTTCATTTTGAATATTCAGCCTCTTTTCCCTTATCCAGTTAGGTTACCAAAAGTATAGGAAATTGGATATAATATTGGAAAGAAAGAAACCGCACCATTGTAAGGTGATTGCTAAGCATAAAAGTCTCTATTGTATAATTGCTTTATATAAATATGTGTGTGTGTACAGGCACACACATGCCACTCTGGTGTAGTGGTTAAGGCATGAGGCTATAAACTGGGAGACTGGGAGTTCTAGTCCTGCCTTAGGCACAAAGCCAGCTGGGTGACTTTAGCTAATCACTTTGTCCTCACCCTAGAAAAGAGATAATGCCAAGTCATCTCTGAAAAACGTCTCCAAGAAAACTCATCCAGGAAGTCTCTGACAATTGGACATGACTGAATAGAAAGAAAAAAAATGTATCTATAGGAAAAAATAGTTCCACGAAATGAGTTTATCAAAAATTTAAAAATAATTAATTTAAAAGGAATATCAATTTCAAAGATATTCCTATTTACTATTTTTCCCTAGGGAAGACATTAAAGTCTACTTAGAAGCTGAACTGTAAGTGATTATATTTGCCTTGCTATGTGATATATTGTATATGTGGGAGCCATTGTTTTTTAAGATTAAACTTCTATTGTTTACTGTTAGCTTTGTCATTGGATCATATTCACCAAGTCTAAGTTCTCAGCCAGATATTTTCTTCCACTACTGAGCAACATTTATTCTCACTGCTGTAAAACGTAGATCACATTGCTCATAATATTGATATCATAAATTATAATTAATATATACTTCTAATTGTAATTAGTACATAAACAATATGTTACTTTGTCTTTTTTTATTTTCAATATTCCAAGTCATATAAACAATAGAATGTTAATAAATTAAATTAATTCTGCTCAAATATCATTACTGACATATCAACACTGAAACAATATAATATATCAAAATGTATAATAGAATTAAAGGGGGGAGGAATGAGTATAAACCAGAGGTGTCAAACTCGATTTCATTGAGGGCCACATTAGGATTGTGCTTGCCCTCTGGGGGCCAGGGTGGGCATGACTAGGGTGGGCATGGCCAGCTTGACGTCACTCGTGTTGGCGCTTGTGGTGGCCCGAGCGCTCTGCCAGCAAAAACTGGCTCCTGAGCTCTGTTTTTGGATGTGACAGCCTCCTGCAACTTTCTGCCAGTAAAAACGGAACTTCAGAGGGCCAGCCCACGGCCCTCCTAAGCTCTGTTTTCGCTGGCAGAGGCATCTCGGGCCAGTCCTTCACTGTTTCCAGAGTGTCCCCATGGGCCAGATCTAAGCACCCTGCTGGCCAAATCTGGCCCCTGGGCCTTGAGTTTGAAACCCCTGACCATCCAAATTTAGAGCTAGTAAAATGACTGCTTAATTGAAGTGCTGCACTATTATCTTTGTGTTCTAGCAAAACTGGAATAAAGGAAAAGATCATTGTCCTAAGACTTCTGTTTCATATAAAATCTGAAGGCATCTAGTAATAGTGCTGTATGAACTGGAAAGAGCCAACATGATGCGATAGAAAATTTAAGCTGTATTTCAGTTTAATTCTGTGAACATAATGTACTATTTTTTTACAAATTGTAAAGTAATCTTGGAAACTTCCTGTTGAATTGGGATACGGGTTCTGCATGAACTGATTGTGTGGTCTGCTCAAAATAACATGTATTTATTTAGTATATTTTACATGGCCATATACATTTGTATACCACTCTTCCCCATAGATAGTGTTTTGTTGAGGGTTTTTTTAGATGTGTCCTTCCCTATCAGGGTTTGTGGGCTTGTCACTGCCATTAATATAGGTATTTTAAGGAAATATTGTATTTTAATAAAATATTTAGGAAGTACTTTAGAAAATATTCCAGGCAGACATTGTGTGTTTTACAAGGTCTGTTCCTGTTTATGCTGTAATAGAGCCCGTGTTGGTAGACTATGTTATTTCACTTGAAAGAAATTCATGGCAGATCGCTTTTACATCCCTAAGAATTACCTAAAACAATGTATAATTTAACATTCAAGAAGGAAGTAAGAGATAAAATATGAGCATAACATTTAGAAAATTCTTACAACACTTATAAAATGTATATTTTTAAGCCCTGGTATACCTTCTAAGTTTTCATCCACTACTTTCATAGGTTCCAAATTCAAAGAGGAAAATCTGATCCCTCTGGGTACAAGAGCCTTGGAGACAGTTTTAAAACTATATTCCGGACGGAAGGGTAAGGATACCACCATACATTATAATTTTATGATTTTACTCCGTAAAAAATATTATTGCACTGCATTTCATTCATTTCACATCTGTACCTTTTTTCATTCTGAACTGGAGTTCTAAGGTAAAGAAAACATACTGGGTTGTTCATTGCAATTAGAGTATTTTTTAACCAACTGAGATGCTTCTGCTATATTAAACTTTATGATGTGTAAAGATTTATGTGATTGGGGCTGAAGTGTTTACATTAGTTCTTAATTAATGTGAAAGGGGTGTAGTTTTATTAATTATTGCTGAATGACACTTTTATGTATTATTAAAAACTTCTTGCAGTGATGCTAAGGAACTAAGAAAGTTGGCCTATGTAGGATCATGAAACCATATTTTTTGGGGGGTATTTTAATTGTGAGAAAGATCGTGATAATATGCCATTTTACTGACATCACATAAGGTAAATTGATGTCACGTTTAAACAAAAGGAAAATAAGAAAAGATTCCTTGAAATGTATGCTTAATTTAGAGGTCGGTTCCCCCATTGTTTCAAGAGTAGTAACAGATGCTTCCAGGCAATTAGCAACAACTTTTTTGGATTATTAGAACATTATTTCTCATGACTGAAAACAGCCTTATCATATCATAAGGGGAAAAATACGTGCAGTTCCAAAGTGACACCAATTATCTGGAGCAGGAGGGAAGCAATCTGCGGGCTCCCATTTTTGCAGTCTCTAAAGCTCCCACCCCTAAAAAACCACTGCCGAACTTTGCAGCATGATCCCCTCTTTCTTGCTTCCTCCCCTTTCATAGATTGAAGCTTAAAATAGCTGTGCTCAGTCTCTAGAGTAATAAAGTATCTGTTCTTCGTAAGACAAAAAAAAAGAACCGCTTCCAAAATCAAGAAAAAAGGGCCTAAAATCTCAGCCCCACACAGTCTAGTAATATCATTCCATCATCAGTAGTGGACCTCAGAAGCCAAAATACATTCAAGAATAAAATGAAACTGAAATCCCTGGAGGAAAACTATTTCCTATTCCTGACCTAGAGAGTAAGAGATTTCTTTATTAAAAGTATTTAGGACTAGGCTGGACAGGCATTTGCTACTAATATTCTAGCTCTTTCTTTAATGCACTAGTTGAGATTTTGATCACATAATAATAATAATAATAATAATATTTAATTTTGTATACCGCATCCTCTCCTCAAGGACTATAAATCCACAATTCTAGATGGTATCTAGAGATTGTGATGGACTCTCACCTAATGTATCACAAAGTAGATCAGTGTTTTTCAAACTTGGAACTTTAAGAGGTGTGGACTTCAAGAGGTGTGGACTCAATCCTCCTGAGCTACATTTTTGCTGGCAGAGGCACCATGGGCCAGTCCTTCACTGTTTCCAGGGTGGCCCTTTGGGCCAGATCTCTGCACCTTATGGGCCAAATCCGGCCTGCAGGTCTTGAATTTGATACCTCTGATCTAGGGTAAGCAGATTTGATAGGGTTGCAGCTACTAGTGCTAATTTTCTGAATTGTTTAATATTGAAACTGCCAGGGTGATAAGCAATAGCATAGTTGGCAGATAACAAATAATGAGAAATCAGGATTTTCCTCTATTGACCCTGTGATAAGCCTCTCAAATCGATTTTTCTCCCCATTTATTTTAATTCATTATGTATTTAGTGTTGACGTTATAAACTTTTAAATAACAAGTTTAAGACATTCAATAGAAACTAAGATAGAAAAATTATAATGGAACCAACTAAATTACAGCAAAATTCAATGCTTCAAAAGTCAAATTCAGTTGACTAGTTCTTAAGCTGGAATGGCATGCTGTCTCACTGAGGTATCTTAAAAACTTTTAAATAGTCCCCTTGAGTGGCAGGCAATTGGAATTCAGAAGGAAAGGAAGTTAAGGAGTTTCTTCCTTCTCAGTCAAACTTGGCTGGATGCCTGCAGAATACAAGAACCTGGAGATTAAAACAGATTTAATGTGACAGAGCCTCAGAATCCATACCTAAAGCCTGTAGAAACTGGGAGGTAGAGGTAAAGTTGCCAGGGATAGTTGCATGAGGGATTATTTATTTTTTTAAGCACTATTTGCTCCATTTTCTTTTATTCTCTGGGCTTATTATCACATCCTTAACATGCCCTCATAACCATTTTTTTATGCATCTTGTTATGACGTTGCATTTGCCTCTTCCTCAGTCCACAAATGAAGCATCTTAACATCGTACAGAAGTTTCCCTTTCTCTAGGTATAATGTTGGTCCAGAGGTGGGTTTCTACCAGTTCGGACCGGTTCAGCCGAACCAGTAGTGGTTTACCAGCCTGGGTCGCCAGAACCAGCAGTGACCCAGGCCTGCCCACATCACCAAACCAGTTCCCCAGTCGGCGAAGCATGTCCCCCCCCCCCATTTTTAATGTTCTGCACATGCGCAGACCTATTTATGGGCAATTGCGCACGTGCAGTGAACCAGAAGTAATGCTGGCAGCAACCTACCCCTGTGTTGGTCCTAATTATAATCTTGCATCCTTCACGGACAATGTAGTTATTGACATCAATCAATCAATCAATTTTAATTTGTAAACCGCTCCCTCTCCCCGAAGGGACTCGGGGCGGTGCACAGGAAATTAAAAAACATATAAACATAAACACATTTTAAATATTTAAAATCGAATTAAACTATGCCCCTGCGCTAAAATCTTAAAATCCTTAAAACTATACCCCTTAAAAACCCAATTTAAACAATTTAAACATTCAGACTGAAGGTTAGATTAGGCCAAGCCGGCCTGATGGAAGAAGTGGATCTTTAACTTTTGGCGGAAGGAGCAGAGGTCCGTAGTTGTTCTAAGGTCGGGGGGTAGGTCGTTCCAGAGAGTTGGGCCCGCCACAAAGAAGGCCCTTCCCCTGGGTGTTGCCCGCTGGCATTGCCTAGTGGACGGCACCCAGAGAAGTCCCTCTCTGTGGGAGCGGATGGGTCGAAGGGATGAATGGGGCAGGATACGATCCCGCAAATAACTAGGTCCCTTGGAGCCATGGAGCGCTTTAAAGATGGTAATCAACACCTCATGAAGACATGATTTAAAATGGAAGCTGCTCAGTAGGCCTGCCACCCTCTATTTTTGGAGAAATGCCATCCATGACATCAGACACATGGCTACATCTAACTAATGGCTGATTTTAGGTTTCTAAAGTGCTTCTCAGGTCTTACAAAGCCTCTTGTAGAAATAGGTTTATTGTTTTTTTGAAACAACACTAGATCTGTTGTTAACAGGTTGAGAATGTTAGGTCTGTGCTATGCCATGACGGTTAATTTAAACCTAGAAATAGAACTGGGGTTTGTTAATTTCATAAGCAATTGTAGAACAATTTTTCAAGGATTTTAGAAGGCTGTATTGTTTACTACTTTGATTATCCAGAGGCCATTTTTCCTATTTCATTCCAGCTACATGGGTCTCCATAGGCTACTTCCACATACCATGAGATCAGAATTAGTGTAGGATTCTTGCCATCATTGCCATTCCCTTGCACTTCAAACTCACTCATTATCAATTGTTCCTTCCTGTTTTATGTCCAACCTCTGTACCTGTTTGCTATGAACCAGATTATTTTTATTCAGAGGTCCAACCCTTTCAGAAGAGCATATCCATACCTTCCTCCAGGGTTATAACTGGACAGCTAGGGTATTTTTGATAGGATTTTGGGTAGGATTTCCTTCCTTCCTTCCTTCCTTCATCCCTCCCTCCGTCCCTCCCTCCCTTGACTCTGTTCAGAAATAGTCTAATTGAAGGTCACAAGCAGAGAATATCTCCCATTATTTGGTATTGCAGGCCTTAACCCTTAACTAAATATGCCATGTCAAGCACCTGCCTATGCTTGTACAAAGTCACCCAATATTGAGGAAAGTGATTGGTAGTTCTCCAACCTACAGGTAAGGACTATTAGGGCAATAAAACCATCCCTTTCCTTATAGCCTAAAATGTATAAGGACAGCATTATTTTCTGGCCTTACTATCGAAGCAGAACAGGACTTTTCAAATTTTATGCTGAGATAGGTTTCTACCAGCTCAATAACTTTATTGTGTTTGCCTGTTTGTACCCTCTGTTTCATTGTCCATTTGTTCATACTTTGATCAGTTGTGGAGTGTTAGCAATCTAGTCCAGGATTTCATGTTTTCTTCCACCTAGGCTCTTAAACGATGCATTTTCCTTAATCAAGAATAAGTAGGGGCAGTGTAATTACCCACCCTGGTGGAACACTTTCACCTGAAGGAATAACCATAAACTCAAGTAAAGAGCATATGAGAATGCCACATCATACATACAACAGGAGAGCATTTCAAAACCATCAAAGCAAGTACAGTAATATTATGCTTTTGTCTCCTCCTCAGAGAAGATGATCCATAAAGCATCCAGAATTGATTCTGTTTAAAATCAAGTCTGAACTCAAGACTGAAAAAGTAAAGATAATTTGTATACTCCAAAACCATCTGAAAGTGCATAAATATCTATCCCCTCAACCTTATCTCCCAAAAGATATTTGTTGCTGAGCAGTAGTATAATGTTCTTGGTCATTTCAGTAATGGCATTTTACTATCTCCTTCAAGGAGATAGTACAAAATATCAACATGCATCCTCCTTTCTTTGGTGTCTCATGAACCCTTGGATAAAACAAATAAACATGGATGGAGAACAGATGCTTCTACTTCCACGTTTGAACAAATCACGATGTTCTAAACTTCTGAATTATCTTTCCATTTTGCTAGAGCCCTAAATCAGACATTTAGCAGGTCTGATACTGCCTTTCAGTCCTCAATCTGTTTCAATAACCTGTCTCAATTGCTTGCATGCATTTATCCAAGACATCAAATATTATTCTTTCTGCTGCTGCTGTGATCTGTTAGTCTGGGGAAAAAAGACTTCAGGCAGGCATGGTCTTTTTCATACTGGCAATAGCAGGTAGTTCTTAAAACAATATAAAAACAACTTACTAAATCTTGGTATGGAAGAAGAGGACAATAGCCTTTTGAATAGCATCTGCTTCTAGACTTTGCTCTGTCATCACTAAAGATTAGTAACTGTAACACTTACGTTTTTTAACTCAAGGAGACATGGGCCTTTCTAATGAGTCTCTCTGCAAGTCCTTTCGTGGGCTTAGCCACTGCCAAATAATAAGTGAAAACTTTTGTGCTGGTGTTAGTCTGTATGGGAGCTGCTTAGAAATCTCATGATCAATGACTGGCGGGCCATAATGTTGACAGGAAAAAAGCATGAAGAATTTTGTTTTCTTTTTCAGATCTTCATCTTCAGTTTAGGGAGGGAAAGAACACTGGGTTATTTTCTCTACAGAAAAGAACACTATTTCCTTTTTAAAATAAAATAAAATAAAATGCCTGGCAATTCAAGGATTGCAGCTTTTTTGTCTGGATTTATAGTAACTGATTGAATTTTTTCTGTATTTCTGCTATTGTAAAAACCTGCCGTATTTGAAAAATTTAAACTCAGGAAAAAAGTGGCTGTGGTAGGAGAATCTTTTCCATGGAATTAATTGCTTTTGGAAGCCTGTTTAACTAGTTTATTGGAGACATTTAAGAAATGTAAATATCTTGTTCAATGACAAGCAGCAGTCAATAATTTAAACATGGCTTTCATATTGGGTTACTTTATCTGAATATATTTGTTACAGGATTTCAACAGTGCTCTGTTTTATTTAATTTTGTTGGGTTGAAATTGTAGTATATGCTAAGGAGAGCACAGGATCATGGGCTAGGAATGTATAGTAGAATCTGTGATAACATTTATTTCTGTTTTAGATTGATAGATTAAGAAGAGATTGGTCAGGAAAAAAACTTTTGGGACTCCAGAATGTCCCTTGGCTTACCTACTGGTCTTCAGAGCCATTGAAGTATGTTCAAAAGCAGCTTATTTTTTTTCTCCTTTTTTAAAAATAAAATAAAAGCATTTTTTCCTCCCGTGATAATTTGGCATGCCAGAGTGCATTGGAAAAAAATGAAACAGTCGTGTGATCTTGCCTTTGTTATGTCAGACAGGTACAAAAACAGTATTAAAAATACATCCAGACCTTTCCCACATGAGAGCTATGCATGTTTCGAAGAAAAAAAGTGGCCATTTCTACACAGATGTGCACTTCAAAGCTGACTTATTATGTACCCAATATTATATTTGGCTAACTTTACCCGAGTACAAAATGTAAAGTAATAAGCAACCTTTTGCCATTTAAGAGAAACATCAACATTTTTGTTTCACAGAAAGACACAATTAAGGCAAGAAATCCAGACAACTGCAAACACATGCCACTATCTTGACCATGCTCCACAGGATTTCCATAATGCGAGGTGATTTTCCTTCATAGCTAACCCGCTTTTAGCCATACAGACCAGCACAAAAGGTCACAGATGAGGCATGCCCCATTGCAACAAGCAGGCGGGCACCTGCCTTCAGAGAAGAAAAAGAAACACCAAGATGATGTCGTTGTTAGGATAAAAGCACTTCAGTTGCACAAACATTTACCATTGGGATGGGAAGTGCACAAACAGGACCATTAAAATAGCTCTGAAGTCCTTTAAATGGGTTCTAATTAATGGATTTCATAGAGTCAAAGCTAACCAAAAAGGATGAGCATTAGTGGAAAAATAATCCAGCAAAAGATAGTGATTTCCAGCGCTGAGTGAATATTGGCCTGGAATATACTACAATATGTTTAATATCCTATCAGTGGCTCCTCTTTAGTTCAGGCATTGGCAAACCAAGAGTTAGGGGCTCTACTGAATTTCTCTCTCTATCATTGCTGTGCCCCCTGGGCAGTCCTTAGAGACACACATTGGACATCCAAATAGGAATGGCTGATTTTTAAATACATAACACTTTTTATTTCTTGGTATTTCTATTACCTGTAACATTTGAAGGTATTTATCCTTCCACATGTCATTTGTTTTATATTATTGGTTCACTTTTAAATCATACTTTTAAATTTTAAATAATTATATTAGCTACCAAAGAAATCAAAAGTGCTAAAAATTTCCTGCCTCTCCTTTAGTCAAATTTATATCCTTCCAACACACAAAAAAAGTCAATTTCTTATAAAATCAGACAATCTATGGGCCACGAGTTATGTATTTGCAGTATTTGATCGTTTGTTCAGGAGTTCAAACAAGGCACATGGTATTTGTCCTATTTTTTCTCACAACAACAATACTGTGAGAATCCTGCAGTGAGAGAAAATGACTGGGAGAGATGAATAGGCATGGCTGATAATTAATAGAACTTGAGCCTAATTCCTAATCCATAATTTTTAACTACACACTGCATTGGCATTTAAGGTGTGACCAGGTGGCAGAAGCCAAGGCAATACAAACTCTGAGTCTGTTAAACAGAATTTATACTAGAAGAATATTACGTTTTAGCAAAGGGACAAGCTAAATATGAGAAATATCAGGATGGAATCATAGAACCAAAGAGAATGAAGTATGGTAAGGCAGAAATGCAAGAGCCGGCAACTGTGTTTTTAAGAAGGGAAGGAATGACCTTGGCAAAACCCTTCTAAGCCATTGCTGAATCCTAAGGAACATCATTCTCATGTATCTAATAGTACCCAGTTTTGTTGCTCTGGCTGTGTAAAAAAAAAAAACATGTGAGGAAGTATAAAATATCTTCTGCTCCAGTGGAATCCTTAATGCACTATTCACAGATCTCGCACACACATGTATTTTTCTCTATCTTAACTTTCAGAAAATTATCTACCATTTCAAAAAACTACCAGATAGTTCTTTTGACATCTTTTGACCAAGTCAGATTTGGTTTACAAATACCTCAACATTCAGTATCGTATTGTGGCTTCTGAAACCCCAAATGGCTTGAGTAAATCAAAGGAATTTAAAGAATTCTGGAAACCCTGAAACTGGGATATAAACACATTAAAAAGCGTGAGTTGGGGGGAAAAGTAGCTAGGCTTGCAACTAATGGTCTCTAGGCATTTTGCAGAATTCCCAATGTTTCCACTAATGCATTACCAGCCTGAAATATCTATCGTAGAAAATGGGGACATTACAAAGGTGGGTTGCTACTGGTTTGGCCCGGTTTGATGAACTGGTAGCGGTATTTTGGCCTGGGTCACAGAACCGGCAGCAACCCAGGCTGGCTGCGCCCCCAAACGAGTTCCCTGGTGTTTTTTAGTAATTTTTTCATGTTCTGAGCATGCACAGAACAATTTATAGTCAACTGCACATGTGTGTGCATTGCCCACAAAGCATGCGTGAAGTGAACCAGCAGCAATGCTGGCAGCAAGCCACCCCAGGGACATAAGCACCATAATTAAATGAAGTGTCTAAAATCCTCAGGGAAAAAATGGGGAGGTTAGAAAATGCAAGAATCTTACATGAGTTTTCAAAGTCTTTTTCTCCTCAGCTTGTGCTGGCCAGTTCAAAAACACAACCTCCAAAGAGTTCTCTAAGAACTCTAAGAATACATTCTCTCAATAGGGAATTTAAATCTTCAAAGTAGGAATCATCCCTTGAACTTTGTCCATGTATTACAAGAAAATGGGAGCCACAAAACATAAAATTTAATTGAGACTTACTAGCGTCGGGCTGTGTCTAACAACGTATTAAAGGTCACATTAGTTTTCTGTTAAAGTGAGGCAGACGGTTTGTAAAATTCCTTTAGAACTTTTCGGTAGATGACATAATATCCATCCTCAGTAGCAAGGCTAAGTGTTAGATGAGTTGCTCCAAACAGGACTTTTGAAGCTGAACCTCTCTGGATTCGATAGCATTTAATTTAAGAGCTGGTGTGCACTTTGGCAGTTCTTTGACAACAAAGCTAGCCAGTGGGGTACATCTGTTTATTGAAGATTGACAAGTTTATAGCAAACATAAACAGAATCAAGTGTTTATTATAGTCAAAGCTTGAAACTGAGAATTAGTCAAAGTATTGAACAAAGAAAATCTTTTTAGCATGGTCAGATGCTATAAATAATTGTTGAGATGATTTTGATGTATTTTTCTGATAATAGTTTAGAAAGAGTAAAGAATGATTAAAACTGGGGAAAGCTAAAGTCATGCATGTTTTACCTATTATGTTCATAAACATGGTTTTAAGTAGCAAATGCTAACTGGTTTACTAAAGTTTGCCAACAGTTTTTGGTTTAAAAAATAATAATCAGCAATATTACCATTATTTTAAAAGTAAAGACTGCTTTCAGAGCATTGAGCCTATGGCATTCAATCCAGCAAATCCTTCTAATTTTGAAAAATCTGGTCATGCAGGTTTGAAGTAGAATGTTGTATGGCATCCATACCAAACAAAAAAGACATCAAAATGACAACAAGCTCATGATGATGTCTTCCTGCAAATGCCATGGTTATATAGATATGCATTGTTATTTACCCCTCTTGCTCCCACTCTGGGAATGCCCATGTTAAGTTCTAGGCTCCCTCGTAACAATGTCTCCAACAAAATTTCCAGTTTATCTTCCAAGCAGATTTTCAGGTTTAGAAATAGTCTGCTTTGTCATTTTGTTTTGTTTTATTTTATTTTGCAACGAAAGGGAATATTTAAGACATTTGTATTGAACCACTGACCATAAAGGTAAAGGAAAAGGTTCCCCTTGCACATATGTGCTATTTGTTCCCGTCTCGGGGTGGTGCTCATCTCCGTTTCAAAGCTGAAGAGCCAGCGCTGTCCAAAGAAGTCCCCGTGGTCATGTGGCCGGCATGACTAAATGCCGAAGGCACACAGGATGCTGTTACCTTCCCACCAAAGGTGGCCCCTATTTTTCTACTTGCATTTCTACTTGCTTTCGAACTGCTTCGTTGGCAGAAGCTGGGACAAATAACAGGAGCTCACTCCATTAGGCAGCACTAGGGATTTGAACCACTGAACTACCGACCTTCTGATTTGCAAGCCCACCGTCTTAGCCACTGAGCCACCACATCCCATTACCATTAACCATAGTGGCAGAGAATTCCACGAATTGAAGTCCAACACTTCTAAGCTTCACCAGTGTGAGAAAAACAAGATATGAATATTGGACTTGAGAAAACCAGGTTCAATTTCTTATTCAATCCTAAATGCCTCAGGCAATTAACTCTGTCTTATTAGCCTAGTAAATCTTCTAAAATTATTGGTGTGATTTAAAAATTGGAGAAAAAAATCATTTGCAAGGAAGTAGAGATCTAAAACAAATACAATCCATAAGATAAGCGAAATGGTAAATTCATACAGTACTTTTCAAAAGAAAAATAGGAGATAAGATTTTATTTATTTTGTATATTTCTGAACGACCCATCTCCCTCAAAGAGGGACTCCAGGCAGTGTACAATAAAACTAGAAGCCTGAAGAATTGGGGAAATAAAGCATTGAGGAAATGCTCTTATATTCTTTTCCATGTTGTTCATCAGTGTCATACTTTTTTAAAGGGAGATCTCTTTCCATGTTGACAAACAATCCTTTTCTAATGTATACTTTTGGAGGAATTGGGAAGGAAGATGTTCAAAAACAGTTTTCCTCACAAAAAATGTGAGGAAATGTAGCTAGGAAAAATAAACAAAAACATCTCGGCCCATTAAATGATCCCAAAATGGTTCTTTTAGAGCCACTGGACTTCTATAATCCCGTACACTGGTTTATCATACTAACAAATAAATTATTGTGGTAAGATTTACAAGGACAGGTAGACTTTTGACAGTTGATTATTTAATTCATTAATTAATTCGTTTGCTGCCCATCTCACCGCAAGGCATCTCTGGGCAACATATGACTGTAAAAGCAATAAAACGATACAGACACATATATCCAACTGCAGTAAAAATACAAATTACAAATTATGACTAAAAGATGGGGAGAGAAGGAGTAGAATGAGGGGTGGGATCTGCTATTGGTCCCTGCCAGTCAAAATTTCCTTGACAGGCAAAATCTGTAACATGCCTCTTCTGCTGGCATGGCTGTGGGCAGGCTAATAGAATGAGACATTTCCACAGATAACCAGGACACATGCCACAAAGGGCTTTAAAGGTGGCACTTTGAATTGGATCCAAACTGGCAGCCCATGCAGCTCACGGAACAGCTGTGTAACATGGGCCACTCTTAGGGCCCCAAAGACTGACCATGCTACTGCACTCTGCACCAGGTGTAATTTTGAATGTTCTTCAAAGGTCAAAGTACAGCCCATTGCAATAGTCAAGCAAGAGATGACCGGGGCTGGAGTGACTGGCACAGGGATTCCTGATCCAGGAAAGAGCATAAGTGGCGAACAACAGAGTTGTGCAAAGGTCCTCAAAGTTGCAAATGCTACCCACTCTTGGTGCAAGAGTCACAAATCCAGGAGAGTTGCACAGTGGTCTGTCTGGGGTAGTGCCAACCCATTGAGAACTAAAGATGTTGGAGTCCCAGATCTCAAAGCTCCATGCACCCCAAGCTATTCTGCCTTGCCAGGATTCAGCTGAAGTCTGTTGTCCTTCCATCCAGGCCTCCATACCCTGCAAGCAATGCAAGAGGGCAGTGACAGCACTGTTTGAGTCACCAGGGATAGGGCTATAGAGGTGACTATCACATATATGCAATACACATGCATATAGCTATATGCACATGTATATACACATACTGTATATTGGGCAGCTGAGGTCTAATCAGTAATGGCCAGGTAATATCACCAATTAGAATTTGTTTGAGCTAAAAATGCGAAAATGCACATTGTTTTTTAGCAGTTTATTGCCAAAATTTATCAGTTCAATTTCTGGGGACCACATGCAACTTTGGGCCCACATATTGCCCACTTTGTAAGCCAAAGATTGAAAGGCAAGTAGAATCTGTGACAAAGTGGCATATACAGTTCACCTTTCCATAAGCTTGCAGAAGAGAAAGATGCAAATATTACAGATATATGGAGTTTATATGATTTTCACCACCATCTCCCTTGGAGGGGGGATTCTTCTGGTTTTTTACATAGTGTATATCCTGTTTGTTTTGATCTATTGAGACATACCTCCCCTCCCCAAAAAAAGAGCAATTAAAGTTACGTTGAGATCATGGAATGAATAGTACTTCCCATAAAGGAAAATGTAGAATGTATAAAATACTGTAACTTCCGAGATAAGTGTGCCAGTTAAAAATAGAAATACTGTAACTTCCAAAATATGTGTGCCGAATAAAATTCATTTCAGTATAATGAAAGAATCAGAAAATTTCCACTTGTCTCCCTAAAGTCTGGATGTCTAATAAATATTTTGAAATGTAATTGTTGTATCAGAAGAAAGTGTGCAGTGAATGGAGCATTGCAAGAGAGATATTTTCAAAGGAAGGTTAGCGCCAGCCAAGTTGGTACTTGTTTTCAACAAGCAGGTAGCCAGAGATGCCACTGGGAAATACAATGATGAATATATTGTGTATTGTTGCTGTGAACATTCACAGGAGCTGTGATAAAAACAGCTGTAAAGGTCAGGGATATTTTGATTTCAGCAATCTGGATGACCACTAGATGGAAGCCAAGTGACAGTGAAATCTGTATGGTATCATCTACTGGTTGCCCTTAGGTCACATGTTACATGTAAGATCCTACCTGCAGATATTGGGTGAATGGGAAGAACTGTCCAGCTTTCGTACACAAAGTGCTTTTATTTGTTTTCTTTGGCTAAATTAAACAGTGATATGTCCGGGAGGTTGTGTACATATGTTACTAATTTGGTTTCCCATCTCAATCCACGTATACCTCACCATCATTTCCCCCCCCCCCCTATGTACCTCCTGCCTGCTGTGAATAAACTCTTGGGTTACAATGTACACACATTACCCTCCCAGTATTAGTTTGGTATTTTCTTGGTTTTTAAAGTTACCTATTCTCCCAGATGTTTCTTTCATGATTTAAATTGCAGCAATCGGAAGATGGGCTTGTATTTATTTATTTTTATATAAAAGTATGTATTTCTCAATTTTCTAGCAGGGGCTCTCAACTTACAAAACTGAAAAATGTTTTAAAAAAAACAAAAAACCAGCAGAAGCAGGAAAGAAGTGTAGGGATGACAAACTTAAATGCAAACTTTTTCTTAAAGGTCACTGTAGATCAATCGTCTAAGCTGGCCTTTTACAATGTCGTGACTCCCACTTTGCTGATGAAGTTGGTAACTAGTCTAAGACGCTCACTGAGTTGAGAAAAGCTGGTTTAAATCATAATGAGTTTCTCCCCTTGAGGGTCCCAACCACTTCTAAAACATTTCACCTTCTGTTACAGAGGAGCAGGCAAACCATGATTTACCTGCTCTTTTTCAGGCCTTTGATGCTAAATTTGGCGGATCCTGGCAGAAAAGAAAGGACTGGCTAGAGTCCTGAGAGGAATGCAACATAATGTAATATTTTCCCAAGGAACTGGAAAATGTAGTGTTTTCATTTCATGCAGTATTAGTATTGGTACCGCTGCTGTTGTTACTGATTAAAATATACCTTTCCACCAAATCTGTCACACTGCCTTCCAACTCCGCCATGCCAAGAAACACTTTATTGTTAACAATCTGAAACTAAAAAGTCCTAATGGGACAGAGCACAATTCCCCCAAAGAGTAAAATATAGCAGCGAAGTAAAGCAAGGTCTGAGACCCAAGCACGCAAACTCATACATATCAATATGAGTCCAGCCCCCTTCCCCCAACAACCCCCACCCCATTGTCCAATGCACAGGTGTCATGTGGGTTGCATCTCCAGGAGCATCATCAGGATGGCATGCAAGACCGTTGGCCTTGACCACCGCATGGCCCCAGCCAGTGGTATGTGAAGTAGATGGTGAGAACATACTCCCTTCTCCAAACTGCCCTCCTGCACCATACAGTCCCATACCCAAATACCAAAACCCCTCCCTCCCCGTTTCAATGGCAGCCGAAGCTAGCAGCAAAGCGGAGGCTGACATCCAGGAGCAATAGAATTACTTTGACATAAAATATTTAGTTATTTGTTATACTTTACCTCTACCATTGCAAGAACAAATATTAATTAATATTTCAACAACAATATTCAAAGGAAAATTAAACATAATTGGGATATTTTGATTTCTCAGTGGAAGGTGACAAGGAAATAACTAACCTAAAGAGCCCTGGTGACCCAATGCTTAGAATGCAGTACTGCAGGCAAACTCTGCCCACATACTGGAGTTTGATCCTGACCAGCTCAAGGTTGACTCAGCCTTCCCTCCTTCTGATGTTGGAACAATGCTGACTCAGATTGTTGGGGGTAATATGCAAATAATGCTTGCATATTGTAAACTGCCCAGGGGGTAAAGCACTATGGGCTAGTATATAAACTTAAATGCTACTTCTATTGCTACTTCTATTGCTAATTTAGGTTTACCAGATAACTTAGTAGGCAAAGGAGAAAAGTGTTAATTGGAAATTGGAACAAATGGGGTGTAGGGGAGAGAAAAGGATACTGTTTAATTCTCTCAGCATCTACAACAAAAAGTACATATAGATATGCTAAATGTATGTGAAATTACTTTCTCCAGCATTGGAAAGACTGGTTTTTCAATTGCCATATTTTTCCAACAAATCTTTATTTGCTAACAACAATGTGCTTCTTAATTGTCACCATATAAACATATGATGAATCATATGAGCTACAATGGTCACAGATTTGAAAGAGCTGGATTGAAGCTGAGTATTGGAAACAGAAAATAATGTAAATTTAGATTGCAAGTCTGTCAGACAAGGGAAAGAAAGAAGCAAGTGATTTATAAGATCACAATACTCAAAAGTTTCAAGGGAAAGTTGAGGGACGAATCCCTCAACCACTCCCACTCTCACAAGAAACTCAGAAAGCTAGACAATATTTGATTTTAAGGCTGATAGAATATAAAGTTGGTTTATTTAATCAATTTAAAATAGAAATGGTAGCCCATAATAGACATTTGCCAATCAGGATTAGTAGAATGAGGAGGTTTTAAGGATTTGTTTATAGATAAGGGATGAGATATGAGAATATACTTGTGATGAATCCACCTGAACAGAATGGTAGTTCTATTACTACTGTAGATGCATTTTTCTATAAACATTGGGAAGTGCAATTTTTGCAGACTTTGCAGCATTTTCATTTAAAGGGAAAATATGTTTCTGTCTCTTGGGGCTATGGAAGATTTCAAACTGAAGCCAAAACATTCTAAACTTTGTGCTTTGTAGCTCAAAATATAATTCTCAGAACTGTGCAGTTGAATTTGAAGGAATTGATAACTGTGACACCTAACAATGAAGTCACTGGCTAAAGTGTTAACTAGTTGGCAGAAATGCACACATATACCATCTAGTATAATATGTATGTTTCTCAGCACTTCATTCAAACAAAACATTGTAGACTAGAATCCGTGTTAACTATGGTGGTGATATTGTTTTTTTAAAATAAACAACGTATTTGTATTTTCATATAAATTGTGGTTCTGATTGCTGTTCATAATTAGCTTCTTCTATAAAAGAAAACTCTAAAAAAACATCACTAAACATAGTACGTCTCATAAATCATTTTTATGTCTTAAAAATAGCTGACTTTACATTTTATTATATTATATGAAAAAAATATCATTTCATCTGGAAAGAATCAGTGTAAAATGTGATTGTCAATGCAGCTAAAGCATTTTTTTTTTAAAGGAAAAAAAGAAAGAAAATGGCTGCATGTGAAGCTAAGAACTATAATTATGACAGTATTTTGTTCACCAGACATTAGTTACAAGAACCAGGGGATTCAGATGGGATGTGCACAGGAAATACCTGGCAGAGAATGTGAAATGCTCTTGAATGCAAGGCTAAGCTGTTCCTTTCAAAATATGAAAATCAAATATGCAATATGAACTGCAATTTAAGCGTTTAAAGGTGGGTTGACTTTTCTGAAGGTTGTGAAAAGATGTTTGGCAGCATCTTTTATAATTCAAATAATACCACATGTGTGTGCTTGTAAATTATTTTTGTTGGGAGGAATCATTGTTTGTATCATATATAATCAGCATTTCATGCATAATGAACAAACAGCTTTACTTTTTGTTTCAAGTACAGTCTTTCAAGTACATCTTCATCCTTGATTTCCAATTCTACTAAGTTTTGCTTAAAGTACTGTCAGGATATAGGTACTGTTCTTTCTTCAGAATAACATGCAAAATATTTAGGGTTGGGTTACAAACAAAAAACAAAAAAATGCAAAATAAAGAAATAGCACTGAATTGCAAAGCTAGGTTTTGTTTATCTAACTCCAAAAGTCTGATGAATGCGTTGTTGTCCTATACCCGTGACAACGAATCTATGACACACATGCCACAGGTGGCACGCAGAGCCCTCTCTGTGGGCACGCACACCATCACCAGCTGCTTTTCTGGTTTCCAGCACACACATGCACGCCCGCTAGCTGGACTTCACGGGCACCGGAGCACTGGAAAATGGCCTGAAAATGCCCTACAACCAGACCGTTTGGGGTTCTTTTCAGGCCATTTTTTGGGCTGTTTTTCGGCCTAAAAAACAGCCTGAAAATGGCCCAAAAAACAGGCATGCATGTGCCGGCCAGCCAATTTTGGGGTTTCTGGTGCTCCGCGAGCCCAAATACCTGCTGGCCAGCATGCATGCACATGTTGGAAACGAAAAGACCAGCTACCTGAGTGCACCAGCCAGCTGGTCTTCTGGTTTCTGGTGCTCCAGCGTGCGCACATGCATACACGTTCCAGTTTGGGCACTCAGTACTGAAAATGTTCACCATCACTGTCCTATACAATGAAACTAGTATGATAGGAAGACTACTGGCATCCTTGGTAGAATGCATACCTCTATAGAAAGCTCTCTGTGATGTATATCATTATGTCCCACACTTAAAACCCTTATAGTAAAACAATGATTGTTAAAAGGCATCTACTAATAATTATAGATAAAAAATAATACCATTTTGAATATTCGGGGAAACCTGAGCAAAGAGAGCATGTGAACACAGAGAAGGATATTCCAGAAGATGGGGACCACAGCTTCCAATGTCACTACCATATGATATTCTCTGATGACAACAATAAAATTTCCCTTGATAATTGTAACACATCTCTTGAGATAAATATCTAGAAATAATCATGATATCTAGAAATAATCAACCTTGACACTTTATTGATTTGATTTGATTTGATTTGATTCAATTTGTATCCCGCCCTTCTCCAAACGGACCCAGGGCGGCGCACAGGAAAATTAAAATAATATACAACAATACAAAAATACAAAATTTAAAAATCTATTAAATATGGAATCCTGCGCTAAAACCAATTAAAACCCCCCTTTTAAAAACTATCTATACTAGTCAACAGTGGAGGCTATGTAAGGCCGGCTTGATGAAACAAATGTGTTTTTAAACACTGGCGGAAGAGGCGGAGGTCAGTAATGGTACGGAGTTCCACCTCTCCCACCTTCGATGACAAACTAATTATTTATGAACCATGATTAACTATCTTTGAACCATGCGTGATTTTTATGAACTTATGAACTATTTATGAACTTTCAGAGCCGGTCTAGACGTCTCCTGAGTTTAACTTGTACTATATATATTTTAACATCTATTTTAATATTTTAATAACATCTAGAATTTTAATGCCCTGTCTAACAACTCCTCTGACCTTATATTTTATATATATTTATACATATTTATATATATTATATTTATAACATTCACCATGAAGTACTCTAAGGCAGACCTTATTCTACTGCGGGAGTCCCCCTACTCGCAGGTATGGCCCTCCGCGTTAACGAGGGCCCACCTTGATGAGGGATTTTGTAATCAAGAGAGGTGGGCGAGACGCAGTCTTAGGGGTTTTTAAACAAAATTCTTAATTCGGCTTTTAGGGGGTTCCAGGGAGGAGGGGAGGGATAGTCTACAGTTTTAAATGGGGGATTTTAATTTGGTTTTAGCGCAGGTTTCTGTCATTTAATAGGTTTTTAAATTATATTTGGTACTATTTTGTATATTGTTTTAAATTCCTGTGCGCCGCCCTGGGTCCTCTCGGAGAAGGGCGGGATATAAATTGAATAAATTGAATTGAATTGAATTGAGGGGGTAGGTCGTTCCACAGGGCAGGGCCTGCCACAGAGAAGGCCCTTCCCCTGGGTGTCGCCAGTCGGCATTGTCCGGCCGACGGCACCCTGAGAAGGCCCTCTCTGTGGGAGCGTATCGGTCTGAGGGATGTATGGGGCAGGAGACGGTCTCGCATGTAACTAGGTCCCGAGCCATGGAGCGCTTTTAAGATGGTCGTCAGGACCTTGAAGCGCACTCGAAAGACCACAGGAAGCCAGTGCAGCTCGTGCAGGATCGGTGTTATATGGGAGCATCTAGAAGCTCCCGTAATCACCCGCGCGGCTGCATTCTGCACTAACTGTAGCTTTCGAGTGCACCTCAAGGGAAGCCCCATGTAGAGAGCATTATTATTATTATTATTATATTATTATGATTTCAGTCTCTTGTGATGTGTTTCTACACAAGCATGGGCTTTGCCCTTCCTACTACATTCCACAGTTGTTTTCTGCTGATGCTTGAAGGGACTCATTGTTGCCCTCTGTACTCCATTGTTCTACTTAGTTGATCAGACTACTGTAATGCTCTCTACATGGGGCTCCCCTTGAGGTGCACCCGAAGACTACAGCTGGTCCAGAATGCGGCCGCGCGGGTAATTTTGGGAGCTCCCAGATACTTCCACGTAACACCGCTCCTGCCTGTGGCCTCCTGCCTGTGGCCTTTCGGGTGCGCTTCAAGGTGTTGATCACCATCTTTAAAGCGCTCCATGGCACAGAACCTAGTTATTTGCGGGATCGTATCCTGCCCCATACATCCCTTCGGCCGATTCGCTCCCACAGAGAGGGACTTCTCCGAGTGCCGTCCGCTAGGCAATGCCAGTGGGCGATGCCCAGGGGAAGGGCCTTCTCTGTGGTGGGCCCAACCCTTTGGAATGACCTACCCCCCAATATTAGAACTACTACGGACCTCTGCTCCTTCCGCCAAAAATTAAAGACCCATCTGTTCCATCAGGCCGGCCTGGCCTAATTTTATGCTCCTCGCCCCAGTCTGAAGTTTAAATTGTTTTAATCAGGTTTTAATGGGATACAGTTTTAATGTTTTTATAAAATTTTAGTACAGGGTTATTTAATTTGGTTTTAATTATGCATGTATTGTTATGTTTAGATGTTTTTAATTTTCCTGTACACCACCCCGAGTCCCTTTGGGGAGAGGGGGCGGTTTAGAAATTTAATAAATTATTATTATTATTATTATTAGAGCCAGTTGGCCAATGGGACTGCATGCAAAAGGGAGCCAGTCAACTCTCTGCCTCCAATCTGACTTCTCCCTTACTGTGTTTGCTTTTTGCAGTGAGGGACACAATAAACAAACACAACTAAATTCTGAGCAAGGAGAATTGCAAACCTGTCCTTCAGAACATTCATAAAGTCACGAAGGGAAGAGGGCAATGGTGGGATTTAGCCAGTTTGTACCTACTTGGGAGAACCAGTTGTTAACTTTCTAAGCAGTTCGGAGAACCAGTTGTTGGAAGAAATCTCATTTTGTTTTTTTCCACTTTACAGGGCTAATCCTGTAAGGAAGGCAGGAAGGAAACATTTTGGTGTTGTTTCTAGCCTAATCTTTATTGCTCTGCTTACAGAAACCGCCTCTCCGGTTATCCCTTATTACATTGTAACAGCTAAAGCAAAGCACCCATTGACGTGAGTGATGTTGAGTTGGCCACGCCCACCCAGTCACATGACCATCAAGCCACGCCTACCCAGCTGGTCATTAAGGCAGAGAATCATTAAATTATTGGAATCCAACCACTGGAGGAGGGTGTAGCAGAGATTCCACTAAAATAAGCTATTGAGTCAAAAGCTAATTGTGAAGACCAAAACAAGCACTTCAAGCCCAAAATCAATCCAGGGATGCAGTAACTGATCTTAGACTAAGGTCGCTCTTACACGCAGAAGGCTTTCTGCCTCTATATTTATCTGCCTATCAGCCATTGATTTATTAACTTTTTTTCTGAAATTGGATACTTTAAAAAAAAAACACGTTTTTTTTTCAACACGTTTTCTTAAAAGGTTGAAGGTTTCTTTTTTTCTTCCCTTTTCTTTAAAAGTAAGAGAATCCACTATGGTTGTGTCTGCCTCTGTTAATCTTTCATCTTTGCCTGAATTCCCCAAATGATGTCTCTGCAATTTTCTGTTTTCTTCACTTAAACGCTAGAGCATTTGGGGGGGGGGGGGGAATCTGGTATCTCATTTCTCACAGGTAAAGATACTTAAAAATCAGCATTGTTGATCACTATTTTTCTAAATACAAAGAAATTAACAGCCCTCTTTCTGAATGTGGATCCAATTAGTCATAAATCCTTGACAGTCATGTAACTTCCCAGCAGATTTTAGTTTGAAGAAGCCAGGCTAAAATGAACTGTTTCTATTTTATATGTTCTTCCTCATATTTTCACAAACATTGTTTAGGAATATTTTTTTTTCCAGATGTACATGTTTGCATGATTTAAAAAACTTTTGCAAACAAATATAATTAACAAGATTATGGTTGTGGTTCAAATCAAATCAAATCTTTATTACGGTCATAGCCCAGCATATGGCAATTGTTTTCTTTTTTACTATTTAAAGGATAAATTGTTTGGCCTGTTGTTTTTAAATTTCTTTTTATATGGCAGGATGAACTAGAAGTTTAAAACCATTTGTATCCTATTGCTTTCATGGGAAAAAAAGTGATGAAATAATAGAGTTTGCACACCTATAAAATATTGGGGTAGAAAACAGCTTATGGAAAGGCATCTGAAAAGAGAACAAAGAGAAGAAAATTATTAAATAGTGTTTAATTATTGATGTAAACACAAGAATAAAAAAATTATGTTATGAAAGGGTGAAGACAATATATTATAATGGCTGTATGCTATTTTAATTATCTGATAAAGCAAAATACCTTCTTCTGATGAATGGTTCATGAGGTACTGAAAAGACAATTCCATTGGATTGAATTTCCAAAATTTCCAAAATTTCCAATGAAAAATAAGTTTTTCCATTGGATGCTCAAGCTGCATTTGGTGTGTATGTGAAAATACATATACACACTCACATATTTCATGGTATATTTCATGGCAGTGATTCTCGATTATTTTTATACTTTGGTCCTCTTTGTATTTGAAATAAAAGAAATCATAATAATACTATTGGCAGCTCTATAACATTTAGAACTAACCTGCCCAAAACTGTATTTGCCACTATAGGAACATCATCCTCTAAATCCAGCCCAAAAGCTACAACCAGGTAATGAAATAAAGTTTCCTAGTTCATAAATGAAACCGTGCCGGAATCAGACCCTTTAAGTTCAGAAGCTGCTCCAGTCTTAGACTTCAAGAAACACCTGCCAAGATACTTAGTTCCTTTGTTTTACCTTCATTTATCTGCGGGATCGGATCCTGCCCATACATCCTCACGGCCGATTCGCTCCCACAGAGAGGGACTTCTCCGGGTGCCGTCCACTAGACTTTGTCAGCGGGTGACGCCCAGGGGAAGGGCCTTCTCTGTGGCGGGCCCAGCCCTCTGGAACGACCTTCCCCCCGATATCAGGACAACCACAGACCTCCGCTCCTTCCGCCTAAAATTAAAGACACATCTGTTTCGCTTGGCCGGCCTAGGGTAGTCTCTTTTTAGATTGGGGTTAGTTTTAATATGGGATTTTAGCGCAGGGTTAGTTAGTTTAATTTCATTTTATTATTGTATACTGTTTGTATTTTATATGTATTTTAAATTCCCTGTGCCCCGCCTCGAGTCCCTTCTGGGAGAGAGAGCGGGTTATAAATTAAATTATTATTATTATTATTATTATTATTATTATTATTATTGACTGGAGACTGATTGGTTCTGCCTTTCGTCGTGACTTTCTTCTCTTTTCCCAGTTTGGCAAAGGGAGCTGGCGACATGAAGAACTAATTCTTCATGTCACCAGTCGTACACGCATGTAATGATAGGTGGGAAAGATCTCGGAATACTGGGCAAAGAGACACTGCCAATGGAACAGTCAGATAAGAGGCTGCATAGCCTGCAACTGGTTGTAGTTGCATTAGTGCACTATCCCATTAGTGAATGGGATGAGATGCTCAAGAAAGATCCTTCCTAGTTTTGGGGGCTGTAAAGTCGACAGAGGAAAAGATTGTAAATTCACACTTTCCAGAATTCTGTCAATGTGGACATAATAAAGTAGAATTAGCTTACCTGGTTTTGATTCCTGTCTGGTTTACCATGTGAGGATGGCAATGCATCACTAAGTGAGAAACACTGCTATGAAGAATTTGCTCATTAGGACTTGAGGACTTAAATGTTGGAGAAAATTCTACTTATGCAACAGGTCAAATGGGGCTACGATTCAGTACTCATGCATGATTTCGTGCTAATTTTTGGCAGAGTCAGATTTCAATTTGAATTTTGAATTTGAAAATGTAACTTTGAACAGTCATTCTCTTAAGAAATGTATCTATTTCTATATTAATTCTGACAATTTGTGCTACTTCTATAAACTATTAAAAGGTATTTATGGTCATGGTAGCTATGAATCAAAGATATTTGTTATGGGTTTTGTCAAAGCTTGCTACTTGTACGTATACTTGTTAATTGTTGTTATGAGAAGAGCAATAGCAATAGCACTTAGACTCATATACTGCTTCAGAGTGCTTTACAACTCTCTCTAAGTGATTTACAAAATCAGCATATTTCCCTCAACAATTTGGGTCCTCATTTTACCCACCTCAGAAGGATGGAAAGCTAGTCAAATTTCAGCCTGATGAGATTCGAACTGCAAATTGCAGGAAGCCAGCAGTCAGCAGAAGTAGCCTGCAGTACTGCATTCTAACCACTGTGCCACTGCAGCTCTTTTATTGATTAATTATTATTATTAATTGATATGCTTAAGATTATAAAATTTTAAGTTATTTGAGGGAATTTAATCAATATTTTCTGGTAGTTTAATATTTGGCAAGGCAAAATTTAGTAGCCTGATGCTACAAATCAGAAAACAGTTCCTTCAGCGTCAGTGGGAATATTGTAAGTAAATATTTAAATGTTTCAGGATTGCAGCACTTACTATAATTACTGTTTTCCTGGAACAGAATCTAATCCTCACTGCTCACATTGGATAGCATTTGCTGCTGACAGGAAGAATTAGGATTTGTCTTCAGAGTAAATAAAGCAAGATGAAAGGAACAGCTATGTTTTTACTGCTGCTGATTTTCCTGCTTTTTTATACGTCTACATTTATTTTATATTCACGGTAACATAAATCAAAATATTATATATTATTTTTACTGAAAAATGAATAAAAATGTATATACCCACATATAATGTAATGTATGCATGTATAGTCCTTCCTTCCTTCCTTCCTTCCTTCCTTCCTTCCTTCCTTCCTTCCTTCCTTCCTTCCTTCCTTCCCCATATTTTATATGGTAGCCCATATACCAGCTCTTAATTCTCTGAGTGGCAACAAGACCAAAATGAAACCATTTTCATCATCTATTATAGAAGAAGTACGTCAAAAAATCTCAACAGCAGCATAACCACCCAAAGCCCCCACTATGAGGGAGATGAGCAGTTAATAAATTTGACAGACAAGAAAGAAAGAAAGAAAGAAAGAAAGAAAGAAAGAAAGAAAGAAAGAAAGAAAGAAAGAAAGAAGCATAGCATAGCATAGCATAGCATAACCTTTTCAGAGCTTCATTAACACCCTGAGCCCAGTGCCTGAGGGAAAAACCAGGTAATAATAATAATAATAATAATAATAATAATAATAATAATAATAATAATAATAATAATAATAATAATAATAATAATAATAATAATAATAATAATAATAATAATTTATTACATTTATAAACCGCCCCCACTCCCTGAAGGGACTCGGGGCGGTGTACAGGAAAATTAAAAACCATCTAAAAACATACAAAACATACAAAGTTAAAAACGAATTAAATTACCCTATACTAGAATTTAAGAACATTCAAATTGTAACCCATTAAAACCAAATAGACAATTTGCAAAAACAGACTGGGGCGAGAAGCGTCAATTAGGCCAAACCGGCCTGATGGAACAAATAAGTTTTTACTTTTTGGCGGAAGGTGCGAAGGTCCGTGGTCGTTCTAATATCCGGGGGTAGGTCGTTCCAGAGGGTTGGGCCCATCACAGAGAAGGCCCTTCCCCTGGGCGTCGTCTGCTGGCATTGCCTGGTGGATGGCACCCGGAGAAGTCCCTCTCTGTGTGAGCGAATCGGCCGAAGGGATGTATGGGGCAGGATACGATCCCGCAAATAACTAGGTCCTGTGCCATGGATCGCTTTAAAGATGATAATCAACACCTTGAAATGCACCCGAAAGGCCACAGGCAGCCAGTGCAGCTCACGCAGGAGTGGTGTTACATGGAAGTATCTAGTAACTCCATAACTGCCCGCGCGGCCACGTTCTGGACCAGCTGTAGCCTCCGAGTGCATCTCAAGGGGAGCCCCATGTAGAGAGCATTGCAGTAGTCCAGACGAGACGTCACAAACGCATGAGTGACCGTGCGAAGGGTGTCCCGGTCCAATAGGGGACGCAACTAGTGCACCAGACGAATGCCCCCCTGGCCACGGCTGTCATATGATCTTCTATTGAGAGCCGAGAATCCAGGAGGACGCCTAAGTTGCGTGCCCGCTCCACGTTCGCCCCCTATGGCCAGTGATGGCGTCAACTGGTTGAACCGTGGCGCCGATAGCCACAGCCACTCAGTCTTGGACAGGTTGAGCTTGAGTCTGTTCCTTCCCATCCAATTTTCATGGATTCCCATAAGGCCAACAGTGTTCTTTGGGGGCAGGAGGCTACTTCACTGGGCAGATGCCATGACAGAGAAAGCACCCGTCCTGGGATTCATCAAGAGACATTGCTTCACCAATAGGGTAAGACATATGTTTGCCCTTCTCTGCTTCTTGCTGCAAATAGTAAAGATGTTTAAATGGAAGTTTGGTTTGCATGCTTCCTTTATATGCAGTTTATAAATGTGTGAACACAGAGAAACACACATATGCTTATTTACAATGGGTCCATGTGTATGTGTAGGTCTGTATGTGGGTGATTACCACCACCACAACTCTGGTGATTCACAAGGAAATTGATGTCAGGGCTTTTTGTTTGACTATGTAGTCATTAGGAGACCAGTTTTCTGCTGTTAATGGTGGGCCTGAGTTGCTGCTCATCTCTTGAAGCTTGGTGTCAGGTGATCAGGAAAAAAAGGAATGAAGTCCTAGGAGTCAAAGCATCACCTGCCAAGCTCAGGGTATCACCCTTCTTTGACAGAAGCTCTTTGTTTAGGATTGTTGGCAATTGCAGCCGTTTCCAACAGAAGATAAGAACCAGCCTTCTCAGGTAATGTCCTTGATCACACCCGATGACAGACTCTTCTTGCATGCAAGTTTTTTCAGGTGTTCTGTTTGTTCAGTAATCCTTCAATGCCAAACTTCTCTAAATAGTGAGCGGGTCCCATCGGTAATGGACATCAGCCATTAAGCTGTTAATATTTGTCATATATCAGATTACGGCTTTGTTATTCCAGCATGATGAATGCTTGTTCTGCTATGAAAAAGATAAAGAGCAATACATTTAGCAGGATTGCAGAGTTGTTGCAGCTTTAACCCTGGATTCCAAGCGAAATGAAATGAATAGGTGGATCTGAATTGGCGATACCCGTTCTTGCTCGACATGCCCTCTTTTGTGTTGCACACTCTTTTATAAACAAATTGCCAGCATGCCATTGTTTCCTTCAGAAATAGACTACGTAGTTATGTCAGAATTGTAATAACAATACTATCATTTTCTGGCACTAGTTTATTTTAATGAGTTCTACTGATCTCACCATGTAATATGAAGTCTGGCTCTTTACCAATATAATATATGGTAATTTCACCAGAATGATGGCCCTCATTAACAGCACAGTTTTAGCCATCGTGTTTGCAATCAAAAAGCTAAAAAAAAGGTGGCAGAGGGAGTCCATATGGTATTATAAATTAATAAGGGCTGAAGACTTTTAGACCCCTCACAGAGTTTGAATTCCCTTTAGCTTCTTAAATATGTCCTATTTTATTGAGGGTGTATGTGTTATCCGTGGAATTTTTATCCTGGCTATGATCCAGTGTGATTTCAGGCAGCTAGTTACATATAATAATGACTAGTTCCAGATGTACACATCATCCCCACCCACAATGAAAGTTTGTCCAGGTGGCACTTACGTGAGCATAGCCATCAGAGGGGAATATGACTTATGCACATGGCTAAGTATATAGAATATAACTTATGCGCATGAACCTTGCTGACTCAAGGCCCTAGTGCCTTTGAACAAGTAATAAGGATCAACAAAATATTTATAGCATCACAAATACTTATTTTTAGGAAAATCCCAAATTTTAAATCATGCATTGCTGTTATTCACAAACAACACCTTGCACAAGCACAGTTGCACCTGTGTGTGTAAGTGTATATATTTTATATATTTTTGTACAGATGTTGTCATAAATCTCTACATATTCTAAGGAGATAAATGATTTATTTATGTTTAAAGCAAAAGTTAATGTAAATATAAAATACCTGAGAAGGGTTCTTCATTCGTTTTACTTTAAATTTTGGGCATATATTGTATAGTTAACCAATTTCACTGTAATTTTTACAATGACAATAAAGATTATTATTATTATTATTTAATATATAAAGCCCAACAATGTTTCTAACAAATCTTCTCTAGACTAAGGGATTACAAGAGAAGGCCCTATTGCATAGAGAGAAGATCATTTATATGATACTAAATAGAGTCTTCCATTATGACTAACTACAACAGGTGTGTCAAATTCTATTTCACTTAGGGGCGCATCATGGTTGGGTTTAACCTCAGGCCAGGATGGGCGTTGCCAGCGCGACATCACTCATGGCAGGTTTGCCTGTCGTGGCCCAAGCACTTTACCAGTGAAAATAAGCTCCTGAGCTCTGTTTTTGGCTACGACAGTCTCCTGCAACCCTCGGCCAGTGAAAATGAATCTTGCGAGGGCCACCTGCAGCCCTCCAGAGCTCTGTTTTTGGCTACAACAACCTCCTGCCACCCTCTCCAGCAAAAATGGAGCTTGAGAGGGCCGCAGGCTCTGTTTTTGCTGGCAGAGGCACCGTAGCCAATCCTTCGTTGTTTCCAGTATGACCCCATGGGCCAGATCTAAGCATCCCATGGGCTGGATCTGGCCCCCAGGTCTTGAGTTTGACACCCCTGAACTACAACATTAATCTAAGATTAATTAGTCTTATTTCTCTCTTAATTACTCTGTCCAAATATTATAATTATATTTATTTAACCACAGTACCAATCTTCCACTAAGCATTTAAATATCAAGAGAAAGTAATAGGTAAGATCTGTGTAACCAGTTTTTTGTTTTTTATTACCACTGGAAAAAAAACCAGTGAATGGTCAAAATACATTTGGTGCTGGTTATATATGAGTATTTTCATGTTTATTTGTTCTGGAGATGCATTAAATACTTGCTTTTAATTTTCATGTTTGTAGCATTTGTTAAATTGAGTTTTATAAAGTGATTCTGGAATTCATATATTTATTCAGTTCATATTATGTATTCCAATTTAATGAATATTTTTTGTTCTCTTTGCTGAATTTTAATTCCAATTATGTTTTCCCTATGGTTTGGAGGACAAGAACAAGGCACGCTAAGTTGTTCCACAAATATCAGAATTATCAAATCCCTGTGTCTCAAAAATAAACTATATACAGGAACTACTTTCTTAGGATGTTGGATGTTATTTAAAGCAATCATTGTCAACAGTTTGTATTTCTTCATTTATTTTAAAATTTAATTTGCTGTCTATCCATGTTTACTGATCAAGCTGGATTTGTAAGTTTCAGGAGAACTTTGAAGACTTCCTGGCAAATTCTGAAACTTGAATTTAACAATGTCATCTGTTTGGTACCGTAATTCTTATTTTGGAGGGACTCCTGTATACTATCATTGGACAGTGTTGTAGTTCCTAAAACAAGTTAGGGCTGCTGAAAAATGCCTTTCCATACTGAAAAATATTGATTGATTTCTCTGTTTTTGTAGTGTTCAAAGGTTTCTGGTTGCCATGCAGTAATATACTTACTGCATGGCAGCTTTAAGCACTCCTATCTTACAGTATGCTGATGTTGGCTTAAGAAAAACCTGTCTAAGACTTCCAGTTGACATTGCGGTGAGAATGGCTTGGAAATTACTGGGCTCCACCAAGCCCTATGAAATCCAGCCAGCAACCGCTGCCAGGAGACCCTGTGGGGTCATAGCCACCTTATAGGGGTGGCAAAGGAAGGAGAAGTGCTTCACTGATCACAAGGAACTCACAATTTCCTCATTAGGTCCAAAGCAAGCTCTCCCGAAAAACAGCAGAGACAGTGGCCATTTTTGGCAGATAATCAGCTGTTTTTGACAGACTATTTAATGTTGGATTTGGGAACAGAAGAGCCATCTACTGCAAAAAGAGAAGCACTATAGCGTCAATACTTTTAGTGAAAGTGAGTCTAATACACAAAGTCTAATACACATAATAGAAATAAATAAGATCTGAAAGGCGGCCTGACCTTGACTCTATATTAGAAGAGAACTTGGATATTTTGAAAATGCTAATGAGTTTTTGTTCTCTTTTGAAGATTTTTAAGATGAACTAAATTGCAAATAACTAAACTTTATTGAAACTGGCTACTGGATTATGGATTTGAAAGATTGGAGAAACCTAGTGGATTAATTTGGATTATTAACGCTATTTGACAGAACATTCTATGAGATGAAAGAAGAAAGGTGAAGAAGAGTTAATTTAGACTTTAAAATTTGGACAATTGGGAAGATACGCAATTGGAAATCACAAGGCTGTAAATTACTAAAGAATTTAAAAGATTATAAATTTAGCGGATTTGGAGATATACCTATGGGATTTATTGAATTCTATTAAGCAGAAGTGTTTTCTTAATATTGAGACATTGGAATCATAGAGGTATATTGAGTAATTTTAATTATTGTTACAAAATGGATTTACGGGGGGGTAATAGAGATAAACGAAGAAATAAATTTGATGCTCAAAAGCGTAAGCTATGCACTGTAGCCAATCAAACGGTAGGGATATGCCTAGAAGTACTAGCAAAGTGCAGCAGGAAAAGTGAAGAGCAATGGCTCTGCTGACAAAATCTAGGAAGCTACATTCGCAGGCAGAATTCACATTCATAATGGGCTGAAGATAAATAGAAGATGATGGTCCTCCTCTCTGAAACTGTTGGTAATTTGTACTTATGACAGGGCAATCTAAAGGAACAGATGTGGCCTTAATTTCACCAAATAATGAATACCTTAGTGAATAAACCATCAATTTAATAAACGTTTTTTGTCTGTAGGGAAGATCCACAAATGGAATCTAATTCCATTTTTTCTTTGTCCATTTCCTTTGTCGTTAAATTATTAATGCTGAATCAAAGCTAGTATCACAGTAAAAGGAAGAAATACTGCTATTCAGATATTATAATCTGTGCAGGGATTATTGCCACACGTGGTAACCGCTATTGAATTAGATATATGGGATAATTCACTGATGATAGATGTAAAATTTGGGACTTCTCCGGGTGCCGTCCACTAGGCTGTGCCAGCGGGCGACGCCCAGGGGAAGGGCCTTCTCTGTGGCGGGCCCGACCCTCTGGAACGACCTTCCCCCCGAAATCAGAATAACCACGAACCTTCGCTCCTTCCGACAGCTATTAAAAACTCACTTCTTCCGTTTGGCTGGCCTAGGATAATTTAAATTTTAAATTATTAAGGGGTTTTTAGGGATAGTTTTATTTCATAGAAGTTTTTAGCGCAGGGTATGTTTAATTTGATTTTAACCTTGTACTTTGTTTGTCTTAATTTGTTTTTAATTTTCCTGTGCCCCGCCTCGAGTCCCTTTGGGGAGAGAGAGTGGGTTATAAATAATTTATTATTATTATTATTATTATTATTATTGTTGTTGTTGTTGTTGTTGTTGTTGTTGTTGTTGTTGTTATTATTATTATTATTATTATTATTACATATTTCCATTTTACCATATAGCAAAAGCAGAAAATGTGTTTCTAAGTGCTAGATAGTAATAATAAATGCAAAGAAACCCAAGTACTTTCACTTTCCCACATGCAAATGTTGTGGGGGCAATCTGACTTGCCAAATGTAGACTGTCAGAAGACGTGGTGTCAACTGAATAGGGAAGGCATGATCAACTCAACATCCAGTCCTTCAGGAATAGACTTTGGGAGCTAGGGCAAGTAGGGGAGACCCACTACATCAATTAAACTTATTGGCCACCTTATTGAAATTTTACCTTGTAGTTCTTTTCTTTTTTTTAATTCAAAGGGATTATTAGCATGCTGTGCGGTTTCAATAAGAGGATGGAAAGGAATGGGGATTTTTCCTTAGTTAATTTTTGTTTCCTGTTTTGTCATGTAAGATTTAATGTATTCACAAAAAGATAAATTAAAGCCAGAAACAATTATTATCAATATAAAGAAGGGTTGTTTTTCATATCAGTTTTGTCTTTCTTGTATACTAATTTCCCATAATATTTTCTTTGATATGAAGCCAGTTTATTAAAAAAAATAAAGGGCAAGAATGAAGAAATACATGGGAATAGAATTTAATCTTTAATGTTTTTGATCTTTAATCCACCCACCAAATTAATGGAATGCAGTGAAACAAAGGGATGTTGGAGCATTCCTGTAGTCTGCATATTTATGTATTTGCCTCCTTTACAAATATTTTATCTATACACTATATTTACTTGGCCATACAATCTTCTTGAACAGGACATAATTAAAACACTTCTGGGTTTTATTTTATTGTTTTTAAGAGCTGCATTGATCACATCTGCTAGAAAAATTTAAAATCGTGTTCTTCAGATTTGGCAACTTTTAAGAGCTATGGACTTCAATTTCCATTATTTCCATATAATAATAATTCTTATTCTTATTCTTATTCTTATTCTTATTCTTATTCTTATTCTTATTCTTATTCTTATTATTATTATTATTATTATTATTATTATTATTATTATTATTATTATTATTATTATTATTATTATTATTATTATTATTCCGAGAGGTGCACATCTCTTAAAGTTGACAGGTTTGAAATATTCCCATTTAGAGGTTTTACTCAGTCGACTGTACATTGTAGAAGAGTAAATGGATGGCAAAATGTATAAAATATTTCTCACCCTTATTTCTGTATGTTCTTCTAAAAATCAGTTTTTTCTTAAGAATGCAAGTGTGTTTATGTTATCTTCTCCTGTCCAGCCTGGCATTTTGAACTGACAGATGTTTAGCCTGCTTTAAGTTCCCTCGTTCATTTCTTTGTTTTCAGACCAAGTTGAAGTTGACTAAAACTTTGGGCATGGCTCTATTATTTATTTTGGATTTTGACTTATTTTACTTTGGATTCCTTGTGGGAAAGTAATGATGTGTTTGTGGTATACCAAAAAGAAAGCAAGGGCTTTGCTTATGCATGTGTTGCTTTAATGTCTATTCAGCTTTGACCTGGGTAAGCAGAATGACTTCTGAAAAGACAGTACTAATGGACCATTTGTCAGACCCAAATTTCAAAAAATAGCAATGTTACATGGTAATCCTAACCATATGAACCAGCTCCATTTATCTTAGGAAATTTATTTCAGTGGAATCCTATTTAAGGTTAAGGTGATTTACAGCTCTAGGGTATTAAAACATACAGGGGGGGAAAGGAAAGTTTTTCACCTTATATTTTTGCCCTAGGTTCATTATTACTACTAAAAACAAATCTTGCAGATTCTTAACACCTGGAATAGTGAAAAACCTGAGGTCATACCTGAACCAGAGATGCGTATTGCTAATTGAGTCACACAAGCCCCAGCTGTGTTTACCTGTCTCAATCCATTCCAAGTTAGTAATCTTTGTTCCAGTAACTATGGAGTGTTCTTTTCTTAGCATTCATCAATAACACTGAAATAATATATATATATCCATCATTTAGCTGCTCTCAAAAATGGCATCACATTTGAACATATTTACTTATTCAACTCTTACACGTAGGACATAAAACGACAGTATAAAGTAACTCAGACTAATGATAACAGGTAACAGCAACCAGATACAGAACTGACAATGAATATATTGAACTGATAAATAGAGTCTTCTTTTTTTAGGACTGAATATCAACAGTAAATGAAACAACTGTCAAGAAACACACCATACACTACCATTTGGCAGGAAAGCAAAAAATGCATTGGAAGAAAAATTCTATGATGTCTATACTTATAAATATCAGAAACATGCAGGCACTGGTTTTCCAGGTGGACTTTGAAGTAGTAGGATAAAAAGAGTATTATACTTTTAAATTTTGATTTTGGAGAAGATTCATGAGAATCCCATGGTTAGCCAAGAAAGCAAAAATATATATCATAGAATAAATCAATAAATCAATCTAGAATTCTCAGTCTAAGTACAAATCACCAAACTCAAACTAGCAAATTGTGGACCCTTTGTATGATGACTTGATGATGGGAAAGGTGGACGGAAAGGGAAGAAGGGGAACTCAACTATAGTAGTGATGGACGCACAATTGGAAGACCTGGTGGGCCAAATTAGGCAAGGCTCATCCTGGGGAAACCTAATTATATGGTCTCTAAAAGTCGATACTGACTTGAGGACACATAGTCAGCCAATCAGCCAATCAGTCAATCAGTAGAACATGAAAAAAAGCATTTTCACAGTTTGCAGAAAAATATGTTTGTTTTGTATACTGGATCTGGATCTGCTGTTTAAAGACAAACAGTCATTTATCCATTATGCCCTGATGAGTATAATAAAATTAGTATTAGAATTCAAAACTCTAGTTTCCTAGTCTCATCTACTTTGAAGGGCTGATTAACCATTAAACTTGGTTTAATGTATTGTGCACATTCAGCCAATTGTAGGTTACTCAGAGATACATAAATGATACTTAATATGATGTGTGATATAATCGGCTATCACAGTGATAGCTAACCTTATTTGGTGCTGAGTGCTGAAAGCATGTGTGCACGTGCACACACATAATGCAATGTGTCCTGTGCATGTGCACACAATCGACCCTGCGTGCACCCCACCCGTGCATACACATGTGACCCCTAAATGCGTAACCCACACCCATGCATGTGTGCATGTCTCCCGCATGTGTCCTGAAAACATCAGAGACCTGAAAATCAGCCATCTGGTGGGAAGTATGCGCGTACGTGTGGCGGAACTGAGCTGGGGCGACAGCTCGCATGCCCACAGAGAGGACTCTATGTGCCACCTGTGGCATAGGTGCCATATGTTTGCCATCCGGGGCCATCAGATGTACTCAAAAGGAGGACATATCTTCCTTTTTGTCCTCTTGGCCTCCATTTGGCAGGCAAGACTTAAATTCAAATATTGTCCAGCTTATAGAGCACCTCTTCCTGAGCAGATTCTCTAAGACAGGGGTCTCCAACCTTTGCAACTTTAAGTCTGAAGGACTTCAGCTCCCAGAATTCTCCAGCCAGCTTTGCTGGCTGGAGAATTCTGGGAGTTGAAGTCCTTCAGACTTAAAGTTGCAAAGGTTGGAGACCCCTGCTCTAAGAAGTCCAGTGCTTTCCTAATAAATGCTGACCACAAGTTAACCAGCTATACGCTGTGGCCTTAATTAGTTGATTAGTACCCTGTAGAGCCCTTAAGTCCTTAATTGATAAGAGCTTAATCAGTTACATACTGAAGGCTTTTGCCTCCCAATGGTCTCTAGCACATTCCTGGGATTGAAAAATCAGTCATTCTGATGTTGGAAAAAGATAATTTCATATACATTAAACCAAGTATTTTTTTTTGTTTTAATTTTTGTCATGGGTGTTTAGATATCTGGTAACCCTACATGGTACCTGTTCCTTTGTTTCTTTTTCTGACCCTAATTGGATCCCGTGAAGTTGACTTTGTTCAGGCTGTGTGGTCTTTGCAAGCTTGTTCCAAAATAATGTTCCTGTATGTATTCTGCTCAAGAGTGTTAGAATTACAACAGTTCATTTAGTGATACTTCAAAGTTACAATGTTGCTGAAAAAAGGGACTTATGGCTCTTTTTTACAACACTGCAGCATCCCTGTAGCCATGTGATCAAACTTCAGAAGCTTGACAACTGGTTCACATTTATGACGGTTGCAGTGTCCTGGGGTCATGTGATCCCCTTTTATGACCTTCTCACCAGCAAAGTCCATGAGGAAACCAGATTCACTTAACCACCGTGTTACTAAATTAACAATTGCAGTGATTCACTTAACAACTGTGACAAGAAAGGTCGTAAAACAGGGCAAAGTTGTTTTTTCAAGAAAATGGAAACTTTAATGTTTGAACTACTTGAGTACAGTCAAGTTGTGACAATTATATCAAATCTTTTTCTTCCATGTACCTAGATTGATAATATGGCAATTTAATGCAGGAAAACATGCCTGTTTTCCTAATGGCAGCAATAAGCTATGCTCACTTTAGAACTTAGACTTGTAGACTTACAATAACTTTGTCACTTTTTTATTATTATTATTTTTTCTATTTCAAAAACATTCATTGATATACATTCTTATAAATACTATTTAACATTTATCTATTCATCATTAATCTCTATACACATTCTTACATATATGATACAATTTGGATCGCTTTCTTGCCATCCCGTGTCTTATTTTGCAACAGCCTCACTCCTACTTTCTCAAGCTCCCTTCTCTGCCTTCTTGTTTCCTCCTCTCATTTTTCCTCTCTTCTCCCTTTTACCCCTCTCTTTCCTCTCTCTTTCTCTCCTCTCCTCTTTCTTATCCTCTCTCCTACTCTTAATTCCCCACCCTTACTTTCTCTACTGTACCCTTTCTTCCTTTCCCTCCTCGTCTCTCCTCTTTCCGTTGTTGCCTTTGCTTGTTTACTTTCTCTGATGGGTTCTGGGGGTGGCGTTTCAACGTTCCAAACTTAATATATATATTTTCCCTTAAAATAAATTTCTATTAAACAATAATTCACATAAACATTGAACAAAGAACAAAGACTGAGGAGTTTAATACCTCCTCCAATTTTAGTCTAATTCATCCCAAGCTGATAGGTCTTATACACATTTTGTCTGATAAATCCCTAATTCTCAATATTTCTCCTACACTTCTAATAATAGCTGTTTATTAAAGTTTATATAGAGAAAGAGATTCAAAAACAATTATTGACTAAATCTTAACCACTACTCCCATTAAAATCTGACACTCTGTTTCCCAGCCATAGATACCAGAAATCCCAACTTTTATTAAAAAGCGATTCACTTTTCCCTTTAAGAATATGTGTCATCCTGTCCGCTTCTGCACATCGTAGAATCTTATCCAGGACCTGTTGGTTCGTTGGGATTTCCTTTGACTTCCAGTATTGCGCGTATGTCATGCGTGCCGCTGTTGTGATGTGTATTAATAAGTACCATGCATCTTTAGGTACTTCTCTTGGCTTTATCCCCAACAGAAATATAACTGGGTCCAATTGAAAATCAAATCCTGTGATTTCTAACAACTAATTTTTGATAGTAGTCCAGTACCCCTTAACCTTTGGGCAGGTCCACCACTGGTGAAAGAAGGTGCCCCTGGCAGAGTCACATTTCCAACATTTGTCAGATGTAGCAGCGAACATTATATTTACAGATGAGTTCAAGATTCAATAAGGATAAGCAGAAATTTGGAATAGATATATCACCACAGGAACTAGATAAGATCATTTGGGGGGAGGATAGTAAATTTATCTCTAAAGTTTACAATTTTTTTGGCTCCATAAGACAGAAGGGGACTCTATAAAAGGTACTATGATTGCTTGGGGGAAGAACGTTGGCCGAATGATAGAACCAATGGAATGGGAACAAATTTGGACCAAAAACACTAAACTCACATTAGCGACGGCATTTAAAGAAAACATTTACAAAATGATTTATAGATGGTACCTGGCCCCAGCAAGGATTTCCAAAATGTTCCCTGCTACATCTGACAAAACAGGGCAAAGTTCACTTAACAAATGTTTCACTTGAAATTTTGAGCTCAATTGTGGTCATAAGTTGATTATCTATATAGCTCTAATTATGGATCAAGAATTCATATTGTAGTCTTGGTAGAACCAATGTGCACACCGATACTATAATTTTCATTAGAAATGTGCAAACTCACCTATTCAGAAACAAAATTTCCTGGACAACTCTAGAATATTCTATTTCTCATTCTGGAACAGGCTGCTCTGGAAGCAGTTTAACAGAAAATGAAAGTTTCTTATGTTCTAAACTTCAACAGCTTCTAGTTTACTTCTGGAAAAACGACACCTTGGCCTTAGAATGAGATTGGGTGAGTATAAACATTCAGAAATATTGCAGAATTTTCCATTCTTGAGTTGAGTGGTCAATATCCGTAAGTTTTATGCTTTTTCTAAAGAAATAGTCTAGTACTTACTCCAAAGATACGCTTGAAATGTCAACAGGATCAAGATTTGGAGAGTCTAGAAAGAGTGCAGAGAAGAGCAACCAAGATGATTAGGGGACTGGAGACTAAAACATATGAAGAACGGTTGCAGGAACTGGGTATGTCTAGTTTAATAAAAAGAAGGACTAGGGGAGACATGATAGCAGTCTTCCAATATCTCAGAGGCTGCCACAAAGAAGAGGGAGTCAAACTATTCTCCAAAGCACCTGAGGGCAGAAAAAGAAGCAATGGGTGGAAACTAATCAAGGAGAGAAGCAACTTAGAACTGAGGAGAAACTTCCTGCAGAACAATCAATCAGTGGAACAGCTTGCCTCCAGAAGTTGTGAATGCCCCAACACTACAAGTCTTCAAGAAGATGTTGGATAGCCATTTGTCTGGAATGGTACAGGGCTTCCTGCCTAGGCAGGGAGTTGGACTAGATGATCTCCAAGGTCCCTTCCAACTCTGCTATTGTATTGTATTGTATTTAACTGGTACTGATTGTAAGATTTAACTCAGTACTGATTAATCTACTGAATTCTAAACTGTGAATTCCAATACAAGTAAATATATTTACTCACAAGAGTTTCATGATTGTAGTGGGTATAAAGTTTTTAAATTAATACAGTGTAAGTGATATATGTGTTTGTAAACAAGAAACATGCAAAATATTGTGTTCACAAATGTTTAACATATGTGCTTCAAAGTTCAAATAGCTTCAGACAAAACCATTCACCTGTAGTTATAGCTCTCTACATATCAATTATTAAGGCAAAAAATGGAACTTTTAAATAATTTTAGTGCAAACAAGACTTGTAGAATTACACATTTAACGTTAAGTTACATGTTTGATGTAACTTCAAAATTATTTTTTAAAAATTCAGTGCGTTTTACTGTCGTAAATTCTTTTTTTTACTATCTTAAATTCTTGATTTAAGAGGCAGCTAGTTACCATCACCTTCACATAATGAATGTATGTGGATATAAAGATCCAAAAATGATAAATATTGTATGCAAATGCTTTTTATATGTAAGAAAAAGTTGTCATTCTTATCCCAAGCTTTGTGACCATATTAAAAACCTTAATTCAATATTGTTCACATTAGCATATGTTCATCTAAATTGTCTGAAGACTCAGCATGTACTTGTGAAGGTTTGCTTTTTCTGACATCAAAAGTAAGACAAAATATTGCCGTATCTTTATACATGAGAAAAGTTTGAGAGACGTTTTCTTACATTCTTCAAATCAAATAGACATAGGTGTGGTACAATATTTAAGCTGTAGCTGCTTCCTGCTGTACCTGTTATGCAAAGGGCAGTTTTGTTAGCAAAGCCAAAAAGAATCCTACTCTATTTTTTGTGTTGTTGTAGTGTTTGGACAGCTAAAAATGCATAGTGAGCACTCAGCCAGTTCTGACAATCTGAGATATAAAGAGGTATTTTTCTATCAAAGAAGCTTTAGGTAAAGTTTTTCTTGGCATGTCTGCATTTTCCTCCAGTAAATAGAGGTAGGAACTGTAGGAACTAGTAATTATTATTATTTTTTGCTCTGAAATTTCCATTTCGGATCATTCCTTCCCAATTCAGTTTGTTTTCTGTCCTGTCCTATTTTTAAGCAGTTCCGTGATGCCCTTATAACAATTGCCCTGGATTTCTGCATTATTGTAAGAAGGCATTGGGGAAGCAGAATAGCCCTAATTGGCCATTGCTCCGGCTTCTGCTGTCAATAAAGGCCAGCATATTTTGGGGAAGGGAAGGAGAGGCGTCTGTCCACCATGAAACCTTAATTTCCTCAAAACTAGCACATCATTTTTGCTCTCGTCCTTTTTATGTCCACCAAATGTCTTTGCCTGCCAGCACATTTCCCACACCAATCAATTAGTTCAATTATTTTGGCTGTATCCCACTCTTTGCCTGCCAAATGAATTAGGATTAAAAGTATTGATCGATGGTTGCCAGTTGCTTCTGCAAACATACACACCCATGCCCTCATCACAACAAGGATATTACACCAATTAATAATGTTTGCAGTGCATTTCTTTTACATGAAATGTTTACATTAGTGGCAGGTAAAAAAAGGAACCCAAATCATCCTTTTAATCCATTTCTCTGCACAGAAATTGGAACATCTTAGGCCAAAAGCTATTTCTATCAGGTCTTAGACTGCACTGACACAACAGAAAATTGTACGTCTGTAGATTTTCTATAGAAATACACAGCAGATGGACCGAAAGAACAGAAAAAAGTTCCACATCATATTAACCCTTCTTATACTTGGGGGTTATGGCTGTTCCATCCTAGGTCTAAGTAAGAAATCTTTGTTCTATCAGGTATCTGCTGAAAATTAGTACTGAAAAATGAACATTATGATTTATTTCAATCTCCAGGCATTACCTTCAAACGTTAACCAAGTTGTTCACTAATTCAGAGTAGAAATCCTAGGAATACTGTTTATTTTATAGCTACTTTGTGACTTTATATATATATATATATATATATATATATATATATATATATATATATATATATATATATATATATATATATATATATATATATATATATATATATATATATATATATATATTTGTTTTCGTAGGTTTTCACGGGTATAGGTATGTAGATTTTGGTTTATTCGGGTCTTTTCCCGTGTAAAATTAAAGGTGTTTTTGCAACGTTTCGATGGGATCACCCCCATCATCATCAGGCTTTGGCTTATATATTTCTGCTACAAGTGCAGTATACCACATTGGCTGCAATTGTAATTTTTTTAGGTTAAAGGAGCAGGGAGGGGGGAATTCTGGAAAAAATAATTCTAAAGTTCAGAACATCTGAACTTGTGAATTTCTGAACCACTAATGAATACTCCAGATTTTCAGCAAAGTATACAGCTGAGATCATAAGAAACATCTTCCTTATGATGTGTGTATCTCTGTACTCATTCCATACTTTTCATACGTTGATATGTTTATGGGTGACATAAATCCGTACATATGTTTCAACATGAAGTGTCACTGCAAATCGCATAAGGAAAGATAAGATTTGGGTTGTATGCTTAAAAAAATGAAAAGTTCATTGTTTTCAGTTTCACGTTCTGTTGGTAAAGAAATAGAATATTTCTTTTTATCTTTCCTCCTCCAGTAGAATATATTGTAAGGTGTGTTTAATATGGAAAAGGCAGCTGAAATTTCACCCAAGTCTGTTTGGGATGTTTTGTGCAAGAGTCAGCAAAGTGTCTTAATACCTGTAGAAGGAAATCTCAATGTTATGCCAGAATATCGGTCATTTGAATGATGGTGCTAAGTATGGTGATTATTCTCATTCCAAATTTACACTGATACTGATTTTTGGGCCCCATACATGTTTAATAAAGTATTATGATTGTTACTTTCATCTGGTTTTTGGGCCAACCTACTGGATCTTGAGACAATTCTATGAAATAATTTTTCACTGTAGAATATATAGAAAATGCATTAGCATTTTTTCCATCTTAGAGTCTAACATTTTTGCACAATGTATGTAATTTTCTTTTAAAATAATGATAGGCTTGCAATAGTGCCGAATATCTGTAGCTTGGGTGTAGGGTGAGAGTGAAGGTTTGTCCTGTGAGCTTGTGGGTTGGTTTCCAAACTTTTCATTATCAAGCTAGATAACAATGGAATTTAGGGGATATCAGTGTCAGTGTTCTTCTGCTTATAAGGGCTTGTGATAGGCTTCTCAATTATTTTATAGGCTCCTTCCTCTACTGTAGGGTATGTTGCAGTGTTTGCATGAATGGGAAATACGAAGACTTTCTTTGCTGAGGGTTGCTTCAACACATGTTGAGAGGATTAAGATAAAACATTTAATATTGGCAGGTATTTGAGATTTATTAGTTTAGCTTATCTTGCCCCCAACCCCAAAACATTGCATGATGGCCTTGATGGCCATGTGACTGTCTCGGAAAACCATCGGCTGGAGACTTGTGAATTTGATTGGCCACTGTGAAAATGGGACTGCTGAACTAGGTGGGCCAGGGTTTGATACAGCAGGCACTGGTTGGTTATGTTCTTCTGAAATACAGAATGAGAAGTACAGATTTGCATTCTACATGTAAGATTTTACTCTCTTATTGGAAATTCATCTGAAATAAAATTTGTTGATTTGAGTAACTAATGTTCTATCAGCACTTTTATTCTGTCCAACACAACATGCCATTTATATTAGCTATTAAATAGGATCAAATACTAAGTTCCACTGCAAGTCTAGAATTAAAAGCTATCAAACTTAGCATGTGGAATTATATTTTTAGATATTGTAGAAAATAGATGAACTCAGAGGAATTTGGGGGGTTCATTAGGAATTTATTCTTAATAAAGAGGTTTGGCTCTAGCCAAACAGACTTCATTACTAGAGTGTACAATTAGTACAGAATAATATTTGCTATTATCACAAAGGCGCAGTTTGTACGTGTTGGAACTGCCCACTGCACTTCAGAGCAGTCATTATAAATAACAAGACAAACTTTATAGTAGGTTGTTATTCAAATACCATTATTATAATACGTACATGTGTGCAAACATAAATCATTCTTGCTTAGAAATGTGTACGTGACTAAATGTGGATTAGCTAATAGCTTTGTGCTGTTTGAAATCCCTTAGATAGCTTGTACGTATGTATGTATGTATGTATGTATGTATGTATGTATGTATGTATGTATGTATGTATGTATGTATGTATGATTATTAGTAGGTATTATTGGGGTCTTTCATTACTTAGCATATCCATGCCTATCTATCCAAGATGCTGCAGTTTACATTATCCAAGATGATGCCTTTACATTATTCTCAATAAGAATAATAAGTTTTCAAACATTTTTGAGAACTTTTCATCTGTGCCCTGACAGAGCAGAGGAAGAGACCCAAAGCTAGATGACAGAAGGAAGAACAACACTGCAAGTTTTTCTCAGGATATTTCTCCAATAATATCAAAATAAAATATCAAGTATGATATCTTTTTCACAGTTTGAGCAAAATGTCCCTTTGAGCAATGGTTATATGTTTTAATGTATAGCTTATAAATTGCCTATGGCTGCAAAATGAAAATATGTGGCTGTATGTGTGTGTGTGTGTGTCTGTTTGTGTGTGTGTGTGTATTTGTATTTGGCTCTTTCCCCATGTAAGATTGAGATTGTCTTGGCAACATTTCGGCAAGGTCCCACTCGCCATCTTCAGGCTGGTGTTTTTGGCTTCGTGTTTGTGTGAGTAAAGCGTGGTCTGAGCTGCCGTCTTTCTATAAATCTTGGTGGGGGTGTTTGGAGTGCTGGCTTTGTTGCTGTAAGTGGGTTGATTGGTTGTGTAGTTGCATCATGATTGGTAGATGAAGTTGGTGTTTGTAGATTGGTCGGCTGTTTTGTATCATCCTTTGTGGCTGAGGTGCTGGCTGTGTATCGGTTGTTCTTATGTGTTGTAACGACCTGGGTGGTGGGTGGGGTTCGTTTGTTGACTAGGGCTGGTTTCCAGATGTCTGGTAGGCGGGAGGTATCATCATGTTTATTCATGTTGTGGAGTGTTTCTCTATTTCAGTGGCTTCCATAATTATTCTCTTGTTGAAGTGTTCAGTTTTGAAGATTAATTTGGTTCCTTCAAAGTCAATTTCATGTATGGTAGTTTTAAGGTTCTGGAAAAGGGAGGAAGTTTTTTTCTTTTTTTTTTGACTGCATTCTTGTGTTCTGCGATGCGTGCATTTATTCTCCTATTAGTTTGTCCAATGTATGTAGCAAGGCAAATTTTGCATGGTATTTTGTAGACCCCTTGGTTTTCTAGATGGATTTTGTCTTTGGGGTTTCTTAAGATGTTGGCTATTTTTTGGTCAGTGCTGAAGGCTGTCTTGATCCCTCCCTTACATCAAAGGCACCACAGATAAAATCAGAAAAATTCTCCATAAGCACAATATAAAGACAGCTCAGCCATATATATATTTCAGAGGACAATCGCTTTAAATAATGCATCTGAATAAATTCTAAATTTCCTTTGGTTGAAGTAGGATATTTTACATCGGACTATCCTGAAAACCTTTAATTCAGTTTATGAAATCTGGGGGTACAAATACATCCAATTGTGATTCTTAAAACATTATGTACGTGTTCAACTGCATTGGATTAACTGTTGAATATTCAATTTGTATGCTTTATTTCAATTTTTACAGCTAAATTTCATCCATACTATAGAGTTGTATTCACAATGTTATACATATTACCATTAAAAACCCTTTGCTTATACAATTCTAAATATGAATATATATAGAAATGCATACAAACTTGAATAATGCATCCAGCTAATAATGATTGAAATTAAAGTAAAGGAGAAACCAGAAAATGGGATGAATTTCACTACAAATAATAAAAGATTTATGTAGGCTGTGGCATGCAAATTAGATTAGATTAGGTTCACTCTATCTAAACACTAAAGTAAAACATCTGGAAGTGTTAATAGTTGTTTTAATGATAGTAGTTGTAAGCTATCTATTATTATTATTATTATTATTATTATTATTATTATTATTATTATTTATTCGACTTATTAACCTATAATGTACCTTAATCTATAAGGTAAAGGTAAAGGTTCCCCTCGCACATATGTGCTAGTCATTCCTGACTCTAGGGGGTGATGCTCACCTTCGTTTCAAAGCTGAAGAGCCAGCGCTGTCTGAAGACGTCTCTGTGGTCATGTGGCCGGCATGACTAAATGCTGAAGGTGCATGGAATGCTGTTATCTTCCCACCAAACGTGGTCCCTATTTTTCTACTTGCATTTTTACACGCTTTCAAACTGCTTCGTTGGCAGAAGCTGGGACAAGTAACGGGAGCTCCCTCTGTTATGCAGTGCTAGGGATTCAAACCACCAAACTGCCAACCTTTCTTCTCAACAAGCTAGGCATCTTAGCTTCTGAGCCACCGTGTCCCCAAGCTATCTATAAATACTATTTATTTGTAAGATTTATATACCATTTCAATCTATTTTTATTGATAGATGTGCTAGCCCAAAGTAACATATCTTTCGTTCATTGTTTTTAAATTTTACTATATATCTAATGAAAAAGTCACACTATAGTGCAGTGATGGCTAACCTTTTTTGGCCCGCGTGCCAAAAGCGGGGGAGAGCGCAGGGGGGTCATGTGTGGGCGTGCCACACTCATAATGCTATGTTTGTGACCCCCTGCTTTTGGCGCACTTTTTTTCACCCTCCCCAGGCTCCAGAGGCTTTCTAGAAGCCTGGGTAAGGTGAAAACAGCCTCCCCACCCCACCCCCAGAGGCTTCAGGAGCTTACCTGAAGCCTCCAGAGGGCGAAAAATGGCCTCAAAAGAAGGCCTAAATCAGCTGGCCAGCGCCCACATGCGCGCTGGAGCTGACAGGGCAACGCCTCGCGTGCCCTAAGAAATGGTTCCGCATGCCACCTGTGGCACCCATGCCATAGGTTCGCCATCACAGCTATAGTGTTTTTAAATTTAAAAGAATGATAATGAAAAGAGTTTATTATATATCATTTCAGCTTACTGATATGCCATATAATATTAACGGATAAACAGTTGGAGATTTTGATTTTATTTTGTTACTGGGAGCCTAACTCCTACAGATTTATTACTCGTGCACCATAATCATAAAAGCAAAAAAGAAAGAATATGCAGAAGCAAGCAGCAAAAGCTTTCGTTCTGTGGTTGCTTTGGAATAAAAATTGGGCTGACTGTATTCAGGTTTCAGTGGAAATATGAGCTGCACAATACAAGGAACGCAAAATAAAAAAACAAAAACAAAACCCCAAATCCACCCCAAACCCTTATCACCAATTTGCCTGACTGAAAAGATCCTCCGAATTCCAGTAATGTACATTTAGCACACTGATCATTCTGTACATCTACACTGCCGAGCTCTGTAATTCATCTAAATTATGTGAACCCCTGATTCATGCAAGGCAAGTGAATATGGCCCTAAAGGTACTTTCTGTCATTGTTTCAATTACAGAGCTATGTGGGTAACAGGCTTGGATTTGACAGCAACTGAAGAAAGAGGATATTATATGCATGCCTTCAATCAGCTTTGTATTTGATCCTTAAAGGGAAAATTATGTGAGAGACAGGGGAGGAAAACAACAAACTAAGCAAGATCCCAATTTCAATATAATTTGGAGAAAATAACTGATTTGGGTTGGACATTTTGCCAAAATGGATGACTCAAGGCTTCCAAACAAGAAATGGAAACCAGAAGGATGCCTAAAGCCTTAAAGAAGAACAAATTGGGAAGATATGATTGACTGTAATGTTTCAAAATCAACTATAGCAAAGACGAATTTGGGTGGTTGCCCAGAACACAATTGAATGGTGATGTTCATTTAGATGCTTAATGTTGAAACAAAATAATGCATTTTAACTGCGCTTCACTTTAACATGTAACTGTTAACTCTTTCAAATTCAGAAATATGGTCTTTGGGGGCTGGAATTGTGCTTGTCCTAGGGTAGCAACGAAAGTATAAAAACAGTCTAAACAAAGACGGGGCAGGCAGAAGAAAAAGTGTTAAGCATAGTATGAAATGGAAAAAAAATTCAGATTTGTAAAACCTTTAGAACCATCTGTGTATCAATCATCAGTCATCAGCACAACACCTGATTAAATCTAAGTCTCAAGACTATAAAAGGAATGGGGTATCTGTTGTAAACTTAAGGATATATTTCCATTGACATTTGGGTAGCAGACCTACCTGCATTTTTTAAATTTTCAGTGGCCATTTCCTTCATTCTGAGACGATAAAATAGCTACCCCTGACATCTGGATGCATTTTCTTTATGTACTATTTATAATTTCTATATGCAATGATTTTATCTCTCCTTTGGGACACACTGGCTGTCTTTAAATTAAGCCATTCTCAGAGGAACAGTATCACATAATGCATGCATATCTGAAGTGCAAACTAGGTCGTGTGTGTGTCAGGCAGGCTTCTGTCTATTGCTGAAAGTCATGTGAAAATTACAAAATATTAGAAGCTTTAAAAGAAAAATAATAGTGTGATAGCTGTAAGTGAGGGGAGGTGGTGGATCAAGGGGACGCGGTGGCTCAGTGGCTAAGACACTGACCTTGTCTATCAAAAAGATCGGCAGTTCGAATCCTTAGCGCCGTATAACGGAGTGAGCTCACATTACTTGTCCTAGCTTCTGCCAACCTAGCAGTTCGAAAGCACTTACAAATGCAAGTAGAAAAATAGGGACCACTTTGGTGGGAAGGTAATAGCACTCCATGTGCCTTCGACATTGAGTCATGACCACAGAGACATCTTTGGACAGTGTTGGCTCTTTGGCTTAGAAACAGAGATGAGCACAGCTTCCTAGAGCCAGAAACGACTAGCACGCATGTGCAAGGGGAAGTTTTACCTTTACCTAGTTGTAACTGATAGCATGAAAAGCATAGACAATAAAATGTTCCAGTATAAAGCAAGGTCCATCCTCAGTTTGAATACAGAGCCAAAAACATTCTTGAGAGGAGAAAAATTTCTTTCTCTGACTTTGAACACTCATTTAAACTGGGCATCAGTCATGTTTCCCTGGGAAGGGTATTCCGTAAGCAGAGCCCTGCCAACTAGAAGCCCCTGTTCATGTTCCCTGGCAGGGGAGACCGAAAGTATTTAATGGGAAGAGGCATCCCTGAGATATCGCAGCTGTCCAGAGCTTTAAAAATCAATAGCACAGCTCGGAAATGGATTGGCAACCATTGCAGCTACCGAAGCCTTGGTATGATTTTTGTTCATTCTTAATCCTGCCTGTTGAAAACCTTCTAAGGTTGGATAGGGACTGTAGGAGGAAAGGAGGGAAAAGGCGGTTCAGTGCATATTTTTCTGTTGTGTATGATCCATCCACCTCACAGAATTTGCTATAGACTGCCTTTTAATAAAGGAAGCCCTGAGATGAATTTGTTGTGTCTTAGAAAGCAGCCCTGCTTTTTAGAATCCGCTTTCCCTATTTTCTCTAAAGGAATCTAGTTATAAAATGGTAACAAAGGGCCACAGGAGGACAGTATAATGCTATTCAGATTCAGCACAAAAACTCAGATTCAGTTGACTTGACACAAGTAATTGAACTGGATTGGTTTAAGGAAAATATGCTCAAATCTAATAATAAAATTAAATTGCCAAGTAGTCAACTTGCACATCGAATCACATTTCCAAAGAGCCAAAATGTGTTCTCCAAGCCTTCTTTTCACTTTTTGTAATCATTTTCCTTTATTAAAAATGATGTTGCCAGCCTGAAGCCTGACTACTTAAACAGTCAGCAGTAAATAAATCACTCCTACCCCCCACCTTGTTTTCTCTTTTGCAGAAAAAGTTGCTTCCTATTTACAAAAAAAGTAATCTAATCTGCATAGGTTCTATGGGTTGCGCTTGTGTTTTGTTGCAATTATGCTTCTTCTTTCAATGTAAACTAAAATTTGGACTACAATCCTCAAAGAATTTATTCTAGTTTAATCCTGTTGAAGTCAACAATATTAACTCAGGAGAAGAAAATTTAGGACCGCAGCAATAGTTACACAATATGTACAAAACCAGAACTCAGTTGTTGACAATAGGGGCTGTTCTGAATAATTAAGAAAGCCTTGAGATTAGTTGTTTTATTCTGAAATGAAAACAGAATTACCACTTGGCTAATGTTCATACATACCTGGGTATTTTTTAATGTTCTTTTTTTGTCTTTCTTTATTCAATAGCTTGTTTGGTTTCTACAAAGGTATCCTCCCTCCAATCTTGGCTGAAACACCCAAAAGAGCAGTAAAGGTAAATTAATCTCCATTGTCCCCAAAGAGAGAAAAATTTCAACACTGGGATTACTGTGGGTCCTTGGTACACTCTGAGCATGGTTGCTTACTTGCAGACATTTCATTACCCAACTAGACACAGTCATCAGTGCTCCATAGCTCAACTCTGAGCTACAAAGATTCTCTTCTAACTGGGATTACTATAAGTAAGAAAGTAATTTTATTTCCATTCCAAGATACCTGGCCGAAGGACATTAGGATGGAGTGGGGAAGCAGAAGAGCTCTACCGCTCCTAACTAGCAGGCAGGTCCTCCTGCATTTGGATGCTTTACAACTGATTCACATTTATAACAGCCGCAGTGTCCTTTTGCAACCTTCTGAGAAGCAAAGTCCATGGGGAAAGCAAATTCACTTAACAGCAAGTTGCTTCTCTCCTTGATTAATTTCCCCCCTTAGCTTCTTGTCCTAACGGTACCTCAGGTGCATTGGAGAATAGTTTGACTCCCTCTTCTTCGTGGCAGCCCCTGAGATATTGGAACCTTGCTATCATAAAACTAGACAGACCAAGTTCCTGCAGTCGTTCTTTACATATTTAGCCTCCAGTCCCCTAATCATCTTTGTTGCTCTTCTCTGCACTCTTTCTAGAGTCTCCACATCTGTTTTTACATCATGGCGACCAAAACTGGATGCAATATTCCAAGTGTGGCTTTGGCAACGCATTATAAAGTGGTATTAACACTTCATGTGATCTTGATTCTATCCCTCTGTTTATGCAGCCTACAACTGGGTTGGCTTTTTTGGCAGCTGCTGCACACTTCTGGCTCACATTTAAGTGATTGTCCACTAGGACTCCTCTCACAGTTACTACTATTAAGTGAGGCACATATACTGTACCTGTGCATTTTGTTTTTCTTGCTGAAAAGTAGAACCTTACTTTTAAATAAGTACTTTTAAAGTTGCATAACATTCTCAGAGACTATACCCATCCTGCTTATAATCTTTTTAGACTGTTGCCTTCTGGCAGAAGATACAGAACAATTAAAACTAGGACCACACATCTTCTGAATAGCTTTTATCCCAGAGCTATAATTGCATTCAACAATGAACTAAAGGGTCACCATCAGTATGCTATTGGTCTGTTGTGTGGATGTTTGGATGGTTTAGGGGCGGGGATTTTTTGGTGGGTGGGTTGTGTTTTGGGGTTTGCTATGGGTGTTGGGCCTGGTCTCTGGGTGTTATGTGAATTTCGTTGTATGTGTAAATTGTGTATATAAGTACAATGACTATAAAGTAAAGTAAAGTAAATTGTCTCAGGGAAGCTCTGAATCTTAAATTTATTGCATGGGCTCCCAATATGCTTTTCCTGATTTGGATAGGTGTCCCTAGGACACGGCCAAAATAGTCAATGATAACCACTAACCCTTCTGTTTTCAGCGTGGACATTTTCAGTGATTTGTCACTTAAACAGAAAGCAGAGATTCCACAGCAAATTAAGAGAAGTGTTGAATCCATTGAAAACAAAGCCTTTCTATTTCCATAGCCAGAATAAGAATAAAATTCAGCCAGCCCTGAAGCTGGCCGCCTCCTCTTCTCTCCAGCCTGACCCCCCACAGCTTCTGCCCAGTTTATTCATTTATTTTAGAAAACGTTTAGGACTTGCTTTCTCTGTGTTTGTGCGGAATCGTATTAAGGCAATATATAAATGATACAATCCAGACTTTTTTAAAACATTAAAAAAAAATAAACAGTGCATCAGAGATGCAGAGAAATGTTACACTGGGGCTAGATAAATGCAAGGCTGTGTCCACAAATATTTGAATCTGTTGGAAAATAAATGAAGAGTTAAGCAACTTTCAATGGAGCTTTGCAACAAACTGCAATGGTGTTGATTGTCTTTGTTTAGAGTTCTGCCTTTCCGTTTCAGTTCTTCCTTTTTTTTCCTCCTCTGCATTTCTTTTAGTTTTTTTTTCTTCCTGTGAGTTAGCATTTTATACATATGAAGTCATATTTGGGGTATTTTTTCAGGAGGTTTCCATTTTGCTTGTGGGGGGAGGGAATGGAACAATCCTAGATACATTATTCTAAATCTACAATAACGTAGATTGTAAAGTAGTTTATCTTTCTTCCTCTGGAGACAAAATACTATTAGGGAAAACACTATCCAAAAGGAACACCAAACATTATCTTCTCATACTTAACTCAGAGTAGACCTACAATTATTGAGCAGTTTAACACCGAGTTAGCATTTTATGCCATTGATTAGCTACGACGGCACTCATCCGCCTTAAGACTTTCCCCTTTATGCTAGGGGCAGCTACAAATGTTGCAAGCATTTTGAGGTGCCCTTAAGAGATTATAATATAATATAAGACATCATGATGTCTTTAATAATGTAAGCTAAATTGCGTAAACCACTTTAAAAAGAATAGAAAGCTGAGTGCAGATGCCACATTATGTTATGGATAGTAGCAGCATGATTTTACCTCCTAAAAGAGATGGAATTCAAAACCTGGAAGCTTCCTTACATTTCCAGTACAATTGTTGTCATCGTCATTTTGCTACGCATAGTTTTTAAAAAAAGAAAACAACACGGAGTGCTTGATTTTGATTTTAAAGAATGATAATTTGCAAGCATGTGCACAAACATCTCACACATTTTTGTGACAAATAAAATATGCTTGCCAATAAACCTCTCACACAGCAACTAGCACATTAAGCTGATACAAACGTTTTGTTAAATATGAACTTTAATTATTGTAGATTTTAGAAAGAAACTTAATCTCACAAAAGATTTTCATAGGTTTTTTTCAGTGTAAAGTAATGGCTTAATCATTGGGAAATTTTAGATAGTCCTGTTTTATTGGGAGTTCTTTATTCTTGGAAATGAAAGTCAGGGTTTTCCGATCACAGAATTTCACTTTTGGAGGCTGGGGGAGTGTACCAGATATTCCTTGGAATCGCTTCCACATTTGATACTGTAATTTAAGTTCTATTGTGGTAATTTTGCACAGCTGCATCTCTACCTGCCATTTTCATCTTGGTTACTTTCAGAGAAAAGCTGCCTTGAATTATAGAACTGCTGGGCTGATAAAAGATCACTCAGATAAACAAACAAGGCTGAGTTCCTGTTGAGAAGAAAAATATAATTGTCTATTCCTTTCGTAAATCCATTTGCATGTAAAAATAAAGCCATTATAATTAAGGTAGTATGTCACTTGGACGCCATGTGTCAAAGACAATTTCAATTTGAAGAGTTCAGATCCTTTCTCACTGTGTTTGTGCCTCTTTCTGTCTTTCTTCCTCCACCCTCCTAAAAGAAAGCTGGAAACTCTGAAGGATGAAAAGCCAAATTTTATAGCCCAGACTTAGTCTGGACTTGAAGAAAAGACATGAACAGTGCCACTACAATGCTTAACAGATGATCTTGTTGGGCAAATACATCTTTTGCATGTGTTCCCAGACTTTTTTATATTAAGGTTATTGGGACATATGGTAAATACCGGATTTCCCCCACCCCCACCCCCATGGAACTTAAGATTTATACGTGTCTTTGCCAGATGAACAGCATCTTTCTTTGGACTTTGTGATGAAAGCATTTTTTTAACTTAATGGCACTTTTAGAATTCTTAAGTAATAAAAATATTCAGAGATGTTCAGTAAAGTAAACCATAGTAAGCCATGCAAGGAAAAATTACTAAGGTTTGTTTGTTTGCTTGTTTTAGATTTTTTCTTGGACAAATTAAATTTGCACTCAGTTATTTTCGCCAGTTCAACTGGATATTTGCTTTGGTTTTGTTCAGCTTCAGAAATGTAACAAAAACTAAAATGTCTACATGATTTATTTTTTATAGGCATTTAGAAAACAACTGATATTTAGAATGCAAATTTTTAATAAAAATATAATGGAAATGTGAGGAATATAAAAATTCCATGAAATTCCATGAAAAAATTCCATGAAAATCCAACTGATTTCTTGTGCCAAGTGCTTATAGTTATGCTTCCTTAATTTTTACAGCCTTTCTTATCGACCAATTGGTTTTTGCAGTTTTTTTTCAAATTCCTTCAACTATTTACTTTTCCTGTATAACGGACCAAATTTTATACCCATTTTCACAGGAATAAAACTCACTGGACTTCAGTGGATTCTTTCAAACTAAATTAGTCATAGGAAAGTGGGTTGCAAATGTATTGTTGAGGTTTCTAGACTTCATTCGCTACAATTAAGTTAATTAATAGTAATAATTAGTTGTGATGCACAATGTTTGTAAGATTGTTATAATACTGGGGAACAATGCTGTGGAGCATTTTCCACAGCTGTATTATATCTCATTCTACAAATATTTTAAAATTTAATTAATGTATTTATTTATTTACTATAAAAGGTGCTTGAGCAAAAGGTGCTTGCAAATCTGGATCTGGATCTGTGCTGTGGATTTGCGTATAAAGTGGTTAACTCTGCTGCCCTCTGGCCTGTATGCACTTTATGGGGACACTGAATAGATAGTATTTGGAAAAGATGTGGGATTTATTTTTATGAGCACTGGTCTGAAATTCAGTGGGAAGGCAAACAGGTATAATATGTGTAATGCTAATGTAGTAGTAGCTATCTCAAACCTGGAAGTCTTGGATACTCTTGGAGGAGGTAAAGAGTGTCAAATGTTGACACCCCTGGAGTATGTGGTTTAGAACAAATCAACAATTAAGAATCAGTACAAGATCAATATTTCTGCTGTGTCCAGTTTTTGTCACTTTTCCCTTTTTTTGCATCCCATTCTTTGAAAGATTTAGAGTCTATTATATACAGTATAAACAGTAAAAGAAAGTCACATTGTATGATTAGCTTTAACTTCCTATGCCTCTAATCCAATACATTTTTTTTAATTTTAAAAACCAATTGAGTTACTGACAAATTAAGGATTTGGTATTCTGTTTGATACCAGAATATCCTTGTATAAAAATCTAGAATGATTTTGAATTGTATTAGTTGCTACAACAGTGATTATAACACAATATTAATTTTACTGTCAATAGATTTTGCTGGTATAGTTTTGTTCATACTAAACATGAAAAATAAAGGAAAAAGTGATGTTGTATTCACTAACTGGAATAAATAGAAAAGATTTCTGTACTTTAGTAAAAGGAATATTGTTTTTGGAATAAGAAACTAAACACAGAGAGAAGATAGCTTACTCTCTGAAGTAAAGTATGATGAAAGAAGTATAAAGCTTAAAGAGGACAATGCTGAGATGTGAAACTACTATAAACTTGACTGGATAATTGTACCATTCTCTCTCTCCCTCTCTCCCCGCTCTCTCCCCCTCCCTCCCTCTCCCCCTCCCTCCCTCTCTCCCTCCGTCCCTCCCTCCCCCCCTCCCTCCCTCTCCCCCTCCCTCCCTCTCTCCCTCCATGTATACTGTATCTTTCCAATAAATGTTTTAAATGATCTGAGAACAACATTTGTTTGATTCAGTTTTAACCAAAACCATGTGTGTAACACTAATCATTCAACAATGTACAACCAAATCAAATCATTCTTTGTCTTCTCTTAGACTAATAAAGGTAAACAGCTTTCTGTGATAAAAATCTCTATTCTTGAGTTTTAAATTTCTCCTTATTTTCTTTCCAGTTCTTCACCTTTGAACAGTACAAAAAAATACTTGGAAACGTTTCTCTACCACCAGCTTTGGTAAGTGATAGTTTGCCATTCAGAATATACAAATGCACATAATATACTGCGTTACATAGTTAGTATGTTGTCTTCAGATTAGGTAAGACATTGGAGATAGGAAGAAAGGCAAAGATAAAGTGAATGACATACCAATGCTCTGGATACTAGGATAAAGTAGCAAATTACTTTACTCATATATAAATGGATTTGTATATGGATGACTCTAGCAGGCAGAGCTTGCATTGTGAAGATGTAATGCTGTTTTTGTCATTTTGATAGACACTTCCAATTCTTCCTATATCCCGGCAATGAAAAAAGAGCAGATATTTTCTCAGTTGGCAGCCCCTTCAGCTTTGGGAGGAGACTTTTTAGATGGCTTCTAGTTGCAGAGGAACCTCTAAAACATTATATCCTGTACAAATGGAGCCTTTGCTCTTGCTAGCCTGGATTTCAGTATAATTGCTTATGCGAGCAAGGAAGGCAAACCACAGTGCACAGGAAACATGCAGCCTCCTGATCCATTAGTGCATAGCCAAATCTCCTGAAATCCTTCTGCTGAAATTTTGTAGAAAAGTTCAAACGAAGAAGAAAAGGAGGGAGAAAAAGAAGAGAGAAGAGAGAAGGGAAGGGAAGGGAAAGGAAAGGAAGGGAAGGGAAAGGAAAGGAAAGGAAAGGAAAGGAAAGGAAAGGAAAGGAAAGGAAAGGAAAGGAAAGGAAAGGAAAGGAAAGGAAAAAGAATCAAGCCACAGCTATTCTGGTAAACCTGCTTCAAGATGTCATGAAATTATTTTCCTTCTCTCTGTGACCCTTGCTTGGGCAATGGGAATAAATCTGCTTTAAGATTATTGGAAAAGTATGAATGTTTAGAAATCATCAATCCATATAGATGACTCTTGTTAGCAAAATGCAATTGGACAGGACAATTAATAAATTCTGATCATCTGGAAAAAATTTTTTAGTTAAATGGGTTAAGAAACTAGGTGAATTTTGCTGAATTTTTGGTTCTTTGAGTGGAAATGTTTGTGATAAGAGTAAGAAGAATTTCATATACCTGCTTATCATATAAGCTGGAAAACTACTAAAATGTACTTTAACAGGCAATGGAAATGAAGATTTTTACAAAATGGGCATGATAACTTTTTTTTAACATATTGTGTTTAACTACCATATTACTATTACATCACTATAATTGTCTCTGACTCATGAAAGATCACCACATGCTTCTTTTATTGGACTTCCATATTTTCCAAAGAACACAAAATATATTATTAAAGATTCTGCATATCTCTTTAACAGAGAAAATGGTAATTCATCTTGCAGATGTAGGTACTAAGATCAATTTCTCAGTATACTCTGAATAAATAATAAAGGAGCTCATTGGGTTTCATAGACTATAACACATTTATAAAGCCATAGCAGAAGGAAATGGCAAGAGGTGCTCTGTTTGAAGAGTCTGGAAGAAAACAAAAGAGATACGTCCACGTCAGGGAGAATCTCTACAAATATGCTTGATTGCTAAACAGAGTAAAGAAGGGATATACAGTCTGTAATACCCATCAATGAATGGTTTCAGTCCAACAGGCAGTTACTGGATTAAGAATGCTTAATGCAAGGCATGGTCAACCTGTAATCCACATGCTGGATCTTCATATCTGACTGATCAGATTACACAGAGAGTTCCAAAACCACTGCAGCATGAGCTTGGCCAGTTTGCAATTATCATGCCTTATAAATTGGCTATGATACTGTAACTGGGCAAAGGAAAAGTACACTTGTTTGGGTTCTGGGAAGCATGGAAAATTGAAAAATATACTATTGTCAATTTAGATGACATCATCATTTTCAACAGCACTTGGCAAAAACATCTAGCACACCTGCGAAAAGTATTTAAGTGTTTGCAAGGAAGATAACTGGCTGTTGTAGGGCCCAACTCCTCGTGAACCCAACTGAAAATAAGGTATCACAGTTTGAAAGTAGCTTACGGAATCTTTAGAACACAAACTGACAAGATGGAAGCCATTCACAAATCAGTTTAACCCAAAAACAAAACAGCAGTCTGAAATGATAATAGACTGGCATAGAGGATTACATCTAAACTTTCATATATTGTTGCTCCTTTAACTGAACTCACTCAAAGGATAATCCTACGAAACCTCTTGGCCCAAGGAACTTGAGAAGATATATCGAAATTTTAACTTAATTGTGGTACGCCAATGTTCAAGAAGTTGAATTTTTCTCAT